>CM019063.1:395670641-396414041 GCA_009667805.1 Leptobrachium leishanense
ATGACAATGGATAGTCAGAGACTCTAGGGACTCAGCTTGTACGCTTTATGATAGACATTTTCACGTTGTGTTGTGTTACTAATGCCGAAGCAGCAAGTCCTTCCACCACGCTTGCACCAAAACTATAGATCTAACACAATAATAATTGTATGCTCACATAGGCCCTTCGGGAGAGGTGCATGACATACAAATACTGGAATATTATGTTTAAATCTAAGGAGTGTGATAAAGATTTTATTAAGCCCTTGATGACAAATGACGTAACATCTACATCATTAATGATTGGCTTTACAGAGCCCAGGTCCTTAAGGGGTTAAACAGCATATCAGAGGAACATAGAAATGAACACTTCTTAGAATTCAAAAGCACAGTCTTCATACATGTGTAGGAGCCACACCCAGTCTGCAGGCAATGTATCAAATTCATGAGACCAGACTAATTAGAAGCACGTTATTTCAAAACACTAATTAACACCTGTTGTTTACGAAACAAATCCTGAAAAATGCCTAAAAAAATTCAAAAAAATAAAGAAATAGAGACTTTTTGCTGCAAACGGAAATAATAAACGGTTGAATAAATATTTAATAAAGACTGGGAATTTTTTTCCACTGAAACCTATGGGATTTGCTTGGTTAAGCCTGTCGAATGAAACCACCGAAAATCAGGGCATTTCACTGACATTCGGTGCTATTCGTCGTTCTCTGAATAGTTTAACCATTACTTCCCTATATTGATTTAACTGCTGCAAAGAAGTATTTTGCTGACAATTTGCCAATATTTGGCAAACTGAAAACTTTTTGAATAGACGAATGGCCAATAAATTGCACTGTATGGGGAAATTCCCTGTTCGGTGAAATTTCGTGGCCAGTTCGGCTCTCTTTGAATAACCCTGTAAGTTATATTATTCATAAAATGCAATTTGCCAAAATATAAGCAAAAGGTTTTATTTTTTCACAGGGTAATTCAAAGAGATCTGAATTGCTTGAGAAAGGTAACCGAACGCTGAAAATCTTGGCCATTCGGCTATCCAGAGAGCAGGCAATTCGCCAAATCCTATATATATATAAAGTCAGGTCCAGAAATATTGGGACAGCGACACAATTGTAACATCTTTGGCTCTATACACCACCACAATGGAGTTGGAATGAAACAAACACAATGTGCTTTAACTGCAGACTGTCAGCTTTAATTTGAGGGTATGTACATCCAACTCAGGTGAACGGTGTAGGACTTACAGCAGTTTCCAGATGTGCCTCCCACTTGTTAAGGGACCAAAAGTAATGGGACAGAATAATAATCATAAATCAAACTTTCCTGTCTTAATACTTGGTTGCAAATCCTTTGCAGTCAATCACAGCCTGAAGTCTGGAACGCATAGACATCACCAGACGCTGGGTTTCATCCCTTGTGATGCTCTACTAGACCTCTACTGCAACTGTCTTCAGTTCCTGCTTGTTCTTGGGGCATTTTCCCTTCAGTTTTGTCTTCAGCAAGTGAAATGCATGCTCAATGGGATTCAGGTCAGGTGATTGACTTGGCCATTGCATAACATTCCACTTATGTCCCTTCAAAAACTCTTTGGTTGCTTTTGCAGTATGCTTTGAGGCATTGTCCATCTGCACTGTGAAGTGCCGTCCAATGAGTTCTGCAGCATTTGGCTGAATGTGAGCAGATAATATTGCCCGAAACACTTCAGAATTCATCCTGCTGCTTTTATCAGCAGTCACATCATCAATAAATACAAGAGAACCAGTTCCATTGGCAGCCATACATGCCCACGCCATGACACTACCACCACCATGCTTCATTGATGAGGTGGTATGCTTAGGATCATGAGCAGTTCCTTTCCTTCTCCATACTCTTCTCTTCCCATCACTCTGGTACAAGTTGATCTTGGTCTCATCTGTCCATAGGATCTTGTTCCAGAACTGTGAAGGCTTTGTTAGGTGTTGTTTGGAAAAAATCTGGCCTTCCTGTTTTTGAGGCTCACCAATGGTTTACATCTTGTGGTGAACCCTCTGTATTTACTCTGGTGAAGTCTTCTCTTGATTTTTGACTTTGACACAAACACCTACCTCCTGGAGAGTGTTCTTGATCTGGCCAACTGTTGTGAAGGGTGTTTTCTTCATCAGGGAAAGAATTCTTCATTCATCCACAACAGTTGTTTTCCGTGGTCTCCCGGGTCTTTTGGTGTTGCTGAGCTCACCGGTGCGTTCCTTCTTTTTGAGAATGTTCCAAACAGTTGTTTTGGCCACGTCTAATGTTCTTGCTATCAGCCTAATGATGGCTTGCTTCACTGATAGTGAAGGCACTTTGGATCTCATCTTGAGAGTTGACAGCAACAGATTCCAAATGCAAATAGCACACTTAAAATGAACTCTGGGCCTTTTATCTGCACATTGTAATTGGGGTAATGAGGGAATATCACACACCTGGCCATGGAACAGCTGAGAAGCCAATTGTCCCATAACTTTTGGTCCCTTAACAAATGGGAAGCACATCTGCAAACTGCTGTAAGTCCTACACCATTCACCTGAGTTGGATGTACATACCCTCAAATTAAAGCTGACAGTCTGCAGTTAAAGCACATTGTGTTTGTTTCATTCCAACTCCATTGTGGTGGTGTATAGAGCCAAAGATGTTAGAATTGTGTCCATGTCCCAATATTTCTGGACCTGACTGTATATATACATACATACCCAGGACATACTTGAAAACAAGAGGAATCTCAATGTATCCTTCCTGGTAAAATACTTTATAAATAAATAAATATATAATGAAAATGGAAAATGCTGCATTGCTGCTGAAAGCTGAACATTATTTTTTTTAAAAGGGTGTTACTGACCCTCCCTCACTCACTTCTTTTCTTCTCCCTTCCTTTTGTAACCTTTTACTACAGATGGATCCTCTCTTTTAATTCAAGCCTTCCACACGATCAGTTTCAGTGCACTTGTTGGACTATTCCCTTCGGGGTAGCTTCCTCGAGTCAATGCAGGGTTTGTTCATAACACAAATAAATACTGTATTTATCAGCGTTTAACATACACTTTTCCCCTAAAAAAATTAGGTTGAAATTCTACATACATGTTATACGCCAATAAATACGGCACTAAGCAGCTTGAAGCATAATGAGGGGGGATTATCCCCACACCCTCTCACTTGCTGCTGTGCTCTGCAAACTCCTTCAAGCTACGCCCAAAAGGTGAGAGGGCACAGCGTGAAGGAAGACACGGTCAGAGGGATAGATGGGGATGGGGCAATAAATGGGACTGGGGAGAAGGTGCAGTAAAGAAGGGCACTTGGTAGATGGGGATGAATGGCACTGGATAGATAGGGGGTATGAATGGCACTGGGTGATGGGAAAATGACTAATGAGATGGGAGAATGAATGGGACTAGGGACATAGTGGAGGTAAGATTGACACTTACATATTACATATTTACCTTATAAGTGGTATAAACATTAATAAACAGAATGTTCAGAGCTCCTTTTATTTTGCTTCCAAGTCATTTGTTTCATAGTTAAGCTTTTTTTTTACTCATATTTCATTCTTAAAATTAAGGTGAGTGTTATAATATACACCAGTAAATACGGTACATGTTTACCTAGATGACACAAACTACTGGAGTCTATAATGGGATGCTTTATTTCATCAGCATTTCAATCCATAAGGAGACACAATGAATCAAATTCAAAAAGATAAAGCATAAAAACGAGGACACGGATCAAACGCAATCATGATGTAGAATGAAGGTGTAACAACCAAGCACGCTGAGGTGTTGATCTTCTGAACTGCTGTAGTGAGGGTTGAAACACAAACAATGGAAAGTGTGCAGGTACCATACAGCAATCGTAGGCCGCAATGTTTTGCAATTGTCAACATATTTGAGACATAATATTTGAAACTCAAGAATACAAGTACTCACACTGCATGCATAGAGAATTGTAATCCAACACAACGTATGTAAGTAATCTAGGACCACTGCATATCACAAAAAATAGCATGGTTTCAGCATTATTCAGTTGCACAGAGCATGAATTGACAAAGTAATGTGTAAAGATCCTGTAGTATACAAACGTACACTTTTTACAAGTACCACAGCATGAAACCCCATCAAGAAGCCAATGCCTGGCGTAAATGGTTAATAAAAATTAGAAAAACAAAGGTATATACAAAATCGAACAACGTGTGGTACTGGTAAAATGATAAAGATGATGCAACATGAATACTATTATACTGGGCTCAGCCAACTTTAATGGGTTATTCAATCACCACTGATCAATTGAGTCAGTTAACCCCCTAGCTGCCAGGTGGCGATAGGCGGGTCCTTTTAAATTGCATGCAATTTCGGTGCTTTGTGTTTTGCCGCATTTCAAAAATACAGTGAATTCACCATTTAGTGAATATTCACTGTGTTTTGCTGAAGATGGAGTCGCCGAAGCAGTTATCAGACATTGGTGTAAACTGAAGAATTGTGCCAATTACCACTAAATTGAGGCAGTTAACTCCCTAGCTGCCAAGTGGCGATAGGCTGGTCCTTTGGACTTACGTATCTCCCTATCGGTGGCAGCTAGAGCAGGACTCGAGTCCTGCGGTAATGTGGCGTAATGGCGTTCCCGCACTTCTCCCGCAGCGAGAACGGTGCGGGAACGCTGATTATCACTGCCTGGGCAACTCCTCGCACTTGCGATGGCTGGATGCTGGAGGAGTGAAAGTGATCGGCATTTTAACTTGGAGCAGGCATTGTGATGGACAGCCGAGGGGGTCCTCATAACCTCCTACCAGAATCTTGTTGAGGGCTCCTCAGCTGTCTCTGACATTGCCTGCTCTGCACTGATGAGGCGTCTCTCTTCAGAGGCTGCACAGTATGCAGGGGCCCAGCTAGAAGAATGAGGTAAGGAATTTGGTGGGCCGGTGGCCAGGATAAAGGGGGCTGAGGGAAATTTGGGGACCTGGTGTCTAATCAGAGCAGGGGTTAATGGAATGGTGGCGTATGGGGGAGTTATGAGGATCTGGTGGCTAATGGGGAACTTGGTAGTTAAGGGGGGTTTAAGAGGTAATGGGGTAATTGTGGCTAAGGGGGTTGGGAGTTATGGGGACTTAATGGTTAAGGGGGGCTGGGGATTATGAGGTACCTAGTAGTTAGGGCAGTGGCGTAGCGTGGGTTGTCAGCACCGGGGCCAGCCAAGAATTGTGTGCCCCCCAACCTGTGGACACGTTATCGATATTGCCCCAGCTCTCACATGGATATTGCCCCAGCTAACACATGAATATTGCCCCAGCTAACACATGGATATTGCCCCAGCTCACACATGGATATTGCCCTAGCTCACACATGAATATTGCCCTAGCTCATGGATATGCCCCAGCTGACACATGGATATTGCCCCAGCTCACACATGGATATGCCCCAGCTCACACATGGATATGCCCCAGCTCACACATAGATATGCCCCAGCTCACACATCGATTTGCCCCAGCTCACACATGGATATGCCCCAGCTCACACAAGGATATGCCCCAGCTCACACATGGATTTGCCCCAGCTCACACATGGATATGCCCCAGCTCACACATGGATTGCCCCAGCTCACACATGGATATGCCCCAGCTCACACATGGATTGCCCCAGCTCACACATGGATTTTCCCCAGCTCATGGATTTGCCCCAGCTCACACATGGATTTCCCCAGCTCACACATGGATTTCCCCAGCTCACACATGGATATGCCCCAGCTCACACATGGATTGCCCCAGCTCACACATGGATATGCACCAGCTCACACATGGATTGCCCCAGCTCACACATGGATTTGCCCCAGCTCATGGATTTGCCCCAGCTCACACATGGATTGCCCCAGCTCACACATGGATTGCCCCAGCTCACACATGGATATGCCCCAGCTCACACATGGATTGCCCTAGCTCACACATGGATATGCCCCAGCTCACACATGGATTGCCCCAGCTCACACATGGATTTGCTCCAGCTCATGGATTTGCCCCAGCTCACACATGGATTGCCCCAGCTCACACATGGATATGCCCCAGCTCACACATGGATTGCCCCAGCTCACACATGGATATGCCCCAGCTCACACATGGATTGCCCCAGCTCACACATGGATATGCCCCAGCTCACACATGGATTGCCCCAGCTCTCACATGGATTGCCCCAGCTCACACATGGATTTGCCCCAGCTCACACATGGATATGCCCCAGCTCACACATGGATTGCCTCAGCTCAACATGGATATGCCCCAGCTCACACATGGATTGCCCCAGCTCACACATGGATTTGCCCCAGCTCACACATGGATTGCCCCCGCTCACACATGGATATGCCCCAGCTCACACATGGATTGCCCCAGCTCACACATGGATTTGCCCCAGCTCATGGATTTGCCCCAGCTCATGGATATTGCCCCAGCTCACACATGGATTTGCCCCAGCTCACACATGGATTTGCCCCAGCTGTCACCTGGATATTGCCCCAGCGGCAGCCAGCTCATACATGGATATTGCCCCAGCTCTGGATCCAGCAGGGGTTGGGGCCCAGATGCCGGGCAGCGGGAGTGCCTGCCCGGTCCTGAACAGCGTGTAAGTCCGTCCGTGTTGAAGGGGAGGCGGCTGCGTGCGTGCGCAGGTCACGTGGTCCAGTCAGTCAGGTGGTACAGAGACTCAGTACCACCTGATTAGCTGGACCACGTGACCTGCGCCTGCACGCAGCCGCCTCCCCTTCAACACGGACGGACTTACACGCTGTTCAGGACCGGGCAGGCACTCCCGCTGCCCAGCATCTGGGCCCCCTCAACCCGCGGGCCCTTGGGCGGTGCCCGAGGGCCTGGCAGGTCAATCCGGGCTTCAAGTTTTAGGGGCGCAAATTTCTTTTGAAATTATGCGCCCCTAAGAAAACTGCGCCCGGGGCCACGGCCCCCCCAGCCCCCCCCCCATGCTAAGCCACTGAGTTAGGGGGACCTTGGCTAACGTGGCATTGGGGACATTGTGGCTAAGGGACCTGGGGGAGTTGTTGGGGAGCTGTTGGCTAATTGGGGCTGGAACAGATTATGGGGACCTGGGCTAGGGGGGAACTGTTGACTAAAGCCACCGGGGGATTCTAAGGATTTATATATTTACATTAAAGATAAAAATAAATTAAAGAAACAAATTTTTCTCAAATATTTGTGTACCTGTTATTGGGGAGAGGGGAGGCATTCAAGGCGAGTTGAGGGAGAGGTTGTTGGGGGGTGAGTAGGTTTTACAGGGGTATCCCTCTTTCATTTGTCCAGTGAAAGGCCTCAGGATTTCTGAAGGCAGCCCTGCTCAGTCATACACACTGCACATTACTGTGAGTTTTATTGCTGTGCAGCTCTGTGATACGCTCATACACGCCGCACATTACTGTGAGTTTTATTGCTGTGGAGCTCTATGATATGCTCATACACACCGCACATTACTGTGAGTTTTATTACTGTGGAGCTGATCTGCTCACACACACACTACATATTGTTGTGTGTTATATTGCTGCGGAGCTCTGTGATGTACTCATACGGGGGGGGGGCTTCATGGATTCTTGCACCTGGGCCCTGAGGTTTATAGTTACGCTACTGGCCGCCTGTGCCCCCCCAGTCAATCAGAAGAGACCTGTGCCACCCCAAGTCCAGCTGAAGAGGCAGAGATCAAAAAAGGTAAAGATATAATTTAAAATGTATTTATTTAATTTATGTAATTATATTATAATATTTATGTATTTTTTATTTATACATTTATTTATAACAAAATGCACCCAAATTTTTTTCCAGTCCAGCTGCAGAGACCTGTGCCACCCCAAGTCCAGCTGAAGAGGCAGAGAACAAAAAAGGTAAAAATAATGTAAAATGTATTTATTTAATTTATGTAATTTTTATGTTATTTATGTGGAAAATTAGGGGGTCGTCTTATACTCCAGAAAATACGGTATTTATAATAAAATGTAAGTGAATTATTTATTTTTTTATGGTAAAAAAAGAAAATTGATAATAGGGTCTATTTTTTTCACTAAACTTTGGAGATTCCATTTCACCAAAAATACTGGGAATTACTATTTAGCAAATTGTCAATGTATTTTGCCAAAACTGGAGTCGCTTAGCCCCTTGCCACCGCGGAACGTACTATGCCATCATGCCATCATCGTGGCAGGAGGGCTTTAAAGACGCAGGGCGCCCTGCTTTCTTCAAATTACCACCTCAGCCTTTCACCGCAGCAGGCGTGCACAGTGCGCCATTGGCTGAAGTGAGATGGCCTGAAGTCAGGCCGTCCCCCTGGAGCCTATGACGCCTGCTACATGTCGGCTGCGACGGAAGACCAAATTTTAGGCCAAATAAAGGATTTACCGGGATTGTGCATTTTAGGATTTATTTTTATTTTTCCTTTCTTTCTTTATGTTGTATGTATGTTTGTATATATATTTTGTCTTTTCAAAAATAAAGTTTATAAAAAAAAATAATAATAATTTATCATGTGTAGCAAACCATTCCTAAACAATTTTTGCAGTGTGGCAGGGTGCATCATCCTGCTGAAAGAGGCCACTGCCATCATAGAACTTCATTGCCACGAAGGTTTGTACATGGTCTGCAACAATTTCTAGGTAGGTGGTATGTGTCAATTGTGTGCCGACACCTTGGTATCATGGCCAGCATTATTCTTTTCCAACAATTTTAGCGACATTAGCTCTTTTGTGTGATCAGACCAGACGGGCTAGTCTTCAATCCATAAGTGCATCAATGAGCCTTGGGTGCTTGGTTCACGATTGGTCCTTCCCTGCACCATCTTTGGTAGGCAGGGCTGGACTGGGACAAAAAATATCAGCCTTGGACTTCATCCAGACCAGCCCGCTCCGATTATACAAACATGCAGGGCCAGATTAAGATCTCTATGGGCCAGCTGGAGCTAAATAATTATTTGGGATTTTTTTGGCATTTAGTGAAGCAAAACCATATTTTATGTAATTTTAAATTGTGTGCAATTTCGGTGCTTTGTGTTTCGCTGCATTTTTAAAAGACAGTGAATTCACTATTTAGTGAATGTTCACCGTGTTTTACCGAAAATGGAGTCGCCGAAGCAGTTAATCAGACATTAGTGAAAACTGATGAATTGCGCCAATTACCACTGAATTGCGTTGAATTGGCATCGGAAAATTGCTCTGAACTGGGAAAAAAATTAAAAGTCTACTATTCTCCAAATAGTCTAATAATCTATAAAAATGTGTCAAAAAATAATAAAAAGGTCTGTTACAAAGTTAAAAAGTCTTTTAAAAATAAAAACCAAAAATGTCTTAAAAAATACATAGCAGGTTTTTTATTTTTACTTCCCTGCACCTAAAAGATTTCAGTTTGTTTATCAAATGAGTTGTACAATTTATAGGTCACATTAAAGGTGGAAAAAGTTCTAAAATTATATATATTTGTCAATTTTTTTTTACATCACAAAAACCTGCCATTTTAACAGGGGTGTGTAGACTTTTTCTATCCGCTGTGTGTGTATATACATACAGACATATGTATCTGCAACCTACTTTTGACTCTTCCCTATTTGTTGAGTAAATGTTTAAAATTGCCATTGAAACAGGTTCACTATTTCTATAACTTTTGTGTATAACTAATCATATATATATATATATAATATTAGTTATACACAAAAGGAGATGCACTTATACTACTCCAACAGAACATTAGTTCTTGCAAATCTATCCTAGATGTACATACATAATTGGCTAATCCATTCATAGGTAGTTTGAAACTTGCATTGATCCTGTGGAATGTATTTGAGCTATGACTAACTTATGGAAAAAAGTAGTACAAGTTAGTATGACTAAAATTTAATGAGCTAGTTAGAGAAAAGACTTAAGTGTTCAATTTCAAGAACCTAATACGGAAGCTGTAGGTGTAGAGGGCAATCAGTCCATCAACATAGCTCCAAGTACAAGTATGTCATTATTATTTATTATTATAAAGTACTGAACAATTGGTCCTGCAGGAAATGTTCATTAAATAACATAGCATACATTTTGATTTATATTGGTGGATAAAGAATGAAAGCTCCTTAATGTGCATGCTTAGAGGTTTGTGATAATAATAATAATGTTGTTTGTCCATTTAGATCTTTTATTCTCCCACTCTGAGCAAATTGAAAGCCATTATTCTACTTATTTTCTCCACTATATTGTATAAACCCCTCCTGCTTCACTGGTACTTTCATGAGGGTAGAAAAATGTTTTCCATAAAAAAGTGATGCCCAGATTTTTGGAGCTGTTAACTGCAGCATCCATCTGGTACCTACCTGAGAAAAAAAGAGCCATATTTTCCGTGACGAGAGAGAAGACGGTTATCTGTATAAAGGGAGAGATACCCATTCAAATGGGCAAATGACATTTTGCCCTTGGCAGGTGCACTTTAAGCCTCCTTTCCCATCTGTTTCTTGTTACTGAGTCCTGACCTTTATCCCTGCTGTGAAAAGTGTCTCAGAACTAGATTTCACTTAAAGGGTGTGTAAGATGACAGGAAATCCTTTGCTCTATTAAGTCCTATGGACTCGAGGAGCCGATACCAGGAGATGCATGGCTCTACACCTGGTATCTGTTTGTGGCTCCCAATTATTCCAACTCAAGCCAGTAATATTGCTGCTGGGTCAGCATAGGTCCAACAACAGACAGACAGTAAGGGAATTTGGCTCGAGACCATTTTGTTCCCTTACCGGATGCCTGTTAATGACAGTACAATTAGGGCTAGGGCGCAATGTTGGGTTTAAAATGGTTATAAATGGTTATTTTCCTTCTTTTCACTGGAAAACAATGTAGCTGGAACAGTTGTTGGTAGAGAGGGAATCCTACTGTCAATCAGACCCCTAAAAGGTAGACATTTTTATTTACGTATTTGAAGTTGTTGATGTATACTGTGTGAATATTGGACTGAACCTTAATAGTGGAGTGATTTGTTTAAATAAACTTACAGGGTTATTCAAAGAGAGACGATCTGGCCCCGAAATGTAACCGGACACTGAAATTCAGCGTACGGCTACATTTCCTGGCCATTTGGCTACTCAGAGAGCAGGCAGTTAGTCAAATGTTGGCGAATTGCCTGCACGTATGGTGCCTGTTCAAGGGCAGTGAACTCCACCATAGAGAAGCAATGCTTCGTCTATTCAAAGAACACAAAACAGCTGTGAAAAGTTGCTGAAATGCCCTGCTGTTCGGTGGTCTCATTTGGCAGGTTTATTCAGGAGAATACTATAGGCTTCAATGTTAAAAAATATTCCAGTGTTAATTCAATATCTAATAAACCGTTTATTATTATATTCTGCAGTAAAAAGTCTCTTTATTCATCGAATTTTTGTAGAATCTTTTAGGCATTTTTGAGGATTTTTTTGGCAACCTTTTTTTCTTTTTTTTTTTATATTGATTTTTCTTTTTTCTGTAACAGACCTTTTCATTATCATTCATTGGATCTTATATGTAAATTCCAGACATTTTCACCAGACGTTCAGTAGTTTTTTTGCAAACAGCGTTTCAATTTTAAATTTTTCAAGCGTACTATTTTTTTAAAAAAAAATTCACCTCTTCGTTTGCGTGTCTGCTTTTTCCGGCGGCTGCTCTGCGCTGTGATTGGCGGCTAGTTGGGTTTCTCCGGCGTGTTCGGTGGGTTTCGGTGAGTGTTCGGCGGGTTTGCGGTGAGTGTTCAGTGTGTTTGCGGCGAGTTTTCCCTGCACTACGGGTGGCCCTGTGGTGCTTGCTGAATACACCGCAGGGTCGGCGAATTAGGATCGCCGAATCGACCCGAAGTGCAGGGAACAAAAAGTCACTGAAGGTGCAGTGATTTTTTCCAATCTCTTTGAATAACCCTGTTAGACTGAACCTATAATTTCCTTTCCATCTGCAGTGACCTTTCCACAATAACATATGTTGTTCATACAGAACTATTATTAATTACAATAGTGTCAAATAATAACTTGTCTTAATAACAAATTTGCCGAATGCCTTCCCAAAAACAATGTTGAAGAGGAAACATCCAGGTTTTCTTCTTTTCATCATGGACCAGTTCCCAAATATATGATTTCCCCCTCCACCAATGATTATTAAGAGCTAGCATTATTAATATTTTTTTATTATCCTTGTGTATTTTGTGATGACGCTGTGCTCAGAAGGTTTACAGTTCACAGGAAGTCAGTACAACAAAAATGTAAAGAATCCAGAGAAGCATATAGAATGCTAGCTGTTCAATCATATCTTGCTATATATGTCTTTTTATTTCTCCAGTATATTATCTTGACAAAGAGTAAAGTGGGGGGAAATGACTAGAGTAGGCATTAGGGGCAGATTATGTGTATAAAGATTTATTGTCCATTAAAAGTATCAAACGCCTGTGTGTACGTTAATTTAACTTTATGCATGCTTTGTTGTTCCCTTTGTGATGTGTGTACAGTGTGGCGGAGGACTATAAAATCCATGACACCTGGTGTGTAAATACACAGTTAGATATGAATTTAGTTGTGATTCTCAAAGCTTATGTTCTGACTCATTTGTGAAAGATCTTTCTCAAAAGGGATGCTTTATTCTTTCCATAAAACACTCTGCTCAGGCACTTTATAAAATGCACATTGCTGAAAGCTAGAAAACAATTTGATTTTAAATGACACTGTTATTCCACTGCTTTATACACACCAACACTTCAACTCATGCCATTTTTCAAAATAGATCTAACAGAGGAGGACATGCAATTTAGACATATATGACTCAATACACCATTGACAAAAGGTTTTAGGTATAATGTTGGCGTAGATCAGGGGTTAGAAACTTCGGCTCGTCAGATGTTATTGAAACATCCCCCTTAATACACAGTCACTCAATAGATTGGCGTAGACTCAAGAAAAATGTAGTTCTAAAACATCTCAAGGGACAAGGGTGCAGACACTTGGGCCTGGGGCATGTATCACTTTGGACTTGGGGTACATGGACCTAGAGATGCATTTGAGATGCGCAGGCCTGATGTTCTTTAGTATTTCCCTGCCATCTCCTATGTTGAAGACACCCTGTACCTGTACGGTGCAGGGTGTTTGTGTCTTCTGTGTTCTGTATAAATACTGTTATTATAATTATCGTTATTGTCAATGTTTATCTGATTACTGTTAATATTGTTTCAATGACTACTGTGTGGGTCATTGTAGCCTTTCCCAACTCCCCTTATATGGAATGTGTTTGCATCTGTTAAACATTCAAGTGGTATTTTTTGGTCTGTCTAGTCTGGCAAACACTGCCCCATTATCTGAAGGTGTATAATGTGAATCCCATTTACCATCACACTCTACCATTGTTCTGTCTTGAAGTAATGTGGACCAGAGTTAATTACCCATTACCTGTCCCTGGTCTGATTATGTACCAGATGCTGAGAAGCAGTAGGAGAAGAAACATCACAACAGTACTATAGGGGAGAGATTAATGATGAAGTGCTGTAAGACGCCATGTTGTCATTTTCCATTGGCTGCCACACACCTTCTAAGACTGTATATATTTGGCTCACATGATTCAATAAAGCATTCAGTTCCTGTCTGTTAAACCTCATGATCTGCGTCTTATCTCATTTCTGGAGAATGCTATCAAGGCTCTTTGTGTGTACATGTCCTTAAGCGTTGGCTAAGGGCTGGAGAAAGGCACGAAAGACTGCTGGTGAGAGGACGGGGGTCTGACAAGGAAGCGGCATTAACAGATATTACCCAGTCGGGTGCGGAGATCTGTTGCAGGGCTCTATTCCAAAGTTGTTGCTAACTTAACCAGAACTGTTACCAGAGCTATTATAGGGCCCTATTCCCTAGTGTGCGCTAAAATGGGGATGCTATTGGAGAAAATACACACCTGTAGTTTCTCCGTAGCATCCCCATTTTAGTGTGACATTTTGGGACAAATGCTACCTCGGCACCTTTCCCCGGAGCTCAGTCTGAATGCTGAATTCACCGCAGGGTCGGCAAATTGCGCTCACCAAAGGGCGCTGAATGAGAGAGCGACGAAATTTTGGTGAAACGTCAGTGCTCTCTGAATAACCCACAATATATCTCTTTTTTTCAGTTGGGTCTTTGACTTTTTAGGTCATATAACATGTGTCTTATTGATAAATGCATATATATACACCTATATATACATATATATATTAGTACAGCAATTTTCCTTGTTATTCTTCTTTACTATTGCTAGGCAACGCTAAAAAAACAAAAATCTGATCAGATGTTTGTACACTATCCAAAAATCTGATAAGTACTGTATTGGAGGTGTTGTAATTCACCATCTGCAGCTGTCTGGCAGCCCACTTCCACTGCCTAACGGAGACCATTAGAACTACAAACTACCTGACCTAGCTATTCAGTCCAGTCTACTGACCCACCTACTGGACTCTCATTTACTGCTTGTACCAGGGGGTGGAGTTGTAAGAACTCTTCCCATGGGGCAGATGAGGAAGACGACATCTTAAGAGTATGGCTCCCTCCGTTCCTCACAGCAGGATGTTAATGCCCTAGAGTAAGGATTTTTACTCAAGTATACTTCATCCTTATCTGTAGATCTTATCAATGCACACTTCACTTATTGGTGCCTGCCTTAACCCTTTCATGGCAGAGAATGCACAGGTACATTGTGTTTTTTCTTGCCTTACTGGCACACCATGAAGCCATACTTCTTGTGAATGCTTTGTTCTCCTGATAGTGAACTATGGCTGTGCAGAAATCACAACAGGCTGTCTGATGAATCAGAAAGTCCAAGGTGGGAAAAGGTTTGTGCGTAACCCCTTCAATACCAATATCGAGATACACTATATTGCCAAAAGTATTCACTCACCTGCCTTGACTCGCATATGAACTTAAGTGACATCCCATTCCTAATCCATAGGGTTCAATATGACGTTGGTCCACCCTTTGCACCTATAACAGCTTCAACTCTTCTGGGAAGGCTGTCCACAAGGTTTAGGAGTGTGTTTATGGGAATTTTTGACCATTCTTCCAGAAGCGCATTTGTGAGGTCACACACTGATGTTGGAAGAGAAGGCCTGGCTATCAGTGTCTGCTCTAATTCATCCCAAAGGTGTTCTATCGGGTTGAGGTCAGGACTCTGTGCAGGCCAGTCCAGTTCATCCACACCAGACTCTGTCATCCATGTCTTTATGGACCTTGCTTTGTGCACTGGTGCACTGTCATGTTGGAAGAGGAAGGGGCCAGCTCCAAACTGTTCCCACAAAGTTGGGAGCATGGAATTGTCCAAAATGTCTTGGTATGCTGAAGCATTCAGAGTTCCTTTCACTGGAACTAAGGGGCCAAGCCCAGCTCCTGAAAAACAACCCCACACCATAATCCCCCTCCACCAAACTTTACACTTGACACAATGCAGTCACACAAGTACCGTTCTCCTGGCAACCGCCAAACCCAGACTCGTCCATCAGATTGCCAGATGGAGAAGCACGATTCGCCACTCCAGAGAACGCGTCTCCACTGCTCTAGAGTCCAGTGGCAGCGTGCTTTACACTACTGCATCTGACGCTTTGCATTGCACTTGGTGATGTATGGCTTGGATGCAGCTGCTCGGCCATGGAAACCCATTCCATGAAGCTCTCTGCGCACTGTTCTTGAGCTAATCTGAAGGCCACATGAAGTTTGGAGGTCTGTAGCGATTGACTCTGCAGAAAGTTGGTGACCTCTTCGCACTATGCAACTCAGCATCTGCTGACCCCGCTCCGTCAGTTTACGTGGCCTGCCACTTTTTGGCTGAGTTGCTGTCATTCCCAAACACTTCCACGTTCTTATAATACAGCTGACAGTTGACTGTGGAATATTTAGGAGCGAGGAAATTTCACGACTGGATTTGTTGCACAGGTGGCATCCTATCACAGTTCCACACTGGAATTCACTAAGCTCCTGAGAGCGACCCATTTTTTCACAAATATTTGTAAAATCAGTCTGCATGCCTAGCTGCTTCATTTTATACACCTGTGGCCATGGAAGTGATTAGGACAACTGATTCTGATTATTTGGATGTGTGCGAATACTTTTGGCAATATAGTGTATCTCGGGTATCAAAGGCACCATCTGCTGCCCCGTTATCGAGATATCTCGATGTGCTGTTCTGCAGCCCAAGAGAAAATGAAATGTGTTTGCTGCAAATGAAGGTTGTTAAATTTTAGGCTGCAGAAGGTGCCCCCAAAGTTTTAGCCCTATGAGCATAATGCCCAAAGAGCTAACACTGTAAAATCGGCAGCTGAAAGCTCTGAAATATCGGGCTTTCAGACACTGTCAGCAGCCGATGCAGGTGAAATGGAAGAAAATAGATCTTCTGTTAAAAGCTCTGTAACTCACTTTGGCAGAAGATGGCGCCATCTACTGGCCAAATAGGTTATTTACTGTAATAGATGATAGGTATTACTGTACAATTTATAAAAAAATATTTTTCAAAAAACAACACTGGTTTCTGATAATGTTTTTTTTGGAAAATCACTTGGTAGTCAAGGTGTTGATAGCAATAGTAAACAGTTTTTTTCTTTCAAACACTAAAGTTTTGTATGCTTAGAGACCATAGAGAGTTATCCATGGGAAATTTGGTAGATAATATTTGATAAATATTAATTATAAAATACTTTTTTCACTTGTAGATTTCTATTCTGCTAATTTATTTATTTACTTATTTTTAAGAAAGTATTTTACCAGGAAGGATATATTGACATTTCTCTTGTTTTCAGCTACTGTATGTCCTGGGTGGCGAGTATGTACCGTTAGGTGTCTTGCACAAGGACACTTACTGGAGAGGTGCTCTTGCTGGGAATCAAGCCTGTGTCTCCATGGTCTGTCTCCACAGTTGTAGAGCAGTGATGTTACCTCTACTCCACCCAGCTGGCACAATTAATGTGTTATGTATAAATCTTCTGGCTAAATTCTGCATTACACTTGTAATTTAAATTAAATATGCTTAGAGATCACAGAGCGTTATCCATGGGATATTGGGTAGGATAAATGTTTTATTAGTTTTATTTGATAAATATTAATTATAAAATACTTTTTTTCACTTTTAGATTTCTATTCTGCTAATAAATGTGTTATGTATAAATCCTCTGGCTAAATTCTGCATTACACTTGTAATTTAAATTTAGCCTCAACATGGCAAATTTACTTGACTTCTTAATAGGAATATGTCTGTATGGATTATTCCCTATATATGGGAAAGTCCACATATTTTGGAGGTAGTAGTGCCATTTAGATATATTCCTATACATGATTACAAATATTAACGCCTCCAGTCTGGTGTCCCACCAGCTTGAAATGTCACCTGTCGCCATTGATTGTGAGTAGTTTCTTTATTTTTTTTATTTTAATGGCTAATGAACAATATTCTTTCTTACTCAATAGAGTAAAAGTAAGTGCATTAACCACCATTATTATATACAAAACATAATGATGGAGAATAGAGAAAGATATGCTATTTTTTTCAGACCGGGCAAATCAAATTGTTGCTCATTTATTGCTCTTCATTACTCAGTTTGCCATTCTCCAAAACGTTAAAAATTGTTGACTGTATAATTTGCTGTCGACTGATTTTAAAAATCATCACATATTTGTTATGATGACATGAATGTGGTCTGCTTCAATGTTAAATCTAAGTATTAAGCACCCAAGGACTGCATGGCTTTTTATCCTGTCATGAACTTTTTAACCCCTTCACTACTGATGTGAGATATCTCTGACTTCAAAGGCATCATCTGGTGCCCTAATATGGAGATATCTCAGTATGCTGATCTGCAGCCCAAAAGCAAATGAAATTAGCTTGCTGCAAACAAATTTCGTTTGCTTTTGGGCTGCAGAAGGTGCTCCCAATGTTTTAGCCCTGTGGGCATAATGCTAGCTAAAACTGTAAAATCAGCTGCTCAAAGTTCTGAAATATTGGGCTTTCAACAGCTGTCAGCAGCCGATGCAGGATAAATAGAAGAAAATAGACCAGCCACTCAAACCTCTAACTCAATTTCAAAGTAGATGGCGCCATCTGCTGGCAAAAACATAAGTTATTTACAGCAAGACATACAATGGGTATAAGCTCAAATATTTCTTACTGTAAAATTAATTTTAAATGATTTTACAAAAAACCACTGGTTTCATTCTGACAATGTTTTTTTTTTTTAAAATCACCTGGTAGTGAAGGGGTTAACACCCAGCAACAGCATACACTGTTGTGCAGTGAAATCCCCATTATCAGCTGCAGACTGCTTAGGAATTAATGTTTCTGCTGTTGCTGACTGTCTGGAAAAACAAACAGGTCAGTATACATCAAATGTGGTCTTAGTTGCTATGGCAACTTTATGTTCAATTTAAGCATTTAAACCGTAATGCACCTCTACTGGTACATGAAGTATAAAAAAGAGAGAGAGTTTATGAATCTGTTCTGAGTTACATTTTTCATTTCCACAATGTGTGTACAAATTATATTCAAAACCGAGAATTAAATAAGGGGGCCTAGGGTATATTTTTGCCAGTTTTTGTGGTAGTAAGCGAAAGCATTTATTTTAATAGTTAATTCTTGAATCAAAGCATAATGTAAGTAACATGCAAAACAAGATCTTAACCTCATATAAAAGTTAATTTATTGCAACTTTTTCTACTTGTTTCATAGACCTACCAATGCCAAACTGGAATCATCAGACAACATTCGTTACTAAGGATAATTCTCATGACAGCATCAAGGTTCTTTTAATGTTTCTAGCTCGCATATTGTCTTTATATCTTAACACAAAATGTACTTTTAGTATACCAGTAATTATATTTCATCTTCATCAGGTGAGAATTCTATGTGGAACAGTGTATGGTGTATATTTACTTTATAAATGTTTCTCTTATGATGATTTTCTAAAGAAATTAATTCTTATATTTGACTGGCATGAATGCAATCTTCCCTGGTGAAGGGAATTGATGTGTGAGAGTGGAGGAGCGGGTACCTGATGTATATGAAGAGATACATTCTGCGTTTGGTTGAGAGAAACAAGGGTGACACAGAGTATCTACACATCACATTTACATAGCATTATAAGTTCATATGAGAGAAGTAATAGATGAGAGAAGAACTGAAAAGAAACATTACAAAGTAAGGTATTAAAGGGGAAAATATAAGGCTATCTGTAACAAACATAGAACTAATTAGTATATTTTTATATAGGTCCATAATTACGAATGAATGAGCCACAAATTGGTGACACTGTCCCTTTAAACCTTTATAATGCTGTCCCAACTCTTATTTACCAACAGTACCTGGATAGTGATTCAAATAAAGGGTGTCCCCAAGATGGCGGGGAAGCTCCAATGTTCATTTAGTACAATTCAGGTACAGGTCAATAACAATATAATATTGTGCTGAAAGTTGAGTTTCATGTCTTGCTGCTCCTCCAATCTTGCTTCTGTGCACTGCTTCACCTCCAATCCTCCCCGCATGCCCTTCCACATGTCCAGGGCTTCCACCACTCCCTTCCGCATGTCCAGACTTCCTGCCATGCCCTGCTGCATCTCCAGCACTTCTGCCATGCCCTTCTGGGTCTCCAGCCCACCTGTCTTGCTCTGCTGAATCTCCTGCCCTCCTGCCATTCCCTGCTCGGTTTCCAGCCCCCTGCTGTGTCTCAGCACTCCTGCCATGCCCGGCTTCATCTACAGCCCTCCTGCCATGTACTGCTGTGTCTCCTTACTGTATCCCTGCTGCCCTCTACCCCACAGGACCTAAGGTAGTTGGGGGATTTAAATGAGGGTATTAAGTGATTTTGCAAAGGCAAGTTCCCTTAACACCATGGTTTCATCTTTGGTATTCAATTACTGAATTCCAGCTTGTTTAGAGGAGAAGTTAGGCTGGAATAGCGTGTTTTCCTCTTGGAAGGTGCAAATTAATGTTTCTTATATAAAGTATATAAGAAATGTGAATTTACAGTATGCAGCCACGACATCCGAGCCGCAAGTGAGGCTGCAATCACTGGCAGCTGCAGAGGATTTTGAAACTAACGTCTGGGACTTTGATTATTAATAGCGCCAGATGTTAATTTAACTTTGGGCCTAGATGTTATCTTAACATCGGAAATGCTATTCCACTCTTGCCAACCCACTCTATACAGTCCAAACCAATAGAGCAGCGGTTCCCAACCGCGGTCCTCAAGTAGCCCCAAACAGATCAGGTTTTCTAGATATCTGGTATCAGGTGATATGATTTGCTGCTCAGTGATTGCAGGATTCAGTCTTCTTTTCTCCAAGGTAATCTTTATAATCTGGCCTGGCTTAATGTCATAAAGACAGCAATTACCTTGTACAGAATACGGACCCGCTGTAATGGAGTACATTGATGTTTTGGCTGGCTAAAACATCTTGTGATCAGAATGTCTGGCTAAGGCTGGGGTCAGACGAAAGCAGTATTAACGTGCGTTTAACCGCACTAAATCACGGCCGTGATAGCAGCAAATGACGTCCAATGCCGGGCAGCATACGAAGTGCGGCCGCGCAACGCAAGTGGCAAACGAACGCATTTTTTCGGGAACGTCAAACCGCTAGTACTGACGTACAGAGTGCGCTGCGTCCGCATAGCGGGGTGTTTGCGTGATTGGGAGACGTCAGACGCTGCACACGTTCCGGCCGAAATAACGTCCAGACGCAAAAAGGGTTTTATTGATGATCCGTACAAAATCACGGACGAAAATGCGCATCGTATGACTGCTATCGCGTATTCCGTGAAAAAATACGTCCATTCGTTCGAACGCACTTTTTCACGGACAACGCGAAAAAAATGCGTTAGTCTGACCCTAGCCTTAATCTCCATCTTTAGTAATGTCTTAATGTAAAAAATATTGCCGTTTTTATAAAATATTTATTAAACCGTTTATTATTTTAATTTGTAGAAAAAAGTCTCTTTATTTGTTTGAGTATTATTTTGGGCATTTTTCGAAAAAAAATTAAAATATATATATTTTTTTTCTGTAACAGATCTTTTTATTATTATTCATATGACCTTATATATTAATTCCAGGCATTTTCATCCAGTAGTTTTTTTGCAAACAGCTTTTAAAAGTTGCTGTTTTTTATTCTTACCCTGTTCGTCGGCTTGTCAGCTTTTTCCGATGGCTAGTCGGTGCTCTGTTCGGCGGATTGTCGGGTTTTTTCGGATGGCGGTTTTGTTTTTTTGGTGGTTTTGTGGAGAATCGTCAGGTGTGTTCGGCTTTTTTCGGCGGGTCATACAATCGCTTAGATTTTTTTTCGGCGTTTTTTCCGTTCGAATTGGTGGTTTTGCGACAGTTTTTCAGATGCAGTCGGCGGCTTTTCCCTGCACTTTGGGGACCCTGCAGTGAATGCTGAATTCACCGCAGGGACAGGGAATATGATTCCCCAAAGTGCAGGGAATGAAAGAGCACCGAAATTCCAGTGGAATTTTGGTGCTCTTTGAAAAACCCTGATAGTTATGTTTGGTATCATTGAAAAGGCCAGACTTGTACCATCACCTCCACACTTGCAGCTGGAGTGGGAATTGAGAAGGTGAATACTGCTGCAATTGCTTTATAACTGAAAAGTAAAAATGTTACTAAATTAAAAATATGTATATTTTATTTGTTTTAAACTGCACATGGTCATTTTTTTTGGACCCGTTTCTATCCCGTAATAGGATGTCCCCATCCAGGATGGGGATGCTCTGTTTTGGATGTCATTGCGCCCATGTGAGATGACATCAGTGGGCGAGGGAAGTGTAATTTATTCACTAAAAGGGTTATTCAGAGACAGACAATCTGGCCCGGAAATGGCACTGAACAGGGAATTTTCCCGTACGGTGCCATTCAGCTATTCAGAGAGCAGGCAGCAAATTTTGGCGAACTGCCAGGAAGTACAGTGCATGTTCGAAGGCAGTGAAATCTCCCATAGAGAAGCAATGGTTAATCTATTCAGAGAACACCAAACAGCAGTGAAAAGTTGCCTAAATGCCCTGCTGTTCGGTGTTTTCATTCGGCAGGTTTATTCAGGCGAATCCCATAGGCTCCAATGTTAAAAATATTTCTGCTTTTATCCAATATCTAATAAACCATTTATTATTTTAATCTGCAGTAAAAGTCTCTTTTATTTATTGATTTTTTTTTAGGATCTTTTAGGCATTTTTCGGCAACATGTATTTTGCTATTAAGCCTTCAGATATGTAGGGCTCACATATAGTCAAAATGATACATTTGGTCATTAAAACAATTGTGATATTACTATTGTTTAAAAAGCTGAATTAACTGAAACATTAAATCAGTATTTTTATATTTGAAATATTAAAACATAATAATTGTACCATAAGGTGTATTATTGTTAGAACATCACATTCATGATATATAAATATATTTATTGATGCACCAGCTGACCTCATAAGCGATTTTTAGTTTTATGTCTACAAACAATATTTCCTTTCGGTGTAGTCATTAATTGCTTATAATCTAAGCATATTTTGCCTTTGTAACTGACGCTCCAGGTATCAAAGGCATTCCTTCGAGCCATTCATTCATTCTCAAACGAACTGACTGAATTTCTTTAAATGAAATTTCCAAAGAACACATTAAAATGTTAATAAAAATTAATTAAATGGCTAGAATCCAGTGAAGCAGACTTGAAGTGAAGCTGACATAAAATGTCACATGCAAATCAACATACGTGAATGCCAAAAGTACAAATGAAATTCGATGCAATGAAGGTTAGTTGGAAAAGAGTTGCTTATTTGCAGTGGTAAAAAAATATATATATGCACAAAATGTTTGTGAATGGATGGGGGGGTTTCATGTGAAATATTTGTGAGTCCAGAATGATGATCTACAACAGCGGTTCCCAACCTGTGGTATGCGTACCCCCAGGGGTACTTATGAAGACCCCTGGGGGTACGTGTAACAAAATGCTTAATGGCAGACCTCTCTGCCGCGGCTGCACTGAATTTTGGAAGGGAGGAGCAGGACAGAGAAATCCTGACTCCTCCCTGATTCAGTGCGCCGGCGCCACGGTTCGCGTGGTCAGAGCCTGTGACATCATGTTATGTGACTTTCGTGTTGAGCTGCTGAGTGGGAGGAAGTGGGAGCCCCTGGATAATGACCAGCTGGGTGGAGTAGAGGTAACGTTGCTGCTCTCTGTGGAGAGAGCCTGTGGAGACATGGGTTCAATCCCAGCAAGAGTATCTTTCTAGTGAGTGTCCTTGGGCAAGACACCTAACGGTACATACTTGAAAATGAGAGAAATCTCAATGTATCCTTCCTGGTAAAATCGTTTCTAAAATTTATTTATTTTTAAATGAGGACGATCTAGGTAAGGACGATGCAGTGCAGTGCAGGGCCCTCACATCCAGAGCACCACCTGTCTTGTCACAGGAGCCCAGCATCCTTCCTGTCAGCCAAGGCACCTCTCCCTGCACCAGGCCCATACATTACCTGTGTGCATGGCAGTTCAGGGGGTACAGTGTACCCCCTGAAAGGTAATGTATGGGCCTGGTGCAGGGAGAGGTGCCTGGGCAGACAGGAAGGATTCTAGGCTCCTGTGTCAGGACAGGTGGTGCTCTGGCATAGATGCCAACTGATTTGCCAGGAGTATTTTTTCCTTTGTTTAACTCTGGGCTGTCAGCCCAGAGATTCGCCTCCCCGAGCCCTCCTACCTCGAGGCGGGGCCACAACCTTCCTTAGTCAACTTTATCACTTTGCTACTGGGGCAGAGATCCCTCATTAAGACGGGATGTGTAGGTTTTGGTGTCCTGGCACTGCGGCTCAAACGGTAAAAGTGCCTGTCTAGTAACCAGGGAGGTACTTCTGCAAACAAAATAATAATATTATTGTTATACTGCAGCTGCTATTAAGACTATTGTGTTATTAATAACAGCTTTATAATAATTGTGCTATTATTATTGTGCTGCAGAGGTAGAGGTTTAAAAAAAAAATTCCACACAGACCTGGCTGAGATTGAAACTCGCAGCCTCCATGCTCTCCAGACAGGTGCTTTTACCACTTGAGCTACAGCACAAAGATGCCAGATTTTATGCAAACCTGCCTGATGATGTATTCTTGCCCCAAGAGCAATGTGCTGCAGTTATGTAAGGAGGGCTGTGGGAGGTGTGCCTGGAAATGGTTTTCAAATGTTGGTAACTATGGCTCTGGCTGTGAGGGCCCTGCACACTACCCTGTACAGCCTGTCTGCCTAACAGCTGGCAGGGGGACATAGTTGCAGGAGGGAGAGCCACAAGAGACTGGCATCACTGGCTGCCATACAGACACCCACATATACCCATTTATATATATATTATATTTATAGAATTGTTATATATTTATGCGCTCATATTCACTGCTTTCACCATGTGAGTTTTATTTCTGTGGATTCTGTGTACGCACATACTGACTGCCTTTACCATGAGCTTTATTGCTGTGGATTCTGTGTACGCACATACTGATTGCCTTTACCAAGTGATTTTTTTGCTGTGGATTCTGTGTACGCACATACTGATTGCCTTAACCAAGTGAGTTTTATTGCTGTGGATTCTGTGTACGCACATACTGACTGCCTTTACCATGAGCTTTATTGCTGTGGATTCTGTGTACGCACATACTGATTGCCTTTACCAAGTGAGTTTTATTGCTGTGGATTCTGTGTACGCACATACTGATTGCCTTTACCAAGTGAGTTTTGTTGCTGTGGGTTCTGTGTACGCACATACTGTTTGCCTTTACCAAGTGAGTTTTATTGCTGTGGATTCTGTGTACGCACATACTGATTGCCTTTACCAAGTGAGTTTTATTGCTGTGGATTCTGTGTACGCACATACTGATTGCCTTTACCAAGTGAGTTTTATTGCTGTGGATTCTGTGTACGCACATACTGATTGCCTTTACCAAGTGAGTTTTATTGCTGTGGATTCTGTGTATGCACATACTGACTGCCTTTACCATGAGTTTTATTGCTGTGGATTCTGTGTACGCACATACTGACTGCCTTTACCAAGTGAGTTATATTGCTGTGGTGTTCTGTGATATGCTCATACAAAATTAGAAATGTTTATAGAAGAGAAATCTACATGGAATCAGCATCTGACATCCCCACCAACGTAGCACCAGTTCTTCAACTTGCATATGCACACAGATCTTTTTAAGGAACTTAAAGGTCCAAAGATCTTGGAGAAGACACCAGTTCTGCGGATTTAGGTGTCTTAATTGCTTCATGGAATGTGTCCTGTCACAAGCATACACACGAGATATCATTCACTAAACCACGATAATGGCACAATAATTTTTAATTGGCTATATTTGGCTTTAAATATTTCTGTCACTTATGCATAAGTTTTGTGAATAAATCCCTGTGAATGTGTCCCATACATTCTGTTACAGAATGGTGAAACGCTCATACACACTGCACATTACTGTGAGTGTTATTGCTGTGGGACTATGCGATACACTCATACACACTGCACGTTACTGTTTTATTGCTGTGCAGCTCTGTGATATACTCATACACAACGGACGTTAGTGTGAGGTTTTTTCATTTCCTCACCATTTTATTTATATATTTCATTCATACTAAGGGTTGTTAAGTACACTTATGTGATATTTATAGTACTATTTGTTCTATGGTTTCATTAAAATATATGAAGTGTGAGTAGATGTGAAGAGATAATGAGAAGCTGGGGAGCACATAAGTAGCTGGGAAGGTGCAGGGGTGGAGATGAGGGGGTGGCGGAGGTAGACATTGAGAAGCAGGGGAGGAGATAAGGATAAGATAATGAGAAGACAGGGAAATGATGGGGAGGATATAGGGAGATGCAAGGAAGAAGGCGAAACTAGGGGGAGGGAGAAGAGGAAAAGCTGGGTAGACGGTGCGAGACCAGGGTAGATAAGGCTGAGAAAATGGAAAGATGGTTGTAGGACAGACGGAGGCGAAAGAAACCTAATTTTTTTTAATATTAATTAGAAAGATTTTTTAATATGAGGGATACAATTTATGGAAATGTGCCGCTAGGGGGTACTCGGATGAAAAAAGGTTGGGAACCACTGATCTACAATATAATGGGCTTGATTCCAACTGAGTCGAAGAGTAAAGTGTTAGCTTAACCCTTTCGCTGCTGAGGCTTTTCACACCTCTGTGCTGAGGTCATTTTTACCGCTTTCGCTCATCATGTTTAACCGCGTTTTGTAGCCATATTTTGATATATGACCCAGACATATTATATATCGTTCTTTCCGGCAGACTTGGCAGATTCATAATATGTCATTATTATAAGTATACGTTATGTCATGTCTGTATATTATAACAAAAATGCAATAAAATTTGAATTTTCAATAATTTATTATGTCTAAAGTGTTTTTTATCACATTTTAACATGCGATCGTTTGCGGTTATATTTTGTATGGGGTGCGCTTGTTAAAATTAGAAATGGGGTCTCGTTACATTTTTTTGGGGAAAATTTCGCTTTTTTTAACAAACGCACCGCATACAAAAATCGTTAGTGCAGCATTATTGTTCACATTATAATTGAAATGGGAACAATATTGCTGCATTAACAAAACAAAACAAAAAAACTTGTTTATTTTTTTTTTAGAATTTTTTTTAAAATATTTTTATTTTTTATTTTTTAAAAAAACATTTTTCATGCTCATGTTTGGTATCGTTGGAAAGGCCATGCTCTGGCCGATCCAACGATATCAAACATTAACCCCTAGCTGCCACAGATAGGGAGCTAGGGGGTTCCAATGAACCCCTATCTCCACCATTGGTGGCAGCTAGGGGTTAACTCCAGGACTGGCGTCATTGTGCTATGCACGATAACGCCAGTCCTCAGGGGGAGTTCCTGGAGGCTTGGCCGACATCCAAGATGTCGGCCAGCTCCAGGAGAGGATCACGATCCGGCGCTTTTCAGCGCCGATTCGTGATCCGGCTCCCCAGGGGTTAATCACAGCCACCGTTTGGAAGGGCAGGCTGTACCCTTCCAAACGGTGCCTGGATTAACCCTCTGCCCCCCGGCGATTGGGAGGGAGAGAGGTCCGAAGGACCTCCCCCCCTCCCTTTCAGGCGCTTCCTCCGCACATGCGGGGGGCGCCTGAATTAGATGTCATCGCGCCGCCGCAATGACATCTAATTGCTCCGCCGGGGTCCCGGAGTGCTGGGCTGACATCCAAGGGCTGACATCCGGCGGATTGCTGCCTCCTGTGCATGGACACGCTCAGCGCGTCCATAGCACAGGAGAACCACTTGGCTGGACGCGCTGAGCGCGTCCATAGCAGCCAAGTGGTTAACAGCTTCAGTCGTTACACCGGTGTTTTGGCAAATCAGGCAATTTCTCAAAACAGGCAATCGTGTCACTTCCAAGCCTACGGAGATGTGCACCACACTCATGGCCCGATTAAATTAGGCAAAATGCTGACATGGAAATGCGCGTCCACCATACATGCAGAAACGGAATCTCCCACGCATGCGCCCCATAAATCTGACATCTGTGATATCTGATTGGCTGAGAATGCTAATCACAGATTGGATAATAATTTGGCACTTTGTTTTGATTTTTACAGATATTCAGTTCCAGTTCGTCTTTCTAACAGTGTTCTAGCGCGTCGAATTTCGAACTGGAACTGAAGATCTGTAACAAAAAAAAAAGTGGCAAGTTATTATCTAATCTGCGATAAGCATTTTCAGCCAATTACAAATCAGGCAATCATCAATTTCCCCTTAGCGTTCCCATTTCACAAGTAGATTACTCGCGGCAGCACTAACGCACCATCACAAGCATCCCCTCCTGGAGTTCATAGGACTCCATGGAGGCGTCTGCTCCTGGGTCACATGACCTGCAGGATCTTGCCTCTCGCAAGTATGCATGTATCTGAGGTCTGAGTAGGTATACATGTATCTGCGGTCTATTGGGCATACATGTATTTGAGGTCTTAGTGGGTATGCATGTATCTGAGGTCTGAGCGGGTATACAATTATCTGAGGTCTGGTGTGTGGGTGGATTATATATATATATATATACAGGGTTATCCAAAGAGATCCGAATTGCTTGAGAAAGGTAACCGAACGCTGAAAATCAGCGTTTGGTTGCCTTTCCTGGCCATTCGGCTATCCAGAGAGCAGGCAATTCCCCAAATCCTGACGAACTGCCTGCACATACGGTGCCTGTTCGGTGCCTGTTCGAGGGCAGTGAAAACCCCATAAAAAGCACTGCTTCGGCTATTCAGAGAACACAAACCAGCAGTAAAAGGTTCCCCTAATGTCCTGCCATTCGGTGGTTTTAGGCTAGGGTCAGACGAACGCATTTTCGCGTTGTCTGTGAAAAAGTGCGTTCGAACGAATGGACGCATTTTTTCACGGAGTACGCGATAGCGGTCATACGATGCGCATTTGCATCCGTGATTTTGTACGGATCATCAATAAAACACTTTGTGCATCTGGACGTTATGTTGGCCGGACATTAGCAGCGTCTGACGTCTCCAAATCACACACACACGCCGCTAGCGGGCGCAGCGCACTCTGTACGTCAATACTAGCAGTTTAACGTTCTCGAAAAAATGCGTTCGTTTTCCACTTGCATTGCGCAGCCGGACTTTTGTGCGGCCGTTCTTCGTATATTGGCCGTCATTGGACGTCATTTGCTGCTAGTGCGGCCATGATTAAGTGCGCCTGCACGCGCGTTCGCACTGCGCTCGTCTGACCCTAGCCTAATTCGGCAAATTTATTCATGAGAATCCCATAGGCTTCAATGTTAAAAATATTCCCGTTTTAATTCAATATCTAATAAACCATTCATTATAAAATTCTGCAGCAAAAAGTCTCTTTAGTTATAGATTTTTAGGATACTTTAAGCATTTTTCAGATTTTTTTTTTTTAAAAAAAGTCCGATTTTTTTAAAAAAAATTTAAAGTTTACTTATTTTTTCTGTAACAGCCCTCTTTATTATCATTCCCTGGACCTCCTGTGTAAATTTCAGACATTTTCGCTCAGTAGTTTCTTTGCAAACAGCATTTCATTTTCACAGATTCATACAAACGGTTTTGCTAATTTATTCACTGCCTCCTCTGCGTCTCAGCTGCTTCGGCTCTGTGTGATTCGGCTCCTGTTTGGCTGCTTCGCTGCGTGTGATCGGCTCCTACTCGGGTTTTTCGAAGGTTAATCCAGATGTTTTTGCTTGTTTTCGGCGTGCATTCGGTGGGTTTTGCGGTTAGTTTTCGTCAGGTTTGCGGTGACTTTTCCCTGCAATTCGGGGGCCCTGTGGTGTTTGCTGAATACACCGCAGGGTCACCGAAATGGGATCGGCAAAAGGAACCGAATTGAAGAGAACAAAAAGTCACCGAACATGCGGTGACTTTTCGAATCTCTTTGAATAACCTTGATAGTCTGCGTGTGTAAGGAGCTGGTTCCGGGGTGGTAGGTTTGAGCCCAATGTGCAATGATGTAACATTGAGAAATGTATATACAGCTGCAAGAAAAAGTATGTGAACCCTTTGGGATTACGTGAAGTTTGGCATGAATTGGTCATAAAATGTGCTCTGATCTTCATCTAAGTCACAACAATTTGAAAAACACAGTCTTCTTAAAATAATACAACACAAACATTATATGTTTTCATGGGTTTATTGAACATAACATGTAAACATTCACAGTGCAGGGTGGAAAAAGTATGTGAACCCCTAGCCTAATGACTTCTCCAAGAGCTAATTGGAGCCAGGAGTGAGCCAACCTTGAGTCCAATCAGTGTGATATTATTGGATGTGTTGCTGAAAGCTGTCCTGCCCTTTAAAAACACACACCAGTTTTGGGTTTACTGGTTTCAAGAAGCACTGCCTGATGTGAACCATGCCTCGCAGAAAAGAGCTCTCAGAAGACCTACGATCAAGAATTGTTGACTTGCATGAAGCTGGAAAGGGTTACAAAAGTATCTCCAAAAGCCTTGATGTTCATGTGTCCACGGTAAGACAGACTGTCTACAAATGGAGAAAGTTCAGCACTGTTGCTACTCTCCCTAGTTGTGATCATCCTGTAAAGATGACTGCAAGAGCACAGCGCAGAATGCTTAATGAGGTAAAGACGAATCCTAGAGTGTCAGCTAAAGACTTACAGACATCTCTGGCACATGCTAACATTTTTGTTGACACATCTACAATAAGGAAAACATTAAACAAGAATGGAGTACATGGGAGGACACCACGGAGGAAGCCATTGCTGTCCAAAAACAATATTGCAGCACTTTTTGAAGTTTGCAAAAGAGCACCTGGATGTTCCACAGCACTACTAGCAAAATATTCTGTGGACAGATGAAACCAAAATTGAGTTGTTTGGAAAAAACACACAACACTATGTGTGGAGAAAAAAAAGGCACAGCACACCAACATCAAAACCTCATCCCCACTGTAAAACATGGCGGAGGGAGCATCATGGTTTGGGGCTGCTTTTCTGCTTCAGGGCCTGGACGGATTGTTGTCATTGATGGAAAAATGAATTCCAGAGTTTATAAAGACATTTTGCAGGAAAACGTAAGACCATCTGTCCGCCAACTGAAGCTCCGCAGAGGATGGGTGATGCAACAGGACAATGACCCAAAGCATACAAGTAATTCAACAATAGAATGGCTTCAACAAAACAAAATACGCCTTCTGGAGTGGCCCAGTCAGAGTCCTGACCTCAACCCGATTGAAATGCTGTGGCATGACCTTAAGAGAGCGATTCACACCAGACATCCCAAGAATATTGCTACACTGAAACAGTTTTGTGAAGAGGAGTGGTCCAAAATTACTCCAGATCGTTGTGCAGGTCTGATCTGCAACTACAGGAAACATTTGGTTGAGGTTATTGCTGTCAAAGGAGGGTCAACCAGTTATTCAGTCCAAAGGTTCACATACTTTTTCCACCCTGCACTGTGAATGTTTACATGTTCTGTTCAATAAACACATGAAAACATATAATGTTTGTGTTGTATTATTTTAAGCAGACTGTGTTTTCCAAATGGTTGTGATTTAGATGAAGATCAGAGCACATTTTATGACCAATTCATGCAAAACTCCACATAATCCCAAAGAAATACTTTTTCTTGCCACAGTATAAAAAAGAGGGTTTATTAGGAACTCAGGAATATAACATAAAGGCAACAGATAAATATTAGAAGGCTCGTAGGACTAAGGGGGAGGGAAGACACTGAATAAATAATAAACAGTAAATAATATAACTGAAGACAAGATGGGATAAGAGTAGACAAAATATAACACTGAGCAATACTATAGATAGAGGAACAATAGAGAAATAGTATGAGTATATAGCAGGCAGGGAATATACTAACATTATACCAGTATATAAGGAGATGAATAGAGAGAAATGGGAGTCAGAACAGGCCTATTTGAAGGTAGAGAGTTCGTAGGAGTCAGAGGGTCCTTGGAAGGTTGAAGGTCTTGGTAGTAGAGGGTCTTGGTAGTAGAGGTTCTTGAGAGCAGTGGATCCTTGGAAGCAGAGAGTTCAGGAAGCAGGAGATCTTTAGAAGGTAGAGGGTCCTTGGAAGCCGAGGTTTCAGGAAGCAGGAGATCTTTTGGAAGGTAGAGGTTCCTTGAGAAGTAAAGGGTCCTTGGAAGCAGAGGGTTCAGGAAGCAGGAGATCTTTGGAAGGTAGAGGGTCCTTGAGAGGTAGAGGGTCCTTGGAGCAGAAGGTCTCGGTAGCAGGAACTGTAGAGGGATTAACTGGGGGAGACAATGTAATAAAGTTCAGGCAGGTCATACAAAATTAAGCAGGAGCTTCTTACTAGTAAGGGGTTTACTAGTGCAATGCAGAAGCATTGTGCTTTGGGGTGGTTCCTTTTTTATAGAGGAGGAATCAGGATATATTAGCCAGCACCTGGTTGCTGGATCAGCGTGGTTTGCAAAGAGGATTACTAGTCCCATTACAAGAAGTCAGCTTGCATTTAGGTTTCTTGTGGTGCTGGCGGCTAGGAACATGACAGCGTGTGCGGGCAGGGTGTGCAGTGGGGTTTCTGGTGATGCAATTCAATGTTAACATAAATTGAACAGATTTTCAACAAAATCCTTAATTATTTATTGGAAAGCGGTCACATGACTTTAAATAAAAGTATCTGTACTCGGTATCGGTGAGTACCTGAAAAAAATTATCGCTACTCGTACTTGGTCTTAAAAAAATGGTATCGGTGCATCCCTACTCCTACTAAGGTTTGATGATCTGCTTTCACTTGCATCTCACTTAAAGAGGACTGTGCCTGTGATGCAAGCGTAAGCCTGGAAGTACACATTGGAGCATTTTATTAATGTAATATTGTAGGAAAAAGGGACATAAAATGTGACAGTAGTCCCATCACAAAGGAATACCTTAAAAAGTGAAAAAAGTTCTGAAACGGACACAGGAACACCACCTTGAACCTGTATTAGTCAACAGACTTCCCTTCCAAAGTCTAATGACTATTCAAACTTTTGTCATATAATAGAAGTGGATATTTATCTTGTGGAATGAGAAATGGGCATAATAACATTCGCTGTGCATGACAAAAACTAATTTAGATTAGTAAGCACGATCCACAAACTTACTGTATATAACAAATAAGTATCCTATTTTTGTAAATATATCATGACGTCAACCACTCTATTCTTCCCAACAATGCTTAATGGGATGTATTTAAACTAGAGTAAATTGTGCAAATGGCACATACTAGACATGAAAATTAGCAGACTCAGTTTGCAGTTTTCATATTCCATTTTAAAAGGAAACAAACTAAATTTTCTCTCTACAATTGTATGTATCATATGCTTATACAGAAAAGGAGAACCCGCCACAGAATAGCACATTGGAGCTGCAGGGAAAGAAACGGTTGGGGTCATAAAAGTAGGTACCCGACTGCAAAATCCAACACACAACACATAAAAGCAGCATGACGGATTTTTATTTTGTATGATATATAATTGCCGGACACAGAAATTATTGACTTTACCGCCATAAGTAGCTTCCTGCAGTCACTGAACACATGCAAAACCATCTTCTCCAAAGTTTGAAAAGCAGCCATTGAAAATAGTCTTGGCTTTTCACACACTCTATTCCTTTATTTTCATAATTATGGCAATTTATGTACAACAGTATTTCTTTTAACGTAGGTGGGTAACATAGTGACCACATGTCCCCTTCCTGTGCTACATTTAACCATGTGAATACGGTAAATATTTTAAGGCAAACCAGCTATTGGGCTTAACCTTTTCTACTGATGTTATTGACACAGGAGTATTTTTCAGTACTATATTCATTTATTATTGCTAGACAAACATATAACAGTAGTATCTATGACATGTTGCTATATATTATATGATACCAATAATATATGTTTCATATAGCATGAAGCTCAAATTTGTGCTATGGGCTGAAAGAAGTACAAAAAAACACTGCAACATAAAGGTAATCGTAGAATTGTTAATATCAGTTAGGTGTCATGCTAGAGGGAGAAGCATGATAAGCTGAAGTGAAAACTACAAGTTCAATTGTTAAAGGGAGACAAGACAAGCACGCATAACAATATTAGTGGCTAGACCCATTGATGTATTCTTTATTTGTATATAAAAGTGGGTTACAATTACAATTGTTTATGAAGCACCAACAACATCTGTAGCGCTGTACAGTGGGTAGAACAAAAAAGTAACAAACAAATTAACCACACTGAGAACAATGTGAAAAGAGGACCCTGCTCAAGAGCTTACAATCTAAGAGGAGAGGGGTGCCACACTGAGGTAAGGGTAAATGCATATGGGATGTGTGGAAGGTGGAGTATGAAGTGTGCAATGGGTGGGGCATGGAGTGAGCTGATAGGTATTTCTGAAGTAATGTGTTTTTAGAGACTTCCTTTGGAGGGACAGGGAGATTCAAATGGTGCGGTGAAGGAGTTCCATGAAAAGAGCCGTGCAAACCACTCCATATTTAGTATAAAACCAATGATATAAGCAGCTTCAGGGGTTTAGTGGGAACTCAAAAAATCTCTATCTACTCATGATTCCTGTCATAAAAATTACAACGGAAAGATGTAGCAGCTGCAGCACTTCCTTATGTATGAAAATGTACTTAAACCATGGAAACGGCTTATATCTAAACATTTTGTAAAATGATGTCTGAATAGAAGACCATTGCAGCTTTCCAGTATATAAGCGAAATGTGAGCTAAATTCCCTTTTTTACAATAGTGGAAGAACTGCCTTCTCATGTGTTCCAGCTCGACTTGATTCCTGAAGCTGTGCCAAATATGTGTTTGAGCCCTGTGCTCAGATCCCTCTCACTTTGGTACTGATACACCATCACATAATGTCATTGATCCCCTTCCCTGCCAGAATCAACTGTACTTGATCTGCAAGACATCTCCTGGTACCCCGCTATCGATTATAGTCGAAGTGGTGCTCCACAGGAGCAATTTGAAGGAGTTTATTTTGCATTTGGACTCCAGAATATGACCCTAAAGTTTTAGCACCATGAGCATGATGACTGAGGTACTATCACTTTTTTTAAATGTTATTTACAGATTCAGGCAACATTACAATAAGCGCAATATATAATACAGATACGAAACCAAAAACAACTTTTGCCCCTTTGAAATTAAACAATCACAAAAGGAAAGTCAAGCAATATATTACGACATTAGGTAGAAGAACACATCATCAATCAGTGACGGTCTCCAAAAATTGCAAAAAAGTCGAAGTCTGGGGTGTCCCATATACCAACATGTATATTTAAAGTCAGCACGCAGTTTAGAGAGTACACTCTCTGGTAAATGGAACAGGAATGTCTTCCATATATCAAAACCATTTTTTAACCTTGTCTTGCTTATTAATAGTAGTTTCCAACCAATCATACTGGAAGATAGCATAAAATTGAAAATAAAACATGAAGAACGTGTGTGGGAGGGAATCCATTGACCCAGAATGGCCTTCTTAGAGGACGCGGAGATAATGCCCAAGAGGATTTTCTTAGCAACCAGGCAATGGGCAGGCTTCTTGTTTGGAAAGAATATTAAATAAAGCCCAGTACCTTTCAGATTTACAATTTGGAAACCAAATCTCTGGATTGTATTCTAGAATAGAGGGCATGCCCACAAGCAATGGAAGAGATCAGCATTGTCATGTAAACATTTTAAACACTGGCTAGAACTAAGTGGGGAAATGAGGGTCAATCAGACCGGGGCTACATATGCTCCATTTAATAACTTATAAAACATCTCCCTATGTTGGGCAGAAGGAATTTGTTTAAGCAATTCTGTCTTGGCTGCAATGAGTAGGGATGAGCCGAACACCCGCGAGTTCGGTTCGCATTCAAACTCGAACTTTTCAAAAGTTTGAATTCCAACTCGAACACGAACTCAATACAAGTCAATGGGACTCAAAGTTTGATTTTTAGAGTGCTCTCCAAGAGGCCATATATGCTAGATATTTGCCAAAAAATATGGCAAATGCCGGGAGATCGCCTGGAAGGGAGGGGTGGTCCGTTCGGATCCCTCCCGATGGGGAGGTCCCACAAAAAGAAGCCAGGCACCGCTTAAAAGGGGAGAGTCTCCCCTTTTAGGCACCGCGGCACCGAAGTGCGGCCTAGCTCCGGTGGGGGCCGCCATCTTCGATGGCGTCTCCACCCCGGGTCCCCCCTCACTGCCTGACGTCCTCACACATAGCGTGAAGACGTCAGATAGCCGGGGAACCCCTAGCTGCCCGGAATCCCCTGGTGGAGATAGGGGGTTCATTTTAACCCTGATATCTCCAGAACTGTGGCAGCTAGGGGGTCATGGAGGGTGTCAATCGAAAGGGCTGAGCATGGCCTTTCGAATGATACCTAACATGACCAGGTATAAAGTAAAAACATAAATATTTTTTTTGTGTGTTATTTTTATTAATGCAGCAATATTGTTCACATTTCAATTATAATGTGAACAATAATGCTGCACTAATGATTTTTTTCTATGGTGTGCGTTTGCTAAAAATCACATAATTCCCCCCAACAAATGTAAGTCCCCATTACTAATTTTTGTACAAGCGCACCCCATAGAAAATATAACCGAAAATGTTCATGTGATAAAAGGTGAAAAAAAACACTTTACACGCTGCAGATGATTAAAAATTCAAGTTTTATTGCATTTTTTGTTATAACATACAGGCAGAACATGACGTATACATATATAATAATGATAAATTATGAATCTGCCGAGTCTGCCGGAAAGAACGATATATAATATGTCTGGGTCGTATAATAAGATGTGGCTTCAAATCGCGTTTAAACATGATGAGCGAAAGCGGTAAAAATTAGCTCAGCACACAGCGGTGAAATGCCTCAGCAGTGAAAGGGTTAAAGGAACAGTGAGTTTTCCATAAAATAAGGGTTAAAAATAAAAATGAAAAATTCCTTCAAATATCGTGCCTAGGAGGTCCCCATAACCTGCCCGTGAAGTGGCGGATTTGTAGGATGTATAGAAACATTTAAAAACAATGTCCAGGTCCGGGTAGTTCCCTGGGGGACAGGAAACAAGGACGAAAAGTAAAAAAAAAAGAAGTTTTTAACCCCTTCACTGCTGATGACGTGTGAGACACGCCCTTCAGTTACTCCGCTGTATGCTGAGGAGGACGTGTCCCACACGTCATCAGCTTTGCGGGACCCCCGGCGGAGATACTCACCTCTCTGTCCGGGGTCTCGTGGCGTTCTGACTTCAGCGTCCTCAGACGCTGAAGTCAAGCTCCTCCCGACGTAAATGACGTCATCGCGCCATGCGTGATGATGTCATTTCCAGGCGAACCCCCGGCAATGCCGGGAGATCGCCTGGAAGGGAGGGGGGGTCCGTTCGGATCCCTCCCAATCGGGAGGTCCCACAAAAAGAAGCCAGGCACCGCTTAAAAGGGGAGAGTCTCCCCTTTTAAGCAGTACCTGGCTTTAACCCCTTGGGCCCCGGGTCACACTTCGGCACCTTGCGGCGGCGAAGTGCGGCATAGCTCCGGTGGGGGCCGCCATCTTGGATGGCGGCTCCACCCCCGGGTCCCCCCTCACTGCCTGACGTCCTCACGCATTGCGTGATGACGTCAGATAGCCGGGGAACCCCTAGCTGCCTGGAATCCCCTGGTGGAGATAGGGGGTTCATTTGAACCCGATATCTCCAGAACCGTGGCAGATTTTTTTCTATGGTGTGCGTTTGCTAAAAATCACATAATTCCCCCCAAAAAATTTAATAAGTCCCCATTTCGAATTTTTGTACAAGCGCACCCCATAGAAAATATTCATGTGATAAAAGGTGAAAAAAAACACTTTACACGCTGCAGATGATTAAAAATTCAAGTTTTATTGCATTTTTTGTTATAATATATAGGCAGAACATGACGTATACATATAAAAATTATATATTATGAATCTGCCGAGTCTGCCGGAAAGAACAATATAAAATATGTCTGGGTCGTATAATAAAATGTGGCTTCAAATCGTGTTTAAACATGATGAGCGAAAGCGGTAAAAATTAGCTCATCACACAGCAGTGAACTGCCTCAGCAGTGAAAGGGTTAAAGGAAAAGTGAGTTGTCCATAAAATAAGGGTTAAAAATAAAAATGAAAAATTCCTTCAAATATTGTGCCTAGGAGGTCCCCATAACCTGCCCGTGAAGTGGCGGATTTGTAGGATGTATGGAAACATTGCCATCACAGACCCACACACGACACCTAACACTCCAAGTCTGCATACAATGTATCAAATTCATGAGACCGGACTAATTAGAAGCACATGTTATTTCCAAACACTAATTAAACACCTGTTGTTTACGCCGTTTGAGAGCACAGGTCATTTAGAGGTGAGAATCTTTGCACCTAGACATTAGTTTTTAATTCAATATCTAATAAATCATTGCTTATAATATTCTGCAGTAAAGAGTCTCTTATTTCTAGATTTTTTGTATTTTTTAAGCATTTTTTATACTTTTTGCAATTATTTTTTTTTCGAACTCGAACCGAACACGCCAAAAGGTTCGAAGTTCACGAACTTTCAAACTGCCGATGTTCGAATCGAACTCCGAACTGATCGAACCGAACAGCTCATCCCTAGCAATGAGGGAGAAAGGTGATTGTTTAGGATAAATTGTTTCTAATACCAGCTGGGAAGGTGCTTAAAGACACCTAGGGCTACATTACATTCTCTACATCTAGATTGTAAGTTCCCACGGAAATAGGGTCCTCATATCCTCATGTATCTGCTGGCAGGCATACTGACCTGTCTCCTGTATGTATTGTAGAATTGTCCTGTCTTTACCCGTTACACCTTGTACAGCGCTGCGGAATGTGTTTGCGCTTAATAAATACTAATAATAATAATTCTCAACGCTCAAACGGGAGCGCAAGGGAGAAAAATCTACGCCCGCAGTGTTCTCCCTAGCGCCCCTGTTTTAATGTAAGATTACAATGCAGGCACTTAAAAAGTTGCCTGCATTGTTAGCAGGTGCTACGCCCTGGGATGCTCACGGCAGCGCTAAGCGCCGCTGCGAGCATCCACTCAGTGGAGTCCATAGAAATCCATTGAGTTTCCCCTGTGCTGGTAACATGAACTGCCGGATCTCGCCTCGCGAGAGAGGAGGCACACAGAGCGGTGTGTTCCTCGTCGCGGGATACTAGGTGAGTATCTGATTTTTTTGGGGGGGATTTCTGCTTGTGCTAACAGATTCTGCACCAGCGGAATCTGTTAGCACCAGGTCCAGGCTGTGGTTAACCTTTTGCTAACCACAGCCGGATGGTAATCAGCGTTAGGACTTTGTAATCCTAACGCTGATTAACACTTTGCACTCCCCATGTTAAGGATGGGGAGCGCAAAGTACAGTAACCTTGCGCTGAAAAGCGTAAGGTACCAAACGCGGGTTACTTAACCCGTTAGCGTTTGGATTGTAATGTGCGGTAGCCACCGCGGCTAACGTTAATGCTCACACAGGTGAGCGTTAACGTTAGCACCAAGATTGTAATGTGGCCCCTAGTGTTTAAGAGCTGCTCTGAGAAGCTACCACCCTACCTGAATAGGCTGCTTACCCTAGCAGTTCCCTCATCCTATAACCTCCTATCCAGGACCAGCACCTCACTTGCAGTACCACAATATAAAAAGAAAGTGTCTCGATCCTCATTTTCCTACAGAGCACCGCAGTTATGAAATAACCTACCAGACACCATCAAATCTTCCCCCAGTCTAAAGTCACTTAAGAGATTTCTATTAACATACCTCAATACAGAATGTACCTGTAAACATGTAACATAATGACTATCAGGGTTATTCAGAGCGTGAAAAGCAGGAGAATGACTGGAGAATGAAAAATTCTAGGTCAAAATAGCCAAACCAGAAAAGTTCTCCCTTTCATCTCACTTTCCAAATCGGCTATTTTGATCTAGAATTTTTCATTCTCCAGCCATTCTCCTGCTTTTCACGCTCTCTGAATAACCCTGTATATTTCCTACATATTTATTTTCTGTGTTAATCTGTATATTTGTGTTTTGCTTTTAATATCTTGCATTTATTACTTTGAATTTTTACAGTAAGTACAGAAATACAATGTTCTTGAACCCAGGACATACTTGAAAATGAGAGAAATCTCAATGTATCCTTCCTGGTAAAATACTTTATAAATAAATAAAATTCCCCAGCTGATACTGCACAGAGAGCCAAACCTCAGTAACTCCTTTAGGCCAACAGATGGTGACAACTGCCTGACCAATCAGTAAGGATTCCCTTACTGTATAATTAACTAAAAAGATTTTCTAGAAAAGAACTGCTTCCAGACAGCGGTTTTCGTTAAAATGTCTTGGTAGGGATGGGGTTAAGTTCACTGATTTGTATAATGTTGCAAACAGAAGTGCAGAAGGTCTTTGAACACAAAACAGTATTTGTAAATTTAGTCACATTTAAATGACTTTGTCAGAAGTAAGCTACAAAATATCCATTGCATAGCTCAGTCTCCTGATATTCAAGCAGAGACATTTAGAATTAGTGAAAGGACATTTAAATCTGAATAACAGAGCATAAAGGTTCACTGTATGACCAAGTGACATTCAGTTCTTTTACTTTGAAAAGCTCACATTTTAGGTGAGTAACCTTCAGGCCTGACTGTTGAAAAATTCAGATTAAGCTTCATTTTTAATTTTATTTGTTCCACCACTTGAGGGGTTATTGAAAGAGCACCAAACTTGCCACCAAAGGGTGAATTTCATGTTATGGTGAAATTTCATGGCAGTTCATCGATTCAGAAAATTGTCAATTAAATACTGGTGAATTGACAGCGAAATACGGTGCAGTTCGCCGCAGATCGCAGCAATTCTGCAATCTTCGGGGGCAGCAAAATTGTCCCATTGAGAAGTAATGGTTAATCTATTCAAAGAACGCCGAACTGCACTGAAGTGTCAGTGAAATGCCTTGATTTTCATAGATTAAGTTCGACAGATTTAAACAGGCGAATCCCATAGGATTCAATGGAAAAAAATATTATCTTTTTATTTTATTTTTTTATTCAGTTGTTTATTCTTTTAATTTCCAGCTGTTATTTTATTTATGATTTGGAACATTTTGATGTATTTTTTTTAAGGTTTTTTTTTATTCTATCAGACCTTTTGTATAAATTTTTATTGGACTTTTTATTATTTCCATGCGTTTTTATTGGTTTAAACAACTTTTAGAAGAATAACAGAGTTCCGGTTATATTTTTATGCAGTTCGGTAGCGTTTGGCGGTCAGTTCGGCGGTCTGATCAACGGTTTCAGTGGCGACAGTCTTCGGTGCTTCCACATTCAGGGCACTTCAAGGACCATGCAGAGAATTGTGAATTCATCGCATGGTCGACAAACTGGAATAGATGGAGCATACTGAAGTGAGACAAGTGAGAAAGCACTGAATTTTCAGTGCTCTCCGAATAACCCCTTTGATGTTGCAGGCAGCATCACTGCTGATTTACTAAACTCTGAAGGAATGAATGCAACATTTCATAGACTTTAGCTTGAAAACTGAACATCCACACTGTAAAAAATTGTTGAATAAAATGTTAGCACAGAAATTAAAACAAATATGCTTTAACAGTATGTTAATATTACTATAACAGTACTTTGTTTATAAAATTCCATGCCATTCTCAGTGCAGGAGCACCATTATCCAAAAAGCCCCCCCCCCATGCTGTGGGGGCTTTGTAGCCCTTGTTATCCTCTGACTGTGACCTAAGAAATTATTAACACACTTAAGTGAATATAACACAATTGATCAACTAGCAAAGAACAAAATAACAAAGCAAAGACCAAGCAGGATTTATGATTAAAAATAGACTTGGTACAAATTAAGGCTGCGGTCACACGAAAAATCCAGGAAGGGGAGGGGGGCTCCTTTAGGAGCCTCTATCTCCCAACCATTAATGCCAGTGAAAAACAAATTGCATCGCTGGAAAGGGGAGAGTCTCCCCTTTTCAGCAGTGCATTGCATTAACTGTTTCATTGCCGAATTGCGATTCAAACCTGGAGGTGGCTGACATCTTGGATGTCAGCCAAGCCTCCGGGTCACCCCAACCCACTGACATCCTCACCATATGTGTGAGGATGTCAGTGGGCCAGATAACCCCCTAGCTACCAAATGGAGATAGGGGGATCCTTTGGATCCCTTTATCTCCCGATCCGTGGCAGCTAGAGTGTCATGTTTGACATCATTGGAAAGGTCTGATCATGGCCTTTCCAATGATACCAGGTGTAACAATAAATAAAAAATATAAACGTAATAATAATAATAAAAAAAACACAAATTGTTTTTTTTTTTAATTTAAAAGAAATTGTCAGATTGTCTGGGGGGGTTTAATTAAATAGGACCTAGGCTGGCATCCAAAAATTTTGAGCATAAAACGGTCATAATGAGCTCAGCGCACATAGGTGAACTGGCTCAGGAGTGAGGGGGTTAAAATGCAAAAACATGTAAAAAATTGGGTTTTTCTATTCTCGGGACAAATTTTTTAAACTATTTAGCCACGGTCTTTTTTGGCGGTTGTAGTTTTTGGGGATTAAATTACGAAAAAGTGTGTTTTTAACATTTCTTTCATCATATTTCATTAATTTTTTTATAGTAAATTATAGGATATGATGGAAATAATGGTATTTTTAGGGAAAAATGGTATATAATATGTGAGGGTTGCATAAACGAGTAAGAGTAAAATTTGACCTAAACACTAACAGCGCAGAAACGTAAAAACAGCAGCGGGCACTAAAGGACGGATTTTCGTAAAACTCCCAGGCACTAAGGCTAGGGTCAGACGAAAGCATTTTTCATGTCTACCGTCAAAAAGTGCGTTGATGCGTTCGAATGCATTTTTTCAAGGAAGACGCGATAGCCGTCATACGATGCGCAATTTCGGCTGTGATTTCTTCGGATCCAAACCAGGAAACTTTGGGTGTCTGGACGTTATGTTGGCCGGACATGAGCAGCGTCTGATGTCTCCTAATCACGCACACACGCCGCTATGCGGACGCAGCGCACTCTGTACGTCAGTACTAGCGGTTCGACATTCTTGCAAAATTGCGTTTTGTTTGCTGGCTTGCGTTGCGCGGCCGAACTTTCGTGCGGCCGTACTTCGTGTGTGGGCCTGCGTTGGACGTCATTTTCTGCTACCACGCCGTAATAAAGTGCGGCTAAACGCACGTTCGCACTGCGTTCGTCTGACCCCAGCCTAAGGGGTTAAAGAATTGAAAACAGGTTCTTGCTGCACATACTTCAAAAGAATCGACAGGATCGGTTGCCTTAAAATATAGTAAAAATAGAGCAGAATGTTAGTGTTAGTGTCAGCCCTAACCCTAAAAGAAGCACAAATAGTAACCTAACCCTAATTTCTAAACCCAGCGCTAATCTCGAACCATAGCTATGGAAAATGATGCTCCATTTTGGTCTGGTGCATCTAAAATTCTGGACATCAAAATACGACTGTGGCTGAGAAATACGACTGCGGCTTTTTCAAGCTGTGACTTTTTTTACCACATCATTTTGGTGCTACTTTATTTTCAGGCAATTTTTCAATAGGATATCAAAACTTTAAAATGGGAAATGAGAAGGTGAGTTAGTGCAGCATCACTGTTAACTTTATAATTGAAATGTGAACAATAGCACTGCATTAGAAAAAATAAATATATTTATTTTATTTATTTGTTATTTTATTGCTACATAAACCTGCCTGGTCATGTTTCAAATCACTTGAATGGCCAAACCATGGCCTTTCCAATGATACCTCTAACCTGTAGGGTTCCAGAGATACTGGGGTTTAAATGATTGTAAATTGTAATTAATTTTTTTACAGAGCAAGGCGGCACCCTGTGGTAGACACGTGTCGGCACATGCCTACTTTGCCTAATTATAAATCCGGCCCTGTGAGCACTACTTATCCGGTATACTTGGGACCCCAAACATTCCAGATTCTTCTGAGTTTCAGAGTCCAGAAAAACCTGAAATCTGAGACGAAGTAGATCACAGCAGGAGAGCTACCATCTCCTTCCTGCTGCAGCCACCAGTGGCGGACATCCTGCTCAGAGTCAATAAAAAGTCTCTTTATTTTTAGATTTTTTTGGATCTTTTAGGCATTTTTGGGGTTTTGTTTGCAAACATTTTTTTTCTGTTTTTTTTTTAATTGTATTTTCTTTTTCCTGTAACAGCCCTTTTTATTATCATTCATTGGATCTTATATGTAAATTTCAGACATTTTCGTTCTGTAGTTTCTTTGCAAACAGCGTTTTACTTTTCAAACATTCCAGCGTACTGGTTTTTTTTCCCACTCCATTCGTCAACGGTGTTGGCGGTGTCGGGTTTTTCCGGCGGCTGCTCTGCGCTATGATCGGCTCCTGCTCAGGTTTCTCCGGCGTGCTCGGCAGGGTTAATCCAGATGTTTTTGCGGGTTTCAGTGTGCGTTCGCCCTGGTTTTGCGGTGTTTTCGGCTGGTTTGCAGAGACTTTTCCTGGCGGCCCCGTGGTGCTTGCTGAATACACCGCAGGGTTGCCGAAATGGGATCGCCAAATCGCACCAAATTGAAGAGAACGAAAAGTCACCGAATGTGCGGTGACTTTTCGATTCTCTTTGAATAACCCTGTAAGATGAATCTGCACCAGAATGACGGTAAGAAAAAAGTGTGGACGAGGCTTGGAACAGCTCATGAACCAAAGCACACGACATCATCTGTAAAACATGGTGGAGGCAGTGTGATGGCATGGGCATGCATGGCTTCCAGTGGCACTGGGTCATTGGTGTTTATTGATGATGTAGCAGAAGCAGCCGGATGAATTCAGCAGTGTTTATAGATATACTGTCAACCCAGATTCAGCTAAATGCAGCAAAGTTGATTGGACAGCGCTTCACAGTACAGTTGGACAATGATCTAAAACACACTGCAAGAGCAACCCAGGAGTTTTCGATGGAAAAGAAGTGTAATATTCTGCAATGGTCGAGTCAATCACCTGATCTCAACCCAACTGAGCATGCATTTCACTTGCTGAAGGCAAAACTATAGGCAGAAAGACCCACAAACAAAGAACAACTGAAGACAGCTGCAGTTAGAGTATGACAAAGCATCAGAAAGGAGGAAACCAAGTCTTTGGTAATGTCCATGGGTTCCAGACTTCAGGCAGTCATTGCCAGTAAAGGATTCTCAACAAAATATTAAAAATGAATTTGTAATTGATATTTATGTTCAACCCCTTGAATTAAAGCTGAAAGTCTGCACTTCAAATTCATTTGGATTGTTTCATTTTAATTCTATTCTGGTGTCATACAGAGCTTAATTATGAAAATTGTGCCTGTGTCCAAATATGTATGGACCTAACTGTAGATATAGACAGACCAGAGACACATGCATACAGAACCTGTAACATAATTTTCAGCACCCCATACACTTTCATAACTCTTAATACACAACCACACATACGTTAATATGGCACATTATTAATAAATCATTGAATTGATGACTAACCTTAATGCCTCAAATGTTTCATGGTTTCTCTGAGCAAGATGGTACTTGCAGTTCTAGTGCCAAGAATATCCATCACGGCATTAGATTTCAAACAAAGGTGGCTGAAATGCACATGTGCGGGGAAATCAAGATTCTGATACAATCAACATTACATTAATTCTCAGCCTTGCTGAATGAGCATCATAGGGTGAGGGGAAATTCAAGAGAGCCATCAGATGGACAGTCAATGTAGGGAGAAAGACATTGTAATAAGACTTGTGTGTGTTTCCTTTCGGAACACATGGCAATTTGTCTGAAATTTTGGCAATTCGTATTTCAAAGGTAATGTTGACATCCACTTTGCTGGAGGAAATTATGTATTTGTTGCATTGGGACCAACACCAACTCAGAAGAGAGATGCAAAAGGAGTTCAGAGTCATCAGTACCTAGATATGTCTGAATATAGGGGACCTGTCAGCGGTACTGATACGCCTGACCAACATCCTGGAGGTGCTGATACAACAGCAGTGTGCCAGCACAGTCATCCTCATGCTATCCAAATGACCACCGTCACCAAGCCAACCTCCACCATAGATTGTCGTGCCAGTGCCCAGATGTAAGGGACAGTCAACGTCCGTTGTTGCCCCTCCAGCTGCCTCTATCCAGCCTGGTTATTATGCATCTGCCCCATCAGTTTCCTCAGTTGCCTCTGCCACTTCCTTCGGAGGGTGTACAAGTCTTGCATCCAAGAGGTGGAGGAGCAAGTAGTTTTTAGTTTTTTTTAAGGTTTATATGGTTGATATTATTTACAGGTTTATTTCAGGTTCCTTATGTTCCTTTGAATGTGTCTCTGAATACATACATATGAGTGTAGCATTTGTTTTCTACTTGCTCCAATGCCCCTTAAAGTTTTCTTTATCCCATTTTTGGTTTAGTCCTCCTGAGGTTTGCCTTTCACATTTTTACTTTGGACGACTGTGTCCCTATTCATGTTTGCAAATAATTCTGTCACACACCTGTACAACATGTTGCCAGACCAATGAGACAATTGGAAACAATTCTTACTCTTAAAATACTGCCTTATGCTACATTATACTCAAATGTACAATATGTCCCATTATGACATTACCCAGAAAACGTACACATTGTATAGTGCATGTGGATCCCCAATTATGTCTGGCATATATTAACCCCTTCGCTGCGGAGGACGCGCTCAGCGCGTCCACCCGCAGGTAGCGTTCCTTGCGGAGGACGCGCTGAGCGCGTCCTCCCTTTGTGGCCAGCGATCGGCCGGGTTCCGGCCGATCGCTGTGCCCCCCGGTGCGGGCTGACATCCTCGATGTCAGCCCAGCACCCGGAACCGCTGCCGGCCTAATTAGATGTCATCGCGGCGGCGCGATATTTCTCTCGTTTTCAAGTATGTCCTGGGAAAATTTAGATTTATCTTATGTGCCCCTCTATATATTGTTCTTAGAGTCGCCACTGACCTCAACCACTGTGCCACTGTGTGGGTGGAAGGCCTGTCACTCTGAGGCAGACTGAACATGCTGAGAGCTCACTGATCTCAGCATGTAAATGCTGTCTGAGTGATAGGATTCCTACCACTTTGAGAGCTCACTGATCTCAACACATAAAAAGCTGTCTGAGGCAGCCGCTGCACGCCGAGAATGCTCATACACAGTGCACATTACTGTGAGTGTTGTTGCTGTGCAGCTCTGTAATACAGTAATGTGCTGCATGTATGAGTGTATCACAGAGCTGCACAGCAACAAAACTCACAGTAATGTGCCCTGTGAATGAGCATCAGGGATGAGCTGTTCGGTTCGATCAGTTCGGAGTTCGATTTGAACATCGCCTGTTCACATGTTCGCGAACTACGAACATTTCCGCGTGTTCGCCGCATGTTCGCCCACAATGCACCACAATGGACCACAATGCACTTTTTCACTGGCCTGAAGCTTGTAATTGGCTACAGCCTTACACTTGACCACAGGTCAGATGCAAGACAGGTTCAAGACTATGCCAATCACGGCTCAGAGTCCTGATTGGGCAAATTTTGCCCAAGCATGGGCTCACAGAGCTAAGTCCCGCAGAACCAGTGACGTAGCGTGGGGGGGCAGGGGGGCCGTGGCAGTTTTCTTAGGGGCGCATAATTTCAAAAGAAATTTGCGCCCCTAAAACTTGTGGCCCGGACTGACCCGCCGGGCTCTCGGGCGCCGCCCAACGGCCCGTGGGTTGAGGGGACTCAGATGCCGGGCAGCAGGAGTGCCTGCCGGCTGCCCGGTCTTGAACAGTGAGTCCGTCCTGTTGAAGGGGAAGCGGCTGCGTGCAGGCGCAGGTCACGTGGTCCGTCTAATCAGGTGGTACTGAGTCTCTGTACCACCTGACTGGCCGGACCGCGTGACCTGCGCACGCAAACAGCCGCCTCCCCTTCAACAGGACGGACTCGCACACTGTTCAGGACAGGGCAGCCGGCAGGCACTCCCGCTGCCCGGCATCTGGGTCCCCTCAACCGCTGCTGCCTGCTGGATCCGGAGCTGGGGCAATATCCAGGTGAGAGCTGGGGCAAATCCATGAGCTGGGACAAATCCATGAGCTGGGGCAAATCCATGAGCTGGGGCAAATCCATGTGCTGGGGCAAATCCATGAGCTGGGACAAATCCATGTGCTGGGGCAAATCCATGTGCTGGGGAAATCCATGTGTGAGCTGGGGCATTTCCATGAGCTGGGGCAAATCCATGAGCTGGGACAAATCCATGTGCTGGGGCAAATCCATGTCCTGGGGCAAATCCATGTGTGAGCTGGGGCATTTCCATGAGCTGGGGCAAATCCATGTGTGAGCTGGGGCAAATCCATGAGCTGGGGCAAATCCATGTGCTGGGGCAAATCCATGTGTGAGCTGGGTCATTTCCATGAGCTGGGGCAATATCCATGTGTGAGCTGGGGCATTTCCATGAGCTGGGGCAATATCCATGTGTGAGCTGGGGCATTTCCATGAGCTGGGGCATTTCCATGAGCTGGCGCATTTCCATGAGCTGGGGCAAATCCATGTGTGAACTGGGGCAAATCCATGAGCTGGGGCAAATCCATGTGCTGGGGCAAATCCATGTGCTGGGGCAAATCCATGTGTGAGCTGGGGCATTTCCATGAGCTGGGGCATTTCCATGAGCTGGGGCAAATCCATGTGTAAGCTGGGGCAAATCCATGTGTGAGCTGGGGCAAATCCATGAGCTGGGGCAAATCCATGTGCTGGGGCAAATCCATGTGCTGGGGCAAATCCATGTGCTGGGACAAATCCATGAGCTGGGACAAATCCATGAGCTGGGACAAATCCATGTGCTGGGGCAAATCCATGTGCTGGGGCAGTATCCATAAGCTGGGGCAGTATCCATAAACTGGGGCAAATCCATGAACTGGGGCAAATCCATGTGTGAGCTGGGGCAATATCCATGTGTGAGCTGGGGCAAATCCATGTGTGAGCTGGGGCAATATTCATGTGAGAGCTGGGGCAATATCGATAACGTGTCCACAGGTTGGGGGGGCGCACAATTCTTGGCTGGCCCCGGGCGCTGACAACCCACGCTACGCCACTGCGCAGAACACTATATAAGGCTTCACACAGCGCTTCAGAACGTGTTTTTTGAGAGGAGATTGTTCTGTTAGTGTGTGTTCTCACTGCCAGTCTGCCACCAGCTATGGGGGGGGGGGTCTCATTTCTACAAAATATCTGGGAATTGTTCTAATCTGTGTGTTCTCACTGACACCAAGTATTTTGGGGGTCTCATTTCTACAAAATATCTGGGAATTGTGGTAATCTGTGTGTTCTCAGTGCCACCAAGTATTTTGGGGGTCTCATTTCACCAAAATATCTGGGAATTGTGGTAATCTGTGTGTTCTCACTGCCACCAAGTATTTTGGGGTCTCATTTCTACAAAATATCCAGGAATTGTGGTAATCTGTGTGTTCTCACTGCCACCAAGTATTTTGGGGGTCTCATTTCTACAAAATATCTGGGAATTGTGGTAATCTGTGTGTTTTCACTGCCATCAAGTATTTTGGGGATCTCATTTCTACAAAATATCTGGGAATTGTGGTAATCTGTGTGTTCTCACTGCCACCAAGTATTTTGGGGATCTCATTTCTACAAAATATCTGGGAATTGTGGTAATCTGTGTGTTCTCACTGCCACCAAGTATTTTGGGGTCTCATTTCTACAAAATATCCGGGAATTGTGGTAATCTGTGTGTTCTCACTGCCACCAAGTATTTTGGGGGTCTCATTTCTACAAAATATTTGGGAATTGTGGTAATCTGTGTGTTCTCACTGCCACCAAGTAATTTGGGGGTCTCATTTCTACAAAATATCTGGGAATTGTGGTAATCTGTGTGTTCTCACTGCCACCAAGTATTTTGGGGGTCTCATTTCTACAAAATATTTGGGAATTGTGGTAATCTGTGTGTTCTCTCTGCCACCAAGTAATTTGGGGGTCTCATTTCTACAAAATATCTGGGAATTGTGGTAATCTGTGTGTTCTCACTGCCACCAAGTATTTTGGGGGTCTCATTTCTACAAAATATCTGGGAATTCTTGTAATCTTTGTGTTCTCACTGCCACCAGCAGTTTTGGGGGTCAGTCATTTCTACAAAATTTCTGGGAATTGTGGTAATCTGTGTGTTCTCACTGCCACCAAGTATTTTGGGGGTCTCAATCTAATCTGTGTGTTCTCACTGCCACCAAGTATTTTGGGGGTCTCATTTCTACAAAATATCTGGGAATTTTTCTAATCTGTGTGTTCTCACTGCCACCAAGTATTTTGGGGGTCTCATTTCTACAAAATATCTGGGAATTGTTGTAATCTTTGTGTTCTCACTGCCACCCATCAGGGGGTCTCACTGATTTATAGGAGGTTTCTGGGAATTGTAATCTGTGTCTTCTCACTGCCAGCTATCAGGGGGTCCCACATACTTCTAGCAGATTTCTGCAAATCGTAATCTCTGTCTTGTCACTGTTGCCAGCTATCAGGGGGTCTCACTGACTTGTAGGTGGTTCCTGGGAATTGTAATTTGTGTCTTGTCACTGCCACCCATCAGGGGGTCTCACTGATTTACAGGAGGTTTCTGGGAATTATAATCTGTGTCTTGTCACTGGCAGCTATTAGGGTGTCTCACTGAGTTATACCAGAGTTCTGGAAATCTTTAATCTTTATACCAGAGTTGAATCAGAGTTCTGCAGCATATCTCCAATTTTTATAACAGAGTTGAATCAGAGTTCTGTATATCTTTAATCTATATATCACTCACCATGTCAGAAAGACCAAAAAGGACAGGCAGACGCTCCCAGGCACAGATAAGAGGGCAAGCAGCCTCTGTGTCGGGAGGCTGTGCCTCTGGTCGTCGTGGACTTAGTGCATCCTCTGCAGGGGCACGCTTGTCCTTTCTAACTGGTGCTGGCCTTCTTAAGCAGCAGCAACATATAGAGGATTTGGTGGATTGGCTAACCAGGCCATCCTTATCCTCCGAGTCCTCTGCCAGCCAGGCTTGTAGTCTTTTACAGTCCACCTCAGCTGCCAAAGCATCTAATGCAGCCTCCATGTCCACAGCTACTCGTGCCGTAGCCTCACTATCACACACGGAGGTTGTCAGCTGAATTGTTTGACTACAATGACAGTGACATGCTGCTTGAGGATGCGCAGCAACTACAGTGCTCTGATTCAATAGATAAGTGCAAGATAATGCACCTGGGACGTAAAAACCCAAGGGCTGAATATAGAATATTTGATACAGTCCTAACCTCAACATCTGAGGAAAGGGATTTAGGGGTCATTATTTCAGAGGATCTAAGGGTAAGTAGTCAATGTAATAGAGCAGCAGGAAATGCTAGCAGAATGCTTGGTTGTGTAGGGAGAGGTATTAGCAGTAGGAAAAGGGAAGTGCTCATGCCACTGTACAGAGCACTGGTGAGACCTCACTTGGAGTACTGTGTGCAGTACTGGAGACCGTATCTCCAGAAGGATATAGACATCTTAGAGAGAGTTCAGAGAAGGGCTACTAAAATGGTGTACGGCTTGAAGGAGAAAAGTTACCAGGAAAGGCTTAATGATCTTAACATGTACAGCTTGGAAAAAAGACGAGACAGAGGAGATATGATAGAAACATTTAAATACATAAAGGGAATCCACAAGGTAGAGGAAGGGAGTATATTTAAAAGGAAACAAAATAGCAAAACAAGAGGACATAGTCTTAGATTAGAGGGGCAAAGGTTTAAAAGTAACATCAGGAAGCATTATTTTACTGAGCGGGTGGTGGATACATGGAACAGTCTTCCAGTAGAAGTGGTAGAGGCCAAAACAGTAATTGAATTAAGCAAGCATGGGATAGGCATAAGGCTATCCTAAACAAAAGATAAATCTAGGTAAAGTATCCATGTAATTGGGCAGACTAGATGGGCCGAAAGGTTCTTATCTGCCGACATTTTTCTATGTTTCTATGTTTCTAATCTCTGAGGTTGAGGAAGCGAGTATAATGAACCTAGAGGAAGGGGGTGCCAGTGACACACAAATAACTGGCACTCATGTTGCCCCAGCAGCTGCAGCATACTGCAAAGTTGGCTCCAGTGATGAGGAGATAGGGGGTGATGACAATGATGATGAGGTCACTGACTCCACCTGGGTGCCTGATCGAACAGAGGAGTCAAGTGAGGAGGAGGAGGCACAACAAACACGAGGCACAACATCCTCTATGACCAACCGTAGCACTAGCCAGTCCAAGGCATCAGATGTCAGAGCTGCTCAGGTGCAGAGTGCTGTTGTCTCAAAGCGCATATCCAGGAACTCTGCTGTCTGGGAGTTCTTTAAGAAATGTACAGCAGAACCCACCATTGCTATTTGTAATCTATGTCAGATGAGGCTCAAGCATGGGAAAGACACCGGACGCTTGGGTACCACGTGCTTCAGGGGACATATGACCACCTGCCACGCATCCTGTTGGCGCAAAACTTTGCGTAGGTACTCCTCACCTGTCTCTACCCCCACTAGATGTCCTGCCATGTCATTGACTCCAACCTCCACTGACAGGGATGATGCTACAGTAATGGATGTACCAGGTCCTTCCTCACAATGTGACAGCATCCCAACAGCTGAAGATTTACGCACTCAGATTACGTTGCCCCAGCTGCTGCAGTGTAAGAAAAAATATAGTCCCAACCATCCCCAAGCACAGCTTCTAAATGCCAGCTTAGCAAAATTATTCGCATTACAGCTGCTGCCTTTCCAGCTGGTGGACTCTGCTTCCTTCTGTGAATTTGCTGAATGTGCTGTACCACAGTGGCAGGTTCCAAAACACCATTACTTTTCACGGAAGGCCATTCCAGCACTATACCAGCACGTGGAAGACAATGTTATTGAGTCATTGGGAAAGGCAGTCAGCAGCAAGGTGCATGTGACTTTAGACACGTGGTCCAGCAAGCATGGACAGGGCCGTTACAGTTCCTTCACGGCACACTGGGTAACTCTGATTGCAACTGGGAGGGATCCAAGACGGGGCTCTGTGCTGGAGCTTGTTCATCCACCACGCCTCCAGAAAGCTGCTTGTATGAGGTCTGTCTGCTCCACCACCACCTCTCCCTCTTCCTCCTCCTCCTTCTCTGTCTCTGGCGAAGTGGCAGTTAAACTGACGCGTGACAGGGGCTACACAAAGGCTCAAGCAAAAAGATGCCATACTGTGTTTGAGCTGGTTTGTTTAGGGGACAGGAGCCACACCGGGCCAGAAATTCTGTCAGGTCTGCAGAGGCAGGTGCAGAGATGGTTAACACCACGCCAGCTTCAGCTGGGAATGGTCATCTGTGATAATGGCAGCAACCTTCTCTCCGCCCTACGCCTGGGTAAGTTGTCGCATGTACCATGCCTAGCACACGTCCTAAATTTGGTGGTACAGCGTTTCCTAACCAGGTGCCATGGGCTGGCAGAGCTTCTCAGCCAGGCCAGAAAAGTCTGCAGCCACTTCAGACGGTCATTCCCAGCAAGTGTTCGCCTGGCAGAAATTCAAAGAGAACTCCACCTTCCCACAAACCGTCTGATCTGTGACATGCCCACCAGGTGGAACTCGACATTAGCAATGCTGCAGTGTCTGCACAAGCAGCAGAGGGCCGTCAACGAGTAGAGTACCTGTGTGAGTATGGCACAAGGACAGGTTCAGGTCAACTTGTTTTTTTTCCCCCCTGCAGTGCCTGATGATCAATGATGCATGCACGGTACTGTCACCCATTGAGGAGGCAAAGAGGATGGTGAGCAGGGACAGTGCATGCATCAGTGACACAATTCCTTTAGTGTTCCTGCTGGAGCACACTCTGCAGGGAATAATAGATGTGGCTCTAGAGGAAGAGCAGCGGGAGGAAGAGGAGGCCTTCTCTAGCTCTCAAGGCCCCAGTCTTTCCGCAGACAGCATTCCAGCGGGTCCTACTCAGATCAGACAGGAGGAGGATGAGGAGGAGGAGGAATATTTAAGTAGTGGGGGCATTGAAGGTGGGGATTCCTCAAGGGAGGGTTTTGTGTGCCCAGAAACACAAGGACTAGTATGTGGCTGGGAGGAGGAAGTGCACGATGGGGTCATCCTCCTCATTGACCAGGAAGACTCGGAAGCTAATGCCACCTCCAACCTACGCTGCATGGGCTCACTTATCCTGCAAAGCCTGCTAAAGGACCCCAGGACTCGTGCTATCAAGGAGAGGGATCATTACTGGTTGGCAAACCTTCTTGATCCACGATACAAAGGTAAAGTTGCAGAGCTCATCCTGCCCGCACGGAGGGAGCACAGGATGAAAAAACTTGAAGACGCTCTAAAGCGACACTTGTGTAACACCTTTCCAGGCACTGGTAGGTTACCAAGTGATGACACACATGCTTCTGAGGCTGCGGATGATCAGAGGAATAGTGGTGAAGGCCGGGCCGCTTGACTGATGCCTTTTTAAATTTTTTTAGTCCACAACGCCCAGGGACGTCAAATGTAGGCACCCATTGCCAGCGTCTTCACCGTATGGTGTAGGACTACCTAGAGGCAAGGGCAGACCTGGATACCTTTCCAGCAGATGATCCACTGGCTTACTGGGTGTTGAGATTGGATCACTGGCCAGAATTTAGCCAATATGCTATGCAGCTACTAGGTTGCCCTTCATCCAGCGTGCTTTCTGAAAGGACGTTCAGTGCCGCTGGAATTTTTGTCACAGACAAAAGAGTGCGTCTGTCCACCGACTCTGTAGACCGGCTGACATTTATAAAAATTAATCAGTCCTTGATCAGCAGCTATCAATCCCCTGATGCTGACGTAACGGAATAGATTGGGGATGTCTTCTGCATTCACAAAACCTCCACCACTGAACTCTTCCACAATACCACAAAGGGGTTACGGTGTGAAGGCACTTGCTGCCATGAAAGGCACAATATTTGGCTGCACTGATGCCTGTACCAGATTTATATCATTTTAATTTTTTGGAACGCAGGGTCCAACCCTGCACTCTTCCACAATACCACAAAAGGGTTACGGTGTGAAGGCACTTGCTGCCATGAAAGGCACAATATTTGGGTGCACTGACGCCTGTACCAGATTTATATCATTTTCATTTTTTGGAACGCAGGGTCCAACCCTGCACTCTTCCACAATACCACAAAAGGGTTACTGTGTGAAGGCACTTGCTGCCATGAAAGGCACAATATTTGGGTGCACTGACGCCTATACCAGATTTATATCATTTTCATTTTTTGGAACGCAGGGTCCAACCCTGCACTCTTCCACAATACCACAAAAGGGTTACGGTGTGAAGGCACTTGCTGCCATGAAAGGCACAATATTTGGATGTACTGACGCCTGTACCAGATTTATATCATTTAATTTTTTTAAAAACGCAGGCTCCAACCCTGCACTCTTCCACAATACCACAGGGGGGTTACTGTTGCCGACACTAAAGGCCCAATTTTAAAGCACCTATTGTTACTTTCATCCAAAGCCTGCATAAGTTTCATCATAATATAGCCAAAAAATCACTAAACTTGTACTGCATGTACTAAAATGTCTCCTTTTTTAATACAAACTGCCGCCCCAAGCAGTTATGAATAGATTAAAGGAAAACTGTTTACCGTCAATTGAAATGTCATTTTTTGTTTTTAAATGTTTCTATACATCCTACAAATCCGCCACTTCACGGGCAGGTTATGGGGACCTTTAAGGCACGATATTTGAAAGAAGTTTTCATTTTTAACCCTTATTTCGTGGAAAACTCACTATCCCTTTAAAAACGTTTTTTTTAAAACTTTTTGTCCTTGTTTCCTGTCTCCCAGGGCACTACGCGGACCCCCATACACCTTTTATGGCAAATATCTTACATATATGCCCTCTTGCAGGGCACTCTAAAAACCGAACTTTTGAGTCCCATTGACTTGCATTGACTTTTGAAATTGTTCGAGTTCGAGTGCGAACCGAACACGGGGATGTTCGGCTCATCCCTAATGAGCAGATCACAGAGCTCCACATCAATAAACCTCACAGTAATGTGCGGTGTGTATGAGTGTATCACAGAATCCACAGCAATAAAACTCATTAATGTGTGCATGACCATATCACAGAGCTCCACTGCAATTAACCTCACAGTAATGTGTGCTGTGTATGAGCATTCAGTGTTATATGGGAGTTCTGATTTATGAGTAAGAGAAGTTAAAAAAAGAAACTGTAAAACTGGAGTGGGGGTGACACCATGAGTTATTGCACCAGATGCCACCAACCCTAGTGACGCCATTGCATATAGTAATGATATAGTTTGATTGCATGCAGGAGTGCGGGTGCGCATGTGTCTGTATATATAAATCACGAGTATAGCATTACGTAGTGATACCTTTTTTAATGGACTAACGTTACATACATACACACACGTGTTTGAGCTTTTGGGCGCACACCCTAATACAATAGGCTGCACGTGCCTATGAAGCTCGAACAATCTCCGATACACTAAGCGATTACTAATGTGTTTAATGTTAGGAATGTAATCTGGGGGACATGTGTTAAAGTCACTTATCCTAGCGTTAACACAAACTCAACAGCAGCATCAACTTTGTAATCTAGCCCTCAGTTTGATTTTTTTCCACTCAAACTAATTCTTCGTTTTGTAGATGGAAGAACCTGATTTTTCCGTTTGAATAAAGAACATTAAAGAGAAATACTTAGTATAAATGAAGGATGAGAGATGTACTGTACCATGCATTTGACCTCCCGACATTTGCATTTATTCCAAATTACATTTGACATTTACTAGCAAAAGAGACATGTAACATGTTTTCCAAGGTCTGGTTGCACTTAATGCCAGAAGTGACAGAAAATCATGTTTGTCTAAAAGCACTCAAAATAAAATCTTTTCTTTTTTTTTATTGAGTGGTTATATTAAAAATATTTTCCTTCTGTATAATTATTTGCTTTAGTTATGGTTTCAAATTCCATAGTTCAGAAGGTATAAGAAAATGTGACAAGGCTCTAAGAACTGATATTCCGAGCTGCAATATGTGCACGCAAGCAAGCACAGGATTTACTTTTTAATCCCTTGAGAAGTTGTTCTCCCTTCCCTGTGTGCTGAGCTGAAATGGGCAGGGCTTGAAAAATGCGCTTGTCTGCGACGAGTGAAATATTTGGCTTGACGAGTGGCTACTCCCGCAGTCTCCCTACATGTTCCGGAGCACGCTCACGGAGGCGCCGTGACAATGGCATATTCACCAGGAAACGTGTTAATCGCGGTGCCCAAGGTGAAGTTCCGACGCCGCTGGTGGCCAGCTCCCATTACGTGTGTGCACATTCTGGCAAGCGCGGATGCCAGCCAATGAGAGCATTGGCGCGGTTTTTTAAACTTCCCATCTACTATGTGTATTCCTTCTTTTGAGTCCCGTTAGTGCGATTGTGTTTTTGATCTCGTATATTGACCCGGCTTGCTCCTTGACCATGTCTCTCTCTGAAATCCATTGACCTGGCTTGCCCTCGACTTTGTCTCCTTCTGGTATCCTGTGACCCGGCTCATTCTCCACTGACTTTTTTCTTTCATTTTAATTTCTGTCTCCCGGCCATCTCAAGAACCAGTTATAAAGCTTTGTCTTTTTTTTCTGTTCTCCCAGACGTGTAGGTCACTTTTACCGTGGCACTTATTTAGTGGATATGCCCTTAAAAGAATGTTTGTCTTTATTCAAATTTCAATGTTCTTGAACCCAGGACATACTTGAAAACGAGAGAAATCCTTCCTGGCAAAATACTTTGCAAATAAATAAATAAATTCTAATTATTTATTAGTCCTTTTATCCTTTTCACCAATGCCAAAATCCTGCCCTGGTGAATCCCAGCAATTGTTTATGAGGGGTGCAGAAATGGCGTAAAAAAAAAAAATCAGTTTTATTTTTTTCAAAAACAATCTATGTCAAGATCGGAGAGCAATGAAAACTGTACAATAGAAGGTGCCCCGCAATTATTTAGCCCATGTTTTTCTAGTGCTGGGTCTGCAGTTGAAAGTCAAAATAGTGGAAAAGAACATTTTTGTTAAAGTGGAAGGAGTTTAAGTGGCTAGAGTATAATGCGGAGACTGGTGTTCCAACATGTTCAGTATGTCCGCACTTCAAAGGATTGTGCAACTCATCAACATGTGTAGTTAATGGGTTCATACAACCATTTCGTCATGAGACTTTCAAGTTTCACAGCATATCAGTTCCACATATGAGGTGCATGGAAGCATTAGATGTTCAAGAACACCCAGAAAATTCTGCTATGGCAAAGTGTCTAAAAAGGATGGATGAACAAATGTTCCTTCATTTTATAAGTGTTATTAAATATCAGTTATATTGTCAACAACAATAAGCCCTTTACTGATAGAAGAGCCCTTTCAGAGCTTGTGCATAATCTTAATGTGGAAGTGCTGCAAGAATATACCAATAATAAAGAGTGCAAGGAGTTTATAGATTACTGTACATTGCACAAAGTGTGAAGGACGATGTCGTGGTTCTCATAAAAGCCTCAGAATTAGTTTCTGTGGTGTTAGATGGATCCACAGATAGGTCTGACGTGGAGGATTTTATCATTTATGTTAGGTACATAAATGCTAGAGGCATCATATCATATTTAGCTATTGCTCCCTTAGCAAATAGCACTGCTTCAGGCTACCTAGAAAGCATAGACAAAGAACTTTTAGGCTGGGGTTAGACGAGCATCATTGGAGAACGGAAGGAACGTCCGTGAGAGTGGACGTTCCTTCCACTTGACGCCCGTCTGGCCACCTCGCCGAGCGAAGTTAGTGTGCTCAGTGCTGCAAGGCTCGATCCTCCAATGGAGGATCATGCTTTGCAGCTCCGTCAATGCACATCCTAGCGCTTTGAAGGAGAGGCCTGCTGCACGGTGATTGCGCTCGCTTGCACAAGCTTACTAAATAAAACCCTTTTTTTTGGTGTTTTTTTAATTAATGCAGCAATATTGTTCCCATTTCAATTATAATGTGAACAATGATGCTGCACTAACGATTTTTATTTTTTGGGTTTTAGCTAAACAAATCACGTAATTTCCCAGAGAAAAAAAAGTAACGCGTTCCCATTGCAAATTTGTTTACCAAGTGTACCCCATAGAATATATAACCGCAAAGGCTTGGATGATAAAAAGTAAAAAAAATAAAATAATAATTTTACACCCTGTAGATGATTGAAAATTCAAGTTTTATTGCATTTTTTGTTATAATATTCAGGCAGGTAATGACATATATAATAATAATTAAATTATAGAATCTGCCGAAAAAAGGATATTTAAGGGGTTATTCAGAGAGCACGGAAATGTCGCCAACATTTCGGTGCACTCTCGTTCTCCGCAGTTCCCTGCACTTCGGGGAGTCAAAGTTCCCCACCCTGCAGTGAATTAGCATTCACAGCAGGGTCTCTAGAGTGCAGGGAAAACTCGCTGCAATTCCACAGAAAACCCACTGAAAAACCCAGAAAAAACACACCGAAAAAAGCCGATGATCACAGCGCAGACCAGCCGAGGGAAAAAGCCGACAAGCTGGCGAATGGGGTAAAAATATTTTTAAAAAAAAGAGCACGCTTGAAAATTTCATAATTTACACGCTGTTTTCAAAAAACTACTGAACGAAAATGTCTGGAATTTACACACAAGATCCAATAAATGATAATAAAAAGGTCTGTGAAAGAAAAATGAAACAAACGACTAAAAAAAAAAAGGAAATTAAATTTTGCCGGAATCCTGAAAAATATCTAAAAGATCCTAAAAAAAAAAAAAATCTATAAATAAAGAGTCTTTTTACTGCAGATTAAAATAGACGGTTTACTAGATATTGGATAAAAACTGAAATATTTTTAAGATTGAAGCCTATGGGATTCACCTGAATAAACCTGACGAATGAAAACACCGAAGAGCAGGGCATTTCGGAAACTTTTCACTGCTGTTCGATGTTCTCTGAATAGATTAACCATTGCTTCTCTATGGGGGATTTCACGGCCTTCGAACAGGCACTGTTATGTGTAGGCAATTCGCCAAAATTTGGTGAACTGTCTGCTCTCTGAATAGTCGAATAGCACCGAAATGTCACCGCACGTTGAATTTCAGTGTCCGGTTATATTTCGGACCTCTCTGAATAACCCCTATAATTTGTCTGGGTCATATAATAAAATGTGACTTCAAATCACGTTTACACATGATGAACAAAAACGGTAAAAATGAGTTCAGCACACAGGAGGTGAAATGGCTCAGCAGTGGCTAAGAAAATTATAAAATTTAGCTAAGTATGACGGTAAGTTAGAATTTTAATAAAGGACTCAGAGGCGAGTATTGCATTCTCTTTTCTTGCTTTTAATATAGTAGCAAAACTAAATGTCGAAAAATAACAGACATTTAAACAAAATATATTGGTAACAATGGAGTATTCTAACCCCCCTTTCCCAGTGAGACAGTCCAGTGCTCTGCCAGTCTATATATACATCCAGATTCCCGCCTTTTCTCCCTCTTTTCTTTGCTCGTTAACAACGGATCCACAGGCATAGCGAAACAGGAAGAAGATGATCCATCCGGACCATGAAGACAGGAACTGCCACCAGACGATGCGCAACATCTCACTGAGCGGGAATCAAAAGAAGTGAGAGACCATCGCGTGATGTCGAAACGCGAGCAAAACCCTAGAGTCCGCCCTGGGAGGGCAGGGTGGGCAATACTCGCCTCTGAGTCCTTTATTAAAATTCTAACTTACCGTCATACTTAGCTAAATTTTATAATTTTAATACAAGGTCTCAGAGGCTCCTATTGCAAGTTCAAAGCTGATCCATAAGAGCGGACTGTGACGTTCTGGGTCTCTGGCGCCCCCTCTGGCAATACTGGACATTGCTTTTAGTTCTGGACATTTGGTTCACGTCCAAGCCTGATCGGTACCTGGACTCCATTGGTTCACCCTGGACCATTTTGTATAAATGGAGACCACTCCCTTAGTAGGGTGCGGTCTCATTCATCCTGGATCAGTCATTCAGCTCATGTCTGGTTTGCCTTGCTCTAGATTCATCCTGAATCTTCTATTCAGTTCAGTCTGTCTTCAAGCTCCTGTCTGGTTTGCCTTGGTCTAATTTTATCCTGTTCAGTCTGTCTGTCTTCCAGCTCGCTCATGTCTGGTCTTTCCCTGGTCTAGATTTATCCTGTTAAAGCCTGTTTTCCTGGTCATTCTGTTTACAGGCTCATGTCTGGTTTGCACTGTTTTTCTTGCCTTCTTGTATCATGTTTAATTCTGCCTCCCATGTTTAGTTGCCTATTTTGTTTATACCTGGTTTTCTTTATATATTTCTTGCCGTGAGGTTAAAGGCTCTGTTTATTGTATTTAAGTTCTTGGTTCCTAGAATAAATTATATATATTTACTTTTCTAGTTCAGGCTCATGGTCTATTTTCACTGCTCATTAGGCTCACACCCCTCTCTGTCAGGTCAGGTCCCTGACCCCCATCGTGACATAATGAGACCGCCAGTAACAAGTGAGCTAGCAGTGATTCTTGGTCTGTTGGAGAACCTGCAAAAGGTTAATAAAGCTGCAGAACAGCACCTGGAGCGGCTGAGTGCTATACTGCGGAAAACTCCCAGGGACGCCTTCCCAAAGGAACCTGTTCCAGTGAAAGATTCCAGAGGACCCCTGACCCTGGAGGAAAGGGTATGGAGGAAAACCCATGGCTTATGTTTCTACTGTGGTTCCTGCCTGCACAGAGTGGCAACCTGCCAGGTGCGCCCACAGAAGGCCCTCACGGTCCAGCCTTACCAAACTTCCTTGACCAAGCCATGCCAGGCCGCAGTATCCATGTCCGCTGCCCTGCAACCCGCAGGATTTCCAGAGTCCGCTGCCCTGCAACCCGCAGGATTTCCAGAGTCCGCTGCCCTGCAACCCGCAGGATTTCCAGAGTCCGCTGCCCTGCAACCCGCAGGATTTCCAGAGTCCGCTGCCCTGCAACCGCAGGATTTCCAGAGTCCGCTGCCCTGCAACCCGCAGGATTTCCAGAGTCCGCTGCCCTGCAACCCGCAGGATTTCCAGAGTCCGCTGCCCTGCAACCCGCAGGATTTCCAGAGTCCGCTGCCCTGCAACCCGCAGGATTTCCAGAGTCCGCTGCCCTGCAACCCGCAGGATTTCCAGAGTCCGCTGCCCTGCAACCCGCAGGATTTCCAGAGTCCGCTGCCCTGCAACCCGCAGGATTTCCAGAGTCCGCTGCCCTGCAACCCGCAGGATTTCCAGAGTCCGCTGCCCTGCAACCCGCAGGATTTCCAGAGTCCGCTGCCCAACAGGGAGAGACCAGGTGTAAGCCAGCAGTTCCAGTCAAGAGTGCTGCCCTGCAGTGCGAACAAATCGGGGTCACCCCTCCACAGTGCCAAGCCAAGGTGGTTCCCAAGCACTGTGAGACCAAGATAGCAGCTTCCAAGCCACGCTCACCCGAGCTGGTAGCTTCCAAGCCACGCTCACCCGAGCTGGTAGCTTCCAAGCCACGCTCACCCGAGCTGGTAGCTTCCAAGCCACGCTCACCCGAGCTGGTAGCTTCCAAGCCACGCTCACCCGAGCTGGTAGCTTCCAAGCCACGCTCACCCGAGCCGGTAATGACCGAGTCGCCGCAGATCCGTGCTGCCGCCGCTAGGACCGAGTCGCCGCAGAGCCGTGCCGGGGTCGCTGACCCACAGAGCCGTGCCGGGGTCGCTGACCCACAGAGCCGTGCCGGGGTCGCTGACCCACAGAGCCGTGCCGGGGTCGCTGACCCACAGAGCCGTGCCGGGGTCGCTGACCCACAGAGCCGTGCCGGGGTCGCTGACCCACAGAGCCGTGCTGCCGCCGCCAAGACCGAGTCGCCGCAGAGCCGTGCCGAGGCCGCTGACCCACAGACCCGTGCTGCCGCCACCATGACCGAGTCGCCGCAGAGCCGAGATGAGGTCGCTGACCCACAGAGCCGTGCTGCTGCCGCCGCCAAGACCGAGTCGCCGCAGAGCCGTGCCGAGGTCGCTGACCCACAGACCCGTGCTGCCGCCGCCATGACCGAGTCGCCGCAGAGCCGAGATGAGGTCGCTGACCCACAGACCCGTGCTGCCGCCGCCAAGACCGAGTCGCCGCAGAGCCGTGCAGTTGCTGCTGTGTCCAAGTCACCACAGAGTCGTGCTAAAGGCGCTGCCCCTCCTGTCCTTGCCAAGGGTGCTACCCAACCGGTCCACACCAAGGGCGCTGCCCCACCGAGCCCAGCTGTCCCGGTGTCTTCGAGCCCAGTGGTTCCAGTCCAGTCGCTGCAGAGCCGTGCCAAGGTCACCAACCTACGGAGCCGTGCTGCTGCTGTCCCAGTCACATTACCACAGAACCGGATCGCCACTGGTGCCATGTTCCTGTTGCCGCAGAGCCGGGAGGACACTGTTGCTGTCCATTCCACGTCCCGTACCAGGGGGAGGAGACACAAAAGGACTGGTGCCAGTGACTTCAAACCTGGACCCAGTTTTGGCTCCCAAGGGGTCTATACCTCAGGTCCTCCAGCCCGTGAGTCGAGTCCTGTCCCTGCTGGATGTTTCCGAGCTTCTAATGGTGCTATAATATGCCTTGAGGACCGAGAGGTGTACGAGCGCGCTCTACGTGCCTACAGGACCCATTGACTTTTTATTTTCATTTTTATTGTCTTCTTTTGAGCATCCGGGGTCTGCTCGTGGAGGGGGGGATATGTGACGTTCTGGGTCTCTGGCGCCCCCTCTGGCAATACTGGACATTGCTTTTAGTTCTGGACATTTGGTTCACGTCCAAGCCTGATCGGTACCTGGACTCCATTGGTTCACCCTGGACCATTTTGTATAAATGGAGACCACTCCCTTAGTAGGGTGCGGTCTCATTCATCCTGGATCAGTCATTCAGCTCATGTCTGGTTTGCCTTGCTCTAGATTCATCCTGAATCTTCTATTCAGTTCAGTCTGTCTTCAAGCTCCTGTCTGGTTTGCCTTGGTCTAATTTTATCCTGTTCAGTCTGTCTGTCTTCCAGCTCGCTCATGTCTGGTCTTTCCCTGGTCTAGATTTATCCTGTTAAAGCCTGTTTTCCTGGTCATTCTGTTTACAGGCTCATGTCTGGTTTGCACTGTTTTTCTTGCCTTCTTGTATCATGTTTAATTCTGCCTCCCATGTTTAGTTGCCTATTTTGTTTATACCTGGTTTTCTTTATATTTCTTGCCGTGAGGTTAAAGGCTCTGTTTATTGTATTTAAGTTCTTGGTTCCTAGAATAAATTATATATATTTACTTTTCTAGTTCAGGCTCATGGTCTATTTTCACTGCTCATTAGGCTCACACCCCTCTCTGTCAGGTCAGGTCCCTGACCCCCATCGTGACATAATGAGACCGCCAGTAACAAGTGAGCTAGCAGTGATTCTTGGTCTGTTGGAGAACCTGCAAAAGGTTAATAAAGCTGCAGAACAGCACCTGGAGCGGCTGAGTGCTATACTGCGGAAAACTCCCAGGGACGCCTTCCCAAAGGAACCTGTTCCAGTGAAAGATTCCAGAGGACCCCTGACCCTGGAGGAAAGGGTATGGAGGAAAACCCATGGCTTATGTTTCTACTGTGGTTCCTGCCTGCACAGAGTGGCAACCTGCCAGGTGCGCCCACAGAAGGCCCTCACGGTCCAGCCTTACCAAACTTCCTTGACCAAGCCATGCCAGGCCGCAGTATCCATGTCCGCTGCCCTGCAACCCGCAGGATTTCCAGAGTCCGCTGCCCTGCAACCCGCAGGATTTCCAGAGTCCGCTGCCCTGCAACCCGCAGGATTTCCAGAGTCCGCTGCCCTGCAACCCGCAGGATTTCCAGAGTCCGCTGCCCTGCAACCCGCAGGATTTCCAGAGTCCGCTGCCCTGCAACCCGCAGGATTTCCAGAGTCCGCTGCCCTGCAACCCGCAGGATTTCCAGAGTCCGCTGCCCTGCAACCCGCAGGATTTCCAGAGTCCGCTGCCCTGCAACCCGCAGGATTTCCAGAGTCCGCTGCCCTGCAACCCGCAGGATTTCCAGAGTCCGCTGCCCTGCAACCCGCAGGATTTCCAGAGTCCGCTGCCCTGCAACCCGCAGGATTTCCAGAGTCCGCTGCCCTGCAACCCGCAGGATTTCCAGAGTCCGCTGCCCTGCAACCCGCAGGATTTCCAGAGTCCGCTGCCCAACAGGGAGAGACCAGGTGTAAGCCAGCAGTTCCAGTCAAGAGTGCTGCCCTGCAGTGCGAACAAATCGGGGTCACCCCTCCACAGTGCCAAGCCAAGGTGGTTCCCAAGCACTGTGAGACCAAGATAGCAGCTTCCAAGCCACGCTCACCCGAGCTGGTAGCTTCCAAGCCACGCTCACCCGAGCTGGTAGCTTCCAAGCCACGCTCACCCGAGCTGGTAGCTTCCAAGCCACGCTCACCCGAGCTGGTAGCTTCCAAGCCACGCTCACCCGAGCTGGTAGCTTCCAAGCCACGCTCACCCGAGCCGGTAATGACCGAGTCGCCGCAGATCCGTGCTGCCGCCGCTAGGACCGAGTCGCCGCAGAGCCGTGCCGGGGTCGCTGACCCACAGAGCCGTGCCGGGGTCGCTGACCCACAGAGCCGTGCCGGGGTCGCTGACCCACAGAGCCGTGCCGGGGTCGCTGACCCACAGAGCCGTGCCGGGGTCGCTGACCCACAGAGCCGTGCCGGGGTCGCTGACCCACAGAGCCGTGCTGCCGCCGCCAAGACCGAGTCGCCGCAGAGCCGTGCCGAGGCCGCTGACCCACAGACCCGTGCTGCCGCCACCATGACCGAGTCGCCGCAGAGCCGAGATGAGGTCGCTGACCCACAGAGCCGTGCTGCTGCCGCCGCCAAGACCGAGTCGCCGCAGAGCCGTGCCGAGGTCGCTGACCCACAGACCCGTGCTGCCGCCGCCATGACCGAGTCGCCGCAGAGCCGAGATGAGGTCGCTGACCCACAGACCCGTGCTGCCGCCGCCAAGACCGAGTCGCCGCAGAGCCGTGCAGTTGCTGCTGTGTCCAAGTCACCACAGAGTCGTGCTAAAGGCGCTGCCCCTCCTGTCCTTGCCAAGGGTGCTACCCAACCGGTCCACACCAAGGGCGCTGCCCCACCGAGCCCAGCTGTCCCGGTGTCTTCGAGCCCAGTGGTTCCAGTCCAGTCGCTGCAGAGCCGTGCCAAGGTCACCAACCTACGGAGCCGTGCTGCTGCTGTCCCAGTCACATTACCACAGAACCGGATCGCCACTGGTGCCATGTTCCTGTTGCCGCAGAGCCGGGAGGACACTGTTGCTGTCCATTCCACGTCCCGTACCAGGGGGAGGAGACACAAAAGGACTGGTGCCAGTGACTTCAAACCTGGACCCAGTTTTGGCTCCCAAGGGGTCTATACCTCAGGTCCTCCAGCCCGTGAGTCGAGTCCTGTCCCTGCTGGATGTTTCCGAGCTTCTAATGGTGCTATAATATGCCTTGAGGACCGAGAGGTGTACGAGCGCGCTCTACGTGCCTACAGGACCCATTGACTTTTTATTTTCATTTTTATTGTCTTCTTTTGAGCATCCGGGGTCTGCTCGTGGAGGGGGGGATATGTGACGTTCTGGGTCTCTGGCGCCCCCTCTGGCAATACTGGACATTGCTTTTAGTTCTGGACATTTGGTTCACGTCCAAGCCTGATCGGTACCTGGACTCCATTGGTTCACCCTGGACCATTTTGTATAAATGGAGACCACTCCCTTAGTAGGGTGCGGTCTCATTCATCCTGGATCAGTCATTCAGCTCATGTCTGGTTTGCCTTGCTCTAGATTCATCCTGAATCTTCTATTCAGTTCAGTCTGTCTTCAAGCTCCTGTCTGGTTTGCCTTGGTCTAATTTTATCCTGTTCAGTCTGTCTGTCTTCCAGCTCGCTCATGTCTGGTCTTTCCCTGGTCTAGATTTATCCTGTTAAAGCCTGTTTTCCTGGTCATTCTGTTTACAGGCTCATGTCTGGTTTGCACTGTTTTTCTTGCCTTCTTGTATCATGTTTAATTCTGCCTCCCATGTTTAGTTGCCTATTTTGTTTATACCTGGTTTTCTTTATATTTCTTGCCGTGAGGTTAAAGGCTCTGTTTATTGTATTTAAGTTCTTGGTTCCTAGAATAAATTATATATATTTACTTTTCTAGTTCAGGCTCATGGTCTATTTTCACTGCTCATTAGGCTCACACCCCTCTCTGTCAGGTCAGGTCCCTGACCCCCATCGTGACACGGACGACCAATGAACTATAGGCTTAAAATAAAAAGTCAGAAAAGTGGTCTCACGAGACCAATCAGCTGACCTAAGCAGATCCTCCAAACGGCAACCCGCCACCATAGCTGACAACGCCGTGGCGCTGCGAACAGAATGTGCCCCAAACCTATTCACGTCCACCCCCACCAGTGCCAATAACCACTTTAACCAATGCGCCAGGGTAGTGGAACCCACCGCGGCATGAGGAGAACGATATGAGATAAATAGCGGCGACACACCTGGAGAACGTAGCGCCACCGTACGGGTTTCAAACACTTGTAAACAAGCTACCGGACATAAAGCAGGTTGAATCGGAAACGCCGGGTAAAACACAGATTTCAAAGCAGTTTTAGTACGACGAGAGACATCGAAGTGAACCCCTTCTGGAACAAAGGATCTGACCTGAAAATCCAAAGCCCTGACGTCACCTACCCATTTACATGAAATAAGGCCTACCCGTTTACATGAAATAAGGCCAATAACTTGGCCGAAATCTGCCTCAAGGAGAGATTCTCATTGGACGGCCATGTCATTAAGAACGTGAGCAACAACGCGACATCCCACGTCTCCGAATATCGAGGGAGCGGAGGTTGTGAACACCTAATGCCTCTCAGTAAACGACAGACCAAGGGATGTTTGCCCACCGGGACTCCTAAGAAACCCTCGTGATAAACCGAGAGGGCTGACCTGTAAACATTAAGAGTCCTATATGCTCTACCCTCGTCAAAACATTCTGACAGGAAGTTCAGGATGTAATGTAGAGGGGCTCGAAAGGGACACACACCAACCAGACCACTGGGCCCAGGCCGAGTCATAGCAGGACAAGGTGCCCGGGGCCCATGCTGCCCGTAAGAGCGCTCTAACTCGGACCGAAACCCATCCGGTCACCTCGGTCGTCCCGAGACCAAAGAGGTTAGGACCGGGCACGTGTCTTGAGACAACAGCGGGTGAGGTTGCCCTAACCCGTCCACCAGATTAGCTGAAATGGGGGAAACGCATACTGTTGAGGACCCTCCCAGTTCTGCAGAAAGGCGTCCGTGGCTAGAGCCATGGGGTCCGGGCGCCAACTGTAAAACTGGGGTAGATGGTTGTTGAGACGGGAGGCGAATAGATCTATTTGAAACGGACCCCATAATTCCGACACACTGGTAAAAATTGACGAGTGTAAATGCCAGTCCCCGGAGTCTTCCGTGTGTCTCGAACTCCAATCTGCTAAGAGATTCGACACACCTGGAATAAATTGGGCCTGTACCACTATTCCTCTCTGGAAGCACCAGTCCCAGAGTCGTGTTGCCATCCCGGTTAGGAGAGACGAACGAGGACCCCCAGAGCGTTTATGTATCTGACCGCTGGAAAGTTGTCCATCCGCAGAAGGACGGACAGCTGACCTGGCAGTTTTAGAAAACTCTGTAAGGCAAATAGGCCTGCCAACAATTCTAGTCCGTTGATGTGGAGTCTCGCTTCTTGGGGGGACCACGGACCCCCAGTCAACGAGTTCCCGAACCTGGCTCCCCAACCTGAAAGGCAAGCGTCCAAATCTATCGTCACCGATGGTGGAGGAACCGTAATAGGTCTGCCGTTGCAGGATCGGAGGTTTTCGATCCACCAATGGAGATCCTCTCTCGCTCCCTCCATAAGTTGAATCTGATCTGAGTAGTCGAGCCCCATCCGAAGGAAAAGGGCCATCAGGCGTTGGAGGGCCCGATAGCGGAGAGGTGCTGGATGCACCGCCAATTTCGTAGCCGCCAAGAGTCCTATGACCCGTGAGAGTTCCCGCAGTGTCGGGGAAACACTGGCGAGAAGCGCACGTACTTCTTTTAAAATGGCCTTGCCTTTGTGATCTGGAAGACTGAGAGACATCTGAATGGGATGTACCATGAGCCCCAGAAACTCCAGAAACCTGACTGGACGAAGAATAGATTTCTCTTCGTTCATCAGAAACCCTAATTCTTGCAACAGAATGATTGTCTGATGAATCTGGGTTATTAGGAGTTGTGTGGACTCCGCCATCAGAAATATGTCGTCCAGGTAGACGATGAGACGTACCCCTTGAGATCTGAGATGGCTCACCACTGGTTTCAACAGCTTGGTGAAACACCAGGGCGCTGAAGAAAGCCCGAAAGGGAGGCACCGAAAACGCCATGTGAAAATGCCGTTGTTCCAATTGAAGCAGAGGAACTTCCTGGATTCCTCTTCCATAGGAACCGCCAGATAGGCGTCCTTCAAATCTATCTTTGCTAACTAGTCTCCTTGATGAAGGACATCTTTCAATAAGTGTAGACCCTCCATCTGGAAATGGTTGTAAACCACCGATAGATTCAGTTCTCTCAAGTTGAGCATGGGTCGACTTCCTCCACCCTTCTTGGGTACCAGGAATAGATTGCCCATGAATTTTGTCTCTTGGATCTTTCTATAGCCACTTTTCACAAAAGGTCTGAGACCTCCTCCTCTATCAATGCCCCTTCTGCCTCCGAGAAGCTCAACGGAGGGGGAAGGGATCGCTGAACTGGAGCAGAAATGAAATTTAGGTGAAAACCCTTCACCGTGTCTAACACCCAAGCATCTGATGTGATCTTTCGCCAATGTGGTAGACATGAGACTAAACGACCTCCCACCAGAACTTCCAAATGATGAATTAACAAACGGTGTACCTTGATATCTGTATCTGGAATTGCGTCCACCACAGTAACCTCGGAAGTTTCGAAAACCTCTGGCACGCCAGGGTCGTGAACGGGATGGGAAGAAGTTGGACACTCTGGTCTCTGATTGTGAGGCGTCCTATGCCACTGAACCTCTTGAGGCGTCGTACGCCACGGAGCCTGTAAACTGGCGAGAGATGCCTGCCGATCCATGGCCGGCAGCGCGACCCCTGACCCTGCCGTCCCTAGCAAAAACCCCAGCTGTGAACACTTTTTTAATAGATGTTGTGACTTTCTCCATCGTAGTAAACGCCCCTGTATATTCGGACATGTCCCGTAAAAATCCAGGGCCAAATAACCATCCTTGGGCCTTAGCACCCAATTCGTTGTCCGCCACTGCCGCCAGTTGCGGATCCATCTTTAACAAAATACATTTGCGACGTTCTGTCGCCAGGGCTGAGTTAGTATTGCCCACAAAACTCAGAGCCCTTTGTACCCAATTCGTCACGTCATAAGGGTCTAGTGTAGCATATGCCAACTTTGCCTGTTCGGCAACATCTAGTAGTTTGGCTAGTGGGCCAACCACATCTAACAGCTTGTCTTGACAGTTTTTAAATGCTAAGTTTATGCCTCTATTTTGGGACCAACCTTTATTCTCCACAAATTTTATAAATTTTTTATCAACGTCAGGGGTCAAGCACGTTTTTCCTACGGTAGTAGGTCGGGGACACTCTGCTCTCATTCTGTTTCTGGTGGTTTTGTCTAAAGGTGTACGCACGCTCGCATCAATCCAAGCTTCCACATGTGGGGTGAGGCTCCATTCAGTGGAGCGAGGATGGGATAGGTCTTCCGGGGTAAACATGGGATTACCCATAGGATCATAAATAGGTCCAGAGTTATCAGACCTTGATGGGGAGTGATTGGCATATCAGAAAAATCCTCATCCGAGGCATACACGTCTAAAGTGTCTTCTCTGTTTTCCTCCCCTGAGAAGGGGGGGATTATGTTGTCCAATGGACGTGGAAGGGCGTTCGTGTGACTGGGAAGATTCAAAGCGTTTAACCCGCTTTGCAGAATCAGCCTCCACGTGGTGCGTTTTTTGGTTGCGCTTTTTTGGTAATGGTGTCCCCGGCATTGACTCCCTGGGCAGTGTTATGGGGATGCCAGCCCCTCCAGCCCTGCGCATATCTTTCTTAATGGGCTGTTTCCCCGTGGTTAGGGGAGAATCAGGGGGCCTCACCTCGGTGAGTACAGTGCCCAAATCGTCACCTGGTTGAACCAGAGCAGCATCAGATTTTACTTCCAAAATTGCATCCCTGAGGGATTGGGAAAATGAGCTAGAAAGAGCTGACACAGCTTTAAATACAACGTTTTCAATTTGAATATGAGGCTCTAAATTTTTGGGAGGAGTGGGGTCAGCAGGGTCAGCGGCTCTAGAGCCCGACGGGGTAGCAGCCTTATCTTGCGGATCATCCATATGAGAGGAGCAGTCCTCCGAATCAGATTCCCTTTCAGGGGAAAAGTCTTTAGCCACCATGCGTGGAGCTGTCTTAGAACGCGGCATTCTCAGTGACAGCGTGAGGAGACACTGAATTGCCGGTGGAGTGAAGCGCGCAAAATCACCGCGCATGCGCCCCGCCTCTAGCAGCGGCCGCAGCCGTGAGGAAAAAAACACAGAACGAAATGGAAATAAACCGTAACAAAAACCTATTTTGAAGGCTCCCTCTGCGAAAGGAAAGCCCCCAAAACATAACTAAACCACTCCGGTCGCCTCAGTTGAAGCTGGACGACCGGAATAAACCATTTAAATATAGAATAAATATAGGAGAAATAAACTTATACTTATCTTCTCCAGTAGCGAAAAAAAGAGGGAGAAAAGGCGGGAATCTGGATGTATATATAGACTGGCAGAGCATTGGACTGTCTCACTGGGAAAGGGGGGTTAGAATACTCCATTGTTACCAATATATTTTGTTTAAATGTCTGTGTTATTTTTCAACATTTATTTTTGCTACTATATTAAAAGCAAGAAAAGAGAATGCAATAGGAGCCTCTGAGACCTTGTATTAAAATTAATGTTTCATACTTTGTATAGGAAACATTAATTTGTACCTTGGAATGGAATTGCAAGCTATTCCAAGGTACTTCTGTTGCCGTTTGAGAGACGGTCTTTCTATGAGAAATACTTCCTCAAAAAAGCTGGTGTGAAGTGATTTTATAATACAGCTTATAGAAGGATTTATAGAAGTTGAAATATTAGGTGTAAAGGACCCCCTTCAAGTTCTAAATTCTCTTAACCCTTTCACTGCTGAGGACGTGTGGGGAACATCCTCATTGACTAATGAAAGATAGGGGGTTCCTTTGAATCCCGATATCTCCCGATTCTTGCCAGCTAGCTGGGTCATGTTTGGTATCGTTAGAAAGGCCAGAGCATGGCCTTTCCAATGATACCAAACATGACCATGTCTAAAGTAAATAAAAAAATAATAATAAAAAAAAGAAGAATGTGTTTTTTTTAATGTGAAATGGCTCAGCAGTGAAGGGGTTAAATTATGAAGGGATTAAAGGAAGTGCTCTTGACGTTATGGTACCTGTGCACTCGGATATTTCTCTGGCTCAGATTGCCTGCAACCCAATAAGCCAGAACAAAAGATGCAGATAGCAGCATGAGTGATATGAAGGGAAGGAGGAAGAAGTTGTCAAGGACACATCTTCTGCCCCAAACAGGGAAATCCTAGGATGTGTCCAAACTATGCTGGCATAAAATTAAAATAGCTTTGCAAATTCTACACACTGCTCAGCATTGTGAAGGCCTTTTGCACCCTGTGAAGTCAGCTGATATTTGTTTGATTTTGCTGCAAGTCAAAATGTGATTAAACATCTCGACTAGAGTGCATGCAAGAGTATATGAAAAAACTCACACTCCATTGTAAGTAAAATAAACAATTAACTTTATTGGATTGAAATTTTGGAGCGTTATAGAAAAAAAAATTAATCAACATACAACTGGTTTACTTGAAAGCAGAATTGAATAATCTCACAGGAGCAAAGTATTTTCACTTTAAAATAACATTAACGTTTATGTCAACATTTGGTTCTTCAAAAGCCTGAGCATCTTCATACTTTTTCAGGAAACATTCCATTTTAAAAATTTCAAAAAGGAGATTTATATTGATGACACCTGCATGCATCCATTGCAGCAGAAGCAGGTAAGGTACTTTGTTTTAAGTAAAAACTGTACATGGGAACAACTTCACGCCCTATGATGGCATTTAAGATGGAATATTTTCTAGTGGTTGCAGTGAGTATCTGGTGGAGAGATGAAAGTTTATATTGAAGTTACACATATATATATATATATATATATATATATTATAAAACTGAATGTATAACAAAAACAATTAAGTCTCATTTTATTTCCAGGCCAAGTGCAATAGGTACATAAAGCTGAAAGAACATTTTAACAAAAATAAATTCTTATTTACTTATAAACTAATGAAAATGAGCAATAATTTACTTTCTAAATAGGTAAGCAAGTGCATACGAATGCTAACCTATTAAAGAAGGCCGTCTTACAACACAATAATGGAGTGATTTTCAAATTATGAAGTTGCACTCTTTAAAAAGAAAAAAACAACTTAAAATACAATATATATATAGCGTTAATTTTTTAACTGCTTAATAGTAAGAGCCTGTATTAGAAATGTAAAGTCGTGGTTCCATGTGGCTTCCATTACTCATAGGTGTGGTTGGTGACGATGGGTATCTTGGGAATGTATGTGATCTTGAGGAGTATGGCATTAGATTTGGAGATCCAGTTGAGATGGTAGCATTCATCGGCAACATGTTATTTACAGGACTGCGAGGGGAGATATAGTCTGCAAATAAAAATGAAAACAAATTATAGAATAACCTAATCAAAAAAGGTTTAGGATCTGAAATAAATATTACATATATCATGAAAACAAAGGTGTAAAACATTAAGCTAAAATGGGTGATTCAAAGAGTGCCGAATTTGCCACCAAATTGCACTAGTGAATTTCCCCATACTGTGCACTTTTGTGGCAATTCGGCTATTCAGAGAGCTGGCAATTCGCCAAATATTGGTGAATTGCCAGCGAAATTCAGGGACCTTCAGCAGCAGTGAAATTCCCCATAGAGTAGTATTGGTTAATCTATTCAGAGAATGCCAAACAGCACCGAAAAGTTGGAGAAATGCCCAGATTTTCTGTGTTTTCATTTGACAGGTTTAGGCTAGGGTCAAACGAACGCATTATTCGCAGCGACCGTCAAAAAGTGCGTCCGAATGCATTGACGTATTTTTTCAAGGAATGCGCGAAAACGGTCATACGATCCGCATTTTCGTGCGTGATATTTTACGGATCGTCAATAAAACACTTTTTGCGTCTGGGCGTTATGTAGGCTGGACATTAGCAGCGTCTGACATCCCCTAATCACGCAAACACGCCGCTAGTAGACGCAGCGCACTCTGTGCGTCAGTACTAGCGGTTCCGCATTCTCGAAAAAATGCGCTAATTTTCCACTTGCGTTGCGCGGCCGGACTTTTGTGCGGCCGTACTTCGTATATTGGCCGTCATTTGCTGCTACTGCGGCCGTGATTAAGTGCGCCTAAACGCACGTTAAAAATGCGTTAGTCTGACCTCAGCCTTAAACGGGCAAATCCCATAGGTTTCAATGTAAAAATAAATTCTCGTTTTTATAAATTTTTTATTCAATCATTTATGCTTTATTTGCAGCAAAAGTCTTTTTATTGATTAATTTTTTAGGCATTTTCCTGGATTTTTCCAGCAAAATTTTTGATTCTGATTTTTTTTTTATTCTGTAACAGACTTTATTATTATTCATAGGACCTTATTTTATTATTTTCATGATTATTTTTTGTTTTAACCGCCTTTTAAAAATTGCAGTTTTTTTTTTACCCCTGTTCGGCAGCTGATCAGCTTTTTACGTTCGGCGGATCGTTGGCTGTGTTTGGCGATTTGCGGCTGCACTGACCAGCACCCCGGAACAAGCATACACTAACCATCGCAGACCCAAGATTCTCCACTCAGCACCCCGGAACCAGCAAAAGCATACACTGACCAGCACCCCGGAACAAGCATAAGGTAGCAGGACTTCAGAAAGCCGTCCAACGCTATCCTCCAAAGAGCCACAGTCTTGCAACTGTATTTTACTTTTAAATGTATTAATTTCTGGCTGATTTCATGTGTCAATGTTCCCTTCTTTTTACTTGGTCTTCACCTCTGCCTCTTACCCTCCCCCCTCTTCCTGCTCCTCCTCCTTCCCCCTCCTGCCGTGTAGTTTTTTTAAAAGCACACTTAGCAAATCTCCATTTCTATTTTGCAGCATACACTAACCATCACAGACCCAAGATTCTTCACTCTGCAGTCCCATCCACCCAGGCCCAGTCCATAATTTAAGGGCTCCTTTACAGCTGTTTCCACTTCTCTCGCTAATTACCTTAAGGCTGAGGTCAGACGAACGCATTTTTAACGTGCGTTTAGGCGCACTTAACCAGTAGTAATTAGCAGTAGCAGCAAATGACGGCCAATATACAAAGTACAGCCGCACGACGCAAGTGGAAAATTAACACATTTTTTCGAGAACGCAGAACCGCTAGTACTGACGAAGAGTGCGCTGCGTCCGCTAGCGGCGTGTTTGCGTGATTAGGAGATGTCAGACGCTGCTAATGTCCAGCCTACATAACGTCCAGGCGCAAAAAGTGTTTTATTGACGATCCGTAAAAAAATCACTCACGAAAATGCGCATCGTATGACCGTTTTCGCGCATTCCGTGAAAAAATACGTCAATGCGTTCGGACGCACTTTTTGACGGTCACTGCGAATAATGCGTTCGTTTGACCCTAGCCTTACTCAGCCCAGTCTTCTGGTCCTTCCCATGCAACCGTCACATTTCTTCTAGCAACCAGCTTCACCTTCCCTCTGCTCCCGTCTGTTTCATCCGTCCCTTAGATTGTAAGCTCACTGTAAGGAGCTGGGTCCAGGGAGGTAGAATTGAGCCCTTTGTGCAATGATGATGGCTGAGAGATCGTAGGTGTACAAATAAGGAGGGTTTATTAGGACATAAACAAAAAAGGCAACAGAAGAATAAAGAAGGATCACATTATACAAACAAGAATAAATTTCAACTGAAGACAGATAGAACAATACTAAACTAAACTATACTAGACTAAACTAAATTATAACAAGGGAGAAATATATGGAGACAGGAAACAGGCAGTGGATTTTGCGGGATGCAGGGCAGGCAGGCTGGAGAATCTGCGATGTGCAGGGCAGCAACGGCTGGAGAATCTGCGAGGTGCAGGGCAGCAACGACTGGAGAATCTGCGAGGTGCAGGGCAGCAACGACTGGAGAATCTGCGAGGTGCAGGGCAGCAACGGCTGGAGAATCTGCGAGGTGCAGGGCAGCAACGGCTGGAGAATCTGCGAGGTGCAGGGCAGCAACGGCTGGAGAATCTGCGAGGTGCAGGGCAGCAACGGCTGGAGAATCTGCGAGGTGCAGGGCAGCAACGGCTGGAGAATCTGCGAGGTGCAGGGCAGCAACGGCTGGAGAATCTGCGAGGTGCAGGGCAGCAACGGCTGGAGAATCTGCGAGGTGCAGGGCAGCAACGGCTGGAAATCTGCGAGGTGCAGGGCAGCAACGGCTGGAGAATCTGCGAGGTGCAGGGCAGCAACGGCTGGAGAATCTGCGAGGTGCAGGGCAGCAACGGCTGGAGAATCTGCGAGGTGCAGGCAGCAACGGTTGGAGGAGCAGGAACGGAAGCAGGACTGGCACCTTGGAAGGAGGGGGAAGCAGGACTGGCACCTTGGAAGGAGGACGGAAGCAGGACTGGCACCTTGGAAGGAGGACGGAAGCAGGACTGGCACCTTGGAAATAGGAACGGAAGCAGGACTGCACCTTGGAAGGAGGGTGGAAGCAGGACTGGCACCTTGGAAGCAGGACTGGCACCTTGGAAGCAGGGTGGAAGCAGGACTGGCACCTTGGAAGGAGGGCGGAAGCAGGACTGGCACCTTGAAGCAGGAACGGAAGCAGGACTGGCACCTTGGAAGGAGGGCGGAAGAATCTGCGATGTACAGGGCAGCAATGCTTGGAGAGTCTGCGGGATGCAGGGCAGCACCTTCTGTAAATCTGTAGATCTTGCGAGATGCAGGACAGCAGGCTCTGAGGATTCTGTAGCAGGAACTACGAACAGTATGGTGGGAACCAAGACAAGAACAGGTTATAGCATGCAGGGACAGAAGACAGCTCCTTCTTAGTGAAAGGTTCACTGGAACAATGCAGAAGCATTGGGCCTGGGAGTGGTTTGGCTTTATGCAGGGTGCATCAGCGGAATTAGGCAACACCTGAGGGTTGCAGAGGAGAGTCCTGAGAGTCTTAATGCTACGAGGCGGCACTGGTTTTATGCTTTTTACGGCGCTGGCGTTGCCGGGCATGACACTCACAGGATGTCTGGCTGAGCACTTGGTTAGTAAGTGCTGTACTTTCTAGACAAGCTATCCTTTGGGCAGGGCTGTCTTTTCCTTATTTATCATGTATGTCTCGTTTTGTGCTTCCCCATTGTACAGCGCTACGGAATATGCTGGCGCTTTATAAATAAAGGATAATAATAATTTGGCAGTTTATCGGCTGCATTTGACGGGTTATCGGATGTGTTCGGTGGGTTTATCAGCAGATCGATTGGGCACACTTGGGGGACCCTGCAGTGAATGCTGAATTCACCGCAGGGTCAGTGAATTGAGTTTACCGTATGGCACTGAATTTGGAAGCACGAAAATTTCGGTGCTCTCTGATAACCCTCAAAAACATTTATCAGTAAATCAATAATGTTGCTGCAATAGTACTGTAGTATTATAATGACATTTATAATGCAGAGATATGAGAAAGAACAAGGCTAGGGTCAGACGAGCGTGATTTCTATGGACTGTACGTCCGTGCACACGGACGTACGTCAGTACGGAAGACACAGTAGTGGCCACACAGTCCGTTTATTCACTGATGTATTTTTGTAGAAGGGAAAATAAAATAAAAAGCAAAACCATTTTGTCCGTGAAAAATGCTGGACGTATAAATGCAGTCCGTCTGACCACGTTCCATCACTCACACACAAAGCTATGCAGACGTTGCGGACGCAGCGCACTTTGTGCGGCCGTTCTAGCGGTTGTACGTTCTTGCCTGCCTTGCGTCCGTGGGCCGCGGCCGTTGTGCGTCCGCAGTTCAGTGCGGACGTACTTCGTGTAACGGGCTCCGATGGGCTTCCTGTCATGCTATCACGGACGTACTTTTAGGCGCAATCACGGACGTGAACACTACGCTCGTCTGACCCCAGCCTAAAGCAGCACACCACTTACATTCTTTCTTGTCCTCTTCGAACCTGACCCAAAATACCTCAACCATAATACTGTTCATAACCACCTAGAGCCCAAACCTTAAGCCAAACCGAAACAGTAGCTTTACAAAATGTATGTCACCATTTAAACTTTCTGGTACACTCTAGCCACCACATTTTGACCATTCAGTGGATGTTAAAAGGTATAGAGAATCGAGTGTCCCATCCACTAATGGATGTCTCGTTGGAGTGGTTCAGCTCTTCCAAAAGAGACTGGTAGTCAGTCTGCACTGGGTATTGAGCGACATACAGGGTTATTCAAAGAGCACTGAAATTTCACCATAATTTTAAGGCAGGCCTCGGAGGCTTCATATTTGCAATCTCTTTCTTTATTACTCCTATAGCAGTAAAGAAGAGTGATAACAAGAACCAGAAAAAAACATGTCAAACCCCCAACGTGGGGTAACCCTCCTCTTAGTAAGTCCAGCCCCCTAGCCTATAAACAGTCTGAGCTGGAGCAGTAACGCCCTCTTTCTTTACTGCTCCTGTTCAGGACAAGATAAGTATAATTCTCTCCTCTATGTTTTTTCTGTTATATGTTTTTCTTTTCAGATTTTGAGTTTAACTCAATTTGTATATTCACATCGGGTGCTGACTTACCCCGGCTATAACCGCGGGGGTCAGCGCCCGCTCGGCGGGAAAACTCGGCGGGTCTGGACCTATAGGTCCCTCCCGAGTTTCCCACCATTGGTTGCAGCTTTCGCTGGTTTTTGGTGTGCCTGTCTCTGGCAGGCAGCGGCGCTCGCACGAACTCCCTCGTCCTGCGCACTGGTGTCCTCGAGGCCGCCCGAGATCTCGCGGGAGACTAGCGCGAGATCCCGGCGGCCATCTTGGGCATCACATGACCGCGTGTGTCCACGCGTTTTCACACATCCACCGGCTCCTTCCACTGGGTACGTTCTAGGGGGACTATTATTATTGAATATGGCCCGTTTGAACCCTTCTGGGGGCGACAAGTCTCCCCTTACAGGAGAATCTGACTCCGCTGGGAGCTCCAGGCGTTCTGAGCACTCCGATGCTTTTGCCTCCCCTCCACCACCGAGAAAGCGCTCAAAAACGGCAGCCCGTTTTGCAGCCATGGAGGCAGCTTTACAGGCGTCCATTACCCGGTCGCTCTCTTCAGCTGTCTCCACCCTGTCTCTGTCCTTCAGAAGGACCATGGATGAAGCGGTGGCTTCTTTTAATGCGGCCCCCCCGCTCCTGATACAGACCCGGTTCTCCCTGTTGACCCGGTTATACCCTCTGGCTCTGTGACAACCAGCCTTAAGAAACGTGCTAAGACTAAGCACATTGATATTCCTCCAAGAGGGGCTAGCATCCCCGATACTCTGCTTTCTGACGATGGCGAGGTGTCCTCGCACAAGAGAGCCCCTGACCGCGGGGCACTGGTTGCGGTCTCTAAAGATAGGCCTTTACCTACGGGTTCTGGCCGACTCCCCAAAATCACTGACTCAGAGAGTGAGGAACCTGAGCATGGGGAGGATGATGGTGCGATTGAGTTATACGCTCCACATGATGTTGGCCTGTTGGCTGAGGAGGAAAGGCCCCCACCACCTTTACTGTCTGCTAAAGAGGTTGTGTGTGACCCTCAGGGCCGCCCGATGTTTTCCCCGGCAGGGGTCTTACATCCACGCTCCACGGCATGGTCCCCGATGCCTCATGTGGAGATGTGGGTGGATGCCCACATGCGGCTCCCTATGGATAAAGAGACCAGGGTGAATATGAGGGCGGAATGCCCTCGCCCTACCACCGCGGGCAAAACTTGTCTCACCCCGGTGGTTGATGAGGATTTTGTAAAGTTCATGACCAACAAGGGATGGTCCCCCAAGAAAGGGGTGGATATGGCCTTCAGGGTCTGTGAAGACAAGGTGTTGGATGTTGCATCACCGTTGATATACCTCCTTGACGTGGTGGAGGATGCTCGCTTACAAGGTACTCCCTTGGACTTAGAGGACGCCACGGGCTGGATACAACGCTCGTTGTGCCTATTGGGCGGTGCTAATGCGGCTCTAGCCGCGGAGAGACGAAAGTCTATGATTCTGAGGATGGATCCTCAACTTACTTCTATGGCCAATAAAGATAAAGGGGCCAAGGCTCAAGGCCTTCTCTTCGGAGATGGTTTTATAAAAAATATGGGCACATACACCAGCGCTTTCACCGCGCTGGATAAAGTGGAAACAGCCATTAAGAAGGTATTTCCCAAAAAGGTTTTCGATAGGGCTGGTAGAGGAAGGGGCCGCTCTATCAGCCGCGCCGGATCTACGGGCATTACGAGAGGATCATTTCGTACCTCTAATGCCACCGACTCTGGTCCCCCCGCTTATGGTTCCTCGGCCAGGGCTCAGGCCTGGGGAGGCCGTGGATTCCGAGGTGGCAGAACACAATTTCGTGCTCGACGACAGAATGGTAAGTCTTCCATGTATTGTTCCTCATGCATCTGTTCGGGTGGGGGGCCGTATTCGACGTTTTCTTCCAAAATGGGAGTTGATCACTGCAGACCCATGGGTTTTAAACACGGTCAAAGGGTTCGAGATAGACTTCGAGGCTGTCCCTCCATATCGCTCCACACCTCCACGACCACTCAGTTTTTCGGTAGAGCAAGAACACTTAGTTCAAGACGAGGTGGTGGCCCTGGCATCCAAAGGGGCCATAGAGGAAGTCCCTTGGGACTCACCCAGGTTTGTGAGCAATTTGTTCCTGGTTGCGAAGGGGGCGGGACACGTCCTGTCATAAACCTCAGGGAACTCAATTTGGGGGTGTCCTACCGTCATTTCCAAATGGAAGGGTTTCATACCCTCAGGGATTTACTCAGCGAACGAGAGTGGTTGGTCAAATTAGACCTGAAAGACGCGTACCTAACCGTCCCTATGGCGCCGGCTTCCAGAGACTTCCTGTGTTTTCCTTGGCGCGGCCGCATGTGGCGCTTCGCGTGCCTTCCTTTCGGCCTTTCATCCGCTCCGTGGTGCTTCACGAAGCTTATGAAACCGGTGGTAGAATCCCTCCGGGTGAGGGGCGTCCGACTCGTGATATACCTGGACGACATCCTGCTGATGTCGGATTCGGCGACGTCCCTTCAAGTACACTTGTCATGGACAATCTCCCTGTTACAGGACCTGGGTTTCCTGATCAATGTGGAAAAGTCTTTGTTGATACCTACTCGTTGTCTGGAATTTCTGGGTTTCCTCCTAGATTCGCGCAGTATGACCCTGAGCGTTCCTACTCCCAAGATACGGGCCATCCGCAAGGAGGTTCGCTCCCTCCTCAGGGATCACTCACCCACGCTGAGGGAGTTGGCAAGGGTGATTGGTCTCCTGGCGGCGACTCGTTTGGCGGTTCTGCCGGCCCCTCTACATTACAGGGCCCTCCAGAGATTGAAGGCCCGTTCTCTCCGATCGATAGCGGATTATTCCCGCAGGGTTCCCCTCTCGGACGATGCGAAGACGGATCTGACGTGGTGGCTAACGGACTGGTCTCGGTGGAATTCTCGCCCAGTGCGATTCCCCGTACCGTCGTTGACCATAGAATCCGATGCGAGTCGTTCGGGTTGGGGGGCGCGGTGCGGCGAGATGGAGACAGGCGGTGGTTGGTCGATCCAGGAGTTACTCCTCCACATCAATGTTCTGGAACTCATGGCAGCGTTTTTCGCCCTAAAGTGTTTCTCCAGGGGGACCGATCACCGCTGTATCCTCCTGAAACTGGACAACCTATCGGCGGTCCGCTATATCAATGCCCTAGGGGGGGCTCGTTCTGTGGCTCTGACGTCGGCAGCTGCCGACCTTTGGGATTTTTGTCTTCCTCGCGGTCTGTTTGTGGTGGCTCAGTATCTTCCAGGTCTCGCCAACACAGTGGCGGACTGGAATTCTCGCCATCTGACGGACTCGGGGGATTGGCGCCTGGCGCCATCGGTGTTTGCCACCATCAACGGACTATGGGGTCCTCTCCAGATGGATCTGTTTGCATCCAGATTGAATCGACAATTGCCGAGGTTTTACAGTTGGCGTCCGGATCCAGAGGCGGAAGGCACGGACGCCTTCGCTCAGGTGTGGCCGGAGGGCCGGCTTTACGCCTTCCCTCCGTTTCAGCTATTGTTACGTGTTTTGAGGCGTCTCTGCGACACCGGGTCGGAGATGGTTCTAGTGACCCCATACTGGCGGTCCCAACCATGGTTTCCCCTTCTGTTGAGGTGTTCCCTGACCCCGCCCAGGCGGATCCCGACCTCGCCGTCCCTACTGACGGGAGTGGACGGCCTCCCTCACCCTCTGTTTCGGGAAGGTCGTTTGGCCCTTGTGGTCTGGTGGATTTCCGGTTCTCATGGCGGGCCACAGGCATTTCGCCAAGAACTGAGGAGTTTCTCCAGCACGCTTGGGCTCCAGGCACGAGAGGGGCCTATCGCTCTGCCTGGACAGCTTGGCACGGCTGGTGTTTGCGAAGGGGTGAGGATTCCACTTCTGCCCCTCTAAACTCGATTATTTGTTTCATTTCGGGTTCCTCATAACCCTGTTAGCTCGCCCACTCTGGCTCGTTGGGTTCGTTGGCTGTTAGATCTTGCTGGGGTGGATATTTCGCGCTTCGGCGCTCATTCCATCCGTAGTGCGGCGGCTTCTAATGCTTTTATGGCGGGTTGTCGCCTAGTGGACATTATGAAGTTGGCGGATTGGTCGCGTGAATCTACGTTTCGCACGTTTTACTTTAAGCCGGTCTCTCATTGGTCACAGGCACTGATGCGTTGAACGTGCAAATATGAAGCCTCCGAGGCCTGCCTTAAAATTCCCAAATTTTCCTAGTCCCGGTGACGGAAAGTTTGGATTTTAATAAGGACTCGGAGGCGAGTATTTCCCACCTCTCCCGCCCTGAGGGGGGTGTGTTCTAGACCGGCCAGGATGATTGTATCTATGCGCAGCGCATGGTTTGAGATGGGTTGTCCTCCTGTGGATTGGGAGGCGGGAAACCGAGGGCTCGGTAGTGTTCCTTTCCTAATGCCTGCCTTCGTGTTTCTGTTCTTCTTACAGCGGATTGATGGTCCGTGGATTGTGAGTCCTCACGGGATTGTCGTGTTCTCCGGATGGATCTACCGTTACCTGTTCCCTGATCTTGTGGTTCCAGTCGCATGAAGAAAGAGGGCGTTACTGCTCCAGCTCAGACTGTTTATAGGCTAGGGGGCTGGACTTACTAAGAGGAGGGTTACCCCACGTTGGGGGTTTGACATGTTTTTTTCTGGTTCTTGTTATCACTCTTCTTTACTGCTATAGGAGTAATAAAGAAAGAGATTGCAAATACTCGCCTCCGAGTCCTTATTAAAATCCAAACTTTCCGTCACCGGGACTAGGAAAATTTGGGAATTTCGGTGCTCTTTCGTTCCCCGCACTTTGGGAAGTCAAATTTGTCAACCCTGCTGTGAACTCAGCATTCACCACAGGGTCCCTGAAGTGCAAGAAAAAGTCACCGAACGCATCCAAAAAACCACTGAATCTAAATATCACCGCAAAACCGCCGTTAAAACATCTGATCAATCCGATAAGCTGCCCAAAAAATGCCGACCGCATCTGAAAAAAGCAGACGATCTGCCGAACCGATGGTCGACCAGCCGCCGGAAAATACTTACAAGCCAACAAACGAGGTAAAAAACAAAACACTGCAACTTTTAGAATGCGTTCGCAAAAAAAATGACTGTACAAAAATGCCTGGAAATAAAATATTAGGTTCTATGAATAATAAAAAGGTCTGTTACGAGGGGGGGGGGGGGGATTTCACTGAAAAAAATACTTAAAAATGCCTAATAAATAGACTTTTTGCTACAAATTAAAAGAATAGGGGCTATATTGCAATCCAAGCGAGGAAAAGCTGCGCCTGCAGTTTTCCCCCTTTATTTTACTTATAACATGGTCATGTTTGATATCATTGGAAAGACCATGCTCTGGCCTTTCCAGCAATATCATACATGACCCCCTAGCTGCCACCGATCATGAGATAAAGGGGTTCAAAGAACCCCGGTTAACTGACATCATCAGTGGCGCGATGAGTCAGTTGAGCGGGGGGGGGGGACCCAGAGGTGGGGGCTGCCATCCAAATTAGTGCCCGGTCGCGACCTGGCAACTAAGGGGTTAACCCCAAATACATTGCTGGAAAGGTCAGGCTGTGACCCTTCCAGCGATGCTGGCCACAGCCGCCTGGTCCCCGGCGATGGGGAGATAGAGGGATCCAAAGGACCCCCCCTCCCCTTCAGGTGCTTCCCCTGCTCCGGCGGGGGGGGACGCCTGAAACTGACGTCATCGCGCCCCCTGACGTCAGTGCGCCGGAGGAGGAAACCCTGGCGATCTGACTCCGTGGGACTCAGATCAGCGAGGGAGCCGCCGGAGGAGGTGAGTATCTGCCGGGGGGGTCAAAGCCCACCTAATGCAGGGCGTAATTGTACGTCCTGCGGCGTTAAGGGGTTAAATATTATAATCCCTAATACTATGTTTTTGCAAGAAGTCATCCAGTCATTGTTTAAAAGTCTGTACAGTCTCTGACCCAGCCAGCTCAACAGGCAGAAAATTCCACAGCTATATTGTTCTCGCCGTAAAATAACCCTTCCTATGCAAAAGGTTGAAGGCTTACATTTTTTGAACACATACAGGGTTATTCAGAGAGAGGTGAAACCCAGGAGAATGACTGGAGAAGTGAAAATTCTAGGTCAAAATAGCCAAACCAGAAAAATTCTGCCATTTATCTCACTTTCCAAATCAGTCTCCTGGTTTTCACCTCTCTCTGAAGAACCCTGTAAATGATACACAAATAAGGGAGACAGGAGAAACATGATTGTGACAGATGACAGCTTCTATGTTAATGTGTCTCTTGATTTGCTTATTCTTTTGGGCTCAATATATCATGGTTTGGCAAACAGCTCTTACTGATGTCAACCAAATAACCTCTTCTTTACATTTATTAGATTATACGTACCGAAATGCAATAATGCAAAATATGCAGCCAATTCCTTTGCATCTTCTAATATTGTACACAATTTGTCTGGCATGATGTAACTTTGAGTGGTATTTGCAATAGAAGGAATGAAAATTTTATAAATCAAAAGAGGTTTGCCATCTTGATTGTTAGCTGAATACAAGTAATATTCTGGTGGAGACCAGTTATTTTTGTGGCAATAATGCTCTAATTGCATGACAGCAGACTGAAAATGACTTGATTTTAAAGAATGCATATTAATTGCAGTAAGCTTTGTTCCTGGAAGTAAAGGATACAAGTATCTCTCAGGTTCAGGGGACGTTGAGCTGAGCTGACAGTTAAGGTGTGTTTGAAGAGAATGACATCTTCCAATTGATTTTTGAGAGACCTCATCATTATTCGTAAAAGTAAAAAAGCTTTCAGAGTGAGGGCTCAATTCGCCATTTAACTGTTGTTTCCAGGCCACTTCTTTGTTCACGGGTTTTGCCAATGTAACCTCAATGTGTGCTCCATCAATACATTTTCCATTCATAATCGACAATGCAGCAACAGCATCATCTCTGCTAAAAAAATGAACAAAAGCATAGTCTCTTAACTTCTTCACACGTTCAACAGCTCCTGGTTTGGATTTGTTGAACTCTGATTTAATGGTATCCTCTGTAGTTGAGATCATTAGATTCCTTACATATAACACTTTCACCCTTTGCATGGTTTCTTCATCAACTTCTTTTTCTGGTTCTGCCCAGTCAACTTGAATTGTGTGACCCCATAACTGGAACGTCCCTGTAAGAAAATTATAAAATATTAAATTGCCCCTGTTTAGTAGCGATGCACCGAAATGAAAACTTCTGGACCGAAACAGAAAATTCAACATGTACTTGGTTGGCCGAAAACCAAAAATGACTTATTCCCAACTATTTTTTTTTTCATAATTGTGTTATATTTACAGTTTTTAGAATTAATTTTCAAATTAATCTGAATTGAAAATATACAAACAAAAAAAAAATAACCATTTATTCACATCCTTCCTTGTATTTCTCATTCAATCTTCTTTATATCTCTCTCTTCTCACCTGCCCTTAGTGTGTTTGTCTCTATTCTGCCTTCTACTTGTATGTTTCATGATCCTCTGCCTTCATCATCCTGAGCCAGTATGTCTAGTGAAGTGATTTAACAACCCAGCCATAAGGTGCCATGCTACCCCACTCTTTCCATCCACTACACCCCTCTCTGTCCAAACTAATATGTCTACCCCCTTTAATTATGTGTTCAGAGTGTCCATGGGCTGTATGCATGTGCTGGGAGTGTGCGGGTCTGTATGTATGTGCTGTGTTTAAGTGCTGGGCTGAGAGAGTATGAGGCTGTATGTATGTGCTGTGAGTGTATGGGGCTGTATTTATGAGATCTGCTGTATGTATGTGCTGAAAGTGTGTGGGACTGCATGTATGTGATGTGAGTTTGTGTAATGGGAAGGATTGACAACTCTGCCATGTTATTCTGGACAGAAATTCTACATGCCACATGAAAGTGCCCCCGGTCATTATGGAGTATTCATATAATGCAGGTAAGAAAACCTAAAACCTTTGTGAAATTAATTCTATCATGTGGCATACAAAATAACCAAACTGCTCGGTAGCATTTTTGCCACCCGCTACCATGTAGTTAGTTATGCGACTATTTGGAATTCCTGATCATGGGAGGAGGTAAAAAGGTTCTAGGGGATGAATCTTTAACACCTTGGCTGCGGATGATGTGTGGGGGACGTCCTGGGGATTCCCCAACATGTGAAGGACATCCCTCACACCTCATCACTAACCGTCAGCTTCAGGGGCTATCTCTGCGGTCAGGGGGGAATCCTGGGCTGGTCTGTACCCCATAACTCTGGAACCATAGCACATAGAAAGTAAAGTGAGGTATCATTCCAATGATAGCAAACATGTCCAGGTTCTATGTAAAAAAAAAAAAAAAAAAAAAAATTGTTCATTTTTCAATTATAAAGTGAACCATCCATGATGCTAACACTCATAACACTCACCATCTCGTTTCCCAGGATGCCAGTAAGTGTGGAGGCGATGGAACAATGCGAAAACACGTTGTGCCATCAAAAATCTAAACCGCCACACTGCAGCGAGGAAACTTTGTAACCCTGTGTCTCTAATCTTTACACTTGTCAGAAATCCAGGCGCAGGTGGACTCTTGCCGGCACTGGGGTCAACTTGGCAGGCTGACTCCAAGTCCCGCTCCTGGTTTTCCACGCTGCACAGGTGCAACCCAGCCCATTTGTCATGCATGTGGGATTGCCCTGATCCTCTCTGGCTACCTCAGATGTGGCCTGCAGCCCTTATGGGTTTTCTTCAAGAGTGCTCCATACTCTACTCAATGTGCCTGCATTGTTCAACAAGCCAGCAAGCTAAGAAGTCTATGTCCTATGATCCCATTTTACCTACCTCTAACCTAGCCTTGATCCCATCTCATCTCTTGTCTTTAGCCGTGTCCCTGCTCCGCTGCCCTCATAGTCCGTCCTGCTGCCCACCGTGATGCAGAGCCTGCAGTCTCCAGTGCCCCTGCAGAGTGGTTTCAAAGTCTCCTGTGCTCTGCTACTCAAGGCTTCAGTCAGCCCTTTTCCTGTCCCGTGTCTCTCGTAGGTCTCCTGCTGTGCTGCTCTAAGTGTCTTCCTTCTCCTTCCTACCATACCCCTCTGATCAACCCCTTTCCTGCCCCTCTCAGTTAAGCAACATTCCTTTTCCGTACCAATATACTGCCTTACCTGGACTTTACAATAAACCCATTTTACCCTATAAGCGCCTCCTGTATATCACTGCATCCCGGGTCATTCACCTGCCTGCTTGCACGGTCCTGAAAACACTGCGTAAGTTCAACTGAGGTGTCACTGAAAAGGTCAGGATCAGAGCCGCCACGGGACTCGGACCATCTCATGGCTTTTTCGAAAAAGAATTCACGAAAAGAAAGAATTCACAAAAGAATTTTCAGCAGTTTTTTTTTTTATTGGCTGAAAGCTGATATCGGCATTTTCAGCCAATATTTTTCATTCACCGCTATAAATATAAAATATATCAGTTACATAATAAACATAACACTTAATATAATTATAGAGTGGGGTGACCTGTAAAGGTTGAATACTGCACACAAAGCAGAATTCTGAAACTATATTACCCAATTATGCCATGGGTATCAATAAGGTACAATATGTGATACATGTAAACAGCAAATAAAAATATAACTTTTTCAGCATATAAGAGGGTAGTGAGAAATACTGAACTTACTGTTATTATTTTTATTTAATTTTAAACATTTTATATCTGGAGTAGCAGAGAAGGAATTAAATAATGAGATTCACTAGTACAAAACCAGTGAAGATCGCTGTCCATGGTATTTGCAGTATTTTTGTACAGTCTTATAAAATATGAGCTCTACAAAGTGACTTTCCCCTACCTGTGGCAGTGTTGAAGGAAACATGGGAAAGAGTGATCTGCTTGTCTAAAACAACTTGAACAGTATTATGAACTTCAATCCTCTAAATGTGTATCTATTGTAAAGAATATTGCATGCCAAATGTCAAGTAAAAGAATAAAAAAAGATTAAGCAGTCCGGATTGTAATTACTTCTTAAACATTCAAGTTTTTTTTAACAAAGTCTGCCTAGAACATATCTAAAATACTTTAACTCACTTGAAATTTGCCAATCCTTTGACTATTGATATGGACTACACAGATGGTGAATTTCAAGTCAATTCTACTTTGACTCCCAAGTGACGTTGACATCCTAGATTCATTGCCAGCATATAGGCAGGTGCAGTGACTGAAAAAGAGCAAAACTGCCTGTAGGGTGGTTATCCTGCTCTGACCTGTCAGTCAAACTCCTGAACATTTGCACAGAAAATTGAGCAGCTCATAGCGCTGAGAAGACACTTAGACCCACAGAAAGGATGAGCGGATTAATTCAATTTATATGGTTTACATAAAATCTATGTGTTGTTAGCCAGTACAATTATTTAACCTTATTTATCCATTAAGCTAAAATCAACCTATCCATGGCAAGTTCTGTTATTTTATAACATAGACTGGTCTAGTGTCCTATTTTATATTCAATAACCTATCTGATGTGCTAAATTTATTTTAGACAAAACCAGAGTGAGAAGATCAAGTGCAAATACCCACAGGTACATATCAGACCAGAATTATATTGTTAAAGTGAACAATTAAGGCATTTATACTCTTACAGACACGTACCTGGAATCAGTTTCCTTCTTGCCATTGCTGCAGCTCTGTGGGATTCATATTCCACAAAAGCGAAGCCTCTGTTTTTACATTTGTCCGTTGCACTCGGATACACAATAACATCAAGAACCCCTTCAGTAACTTTTTTCATTTCATCCAAAATGTCATCTTTTTTTTTTTCCTTTGGGATAGAGCCAATAAATAATCTGCAGTTGTCTAGACTCACACAGACTCCAATAAATTTGCCTGGCCGAATTTCATAATTATTTAGCATCCTAATGGATAGCAATGCATCTTCTTTGTTAGTATACATAACGAAAGCATAGCCTCTGTTCTCACCGCTGAATTCCATCATCAGTCTAAATTCATAGATTTTCCCAGCTCGCTCAAAAACAGGGACCAGCTCATCCTCAAACATATTGCGGGGAATTTTTCCCACAAAAATCTCACAACCTCGAGGAGGAGGGCCTTCCCAACCTGAAAATAAATACAAATCGACAACTTTAGAAATTTATATGGTTCATGTTTATGTTCAAATCAGTCATTAGACAAGGTGGATGTTGCAAAGGAGGCATCAGGAACGTCCTTTGCTCTGCCTAAAGTGCATCTGTGATGGGCAAAACTAGTTTTGTCAATTTGACAGGGCATCCCTCTTACAGGGTTATTCAGAGAAAAGGTGAAACTCTGGAGAACTTTCGGAGAAGTGAAAATTCTAGGTCAAAATAGCTGACTTGGAAAGTGAGATAAATGGGAGAATTTTTCTGGTTTGGCTATTTTGACCTAAAATTTTCACTTCTCCAAAAGTTCTCCAGAGTTTCACCTTTCTCTGAATAACCCTGTACAGTGGCAAGAAAAAGTATGTGAACCCTTTGGGAATACTTGGAGTTTTGCATGAATTGGTCATAAAATGTGCTCTGATCTTCATCTAAGTCACAACAATTTGAAAAACACAGTCTGCTTAAAATAATTCAACACAAACATTATATGTTTTCATGTGTTTATTGAACAGAACATGTAAACATTCACAGTGCAGGGTGGAAAAAGTATGTGAACCCCTAGCCTAATGACTTCTCCAAGGGCTAATTGGAGCCAGGAGTGAGCCAACCTTGAGTCCAATCAGTGTGATATTATTGGATGTGTTACTGAAAGCTGTCGTGCCCTTTAAAAACACACACCAGTTTTGGGTTTACTGGTTTCAAGAAGCACTGCCTGATGTGAACCATGCCTCGCAGAAAAGGGCTCTCAGAAGACCTACGATCAAGAATTGTTGACTTGCATGAAGCTGGAAAGGGTTACAAAAGTATCTCCAAAAGCCTTGATGTTCATGTGGCCACGGTAAGACAGACTTTCTACAAATGGAGAAGCTCAGCACTGTTGCTACTCGTCCTAGGCATGGTCCTCCTGTAAAGATGACTGCAAGAGCACATCGCAGAATGCTTAATGAGGTAAAGAAGAATCCTAGAGTGTCAGCTAAAGACTTACAGAAATCCCTGGCACATGCTAACATTTTTGTTGACACATCTACAATAAGGAAAACATTAAACAAGAATGGAGTACATGGGAGGACACCACGGAGGAAGCCATTGCTGTCCAAAACAAATATTGCAGCAGGTTTGAAGTTTGCAAAAGAGCACCTGGATGTTCCACAGCACTACTGGCAAAATATTCTGTGGAGAGATAAAACCAAAATTGAGTTGTTTGGAAAAAACACACAACACTATCAGGGTTATCCAAAGAGATCCGAATTTCCTGGCCATTCGGCTATCCAGAGAGCAGGCAATTCGCCAAATCCTGGCGAATTGCCTGCACATACGGTGCTTGTTCGGTGCCTGTTCGAGGGCAGTGAAATCCCCATAAAAAAGCACTGCTTCGGCTATTCAGAGAACACAAACCAGCAGTGAAAGGTTCCCCTAATGCCCTGCCATTCGGTGGTTTAATTCGGCAAGTTTATTCAGGAGAATCCCATAGACTTCAATGTTAAAAATATTCCCGTTTTAATTCAATATCTAATAAACCGTTCATTATAAAATTCTGCAGTAAAGAGTATCTTTATTTATAAATTTTTTAGGATATTTTAAGCATTTTTCAGAATTTTTTTTTTAAGTTTACTTATTTTTTCTGTAACAGCCCCTTTTATTATCATTCCCTGGACCTCATATGCAAATTTCAGACATTTTCGCTAAGTAGTTTCTTTGCAAACAGCATTTTATTTTCACACATTCATACAAACGGTTTTGCTAATTTATTCACTGCCGCGTCTGCGGTCTCAGCCGCTTCAGCTGCGTGTGATCGGCTCCTGCTCGGGCTTTTTCCGTGGTTTTCGGCAGGTTAATTCAGATGTTTTTACGTGTTTTCGGTGTGCATTTGCTGGGTTTTGCGGTTCCTTTTCGTCAGGTTTGCAGTAGCTTTTCCCTGCAATTCGGGGGCCCTGTGGTGCTTGCTGAATACACCGCGGGGTCACCGAAATGAGATCGGCAAAGGGAACCGAATTGAAGAGAACGAAAAGTCACCGAACTGAAGCTCCGCAGAGGATGGGTGATGCAGCAGGACAATGACCCAAAGCTTACAAGTAATTCAACAAAATAATGGCTTCAACAAAACAAAATACGCCTTCTGGAGTGGCCCAGTCAGAGTCCCGACCTCAACCCGATTGAAATGCTGTGGCATGACCTTAAGAGAGCGATTCACAACAGACATACCAAGAATAATGCTACACTGAAACAGTTTTGTGAAGAGGAGTGGTCCAAAATTACTCCAGATCGTTGTGCAGATCTGATCTGCAACTACAGGAAACGTTTGGTTGAGGTTATTGCTGCCAAAGGAGGGTCAACCAGTTATTAAATCCAAAGATTCACATACTTTTTCCACCCTGCACTGTGAATGTTTACATGTTCTGTTCAATAAAAACTTATATTGTTTGTGTTGTATTATTTTAAGCAGACTGTGTTTTTCAAATTGTTTTGACTTAGATGAAGATCAGAGCACATTTTATGACCAATTCATGCAAAACTCCACGTAATCCTAAAGGGCTCACATACTTTTTCTTGCCACTGTATGTCTTTACGGGTTATCGTTTTCACTGACCTATATATTGGACCTGGAAAGTTTTAACCAGAATATCTCTGGGTTTTTCCCCCACTTTGGGCTACATTACGATCCTAGTGTTAAAACGCAGGCGCAAAAAGTGCTGCCTGCATTGTTACCGCGTGCTACGGGACAAGATGCTTGCGGCAGCGCATCCACTCGATGGAGTCCATATGACTCCATTGAGTTTCCCCCTGCTGTTCACATGACCAGCCGGATCTCTCGCCTCGCGAGATCCGGCCGGTCAGCGGTAGTGATACGCAGGGAGAGAGTGGGGGGGACTTTTTACCCCAGTCTTTCCCTGCTAGCTCCGGACGGAGGAGGCGGTCCTCGCTGCGGGACAGGAGGTGAGTATCTGGCTTGTTTTTTTAGGCTGGTGTTAACGGATTCCACTTCTGCAGAATCCGTTAACACCAAGTCCTGGCTGTGGTTAACTTTCGGCTAACCAGAGCCGGACGGTAATCAGCGTTAGGACTTTGTAATCCTAATGCTGATTAACATTTTGCGCTCCCCATGTTAAGTATAGGGAGCCTAAAGTACAGTAACCTCGCGCTGAAAATAGCAACGGTACCGAACGCAAACGGGTTACTTAACCCGTTTGCATTTGGATCGTAATATGCGGTAGACACTGCAGCTAACATTAATGCTCACACAAGTGAGCGTTAACGTCAAGAATGTAATGTGGCCCTATATAAATAATTGATAACATGCTGATCTATATAAATGAAGAGAAGCCCTGTCAAATGAACAAACCTTGTTTGGCTATCACAGGGGCACTTTACCTGATGCAAAGACTTGCTCATTGTATATGGGACATATTGCAAAGAAAACCTGTGCCTCCTGCCAGATGCACTATAACAGGGTTATTAAGTTTGTACACAGCAAGATGAATGGTCAGGCAGCACTGGGGATATTTCCATGTAGTGGTTATGGTAAAGAAGTTGTCTTTACAGCCTAATAGTGGATTGTTGTTAGTGATTCTTTCTTTTACACCAAAATAAATTTTGTTAGGTGGATCTATAGGATGTTAATCCATTTATAAAAAAAAAAAAGTGTTTTCTATCCTGGAGTGTGGATTTAAACCAAGAACCCAAAAATGCTGATATTTTCATATAGAGAACGGAATAAAAAAAAAATTAAAAAAAGAAGGCGACACTTCTGTCTTCACTTCAACTGTCAATCATGACTTTCACACTGACACTACAAAAAGGATAATAAAAAGGTACAAAATTAGAAGTTTAATACAGTAAAAATAACATCTGCTTTATTTTCACCTGGAGGAGGACCGCCAAATTTACGCTGACCATTTACTTGCACCATGTTATATCCAGTCTTTTCCATCAGGTCAAGTAAAGCTGCTTCATTCTGAGTTTCAGATCTTGCCTTGTTACATCCATTAATCACTTCTGAGCAGCCATCACTCATGGCAGTAAATCCATCTAGGTAATAAAAGAGTAGCTGTGGTGTTAAGTTCATGTAGGTGCAAGACAAACTATGCTATATATTCAAGAAACAGTAAAGGGGTTATTCAGAAAGGAGCAAACTTGCCACGGAAGGGTACCGAATGGTGAGATTCACTGCAATTTTGCGGCAGATCTTAAATTCAAAAAGTTGCTAAATCTCCATATACTGTCGAATTGACAGTGAAATATGGAGTAGTTCACAACAGATAGATAATCTTCAGCAGCAGTGAAATTGTCCCATAGAAAAGTAATGGTTAATCCATTCACAGAAAGCCGAACTGAACCTAACAAGGTTATTCAAAGTGAGTCGATCTGGCTCCGAAATGTAACCGGACACCGAAATTCAGCGAACCGGCTACATTTCCTGGCCATTCAGAGAGCAGGCAATTCGTCAAATTGTGACGAAATGCCTGCACTTAAGGTGCCTGTTCGGGGGCAGTGAAATTCCCCATAGAGAAGCAATGCTTCGTCTATTCAGAGAACACCGAACAGCTGAGAAAAGTTGCCGAAATGCCCTGCCATTCAGCGGTTTCATTCGACAGGTTTATTCAGGAGAATCCCATAGGCTTCAATGTTAAAAATATTCCCGTTTTAATTCAATATCTAATAAACCATTTATTATTTTATTATGCAGTAAAAAGTCTCTTTATTCATAGATTTTTTTTTGGCAAACTTTTTTTTCCACATAGATTTTTCTTTTTTCTGGAACAGCCCTTTTTATTGTCATTCACAGGATCTTAATTCCAGACATTTTCGTTTAATAGTTTTTTTGCAAAGAGCGTTTCAAATTTTCAAGCGAACTGTTTGTTTTTTATTTTAACTCGTTCGTCTGCCTGTCTGCTTTTTCCGGCAGCGGCTCTGCGCTGTGATCGGCGGCTAGTCGGGTTTCTCCGGCGTGTTCAGCAGGGTTAATCCAGCTGTTTCCGCGGGTTTCAGTGAGTGTTCTGCGGGTTTTGCAGTGAGTGTTCTACGGGTTTGCGGTGAGTATTCCCTGCACTACGGGGGCCCTGCGGTGCTTGCTGAATACACTGCAGGGTCGGCGAACTAGGATCACCGAATCGCCATGAAGTCCAGGGAACGAAAAGTCACCGAACATGCGGTGACTTTTTGAAAAACCCGGTGTCAGTGACATGCCCTGATTTTTGGTGATTCAGTTCGACTGGTTTAAACAGGCGAATCCCATAGGATTTAATGTAAAATAATATTACCGGTCATTTTTATTTTCAACTGTTTGGGACCCGTTCACACCTACGCCCAAAAAAGTACAGGTGCTTCTTTGCAGCGCGTTCACGGCCATAGACTGCAGCGATACGCTGCAAAAAACGCGCATACTACGCAAGTCAAAAAACACGCAGGTGTGAACCCAGCCTAACACTATCAGGGTTATTCAGATAGTGTGAAAACCAGGAGAATGACTGGAGAAGGAAAAATTCTAGGTCAAATTTAGGGTTGCACCGATACCGATACTAGTATCGGTATCGGTGCTGATACCGGGTACTGCAGGAGTACTTGGTACTCGTGCAGTACCCCGATATTTTTTTCTGATACCGGAAGCCGACATTGAGCCGGCTTGCCGGCATCCGAGGGGCTGCGGCGGCTGTCCGAATGCGCTATCGGCATTCGGACAGGCCCTGCAGCTGCTCTCCGCATTGTTTAATACTTACCTTCCTGGGCGCCGCCGGGAAAGTCTTCGTGCGCGCGCGCTTCTTGGAAGGTCCCCAGCCGCGACCACGTGGGACCATGTGATCGCGGCTGGGGTCCTTCCAACAAGCGCACGCGCGGGAACTTTACCGGCGTCGCTAAGGAAGGCAAGTATAAACAAAGTGAGGAGAGCAGCTGCAGGGCCTGTCCGAATGCCGATAGAGCATTCGGACAGGCCCTGCAGCTGCTCTCCGCTCATACTTACCTTCCTGAGCGACGCCGGGAAAGTTTCCGCGCGTGCGCTCGTTGGAAGGACCCCAGCCACGATCACATGGTCCCACGTGCTCGCGGCTGGGGACCTTCCAAGGAGCGCGCGCGCGAAGACTTTCCCGGCGTCGCTAAAGGAAGGTAAGTATAAGCGGAGGGGGGCAAATCCATGTGCTGGGGGCAGTATCCACGAGCTGGGGGGCATTATCCACGAGCTGGGGCCATATCCACGAGCTGGGGTAGATCCAGGAGCTGGGGGCATTATCCATGAGCTGGGGGGCATTATCCATCAGCTGGGGGGCAATATCCATGAGCTGGGGCAATATCCATGAGCTGGGGGCAAAATCCATGAGCTGGGGCAATATCCATGAGCTGGGGGCAACATCCATGAGCTGGGGCAGTATCCACGAGCTGGGGGCATTATCCACGAGCTGGGGCCATATCCACGAGCTGGGGTAGATCCAGGAGCTGGGGGCATTATCCATGAGCTGGGGGGCATTATCCATCAGCTGGGGGGCAATATCCATGAGCTGGGGCAATATCCATGAGCTGGGGGCAAAATCCATGAGCTGGGGGCAATATCCATGAGCTGGGGGGCACATCCATGAGCTGGGGGGCAGTATCCACGAGCTGGGGGGCATTATCCAGGAGCTGGGGCCATATCCACGCTGGGGCCATATCCAGGAGCTGGGGGCATTATCCATGAGCTGGGGGGCAATATCCATGAGCTGGGGGCAATATCCATGAGCTGGGGGCAATATCCATGAGCTGGGGCATATCCATGAGCTGGGGGCAATATCCATGAGCTGGGGCAATATCCATGAGCTGGGGGGCAAATCCATGAGCTGGGGCAGTATCCATGAGCTGGGGGGCAAATCCATGAGCTGGGGCAATATCCATGAGCTGGGGAGCATATCCATGAGCTGGGGGGGCATATCTATGAGACCTGGGGGCTTTATATGAGGTCTGTTCTTATTGGAAAGCGTCACGTGACATAAAATAAAAGTATCGGTACTTGGTATCGGTGAGTACTTGAACAAAAGTATCGGTACTCGTACTCGGTCTTAAAAAAGTGGTATCGGTGCATCCCTAGTCAAAATAGCCGATTTGGAAAGTGAGATGAAAGGGAGAATTTTTCTGGTTTGGCTATTTTGACCTAGAATTTTTCATTCTCCAGCCATTCTCCTGCTTTTCACGCTCTCTGAATAACCCTGTTTATGTATTTATTGTTTATAAAAGTTTTATATTGGTTTACTTCAAAACTCTAGTTGCTATCCTCGGGAATCTGAGATAAACGCTGCCTGATCTATGCTTTAGCCTGGGTTCACACGTGCGCGTTTTTTGACGCGTTCCTGCGTGCTGTAAAACGCCCAGGTGTGAACTGGTCCCATAGGAAATCATGGGATTCCCGTGTCTCTGCGTTTTACAGCGTGCACAAACGCGCTGTAAAACGCTGAGGTGTGAACCCAGCCTTAGGCTGGGACTAATCTCTGAAAGGTATTTTAATATGATAGGTATTTTTTTAAAATTCTTGCATTAGTGTGAAATCCCCCCCTTCTTCTTGTTTCAGTACGGTGTCTGTTCAGTTTTGTTTCCTCTCGAGGCTAGTCAGCGGGGTGATTCAAATAGATATCCTGTGTTAACTTAGAAATGCCCGCAAAATCTTTGTTACATGATGTAGAAATGTATCTGCTCTGATTGGCTGTTATATCACATTCCTATGTTGAGAGTGAACAGGAAGCTCTATTCTATAACGAACATTTCTATTGGATGTTGAAATAATAAACGGATCTGACAGACCACGAGCTGATCAGATGATGATCTGCCATATCTCGGTGAGGTTGTTTCTACCGTCTCCTCTGATCAGAGTCGCGCAGCGCCTTACTTCAGTTTTGATATATGAGAAGAAACTTGAAAAAGCTTTATGGTAATTATATTAAAATTATAAAATTTAACAATCCCTCAGTTAGGCCACGTTCACACCTCAGCGTTTTTGGCACGCGTATCGTGCAAACGTGAAAAATGCGCATTGCAGTGCGTTCACTCTGCAGTCTATGGCCGCGAACGCGCTGCAATACACCCCAAGGAAGCTCATGTTCTTCTTTGGGCGTAGGGCGTTTTACAGCGCGTTCCTGCGTGCTGTAAAATGCCCAGATGTGAACGGGCCCCATAGGAAATCGTGGGATTTCTGTGTTTGGGCGTTTTACAGCGCGTAGGAACGCGCTGTAAAACGCCCAGGTGTGAACGGGGCCTCAGAGGGTCACATTATATTGAGTGGTCACAGTGCTTGAAATGATCGTTTAATCTTCCAACATAGCTAACACCTACACAATGTCAAAAAACATTATTTCAGTAAAAGCCATTCACTAGGACATTTGCCTTTATTATGAGGTGAGTAAGCATACAATTAAGAAAAGAAAGATGTCCTGCACCCCGTGGCTCAGAAGCGTGGTTGTTTTACAGGGTTACCATTAGGGATGCATCAATACCGATATTAGTATCGGTGCCAATACCGGGATCTGCACGAGTACTTGGTACTCGTGCAGATGCCCCCGATACCTAAACCGATACCGGAAGCCAGCACTGGGCTGGCTTGCCAGCTGGTTTTCGTGGGGCAGTGATCGGCTCCTCCAGGTGCTGTTCCTCCTTCAAGCGTCTGCCCGCAAAGGGTTGCAGCTCGGCGGCGCGCCTGGGAACCACCACGTGAACTCCGAGATCTCACGAGGCCGCGCCATGTGGTTCCCAACGAGCGGCCGGGCTACAACCTTTGTCGGCAGACACTCGACGGAGGAACAGCACCAGGAGTCTCGGTGAGCTGGGGGGCAATCTGAGTGAGCTGGGGGCAATCTTTGTGAGAGCTGGGAGCAATCTTTGTGAGAGCTGGGGAAAATATATATGTATTTGTAAGCTGGGGCATTTTATATGAGGTCTGTTCTTATTGCAAAGTGGTCACATGACATCAAATAAAAGTATCGGTACTTGGTATCGGTGAGTACTTGAAAAAAGTATCGGTACTCGTACTCAAAAAAGTGGTATCGTGCATCCCTAGTTATCAGTGACTGCCTACAAACCTGGTGTCTAATCAATAAGACACCAGCAAATGTGATTATGATATTCTTTTTTTGTACTCCATTTTATACAATATTGCTCTATGTGAGTCATTTTATATTTTGAGGGACACGGAAGATTGTAACCCTGTAAGAAAACCATGCTTCTGAGCCACAGGGTGCAGCACAAGGAACCACTAACAGGACAAGAAGCGCCATCTCCAGCACGTCTTTCTTTAATACTGACTTACAAGGTGGAAAGGGGATATACCACCAAGTGGTCTGGAGAGGCAGCTGACCCCACAAATACGAGATACTGCATGACTTTTATTTCTATTCTTCCCTGCACTGATTATTAAGACTTTCACAATCATTAAGACTTTTACAACCGGGAGTACACAGGATAAAACTGTAAATGTCACATCACAATCCTATATTGTTTTATCCTATTTGCACCATTTTACCTGCATTGTATTTTATTTGATTGCATTGAGGTTGTTTATTGTCATCACCACCAGGTGGCGCCAGTGGCACAGATCATCACTATTTAGGCATACAATTAATTTGTTTTATTTAGGACTGTTAAAACATGGGATGACAAAGGATATAAAATATGATAGCACATACAGAAAAATACAATTGGTGTGAAATTAATTCATTTTAGCTGATGGAAACACAGCACTGGAGATACTGGCAAATGTTTAAAAAGCACATCTTATACATGACAGGAGAAATCCCTCTTCACTAGGGTCATTCAGAAAAACACAGACGTTGCAATCACTTATGAAAACCAAGCAAATGCTTCACAAGGCAGATGCAAAAACTTCAGTGAATCGTCTCCTGCCGCTGTTTAGATCTCTCTTTTGAGAGTGCACTACGCAGCATCAGAGATTTGCACCGGTGACTGTAACTTCTGAGTCTTTCTGAATAAGCCCCTGTGGTTTATTACTCCAACCCAGTCAGTGGCAAAAATTAGGGGGGCGAGGGCTATAGTTTTTCCAGTTTCTGTATTCTCCACCTAAATTGCGTGACCCCTTTTTATTACCCCATTTAGTGGATAGCCAGACTCAGTGGTTAGGGTGTGCAGAGCTGGCACCCTGTCTGGGGACACCACTCCGGCGAGGCCTGCTAGCTAGGAAAGCCCGGGCTCATGTCGCACTTACTGGCCGTTACAGGTAGGCCGTGTGACGAAATAACCGAAAGCTCTGGGAGGGAAAAAAATGGCAAATCGGCTTTAAAAAAATATGATCAATCCCAGTCACACTGTGTGTGTGGGAGCTGTATGAGGGTTACGCAGGCCTCTCAAACTGCGTAGGCCCCGAATTTACAGGATTCGCTAAAGCCTGGCGACGGCTACCAGCCTCGTGATATTCACTGACCTACGAGTTGTCTCCGGGTGAGATTCATGGCGGCGGGACAGTGAGTCGCAATGCCCAGGGAACAACCCCTCGATTCGCCCCCCCGATGTACGCACAACCCGGATCAGGTACTAACTGGCGGCTGCGCAGGGGCGAGTCGTTGAAGTTGAGAGGACTGGCGGGAACACTCCGGCACGTGATCAGCAGCGCCTATCACGATGTAGCAGCCAGTTGCGGGAATGTAGCGCGCAGAAGCTTCAAGAAGCAAGGGCGGGCGGCTGGATGGGTGTTTGTGTTGTGACTCTCTACAGGGTTGGCCCAGTGTGAAGTCCAGGACTCGTGTTTTTTAGCCATTTTCACTACTCTCTCAAGGATACTTCAAAGGCTGCAGACATTTCTTTCTCTGTCCTAAATTGGCCGTAGGTAAATTGTCGTCATGTGAGAGGAGCTATACGCTCTGCTGATATGTCGGCCATACAACAAGGCAGCGGAAGCCGCCCTGATGGCGGCACGTTCAGTTCCCCAGCAGCTGCTGTATTGCTCCATTGCAGCAGTTCCGTTTGCTGCAGCAGACTCACTGAATGCTTTGGCTGTAAATATTGAAAAACAAGGGCTGAGGATTGCTTGATGAAAGGAGCTGTTTCTGCAATATCCACTTTTGTCCATTTTATTACCCCTTTAGTGTTAATGTTTACCAGTTAATATTTCCAGTTAATATTTTTTGTTTTGGTCCATCAACCCTTGAAACTGAACATTTCCTTATTGGATTATTTGCTCTGTGGAGGTGGCTATCTTTCCCACCTCATACTCTGCTAACCCACAGCACCTCTCGACCTAGCTGCAAGTGCTAAGTTAACAGCAGTGCTGAGCGCTGAACTGCAGCATAGCGGTCAGTGTCAAGTTGCTAACTTTGCACTTTCAGCGGCTGAGGAACTGAACGCGCCTCTGGGATCTCTATTGGCTACAAAATTCAGCTCATAAATAAATAGGCAAAACTATTTTAGCATTGTAAATTAGTTGGAAACCTAACTGACACATAATAACTGCACTGAGTGCGCTCAGCGAGGTGGTCAGACGGACGTCGGGTGGAAGGAACGTCCACTCACACGGACGTTCCTTCTGCTTTCCAAAGACACTCGTCTGACACGCCTAAAGGGGCACTCTAGCGCAGAGGTCAGCATTATTAGCCATCCAGATGTTTTGGAACTACGTTTCCCTTAAGGTTGCCTGTCCACTGGCAAGTAGTCAGGCGACTGACTTGGTCACCCAACTACGGACAACACCATCTGCCGATCTGGGTCGTCCACTGGAAGCATCTGTGGATGACCCGGATAGGCGGATGGACAGGCCAGCCAACGAAAAAAATAAACTTGCGGGGAGAAAAAAGCTCTCTGGTGCTGGTCAGCCACCGTCTGGAAAAAAAATCCATACCGAGGGGGGGGGGGAATTAAACCCCCTGCCCCTGGTGATGAATTAGGTTTCAGCACCAGGAAAAGCAACAGTGAATGCAGCCGGCTCGCAGAAAGAAAAAAAAAAGACATGTTCGAGAGAAAAAAGCCTCATCTTTTTAAAAGAAAAACCGGAACCCAAAATTTCACCTGAAAGATTCAGAAAAATACCTAAAAATTCAATAAATAAGGCTTTTTGCTTGGGTAACATTCACATTTGTGTTAAATTAGTTGTGTACCCAGGACATGTATTGTAATGTTATTATGTATTTATTTTTTGTGTTTGTGTATGCTAATGTTTGCTTATGGGAAGGCAAGAGATTTTGCAAAAATTTGGTATTCTGCCGTAATACTGTATTGCCTCAAGTGCTATAGTTCTCAATGGCTATGGTGTTCATTATTTATGACATGTTGTACAGAGATTAAACATGTGTTAAACACATCTTTTTACTCAAGAATTATACATTTTAAAATTATTAATATTTATGAATCTGCTTTCTTTGTTGTATTTATTAAAATAATGTATTTTTAGACTGTCATATCTGTTGCAAGATGGATTTTGTGATGTTTTAGTGCAACAGATGTAACACCCCCAAATAGCCACTAGATGGTGATGAGATAGTTCTCTAAATAGATGCATTATATTATTATTATCATTATTTATATAGTGCCAGCAGTTTCTCCAGCGCTTTACAATAACCAAACGGAACAAGACACAAACATACGATGGAGACAAGAGGTGTAGAGGGCCCTGCTCATAGGAGCTTACAATTTAAAGGGATTGCAGTAGAGGAAGACGAGGAGTTTTATTGGTTGCATAGTAATGAAGACATGTAAGGAGGGGTTGAGTTATTGAGTGATTTGAATGTGAGCATCAGTATTTTAAACAGTATCCTGAAACGGACAGGAAGCCAATGGAGGGACTGGCAGAGGGGGGAGGTACGAAGAGCGTCCTGGATATGCCGAGAAGCCACATGATTGGGAGCACCGAGCAGCCAGATTCTGAGGAACACCGAGCAGCCAGATCCTAGGTGCACTGAGCAGCCAGATCCTGGGTGTGCCAAGCAGACACATCATTGGGAGCACTGAGCAGCCAGATCCTTTACAACAATAGACTGCCCTCCGCGCAGGCTTAACACCTCCTAGTAGGTACATAAAAATGAGAATCATGTAATTAATATGTTGGCAACTGTTTTAATATCTTGATGTGTTATGCACGTAATTTTAGTGACAATAAAGGAGAAAGAGAGACAAGTATTTTGTCATGTGGCAGAGGGGAAGAAAGAAATATAGAGTATATATATATATACTTGATAATACATAATAGGTTATTATAAAATAACGTCAGATACTTATGGTGATGGTGGTTTTGTGTACATAACTAGCTCTCCATAACATTGAAGTAACAGATTGTCGGCATATAGTGCACATACAAGGGTTATTATCCACTGCAGGTTTGTGTGTTTTATACAGTGTGCACTATTATTTTTACTGTAGGGGCTTACTTTTTATGTACTGTGGATCCGTGTAATGCTAAGGAAGGAGCACTGAAAAGAAAAGCGGTTTTGTATACAAATGTTTTAGCATTTGGGAGACGTGTGAAAAAGAACTTCTGTTTTTATATATAAGGGGTATGTAGTGCTGCATAGTGGCGATTTCCCATGTTTATTTAATAGACGGGACATTTATATCGGGATTGGTTGTGGGTAGCAGGCACAAAAATCAACACCTTGCTGACCCGACGATGGGTTAACCTGGACTACACCATACGATGAATTCATCAGACTACTAAGGCAATCAAAACATAGTAATCTTCACACTGGTTGGCAATTGAGTAAATTGATTGGGAATCAGGAAGGGTTTAAAACCTGACCCTCTGCCATTTGAAGTCAGAACTCCTGATGAAACTGCCTTTAGAAAGGCAGTGAAACATGTGCTGGGCCCCTTATTATGAGTCAATAGACTATAACTTTTTGCTGCAACAATGGTTGTGTTTAAAAGCTTTAATTGACAAATGTTATAATAGGGAACCCGTTTTTTATGGCACGGTTCTGTTGCTATATGGGATGCATTATGTTGTGATTTTGTCTATCTGAGGTACTTTTCATGCTAAGGAATGTGCTTTTGAAATATGGATACAGGGCAAGTATACAAGTCCTACATTTAGGAGACTTGTAGGGATACCGCTCTTAGGGGTACTACACTCCGATTACTTGGTAGCATTACATGCTAATGGTTGCTTCCTTATTGATTTTAAAGGTTGCATATGAATGATTTTATGGTAATTATAATAAAGGTTATATTTTAATGATCATTAGGGAGAATTGACTCATCATCTCAAGGTATTTTGTTGTTTGTTAAACTTACTGTGTTTAATCAAGTAAAAAGAATGGATAAAGGCGCAAAGAAATAATAAATCGAAGGGGTAAGGAACCACAGAAGCACGATCACCTAAACACCCATATGTGTTATCCCCAAATGACAGCCAGAATTGTGCGGAGACCCCCTTATCTCCATTGGCAGCTAGGGAGTTAACTGGCCAACTGAATTCATCACGCATATGGCGACATTGTCAGTGGGCGGGGGGGCCCCAGAATGTCAGCCACCTCTGGGAGTGGACCGCAATCCGGTGCCGATTGGTGCTGAATCGTGATCCACCTAAGGGGTTAAAGAAGGGCACTTTTGGATGGGCAGACTCTGCCCTTTCCAGCAGTGTATCTCTTTGTTTTCTAGCTTAAGCTATTTAGGAAGGACAGGGGTCCCCTCCCCTTTCAGGTTCTTCCCTGGCAGGCACGGGGGGGGGCACCTGACACTGATGTCATCGCACCTGGCTTGATTTGAATTGGACCCCATGTGTTCAGCCAACTGCAAAAACGTGAAGTATAAAAGTGATTTTTTTTAATGATATACTAGGTCTGTGCAGAGTAAAGGACAATGTGGCAGCAGTAATTGAGAGCAAAATTTAGGCAAGTCATCCTATGGCAGCAGTTTGGGGCAATGTGTCGACAGGACATGTGTTAGGTGGTTACCATATTTGAGAAATGCAACATGATGATATGCGTGGCTCTTTTGGTTTATGTATCACTTTTAGGCAGTGTGATATATGAAATAACAACAAACTAAGGGGACTATTCAGAAACGGTATCCTATTGTAAAGAGGAGGCTTTAAAGCCGGGTCAAAAAATGATGCAGTAACAAAAGTAACGTCTTTAACAAAAGTAACGTCTTTGATAAAGACGTTTCAATTCGACTGTGCCTGATTTTGATGCCTTCAGTCGAATTGGAGCATCATTCTCGATAGCTAGGGCTAGAAATTAGGTTCAGAGTTAGATATCAGGTTTAGGGTTAGAAATCAGGGTTAAGGTTGTCTAAAAATGAAGCAAAAATAGAGCAGAATGTAAAGGTTAATCCTAACCCTAAAACAAGCACAAATAGCAACCGAACTCTAATTTGTAATCCGAGCCTACTTTGGAACCCAAACCCTCACTTCTTACCCTAACTATAGAAAAAAAGACACCCAGAGTGTCTAATTCATTGCAGCCGATACTTGAGCTTCAAATATCAGCTGCATCAGAATTTGACAGGCGTCCAATTTGACTGTGGCTAACATGTAACGTCTTGCAACGTTTTAACCAGGCGTGCATCTTAATGATGGTAAACTTTCAGAAAACACTGGTGTCTACCTCAGTTATAAACAACGGCAAAAATCATGGCTGTTGCAACAGAAACAAGGTTAGGCATTTCACAACAGGGGGAATTAAACATCGGCAGGAGAAGCTTTATTGATGGCAAACACTGATTCTTTTTGAAAAAAGCCCCAAGCATAACTAATGCTGGGGAGTTTGGCCATCTGATATTGAACAGTGGGAATGGGATGAGAAGAAGAGTATGGGGTCATATAGTGCACAGAGGTGACATGCATCATATACAATACGTAAACTTTCTCTTTGCTCACCACACCATTCTAAAATAAACATTGCATTTCAGATAATTGTAGCATAAGCTTTCTGACAGTTTCTTTGTCATGTAATTTTTTTAGTTTTAAACTCCTTTTAATTACTCATTTCTGTAACAAAAGAGGCAGCAGCAGGGTCTTGGTCTATAGTGGTAATGAAATGCCACAAGTTAACCCAAGCAAGAGGCAAGAATGCATCACAATGCTTCTGTTACTGATAACAGAAACCCCCACTTAACATGTCAACGAATTTACAAATTGTCCATAATGTATGTCCTTTATATAAATGCAGAATTCCTTTTTAATATACAAATAATATCCCAGTTTTATTGCGTTTAGCCTTACTATTAGAGTGGAAGGCTCAAATCTTTGAGACGCCATCATCATTACTAAATATACCAAAATGGAACCAAGTGGACCCTAATGCTCACATATATAACTAAGCACCAGCAGAAAAATATGGTAATATCCATGGTATGTTATTTGCTGTGAAGATGGGCCAAAAAACAAACATGTCATAGTTCTTGCAGCATTTTTGACCTCAGGGATAGTACATCCTGGATCCAGCTTTAAGGGAATAAGACTTGCCCTCCAGGGAAAGGCACCTGACCTTTAACCTTGTTTGCTTTGTCAAAATGAATGGATCTCTTACAGTTACATGGAAATCATGGACTCTTAATCACCAATTAAATTAGTGAAATGTTTCTGGTGAGATAATTACCCTCTCTAAATAAACTGTGCAGCCCTTTACCCCCTCTCAGTGTTTGCACTTACTCCAGGAAAGCATACACCTGTTGATAGGTATCATTGACTACTAAACTACTGGCAATTATCGGCTTCCCACTGGGCTCCTTTGTGGATCAGATTAAGAAAAACTGTAATTAAGGACTGTAGCTTTCTAAGATTAGCAAATTTACATAACAGATTATCATTAACTAATGAATAGATTGATGCATCAGTCTCCCTTCCTTTACTTCTCTGTTTCACACCCTGCAGAAAAACTATATTTACACCCATTAGACAACCCTTCCCTTTCACATTAGGCTTTATTTCAGGTAAAAACTCTGTTTGCAAACAATTTAGATGTTAATTTTATGAGAAAGAATGAACTTCATGGTGTTTGAAAAGGTCTTTACAGGTCTTTTTGTTACATATACATTACACAAACTTTGTTGTGTTTTTATTCAGTGAACATAACAGAATTATAAACATTAGTGCTGTTTTTACCTTGGATTTTCCTAATTGGCTGTAGATTATTATTTGTATATATGTATGTACACACTCAAATGTCCATATAGATATCAATTCAAACATTTTATTTATAGTCATAATTTATATAGCACAGATAGTTTCTGCAGGGCTTCACACTAAAAAATGAGACTTAACCCCTTATTGCCGCGGGGCATTCTATGCCGTCCTCGCAGCAGGGAAGGGATTTGAAGAGGCAGGGCATACAGGTATGCCATGCTGACTTCAATGGGCTGCCACGGCCCCTCCCCACAGCCATCGTGCGCGATTGGCTGCAGAGAGACGTCCTGATCTCATGCCACCCCCCTGCAGCCAATGACACGTGCTGCACGTCGGCTGCGGGGCGAACTGACAATCAGCGGCGCGTGCGGCACCTGTCGGTGAGGTGTACCTGTTTGCCTCGCCAGCGTTAACCCACCCCTGACAGGCGGCGCCTGTCGTTATGCAAATAAAATTACAAACAAACATAGGAACCAGGGACAGGAACTGTAGCGGGCCCTAGTCACTGGAACTTTCTATAGAGCAGTGTTTCCCAACCCTCTCCTCAGGGAACCCTAACAGGCCAGGTTTGCTGCTCAGTGATTGCTGGATTCAGTCTGCATTTACCCAAGGTGATCCTTAAAACTTGGCCTGAAAGAGGTACTCGAGGACCAGGATTCTGAAACACTGAATTAGAAGAGTGTTTATATATATATATATATATATATATATATATATATATATATATATATACTTCTGTGTTCAGTGTCTTTTTCAGACCACGGTAACAGACTTTAGTTTTAAATGTTTTTTTGAATCATATATGGGCTGTGTAATTAACTGAACTTCCAGGCTTGCTGGATGTTGCATGACCCTTGACCTTATTTAATACACAGGGCACATGACCACCATAAGCACCCTTGGAATGTTCTTAAAGTTCTGTATTAACCAGTATTACACCATCCGACTTTGTGCTGGATTACTCCCTGAATGTGATGCTTTTATGTACAATTTTTATCCTGATACTCAGCCCTTGTAGTAAAAAAAGCCTGTTTTTTGTCACGTGTTGCAAGAATATTTGTGAATGGTGCTGTGTGGTAGTTGCTTAGTCTCACCTTGCACCATGCTTAATTTTTGTCCCACTGGACATAACACACTTAATGCTCAATCCCAGGTAATAAGAAGCATTATTTTTTTTTCTAAAATATATACAGTATGTGTGACATGTTTAATTATTTATGCTGGTAAAATAACTACAAAGGAATTTAGAATTGGCTTGGACTGTACGGTTTAAAGCTATTTCTTCAATATCTCCCATCATCTTGCCCTGTCCATGCATTTTCTCTGATCATTTCTCATCTCATTCACTTTGATTTCCTCTATAGAGTAACTTTCCTGTTATTCCCCTTTCACATCCCTATAGGTATCCTAGCCAGCTCTGAAACATCAGCATTATTATCTTCACCACGGATCACCTACAGTTCATTCATGAGACCTTTAACATGTAGAAACCTTATCTTCTATTTGTTTAGCTCCTCATATCTCTAATACACCTTGTCAATGAACTGATCACCTATAAACTTGAAATCATAATGTGTCCTGACTCCTGTCCACAGCTTCAGAGACCTCACCTACAGTGTCCTGGCAAATCTTTCTTCATCTTCTATAATTATTTGATATTGATCTATCATTTTGCTTGCTTACATTACAGTGTTATATAAAGATGACCATATTTACTAATTTTGACAACTCGTCCAGTGGATGCATAATGTGTATTGATAGCAATTTCCTGTATTTCCAATCACCAAACTGTAACTGAAAAAGTACAGCTTGTTTATGTTAAAAGAGTGGATGACCCAAAGGATCAAAGGGTGTTATAGGCGCTCGTGTTATACTGTGATTGATAAAAGATAGAGTATGCAAGTGTTGCAGCTCACCGTTGAGTGTATCCCTCACCCATATATAGAAATATAAAACAAAAATGCCACAGTACATTCAGGAGCGCAAATATATGTTCAGTCCTTTTTGAGATTTTGGGATCCCAGGAATCTCCGAGAAGAATCTCTTTTAAAGATAGTCCAAAATGTTCTCCGGTCATATAATGGGGATAACGAATCAGAGAAATGGAGGAAAAAGAAGGAGAAAACAATTGGGCAATATCGTATGTATCATATATTCAGTAATGAATAGAAAAAAACTCACAAGTGTAGAGCTAAACAGCTCAATACCATGCGCAGTTGAGTCTTAATGGGGGACTCCACCCTCTGGTCGTGATGGTTTCTGTTTTTCTGCTTCCTTCAATCGCTTCACAGTATATATATACCAAAAATTACCTCGGAAGAAACAAGTTATAGTGTAATTCCGTATTAAACTGGAATAAACATGCAGAGGTCTGTGAGAGAATACTCACATGATTCGGAACCTCCTATATAGGTGGTTCCGTAGTATCAGCGGTAGACCACTTCTCAGGGGATCTTAGCCTCTGGCTGAATAAGCTGGTAAACTCCAATGGATGAATGGGTAGACCACAATGGGATGAACGATTATGCAATGGGCATATAGTGTATGGGCATGATATCATACAGGCGTGGAGAGGTTTAAATAAAAAACTTTAATTTAAAACATAATAAAAGGTGGGGGAATCATCGAGACGCGTTTCCCTTACCAAGTCTGTAAGCTTCTTCAATCGCCTTCCGCTTGCGTTCCATCCGGATCACTTCCGCATGTGTCCCACATCAGATATTTCCGCTTGCGTTCCATCCAGATCACTTCCGCATGCGTTCCATATCGGATGTTTCCGCTTGCGTTCCATCTTCAATCCATCCGGTTCGCTGATTCTTGCAATTTTTGACAACGATACTGGTATAATGGTCACTATTCTCTTATTAAGAGGCTTGCTATATTACAGCAAAAAAGACAGTTGATATTATTTACACATATTATACAATTCCAATCGCCCCCAGTTATGCGAATTTATTCATGGCCCATTGGGAAAATCAAATGGTTTGGGCCGGTCATGACTGGGGGCATAGCCTCGTCCTATATCGTAGATATATAGATGACGTTCTGATTGTATGGGAGGGCAGTCATACCGATCTAGAACTTTTCATTACCCATTTAAATACAAATTCTATTGGCATTAAACTGGATTCCACTATCAATAAAGACATAGTGGATTTCCTTGATCTTACCCTTTATATAGAAAATGGAAGGGTTTGTACTAAAACCCATTTTAAGGATGTCCATGTGAATGGATATATTGATAAAAGAAGCGATCATTACCCACCCTGGCTTAACGGTATCCCTAAGGGACAGATGGTTAGGGTCCGTCGAAACTGCTCCGATGTTGAACAATACCAGACACAATCTCAGAAACTTATCAATGAATTTGCAACCAAAGGATATCAGAAACAAACCCTTAACACCATTAGGGAGGATGTACTACAAATGAAAAGATCAACTCTTCTGACCAGTAAACAACGAGGAAGCATCCAAGAAAATGTTGTATCCTTTATTTTGGACTACAACGTATATAATAGGGAGATCAGGAAATCGATAGAGAAACATTGGTCTATTTTGAAGAGAGACCCCATCCTTAATTCTATGTTGCCTGACAAACCATCCATCATTTATAGAGGCGGAAGAAGCTCAGGACGCGAATTGGTCAAAAAACACATTATAGAAAAGAAAGTCACACTTGAAAATCCATTTGGAATGCAAGCTGGCTTTTACGGATGCGGCCAATGTATCGCATGTAGAAAGATGTCGAACAAAAAAAGAACGATCCGTGAATTTGTTCCATCTAGAACTACCTTCACCCACAAAATTCAGCAGCTTATTACCTGCCACTCTAAGAATGTTGTGTATTTACTTAAATGCCCATGTGGTAAAAACTACATAGGACAGACGTCTAGACCTCTGTATGTGAGGATAAACGAACATTTATGTAACAAAACGAGAGGTTATGAAAAACATAGTGTGTCGCTCCATTTTCGAGACACACATGGTTGTAGCTTAAAAGATATCCAATTCTTTGCAATAGAGTCTGTTAAACGCAATTGGAGAGGTGAGGATCTAATTAGAAAATTAATTATGACCGAGATGAGGTGGATTTACACGTTAGATACTCTTATTCCAGGCGGCCTAAATGCCGACTTTGAAATTAGTCACTTTTTGAAATAATTGTGCCCTACACTCCTCTGAATGGGACTACTACACATCTCTCACATAATTTCTCTCATCTGGTGTACTTCTTTCCTTGATGTTGGAATTGTATAATATGTGTAAATAATATCAACTGTCTTTTTTGCTGTAATATAGCAAGCCTCTTAATAAGAGAATAGTGACCATTATACCAGTATCGTTGTCAAAAATTGCAAGAATCAGCGAACCGGATGGATTGAAGATGGAACGCAAGCGGAAACATCCGATATGGAACGCATGCGGAAGTGATCTGGATGGAACGCAAGCGGAAATATCTGATGTGGGACACATGCGCAAGTGATCCGGATGGAACGCAAGCGGAAGGGCTTAGGGTGGAACGCACGCTACATGCTGCGGCATGGACTTTTGGAGGTTATATATTGCGGTTACATAACCGCGGGGGAACATTCGATTGAAGAAGCTTACAGACTTGGTAAGGGAAACGCGTCTCGATGATTCCCCCACCTTTTATTATGTTTTAAATTAAAGTTTTTTATTTAAACCTCTCCACGCCTGTATGATATCATGCCCATACACTATATGCCCATTGCATAATCGTTCATCCCATTGTGGTCTACCCATTCATCCATTGGAGTTTACCAGCTTATTCAGCCAGAGGCTAAGATCCCCTGAGAAGTGGTCTACCGCTGATACTACGGAACCACCTATATAGGAGGTTCCGAATCATGTGAGTATTCTCTCACAGACCTCTGCATGTTTATTCCAGTTTAATACGGAATTACACTATAACTTGTTTCTTCCGAGGTCATTTTTGGTATATATATACTGTGAAGCGATTGAAGGAAGCAGAGAAACAGAAACCATCACGACCAGAGGGTGGAGTCCCCCATTAAGACTCAACTGCGCATGGTATTGAGCTGTTTAGCTCTACACTTGTGAGTTTTTTTCTATTCATTACTGAATATATGATACATACGATATTGCCCAATTGTTTTCTCCTTCTTTTTCCTCCATTTCTCTGATTCGTTATCCCCATTACATGACCGGAGAACATTTTGGACTATCTTTAAAAGAGATTCTTCTCGGAGATTCCTGGGATCCCAAAATCTCAAAAAGGACTGAACATATATTTGCGCTCCCGAATGTACTGTGGCATTTTTGTTTTATATTTGTTTATGTTAAAGTAAACCTGAGATTTACAGGATTATTCAGAGAGCACCAAAATGATGGCTCTGATTCACTGCACTTCGACGAGTCCGATTCGCTGACCTTGCAGTGAATTCAACATTCACCACAGGGTCACTGAAATGCAGCGAATCAGCCGCAGAATGCCACCGCCAACCCGCTGGACAGCCACCTCAATCCCACCAGACAGCCGCCAAACGCAGCCAACGAGCTGCCGAGCACAGCGCCGACCAGCTGCAGAAAATAGCCAACAAGCCACCGGACGAGTAGAAAAGAAAAAAAAAAAAACATTTAAAAGTGCCAAACTTGAAACGTGTTTGCATAAAAACTACTGGATAAAAATATCTGGAATTAACAAATAAGGTCCTATGAATAATAATAAAAAGGTCTGTTACAGAATGAAAAAATGCTATTTATTAAAAAATCGGGAAAAAAAAATTTGCTGAAAAAATCCTGAAAAATGCCTAAAGCATCCTAAAAAATAAATTATTACAGAGGCTTTTTACTGCAGATTAAAGATTAAAAGAATAAATGGTTTATTATATGTTGGATAAAACCTGGAATATTTTTAACATTGAAGCCTATGGGATACGCCTGATTAAACCTGCCGAATGAAACCACCGAACATCATGGCATTTCTATGACATTTCACTGCTGTTCGGTGTTCTCTGAATAGATTAACCATTGCTTCTCCAAGGGGATTTCACTGCCAACGAACAGGCACGGTATTTGCAGGCAATTCGCCAAAATGCTTTCTGAATGGCCGAATGACCACGAAAGTGCACCATACTTGGAAATTCTCGATTCAGAGATCGGCTGTCTGAATAACCCCTTAAGTGAACTGACTCATCTGTATTTTTATATTCTTGCATGTTCCAAGTTTCTTTTTGAATGGACGGTGGACCTGACACTCAATTTTCAAAAACCCTGTCTTGATTCATCATTTCAGGCTGTGAATCTAGATTTAAATTCTGTGAATCTAGAATTATTATGAACAGCTACATGGGTGAGTATATTGAATACAAGACTGTTCCTGGCATTCGTCTGTCTCTTTTTTCACTTCTGGCTGGCTGCTACTTTACCTATAAACTTCACCAGGAGGAATCTTCAAATTTGTGGTTTTGTTCCTTCATACCCATGGCACAGGCAGAGAACCATTCAGTCAAAATGGGTGTGTGAAGACTGTGTTGGAGTATCTGTTTTATTGATATGATATACGCTTTTTACCCTAGGTTTCCGATTTCTTATACAGTGCTACATTCAAAGGTCACCATTTAAGGTTTCCTCATGTAAAGCCAACACCTTGTGGCCAACTTTACTAATGGTGACTAAAAAAGTCAGCCAAGTAAAATAGTCGAGAATAACCTAAATTTATGGCCGAATTACTCTTCATCAATATTACAAATGTTAGGCTTGAGCGATAACATTAGCAGTCTGGTCAACAAGAAAAATATATCAAAATGTCTAAAACTTGTGCCAGAAGGGGAAAATATATATATTTTTGTCTTTAGCAACCACAAAGTTTTGGATGAAAAAATGTGAAAAAAAATTAGCATGGTACAAGTAATATAAATATGAATTCCAACCCTTTCTTTCCATGTTCGTAATGTTTGGCCTATGTATATTGCAGTCCACAGCTACAATATAATACATAAAGGGTTATTCAGCAAGGGATGAACATGCCCCTGGATTGCAACGAATAGTGAATTTCACCGAACAGTACAATTTTGGGGCAGTTTGTCTTCTCCAGGGATGGGGAATGTTCAGCCGCGGGCCATATGAGGCCCGTGGAATCAATTGATCCGGCCCTTAGAGCACCACAGCAGAGGGCGCAAATTCCCTTTCTCGTGGCCCTTTTACCTGACCTCGGTGTGCAGCGTGTAGTAGAATGTGGTGGGGGCGGGGATTATCCCGCTTCCCTCACTAACTGCTGCGCGCCGGATCTTCCTTCATGCTGCGCCCCTCCTCTTCCGTGCTTCAGCGAGTGAGGGAAGCTGGGATAATCCCCGCCCCCTCATTCTGCTACATGTCACGTGCCAAGGTCTGGTAAAAAGATGTGGGGGGGGTTGAAATGAATAAAAGGGGGGGGTGAAATTAGTTAAAGTTAAAGTTCCCTCTGTCCCGCCTCTCCCCCCTACAATCCATCCTGAACGCCTCCGCCAGGCTAATTCACCTCACCCGCCGCTCTGTCTCTGCCGCTCCCCTCTGCGAGTCCCTTCACTGGCTCCCCATCCACTGCAGAATTAAGTTCAAAATCCTTATCCTTACCTACAAAACCCTCACTAACTCAGCGCCCCACTACCTGTCCTCACTAATCACCAAATACACCCCAGCCCGCTCCCTAAGGTCAAACAGTGACCTGCGCCTAGCTTCTCCCCGCATCACCTCTTCCCATGATAGACTGCAGGATTTCTCACGCGCAGCCCCACTCTCTGGAACGCTCTCCCTCGTGCTGTCAGACTTTCCCCTAACTTCTCTTCCTTCAAACGCTCCCTGAAAACATTGCTATTTAGGGAAGCCTACCACCCAACTCACTGACGCAACCATCAATCACTCTCACCTTACAGTCCTCTCCTCCTGTTTCCAACCCCAACCCTCCTAGATTGTGAGTTCCTACGGGAATAGGCCCCTCATCTCCTCCTGTACTGTTTGTCAAATGTTGTTCAATGTATTGTAACCCTGTCTTTACTGTGCTTATTGTACAGCGCTGCGGAATATGCTGGCGCTTTATAAATTAATAATAATAATAATAATAAAAAGTTGGAGGGTGAAATTAGATGGGGAGGGGGTGAAATTAATTAAACGGGGAGGGTAAAATTAATTAAAGGGGAGGGTAAAATTAATTAGATGGTGAGGGGTGAAATTAAAGGGGGAGGGCGAAACCTTGAGAGGGGAGGGTGATAATTTAATGGGGGGGTGAAATTAATTAAAATGGGAAGGGGCAGATTGAAGGGGAGGGTGTAATGAATTGAATAGGAATGGGGTGAGATTAAAGGGGGGTGAAATGAATTAAATGGGGAGGGAGAGATTAAAGGGGAGGGTGAAATGAATTAAATGGGGAGGGTGACATTAATTAAATGGGGACGGAGGTGAAGTGAATTAATGGGGAGGGTGAAATTATTTAAATGGGGAGGGGTGAGATTAAATGGCGAGGATGAAATTAATTAAATGGGTGGGGGGTGAAATGAATTAAATGGGGAGGGGGTGAATTGAATTAAATGGGGAGGTTGGGGGTGGAGCTAGCGACGGACATGAGCGTCCGCATGCTGAGAGAGCTCCAAAGACATCCGTGATTTATGACAGTCTATCTGAGGCCCTCTTGTCCTATATTGCCTACTAGGGGGGTTGAGTCAGGCTGGAAGCTGCAGAGACCACTGACACACCACTCTCCTTAAGTATATCGGTGCCCCATCGACCGGGCAGATTCCGGGCCTGGCGCGGCCTTGTCGGGTCGGCCATTTTGCAGAGCCTGGGGAGTTTCCTAGGGAAAGTTGTGGTCCTGTTTCCTGCCGGCGGTGAACCCCTCCCCTCCCCCGGACATGGGGAAGAAAACAGGACAGCACACGCGGAACAGGTCAGCAGATCCCCAACAGAGTGATATCAGAGATTCCCTGAGTGGCAGACGTCCTGCCTGTTCTGCGGCCTCCTCCTCCCTCCTTCCCCCGGGGTTTGACTCTTCAGAGGACAAGGACTGTAATTGGAACTTCGGGACTGGGATTGACTGGCTTGCCCCGTTACCCAACGATTCCGGGACTGTGAGCGCTGCCGCAAAAAAGAGAGCGGAGAAGAAGCGGAAGAAAGCTCTAGAGGCAGCTACTCGCGAGACCGCAGCTGCAACCCCAGATCCCTCTCTGGACAGCTCCGAGGCTGAAACATCGCAGTCTGGGGTAGGGGGTCTGTCGAGACCCATTACTGACTCAGCTTCTGGCGGAGCTACGCAGCAACAGCCGACACTGGATGTCCCGCAGGAGATGTCGCCACCCGCCGGACAGGTCCCTTTACACCTAGATGGCGTTTTAGTGGATGCCCCGGACGATGCGCGCCCCACAACAATGAAGGATTATAGGAGCTTTATTGCAGAAATTAAATCGCTCTGGGTATCTGAAATATCTGGCATACAGTCTGAGGTGGACGGGGTGCACTCACAGGTGACGGCGGTTCAGACGCAGGTCACGGGCTTGGCAGAGGAGCAGACGATCTTGATGGCGGAGGTTGGAGCTCTCCGGTCTCAGGTAGACATCCTGACCTGTTCCGTGGAGACACTGGAGTCTCGCCGCCGTCGACGTAATGTACGGATTCGGGGTATTCCGGAGTCGATTTCCTCGGAGGCCCTGCTCCCCTACACGAACCGTTTGGCTCATCGGGTACTGGGTCCCCTAGCGGGAGCGTCGGAGATGTTTGGTGCAGTACGCAGGATCCGAAAAGCTGCGGCGGCCCCTCGCGATGCCCCGAGAGATGTCATTGCAGTCGCCGTGGATGTGGTTGCCAAATCACGACTGATGTCTGCACCGGGAGCACGGGTGCCTGTTCAATTCGACGGAGCACTGGTACTGTTATATCAGGACTTGCCCTTCCTGACACTGGGCGCGCCGTCGGTTCCGGGAGGTGACGGCCTTCCTGAGCACAAAGGGTGCGCTACAGATGGGGCTTGGCCGGCACGCTTGTCATTACTAATGGAGATGCGCCCTGCATCATCTCAGACCCAGCTTGTCACGGATCCCTCTGACTAACAAAATAGTGGTCCCTTTACGTAGACCGCTCTCTACCCTTCCGATCCTTGAATGGTCGGCAAAACTAGATAGACAATAAACCAGACAATAGATAAACAAGGGATAACACCAGACAGAGGTATAGAATAGAGTATTGTCACGAATCCCTCTGACTGCCAGAATAGTGGTCCCTTTTCGTAGACCGCTCTCTACCCTTCCGATCCTTGAATGGTCGGTAAAGCTAGATAGATAATTGATCAGGCAATAGATAAACAAAGGGAAACACCAGACAGAGGTACAGACTAGAGTATATGTTCTCCCTAGGACCTTAGTTATAACAGAGGTAATCTGATGTGTGCTTAGGGTGCCACATAGACTGACCTCGGTACCAACGTTAAGGGCAGAACCAAGAGCAGAGTAAATGCAAATACCAGGGGTTATACACAGAATGGTTCGTTTGCCAATGCCAGGGGTCATACACAGAATGGTTCGTTTGCCAATGCCAGGGTCATACACAGAATGGTTCGTTTGCCAATGCCAGGAGTCATACACAGAATGGTTCGTTTGCCAATGCCAGGGTCATACACAGAATGGTTCGTTTGCCAATGCCAGGGTCATACACAGAATGGTTCGTTTGCCAATGCCAGGAGTCATACACAGAATGGTTCGTTTGCCAATGCCAGGAGTCATACACAGAATGGTTAGTTTCCAGAAGCAAGGTCAGACACAGATATTAGCCAAAAAACACAAGAGCTCTGCGGGAAGTGAATACCACGTCAGGGCACTGGCGAACTAGTGAAGCCGGGTTTTAAACCCGGCGGTTCCGCGTCACAGCGCCAGGCTCCGCCCCCCGGCCCACGTGAGCGCACCCGGTAGCGTTATCATTCGGCGCCTGGCCAGCGAGCAGCGAGGAATCTGCTGCCAGGCGCCCCAGTACTGGCCCATCCGTGACAGAACCCCCCCTCCACGGGCGGCCACTGGACGCCCCCCAGGGGCACGGGGGTGCGCCAAATAGAATGCTTTTACCAAGCGAGGGGCATGGACCTCTGCAGCCGGAACCCAAGAACGATCCTCCGGACCGTAACCTACCCAATCGACCAAGTACTGTAAGGAACCCCTAGACATCCTGGCACCCAGAATGGCTTCAACCTCGAACTCCTCCTCGCCCTCCACAGAAACCGGAGGCGGTGGAGCATGGACCTTGGTGTACCGGTTACATAACAATGGCTTCAAAAGGCTTACGTGGAACACATTGTGTATCCTAATATGGGGAGGTAATGCCAAAGCATAGGAGACAGGGTGAGTCGCGCCGCAGAATCTTATAGGGGCCGATATATCTAGGTGCCAACTTCATGGAAGGCACTAAGAGCTTGATATTTCGTGAGGACAGCCAAACCCTATCCCCAACTTGATACACGGGTGCCTGCCTCCTGTGTCTGTCGGCCTTGGTTTTCTGGATGGCACTACTCTCCTCCAGTGCCCGTTTCACTCTCTCCCAAGTCTCTTTTAATGATGCCAGTTGCTCATCCAAAGCAGGAATCGTGGTATCAGGAAACGTAGCGGGGAGCATGGGAGGATCAAAACCATAAACAGTGAAAAAAGGAGAATGTCCTGTGGATTCACTCACTGCACTGTTCAGAGCATACTCTGCCCATGGTAACAGGTCAGACCAGTTATTTTGTTGTTCTGATATAAAACACCTCAGATATTTCTCTATGTTTTGGTTGGCTCGTTCTGCTGCTCCGTTGGTCTGGGGGTGATAGGCCGAAGAGAATGATAGGTCTATCCCCACGTTCTTACAAAACCCTCTCCAGAATCTGGAGATGAATTGGGTCCCCCTATCGGAGACGATCTCCAGAGGAACACCGTGTATGCGGACCACATTGGAAATGAATATGGGCACCAGTTCGGCTGCCGAAGGTAGTTTCCGAAGAGGAACATAGTGACCCATCTTGGAATATCGATCTATGACCGTAAGTATCACTGTATTCCCTCTTGACTCAGGTAAATCTACTATGAAATCCATGGCTACATGTGACCATGGTCGTTCGGGGATCGGCAAAGGCTGGAGTAACCCAATGGGTGCTGTTTTGGGACTTTTCTGCCTTGTGCACACCTCGCACACTGCTATGTAATCTTTAACATCTCGGCGCAATGTGGGCCACCAGAGGAGTTTACTGATACTAGACACTGTCTTGGTGATACCCATATGCCCAGAAGTTTTATTGTCATGATAGATGTTAAGTACTTCCTCTCTTTCGTTCTCAGGTACAAAGAGTTTCGCAGGAGGTTTTTCCCCAGGAGCTGCACCCTGGACGGTCTGCAACCTTTTCACCAGAGGAGACGAGACATTAATCGTGGTAGAGGCTATAATCCTTTCCTGGGGTACAATGGGATGCTGATCTTGGATATTGTGTTCATAAGATTCATACTGTCTGGATAAAGCGTCTGCTTTAATGTTTCTGGACCCGGGTCTATAGGTAAGCACGAAATTAAAACTTGAAAGAAACAATGACCATCTCGCTTGTCTGGAATTTAAACGTTTAGCATCTCCAATGTACGTGAGATTCTTATGATCAGTTATGATAACGACGGGGTCCCTAGACCCCTCTAATAAGTATCTCCATTCGGCCAAGGCCGAGATGACTGCTAACAACTCTCTATTTCCAATGTCATAGTTCTTCTCTGCCGGGGACAATTTCCGAGAATAGAAGCCACATGGATGCAAGGGTTTGTCGGGTGCCTCCCTTTGGGACAAGACTGCGCCAAGACCTAGTTCGGAGGCGTCAACTTCTACTTGGAAAGGCAGAGCCGGATCTGGATGTCGGAGAACAGGGGCAGTAGTGAATGCTTGCTTAAGTGCCTCAAAGGCTTGAGTGGCTTGAGGTGTCCATTTCTGATTTCCCACTCCTTTCTTTGTCATGGCCGTGAGGGGAGCTATCAAGGCCGAAAAGTCTTTAATGAATCTTCGATAGTAGTTCGTAAACCCCAGAAACCTCTGAATGGCTTTAAGCCCTTGGGGTAGAGGCCAGTCAAGAATAGCTGAGAGCTTTTTTGGATCCATTTGAAAACCCTCAGGAGTTATTATATAACCCAGGAATTGCACAGTTACTATGTCGAATAGACATTTTTCTAATTTACAATACAATCCAGCCTTCAATAGTTTTTTCAATACTTGTTTCACGTGGGCGTGATGGGTTTCCACATCAGGAGAGTATATCAGGATGTCATCCAGATATACTATGACGAATTCTTGCAGAAAATCCCTTAAAGTGTCGTTTATAAGGTCCTGAAAAACGGCTGGCGCATTACATAATCCAAAGGGCATCACCAGGTATTCATAATGCCCGCTACGTGTATTAAAAGCCGTTTTCCATTCATGCCCCTTTTTAACCCTAACCAGGTTGTACGCTCCGCGTAAATCAAGCTTCGTATATATACGGGCCCCTTTTAATCGATCGAACAATTCTGTTATGAGAGGTATGGGATATGCATTTCTTATGGTTATCCTATTCAAACCTCTATAATCGATGCAAGGTCGCAGATCTCCTTCTTTTTTAGAGACAAAGAAGAAACCTGCTCCTGCTGGAGAAGAGGACCTTCTAATGAATCCTCGCTCCAGATTCTCCCTTATGTATTCCTCCATAATGTCGTTTTCTTTTTGTGATAAAGGGTATACGTGTCCCCTAGGAGGCATCGTACCGGGGAGTAAATCAATGGCACAGTCATATGGACGATGTGGTGGTAGGACCTCAGTCCTGGCTTTGGAGAACACCTCCTTTAAAGCCAAGTAACATTCAGGGACCTCTGTGGACAAAGGAGGGGCTGTGGCAATATTGAGACTACCAATCACATTGACTCTGCCTAGGCACTTAGACTGACAACCAAGACCCCAACTTTTTACGTCTCTCTGGACCCAATCGATAACCGGGTTGTGTTCTGTTAGCCATGGAAACCCAAGAACTACAGGACATGAGGGAGATTCGATAATTTGAAATCTTATTGTTTCATGGTGCAAAATCCCTGTTTTCATACATACATCGACAGTATCGTGAGTGATATGTGGGCAAGACAGGGGTTTACCGTCTATGGCCTCCACCATTAGAGGCTTCTCCTTCAGAACCAGAGGTAAAAGGTTTTTGGCAGCAAAATTCTTATCCATGAAATTTCCTGAGGCCCCAGAGTCTAAGAACGCCTCAGTCTTGAGGTGAACCCCTCCCAGGTTAGGGAGATTGGTAACAGAATCCTGGATTTTTTTTTTCATTATCCACAAAGGAGGCATACAGAGAACCGATAACCTGGGTATTGGCTGTTCTTTGGCCCAGTTTGCCATATTCACCTCTGCTAACCCTGGGTCTCTGAGGACATTGAAGGCGGAAGTGATCTGCCCCTGCACAATAGAAGCAGAGCCCCTTTTCTCTTCTGTGCGCTCTTTCTGCTTCTGAAATACCCGTTTTTCCTATCTGCATGGGTTCAATGACTGGCATATCTGTTTTAGCATTCTCCGGGTTACCTGACGTACTGGTGTGTCTGGGTAATAAGGGTAAAGGAGGCAAGACCCTTCTGGGTCTGTCTCTGGGATGTCTCCTTTCCCTAATTTGATCGTCCATGGCTATACAAAAATCTATCAGGTGATCCAGATTCTCTGGTAACTTTAAGGGAGCCAGCTCAAACATGAAAGCCTCGTTCAAACCTTCGGTAAAGGCTAAGGTTAAAACGTCGTTCGGCCAAAGCACTTCTGAAATCAAAGTTTTAAACTCTATGGCATAGTCGGCGACCCTCTTATTACCTTGTTTAATGTGAAACAAGGATCTACCCGCATTGGTAGCCCTTCTAGAGGGATCAAAGGTACGTTTTAACTCGGAGGTAAAACCCTCATAATCATAGATGATGGGTTTCTTATTTTCCCACAACGGCGTAGCCCACAACAAAGCTTTCTCTGTTAAATGATTAATCAGATATCCTACTTTGGCTTTATCAGATATACAAGACCCTGGGTTGTTCTCAAACAAGATCTCAAGCTGAGTCAGAAAACCCCGGCATAGGCTTGGTGTACCATCATAGCGTAGAGGTGCCTTCATACCAAGCCTATGTCCTTCAGGGGAGACCGGACTGACCCTAGGTAATACTGGATCTGGGGGTTTGTGGTACCTGTATTGGAGCGATTTAACAGGGTTTGCAGAGCGAGAGAAATCTGGTCCATTCTATGGTCCTGTTCCTCTTGTCTGGCTGCGATACGTGCCAACTGGTTAGAGAGGTCTGCGGGATCCATTGGCCCTGACGTAATGTCACGGATCCCTCTGACTAACAAAATAGTGGTCCCTTTACGTAGACCGCTCTCTACCCTTCCGATCCTTGAATGGTCGGCAAAACTAGATAGACAATAAACCAGACAATAGATAAACAAGGGATAACACCAGACAGAGGTATAGAATAGAGTATTGTCACGAATCCCTCTGACTGCCAGAATAGTGGTCCCTTTTCGTAGACCGCTCTCTACCCTTCCGATCCTTGAATGGTCGGTAAAGCTAGATAGATAATTGATCAGGCAATAGATAAACAAAGGGAAACACCAGACAGAGGTACAGACTAGAGTATATGTTCTCCCTAGGACCTTAGTTATAACAGAGGTAATCTGATGTGTGCTTAGGGTGCCACATAGACTGACCTCGGTACCAACGTTAAGGGCAGAACCAAGAGCGGAGTAAATGCAAATACCAGGGGTTATACACAGAATGGTTCGTTTGCCAATGCCAGGAGTCATACACAGAATGGTTCGTTTGCCAATGCCAGGGGTCATACACAGAATGGTTCGTTGCCAATGCCAGGAGTCATACACAGAATGGTTCGTTTGCCAATGTCAGGGGTCATACACAGAATGGTTCGTTTGCCAATGCCAGGGGTCATACACAGAATGGTTCGTTTGCCAATGCCAGGAGTCATACACAGAATGGTTCGTTTGCCAATGCCAGGAGTCATACACAGAATGGTTAGTTTCCAGAAGCAAGGTCAGACACAGATATTAGCCAAAAAACACAAGAGCTCTGCGGGAAGTGAATACCACGTCAGGGCACTGGCGAACTAGTGAAGCCGGGTTTTAAACCCGGCGGTTCCGCGTCACAGCGCCAGGCTCCGCCCCCGGCGTCCCACGTGAGCGCACCCGGTAGCGTTATCATTCGGCGCCTGGCCAGCGAGCAGCGAGGAATCTGCTGCCAGGCGCCCCAGTACTGGCCCATCCGTGACACAGCTGAGGCCTGGCCTGTGCTATTGGGTGCAGGATTTTCCCCGGACGGGGAGGTTACTCACCCGGGCTGAGTACTTTATCGCACGAGCCTTCTGCGTTACCTGTTGGTTGGGAAACCATCCCTTCTTGCTCCGTAGACCTTTCCTTACAGGGACTCTGAGACTTTGACATGATATTGATTTCTCCCCCCCCTTTCCCCCCCCCACAAGCTGAGATTTTATGTTTTTGATGACCCCCCCTTTAAACTCCCCCCCCCCCTACTCCGGGACTCTGCAGGTGTTCTTACATTCTCGAGGACTTTACCTATAAGTTGTTATTTGTGGACTCTAGTACTCTGAGATCTTTTGATTTTTATTTCCGGAGCTTTCAATCTGCGGATGATATTGTCCCCTCCCTTTATTTCTCTGTTTTTTTTTATTTATGGGTTTATGTATATATATATTATTTTTTTTATTTTTTTTACTATTATTATTTTACTGGCATATCCGGGATGTCTCGGGAGGTGCTGGAATGGCCTGGTGCCCAGTTTGGCCTCCCGAGTGCCCGGGCCTGGTGCCATTACCCCCCCCCCCTGGCCCTCACACACGGTTTGTCTCCGTGCGAGAACCCGCCAGGGCAGGCACAATTTTGGCCTTGGCCATCTTTTCACCCTCAACCTTACCCCCCAAATTTTTTTTTATATATATATATACCTTTACCCTTTTATAGCTGACTTCCTTAATTATTGTTTTTCATAAGATGTGTTTATGTAGTTGACTTTGGACTTATTTTGTGATGAGACCCCCCTTCTGGGGATGTTTTTTGCGGACTTATTATTACTCTTCGACGTCTTTATATGTTCTCCCTAGACGTTTATTTTCAGATGACATATATTGGCCCTGCGTGGCCATTTTTTGCTCGTATGCTTTAACTTGGTCCTGTGAGGCCATCCACTATTTGTTGTTAAGCTGACTTCTTTTCAGAATAAAAATTTTTTGAATAAAAAAAAGAATTAAATGGGGAGGGTGAAATGAATTAAGGGATAGGGGTGAAATTAATTTAATGGGGAGAAGGGAGGGTTACATAGTTACATAGGCTGAAAAAAGATGTGCTTTCATCGGGTTCAGCCTTTCACACATCACCTACTGCTGTTGATCCAAAAGAAGGCAAAAAACCCAGTCTGAAATGCTCACCAATATGCAACATACTGGGGAAAAAATTCCTTGTTGACCACAGAATGGCAGTCAGATTTATCCCTGGATCAAGCTGCTTTTACCCACATATTAAATGTTATAGCCCTTAATATTCTGTTTTTGCAGTAAGTCATCTAGTCGTTGTTTAATAGACATGTGTGTTTCGTTTCGTTTGAATTCAAATTCGTCCGAAAATCCACCATTTTTCGTTTTTGGAAGCATTTCCGAAAACGATACTCAACCGTCCGAAATTTCGAATCGGTCCGAAAAAATGAAGCAAAATGATCCAAATCGATCCGGAATGATCTGAAACGGAAAAAATAATCTATGCAATTCAAGAGAAAGCAAAGGGTTAATGGGCATCTCACAGGGCACAGAGTATGTACAAAGCAAAGGATTAATGGGCATTGGGCATCTCACAGGGCACAGCGTATGTCCCAAGCAGGGCCGCCCAAGCCTCTGTGCTGCCTGGAGCAAGGATGGATTGCTGCCCCCCCAAAAAAAAAACATGTGTGTATGAGTGTATCACAGAGCTCCACAGCAATAAAACTCACAGTAATGTGCGGTGTGTATGAGCGTATCACAGAGCTGCACACAATAAAACTCACAGTAATGTGCGGTGTGTATGAGCGAGAGTTTTACTGCTGTGGCATTCTGTTATACACTCATACACACCGCACATTACTGTGATCATTATTGCTGTGGAGCTCTGTAATATGCTCATACACTCTGCACATCCCTGAATTTATTGCTGTGTGGAGCTCTGATACGCTCATACACACTGCACATCCCTGAGTTTATTGCTGTGTGGAGCTCTGTGATACGCTCTATGGGAGGGGGCAAATCCTGTTTCTGTTTTTTTAAAATTTTGTCTTTGTTTTATTTATTATACTTTATTTCCCCCCTTGCTATGGAAAGAAGAATACTTTCTTTGGCCACCGATAAAAAAAATATACTGTAGTTACTTGCCCTCCCCAGAAAAAGATTTCAAATATAAACATTAATTTGCCTTCCACCTGAGGGTAAATGAATGAGTTTATTTTATTCTAGAGGGGGGCAAATAAATATTTTTTGGTTTGTTTTTTTATGGGTGCCGCCAAATAAAGTTTTTTTTTTCCAGCCAGGTGAAGGGGCAAATAAAGTAATTCTTTTTTTTCTTGTTTATATTTGTCCTGGCAGCAAAGAAAAAACTAATTATTTTTCAGGAGGGCAGCAGGGGCCAGGTGGCTCTGCTGCCTGGCTGAGGGCTCCTTCCAGTTTTCAGCATCCCCTGCATTTATCTCGTGAGGGTGCAGCCGGAACAGGAGAATCGCCAGGATGGGGCATATTTATGGGGCTGGGGCATGAGAGATGTTACACAGTCGGCACACCCTCTGATGTCATCAGAGGGGGCCGACCACCGTCCTTGATTCTCAACTGGCCGGGCCGCTGCCGCAAGCAGCCTAAAAAACACAGCCGGAAAGAGCCGTGGCTGCAAGCGTGGAGAGGTTCGCCGGCCGGAATGAGAATCTATTTGACAAGCCCACACCGGCCTGTTTTATTGGACTGAAGACCGGCACAGAGTGGGGGGGGGCATTTGCTTCCCTGCCACCCTGGCCCAGTCCTACTCCACCCCTGGTTTACGTGGGCCCAAGGGGCGGCTGCTTTGGGCCCCTCTTACAATGTCTGGACCCGGGGCAACTGCCCCTTTTGCCCCACGTTAAAGACAGCCCTGAATGTGAGGATATGGTGCAATAAACAGATATGTGGGATCGAGTGTCAACATGGTATGGACAGTGATCTATTTCTGTGGCATTTCTAGGAAATATTACATCTCTGTGGGTGGAGTAGAGGTAACATCACCGCTCTGCGTGGAGAGAGCCTGTGGAGTCATGGGTTCCATCCCGACAAGCACCTCTCCAGTAAATGTCCTTGGGCAAGACACCTAACGGTACATACTCGCCACCCAGGACGAGAGAAATCTCAATGTATCCTTCCTGGTAAAATCCTTTCTCAAAAAAAAAAATGTTGTATTTTTGGGACAATAAAGATGTTTATTCAAAATGTTTTGATTTAACTCTTATTTCTTTGTTTTTAGAGGAAATTAGTGATGGAAAAAATGCAGGGGCCTAATGGGTGCAATCATTTGTATTATAAACAAGGTAGACCCCTTTTATCTTATTATTTTGCCAACAATGATTCGTGATAAGTCTAAGCCCTGGTCAAAAATATATCCTGTTGAGCCCATTCTCAGTTTAACTTTTTTACTTTATTTTTAGAGGAGGATAGTGATACAACACCTCTATGGCCTTTCAGATGCAGACATTGTCATGAATCAAAGGTAGGTGGAGAGATACAAGGAAGCATTAAAACGTATCTATCTAGTAATAGTAATGGACCTGTGAGATATAAACGTATGGTCATATACCATGAAATGGTTTGAGCCTGGTCCTCAAGCTTTTAGTGGGAGAAAGATGACTGATGAATCGAAATTCCCGTGTACGTTTTGTTTATTAGAACCTCAACAAGCTAAAGAATAAAGCTACTTATGCCAACTTGCATATGCGTTTGCCTTCTTCGTGCCTTTTTATATGGATAGGGGTTTATGAAAATTAAATATTTATCACAGTACTTTTGTCAAAGTGACATCAGCATTCTGGATTGCAAGTATCACGGAGCATACCCAAACAACCTGCACTGAATTCCTCTGATTTCACTGAGATCGATTAATATTTAACTCTGGTATTTACTTGCCCGATTTACATATTTTGCAACAATGGTGCAACATCATAATTAAAAAAAAAAAAAGATAAGTCAAGTATGCGTACTTTAGGCAGCAGTGCTCAGCACATACGTAGTATTTGACTCTGCTTTAGCTAACATTGCATACGAGAAAGATGGATGGAATGAAATACGTATCTCTATGGATACATGTCTCAGTCGTGCGGATGAAAGGCTTACTTTTATGAAACTTCTACAATAGGGTGTATGTGTGTTGCTCATTAAGTATAATTAGCTGAAATAAAGCTTGTTTCCGAGACCTGCCTACATGGCAGCCAATCCTATTTAAGTTTTTAAGACACGACCCAACCCACATGTCCAGACAATATACACCATTTGTTAATCCCCTACAATGCAACTTTGTTAAAGCTAAAAAGGAAAGCTAAAAGGAACTTTGTATCAGTTCGCAGAAGATGAAGAATTTGGTGTTGGACTTACTATCTTTTCTTTTGGACAAGATGTTATTCTTCACAAAGCTTAAAATGCACAGCGCAACAGCATTAGACAATAATGGCAACAATTACGATATATCACTTTTTAGAAGAGGCGACCTTTTAGAAGTTCCAAGAACACTTTTCATTCACTTCGGGATCTACTTGGGGGACAATCGGGTTGCTCATTTAATACCTGATATTCTTCCATCTATTACTTCTGACAAGTCTCGGGTTCAAAAGGTTGTGACCAACACACGTTTGATAGTGGGTGTCCTAGCAAAGGTGGCTAGTGTCAGAGTGGATGCCTTGCAAGATTTCGCCTACGGAGGAAATATTATAGTTAATCAAATGGACCACTGTATGAGAAATAAACCTCTTTCCAACGAAGACATTGCCCAGAGAGCTGAAAAGCTGGTGGGGAACACATCGTACAGCTTACTCTGGGATAACTGTGAACATTTTGTTACATACTGCAGATACGGAGTCCACGTGAGCATTCAAACTGAGAAGGTAATAGTGTGTATGTTGCTGTGTGTTAATAACAACATTGAAAATGTATACTGTATTACAATCCTACAAAGTATGTTTAAATGCACAGCAATATGTTCTTCAAAATAGATTATGGTTTCATTAAGGATACTCTCACCTTATCATATAAGTAACACAAATAAATAAACATATACTGAGCAGTATATGCTTTTGTGTATTCTTAGCTCACTTTTGTTTTATCTCTCTCTCAACTGACTCCATAATTATGGATATAAAATACAAAATTTCTGCTGTAATGTCCCAGAGTTATTAAAATATATGGACTTGGTAAGTACGACAGTGCTAGTTAAGTTTATACATGACTTAGTTTCTTCACACAGGAGTTTATTTTAATGGATAAGGGTAAGAACACAGACATTAGCAGATAGAATTAGTCATGGAAACAAAATGTAAGTTTAATTTCCCAAACATTATAGGAGTTATTCAGAGAGAGCCGATCTGGCCCCGAAATGTCACCGAACACGAAATTTCCCCGTATGGTGATATTTCGGGGCCATTCGCCTATTCAGAGAGCAGGCAGTTAGTCAAATTTTGGTGAACTGCCAGCTAGTATGGTGCCTGTTCGAAGGCATTGAAATCCCCCATAGAGAAGCAATGGTTAATCTATTCAGAGAACAACAAAAAGCAAAGAAAAGTTGCCGAAGTGTGGTGCTATTCGGTGTTTTCATCTGCAGGTTTATTCAAGCCAATTCCATAAGCTTCAATGTTAAAAATATTCCTGTTGTTATGTAATATCCAATAAACCGTTGACTATTTTAATCTGCAGTAAAAAGTCTATTTATTGTTTTTCTTAAGATATTTTTAGACATTCTTTGGGATTTTTTCGGCAAATTTTTTTTTCCATCTTTTTTAAAGCGGTTTTTCTTTTTTCTGTAACAGACCTTTTTATTATCATTCATAGGACCTTATATGTAAATTCCAGGCATTTTCATTCAGTAGTTTTTGCAAACTGCTTTTAAGTTTTGACACTCAATCGTTTTTTTGGGGGGGTTTTACCCCTTTCGTCAGCTTGTCGGCTTTTTCCGGCGGCTGTGTCTGCGCTGTGTTCGTCGGATTTTATCCAACGTGTTTGGCGTGATTTTTGCAGCGGTCCGTTGGGTTTCGTCAGGTGTTCGGTGGGTTTGCGGCAGGATTTCCCTGCACTCCGGGGACCCTGCGGTGAATGCTGAATTCACTGAAGGGTGGGGAAATGTCAGTGACATTTCAGTGCTCTCTGAATAACACCCGAAAGCATCAACCAAACAACATATACGGGGTTATTCAAAGAGCTCCGAATTGAGAAAGGTAACCGAACGCTGAAAATCAGCGTTCGGTTACCTTTCCTGGCCATTCGGCTATCCAGAGAGCAGGCAATTCGCCAAATCCTGGCGAATTGCCGGAACATACAGTGCCTGTTCGGTGCCTGTTCGAGGGCAGTGAAATCCCCATAAAAAAGCACTGCTTCGGCTATTCAGAGAACATAAACCAGCAGTGAAAGGTTCCCCTAATGCCCTGCCATTCGATGGTTTAATTCGGCAAGTTTATTCAGGAGAATCCCATAGACTTCAATGTTAAAAATATTCCCGTTTTAATTCAATATCTAATAAACCGTTCATTATAAAATTCTGCAGTAAAGAGACTCTTTATTTATAGATTTTTTAGGATATTTCAAGCATTTTTCTGAATTTTTTTTATTTTTTAAAAGTCCGATTTTTTTTTAAGTTTACTTATTTTTTCTTTAACAGCCCTTATTATTGTTCCCTGGACTCCTGTGTAAATTTCAGACATTTTCACTCAGTAGTTTCTTTGCAAACAGCGTTTCATTTTCACACATTCACAAAAACTATTTTGCTAATTTATTCACTGCCTCGTCTGCGGTGTCGGCTGCTTCGGCTGTGTGTGATCGGCTCCTGCTCGGGCTTTTTCCGTGGTTTTCGGCAGGTTAATCCAGATGTTTTTGAGGGTTTTCGGCGTGCATTCGCTGGGTTTTGCGGTTCGTTTTCGTCGGGTTTGCGGCAGCTTTTCCCTGCAATTTGGGGACCCTGTGGTGTTTGCTGAATACACCGTAGGGTCACCGAAATGGGATCGGCAAAACAAACCGAATTGAAGAGAACGAAAAGTCACTGACCGTGCGGTGACTTTTCGAATCTCTTTGGATAACCCTGATAGTACAAGTCAGAATGCAAAGGTGTCCAACAGCCTTCATCTTCCATTACTAACAGGGTTATTCGAAGAGATTCGAAAAGTCACCGCACGTTCGGTGACTTTTCGTTCTCTTCAATTCGGTTCCTTTTGCCGATCCCATTTCGGTGACCCTGCGGTGTATTCAGCAAACACCACAGGGCCCCCGAAATGCAGTGAAAAGCTGCCGCAAACCTGACGAAAACTCACCGCAAAACCCAGCGAATGCACGCCGAAAACCCTCAAAAACATCTGGATTAACCTGCCGAAAACCACGGAAAAAGCCCGAGCAGGAGCCGTTCACACGCAGCCGAAGCAGCTGATTCCGCAGACGAGGCAGTGAATAAATTAGCAAAATAGTTTGTGTGAATGTGTGAAAATGAAACGCTGTTTGCAAAGAAACTACTGAGCGAAAATGTCTGACATTTACACAGGAGGTCCAGGGAATGATAATAAAAAGGGCTGTTACAGAAAAAAGAAGTAAAGTTAAAAAATAAATAAAAACAAATCGGAATTTAAAAAAAAAAAAAAAAATTACGAAAAATGCTTAAAGTATCCTACAAATTCTATAAATAGAGAGACTCTTTACTGCAGAATTTTATAATGAACGGTTTATTAGATATTGAATTAAAATGGGAATATTTTTAAAAAAAATTTGTGAAAGGATTTTACCAGGAAGGATACATTTCTCTCGTTTTCAAGTATGTCGTGGGTGGCGAGTATGTACCGTTAGGTGTCTTGCCCAAGGACACTTACTGGAGAGGAGCTCGTCAGGATCGAACCCATGACTCCACAGGCTCTCTCCATGCAGAGCAGTGACATTACCTCTACTCCACCCAGCCGGTACATTGAAGCCTATGGGATTCTCCTGAATAAATTTGCCGAATTAAACCACTGAATGGCAGGGCATTTCGGGAACCTTTCACTGCTGGTTTGTGTTCTCTGAATAGCCGAAGCAGTGCTTTTTCATGGGGATTTCACTGCCCTCGAACAAGCACCGAACAGGCACCGTATGTTCAGGCAATTCGCTAGGATTTGGCGAATTGCCTGCTCTCTGGATAGCCGAATGACCAGGAAAGGTAACCGAACGCTGATTTTCAGCGTTCGGTTACCTTTCTCAAGCAATTCGGATCTTTTTGGATAACCCTGTAATAGTAGACTCTCTCTACATTAACAGCATTGAGATTATCCACAAACCAGTGGATTTTCTGAGGGCTGCAAGCAAATTGTATCACTTATACCAAAAAAACTAACTTAAAAATAGCTAAATAAATAATAAATGTATCTACTCGTTCACTTTGAATGTTTTAGTCTAGCATTTTCTATTCTGAAATTCTCCACATATTCACTGTTTAGTGAATGGAACCCTCTTTGCAACATCCGTATGTGTTAGAGAAGAAGGGTACGTAAGCAGTAATATAGTATTCCATTATGATTTTGGATGATAAGAAGAAAGAAATGCATTTATAAAACAGAACAGTAAAAGGTGCATACATAGAAGAAAGAAATGGAAAATATTCTCATTGTCTCCTCAGGCAACAGGGTAGGTGTGTCGGTTATTTTTATAGAGTGGCTAAAAGATATATAAGGCACTATTCTATAGTGAGCACTAACTGTAGCGTTCGGATTAGAAAGTGTTAACACTAGGATAAGTGACTTTAATGTTTGCCCCCACCATATTACCTTCTTGACGCAAAACCCTTGAAAAATCCGTTAGAGCATCGGTGACTGCGCTAGCTTGCACGAGCTTACTTTACTTTGCACACCCTATACTTCATATGGGGAGCGCAATCAGTAATTAGAGTTAGGATAAGTAAGGTATTACAAGTCTTAGCACTGACTGCCGCAGCGAGGCACAAGCTAAACAACTAACAACTAATGCTAACTGATTCATTTAGCACTCACTAAAGCCCCGCAATAAATCCGATGCTCATCTCTCATCCTACGGCAAGAACGATGGCCCAAATCGCTGCTTCTTGTCGCCGGGAGGAGAGGGAGACTGGGAGCAAACAGTTCCCAGTCTCCCTCTGCGATCGCTATGACATCCTGCGGGATCGACAACGCACAGGGCTCGCAGCTCGGAAGTAAAGCCCTCCATGGAGTCCTATGGACTCCAGGAGGTGATACTTGCGGCGGTGCGAAAGTGATATCATGGTCATACAGGTATATCCAGCCCTGTCCCCTGTATGTGAGCTGATCCGATTCGTGTCTTGGTTCCTGTTGCCATCCCTGGGTTCCAGCCCAGGGGTTTCGTGTTTGCAATCAGCTCACTCACCTGTCTCTCTGATGTTCTGATCCACTCCCTAATTAAGAGCACTGCGCCCATAATGCATTGCTCCATAATTTTGAGTCACTCGGGGTGTTGCCTGTTTAGTGTTGCTCTGTGCTCCTGTTTCAAGCAAGTTCCTGATCTGTTTGTATATTTTGTTCTAGTGTATGTTTGGTTCTGTTTCCCTCTATCCGTTTGTTACTCCTGTCACCGTGTCCTTTGTTTATTTCTGGTTATTCTTTATGATTATTCCTTATGGTTATTCCTATGTGACATTCATAGGAATACAATGCAAATATTTAAGTTATGTAGGCAGGATTGATTAAAGCATTCGGGTAAATATAAAGATCCCTTTAAACAATTAAACTCAAGCGGTTATTCAGAGAGCACCGAAATGTCATGGACATTTCAGTCCTCTCTCGTTCGCCGCACATCGGCGAGTTAAATTTGCCAACCCTGCGGTGAATTCAACATTCACTGCAGGGTCTGAGACCTGCAGCGAATCGACTCGCAGAATTGAACTGAAAAAATCCGACCAGCCGCCAGCAAAAGCCGACAAGTGGCTGAACAGGGGTAAAAGAAACAAAAAATTGCAAAATTTAAAACACTTTAAAAAAAAAAACTGCATGAAAATGCCTGGAAATATTATATAAGGTAGTATGAATAACAATAAAAAGGTCTGTTACAGAATAAAAAATAAAAAAAAGGCAGTCGCACATTGCAGAGCTCTCCAGCTTAATGTGACTTTATTTGCGGTACACAGCGATTCACCCACGTGAAACTTATACCCCAAACCGACGGAACCTTGCTGGCACGCCACCTTGGCTACAGACTACAGCCCGTGAGTTTTTTGGAGCAGTTGCGGGGAGATTTGTGGCCTGCGGCCTGATTTTGCGGCCTATGCCTGGCAGCCATCTTTGAAGTACTACTATAGCCTCTCGGAGCGCTCCACTTTGCAGAACTGCCTGGGACCCCTCTGTAGCTATGGGAAGAAAATCTGGCAAGAAATCCCAGGTACCGGAAAGCCCCCGGCAGAGGGACATCCGTGACTCTTTGGGAAAGAGCCGACAGAAGCAGCAGATGGCGCCCCGAGCATACCTCTCCTCCACGGCGAGCTCCTCTGAACTCTGAAGATGGGGATCCGTATTGGTCGGAGGCCTCCATCGCTGCACGGGGATCGCCCCGAGACCTGGGGAAAATGAAACGCCCGAAGGACACACCTCGCACCTCAACACTGATGGCAGTAGGTGGCTTGGCTGAATCGTGCGGCGCCGCCCAAGATACTGCGCCCCTCACGGAAGGCGCCATGCGACATTTACTGGGGGATACAATGGAAGAGATGAGGTCGATGTGGAGGGCAGATTTTGCGGCTATGCAGACGGACATGGTGAACGTTAAAGGCCGTTTGTCAGTGGTGGAGACACGCATGGAGGAGACTATGGCGACGCAGGCCCTTTTTGTGCCACAGTTGGAGGCCTTACAGAGCCAGGTGAAGCAGCTTACCGGAGCGGTGGAGGCAGCAGAAACTCGGCACCGCCGGAAGAATGTGCGAATCAGGGGGATCCCGGAGTCAATTGCTGCCGATGCTGTGTTGGCTTATGTTAATAAATTTGCCTTGCATGTTTTGGGGACCCCAGCGGAGACTTCACCAGTTTTCCGGCACGTTATTCGTCTGCGGAAGGCAGCGACGGCCCCAGCTGAGTCGTTGTGCGATGTACTCGCGATGGCAGTGGAGGAAACAGAGAAACGTCGGCTGATGTCGAGACCGATTGCCCGAGCCCCGATTTTATATGAGGACATATCATTAACACTTTTTAATGATCTCCCATTTATGACGCTCGTCGGCCGGAGGCAATTCCGTGAGGTGTCTGCATTTTTGAGGAGTAGTGGAGTTCGCTACCGTTGGGGGGTTGCGGGTTCAATGTATATTTGCCATGACAATCTGTCGCATTTAGTTACCAACCCCGCAGCGGCCTGGCACTTGTTGCGCTCTTTGGGTCTCTCCTCTCCCCGGGAGTCGCCTGCCCCTGCTCGCGGGGATTCCTCGCCTAGCTTATTAGATCCGGGCTAGGTTACTTGAGTGTACCGCGATTTATTTTTGTCCTTCCCCTGGGATGAGGGTTTTTCTACCAGTGACCTCCCTACCTTTTTACTCTTATTTCTTTTGGCAGGAGGTTGGCTATGTTTCTCTTTTTCTCTTCTGCTTACTGCTGTTATTCACACCTTTTCCTTTTTTTTATATATTATTATTTTTATGACTTTTTAGTCTGGTACCGATTTGCCGTGGACAGTTCGGTTTCTGTTTATATCTGACTTTTGTGCTGACCCTGCGCGGTCTACTGTTGGTTTTGTTTTTTGCCTTGTTGCCTATTGTGACCTGTAAAACCTTTAAAATAAAGAATTATAAAAAAAAAAAAATGCCATGTGAAACAAAAATAGTAATTAAACATTTCGCTGATAAATCCCATAAAATATCTAAAAAAATCCTAAAAAATAAATAAATACACTTTTTGCTGCAAATGAAAAGAATAAACAGTTGAATAAATATTTAAGCAAAAAAATGGGGAATTTTTATTTATATTGAAACCAATGGGATTCGCGTGCTTGAACCTGTCGAACGAAACCACGAAAATCAAGGCGTTTCACTGACATTTCTCTGCTGTTCGGCGTTCTCTGAATAGATTAACCATTATTTATCTATGGGAATTTCACTGCTGCCGAAGCTCACCGTATTTTGCTGGCAATTCGCCAATATCTGGCAAATTGCCACCTTTTTGAATAGCCGAATAGTCAGAAAATTGCACCGCACAGGGAAATTCACTATTTGGTGCAATTTTGTGGCCAATTCAGTGTTCTTTGAATAACCCCTATAGTGTGATGTTTGTATTCAGCATATGAGGACTGTATCAGAGTATGAAATGGTGTATTCTCTCTCTACCAAAACTAAATTTAGTGTAAAATGTACAATAAACTCATAATAGCGAAGACTGGCATAATATGAATAAAATAATACATAGGGCATTGTCACATAAGGTTTAATGTGTTTAAAGTAAATATTCTCTGAAGCGCAGCCTGTCCAAATTTATAAAATGTCGGTGAAGTAATAGTTAAAGCTAGCTTTGTGTCTCCATCATAAATCTCATGTTTTTGTGGATGATGGGGTACATAAATATGTTGTAGTGTGAAATATGCATTCTATTACAACCTGCCACAGTGATGTGTTAAGTATAGGGAAGTGCCGCATCAATACATTCAGTAATGGCAGTCTCTGGATAAGTGACATGTAAAGATGCAGAAACTATTGTCGTGCAGCAGGTGGCAAGGCAAGAAATGGCTAATGGTTAAAAGCTTCTGTGCTCCTTTGTGGGCTTGGAATTCATTATGTTTTCAAGAAATGTTTGAAAGCTGGCCATGGACATACACAAGACCTTGTTTGCCTGTGTTGAAAAGCAAATGATCTTTTAAATTGAAATGTATTTTCCTAGTTGGGAATTTGTGGAGCAGAATTGAAAAATAATACTCAAGTCAACCCCTGAGATCACAATATTTGGCATGGTCCAAGGGCGACCCGATTCGTACTCATACTCAAGCTCTGTAATGGGATGGCACTATTTTGAAGTGAAATAAGGTGGTACCCCAATGTCAGTCTGTACCAAGGTGTGAAGAGGTATCACTATTATTTTAAATTCAAAATCCATATCCTGAGCTACAAAGCTTTCACTAACTCACCTCCAGTCCCCACTATCTGTCCTCACTAATCACCAAATACACCCCAGCTCGATCCTAAGGACAAACAGTAACCTACGCCTAGCTTCTCCTCACATCGCCTCTTCCCATGATAGACTGCAGGATATCTCACCTGCAGCCCCCATCCTCTGGAACGCTCTCTTTCGTACTGTCAGACTTTCCCCTAGTTTCCCTTCCTTCAAACACTCCCTTAACACATTCCTATTTAGGGAAGCCTACCACCCGACTCACTGACGCAACCAGTCCATCACTCCTATCAGTCCATCACTCTGACCTTGCAGTCCTCTCCTCCTGTTTCCACCCCAACCCTTCTAGATTGTAAATTATCACGGGAATAGGACCTTAGTTTCCTCCTGTACTGGTTTATCAAAATGTTATTGAATGTATTGTAACCCTGTCTATATTGTGCCCATTGTACAGCGCTGCGGAATATGCTGGTGCTTTATAAATAAAGAATAATAATTATTATTATTTATTAGGGAATGAGGTACCCATCTATCTTTATGTAACAGTATGGCAGGTGTTTCCTTTGCTGGACATCTCATGCACAGTTTTTATACTGTTGGCACATAAATTAGGGGCTAGAGGTTGTAGGTGCTTTAGATCTCATTTCCCCCCCTACGCTAATGCACTTGGTTGTTAGAGGGGATTAGGGATGAGCTGTTCGGGTTCGGCGTTCGACCCGAACTTTGGCAGTTTGAAAGTTCGCGAATTTCGAACTTTTTGGGCGTGTTCGGTTCGGGTTCGAAGAAAAAAAAAAGAAATTTTGAAAAAAGTATAGAAAATGCTTAAAAAAATACAAAAAAATCTAGAAATAAAGAGACTCTTTACTGCAGAATATTATAAGCAACGGTTTATTAGATATTGAATTAAAAACTAATGTGTACGTGGAAAGATTATCAACTCTAAATGACCTCTGTTCACAAACGGGCATAACACCAGGTGTTTTTAGTCTGGTAATCAATTTGATACATTGTACAATATACTGAGGGTGGGGTGGTGTCTGCTTCTGATTGAGATTTGAGAATTAATTTCCCTAAAACATCCTAATATGCTGCATATAACTGGTGTTTGAAAAAAATCTAAAGCAATGTTATTTTTCACCTCGGGATTAAACATTCACAGGGTTATTCAGAGAGCGATGAAAAGCAGGAGAATAACTGGAGAAGTGAAAATTCTAGGTCAAAATAGCCAAACCAGAAAAATTCTCCCATTTATCTCACTTTCCAAATCGGCTATTTGGTCTAGATTGTTCTCTCCTCTTGCCAGTTCTCCTGGCTTTCACCTCTCTCTCAGGGTTGTTCAGAGAAAGGTGAAAACCAGGAGAATGGCAGGAAAAGAGAACAATCTGGACCAAATAGCCGATTTGGAAAGTGAGATAAGGCTAGGGTCAGACTAACGCATTTTTCGCAGCGACCATCAAAAAGTGCGTCCAAATGCATTGCCGTATTTTTTCACAGATTGCGCGAAAACGGTCATACGATGCACATTTTTGTGCGTGCTTTTTTACGGATCCAAACCAGGAAACTTTGGGTGTCTGGACGTTATGTTGGCCGGACATGAGCAGGGTCTGACGTCTCCAAATCACGCACACACGCCGCTAGTGGACGCAGCGCACTCTGTACGTCCGTACTAGCGGTTCTGCGTTCTCGAAAAAATGCGTTCATTTTCCACTTGCGTTGTGCAGCCGGACTTTTGTGCGACCGTACTTCGTATATTGGCCGTCATTGCCCATCATTTGCTGCTAGTGCGGCCGTGATTAAGTGCGCCTAAACGCACGTTAAAAATTCGCTAGTCTGACCCTAGCCTAAATGGGAGAATTTTTCTGGTTTGGCTATTTTGACCTAGAATTTTCCATTCTCCAGTCATTCTCCTGCTCTTCACCTTTCTCTGAATAACCCTGTCAGGAAAGGTGAAACTCAGGAGAATGACTGGAGAATGGAAAATTCTAGGTCAAAATAGCCGAACCAGAAAAATTCTCCCATTTATCTCACTTTCCAAATCGGCTTTTTGGTCTAGAAGTTTCCATTCTCCTGCTTTTCACCGCCAAAAAATCAGTAAACATTTTCTGCGTGTCAGAAAATGTCTCCTCTTTTCTAACAGACTGCTGCCCCAAGCAGTTGTTTATGGATAGATTAAAGGAAAAGCATTTACCGTCATTTGAAATGTCATTTTTTGGTTTTTACATATTTCTATACATCCTAGAAATCCGCCACTTCACGGGCAGGTTATGGGGACCTCCTAGGCACGATATTTGAAGGAATTTTTCATTTTTATTTTTAACCCTTATTTCATGGAAAACTCACTGTCCCTTTAAAAACGTTTTTTTTTTAAACTTTTTGTCCTTGTTTCCTGTCCCCCAGGGCACTACCCGGACCCCCATACACCTTTTATGGCAAATATGTAGCATATATGCCCTCTTGGAGGGCACTCCAAAAAACCGAATTTTCAGCCCCATTGACTTGCATGGGGGTTCGGGTTCGGGTTCGGTCCCGAACAAATGGGAAGTTCGGGTTCGGGCTCGAACCGAACTCGGTGAGTGTTCGGCTCATCCCTAGTTCCCATATCATATTTGTTTTATAAATTATCAGCAGTCATTCATAGGTGAATATATTGTATACAGGTATTTCTAAGCTTGGTAAAAATGTTTGCAGAGAAAATTAGCATTGATCTAAAGGGATCACTGTAAATGGTTACAGTGACCTGAGTGAACCCAACCCCAGGGTGGGTATTGAAGGGCTATTGAGATTAGTTCTGATCTAAGCTTCATAGATCGAGGCACCAAAATGGGACAGTTTTCGGGGCTCAGGTGAGCTCCCTCCAATGGCTCTCAATGTGAGTGCATTGAGAGCCATTGGATTGGGCATCACATGACTGTTGTCATGACTGTTGGCTGGGTGTCACATGACTCCGCCAGCCATTCTGTGGCAGGGGGATCCGCTGATTGTCATTGGATCACGAGTAAGCTATGTTTAGAGGATGAATTGTGGCAGAAATCCACCTCATACAGCGGTTAAATACGAGGACTTCGGTCTTTGCCCACACATCTTTTGCAGCAAAGGGGTTAATGAATTACATTTTTTTCAACATTAATTGTCAATCGATTGCTTACAAAAGAGGGAATCCTTTAAAAATGCCATGATCTAATTCAAGCACAATTTAGTTTGCTTCAGGTCATCCGATTTTTGTTAAACTGTTGATGCACTTTGTCCAAAATTCAGCCAAACTATTTAACCCATTACCGCTGGGGGTAGAATCTATTTATCTGGCAGTTGTAGATGCGTAAGAGATTTTGTGGGTCAAAGTTTGAAAAAGTGTTTTTTCCCCCATTTTTTGCATCATACATTTGAATCATACATTTTTATAGTAAATTATACATATGATGAAAATAATCGTAGCTTTAGAAATTCCATTTATTGGTGAGAAAAAACAGTATATAATATGTGCGGGTACATTAAAAATTAGTAAAAAATTAGAGCTAAACAAACGGCACAGAAATGTAAAACAGCAAAGTGCGCTTTCAGACAGACAATGGTAAAACAGTCTGGTCACTTAGGAGTTAAACCTTAATCAGATGTAACTGAGTCACGGCAGGGGGGACAGGAGTAGGAGGGCTGCAAAGCTGTCTGTCTGCTCTGTTTTTTTTAATTTAAAGCATTGCACACACTTATTGTACATACTGTATGCGTGCAGTGATACAAACCAAAATAAATCGTACAAATGAAAATTATTCATATATGATACATTAATAATAATAATAATACTACTAATAATAGTAATCCGTTAAGGTGTCTTTATGTTGGTTCATGTTTCAGGTGAATTACCCAAAATTAAGACAACTCTCAATTAAAAGAAAGAAGCACAAATTGTGCAGTACAACACAAATAATGATCTCCCTGAGGAAGTCCTTTTTTATTAATGAAACTCGTTGGTTTAGATTACATTTTATATATTTTGGGGCTTTTTAATCTCTATTCATTATAACCGTGGAGAGAGACTGTGGAGACACAGGTTCGATCCCAGCAAGAGCACCTCTCCAGTAAGTGTCCTTGGGCAAGACACCTAACGGTACATACTCGCCATCCAGGACATACTTGAAAACGAGAGAAATCTCAATGTATCCTTCCTGGTAAAATACTTTCTAAAAAAAAAAAAAAATATTAATCCAAAAACAATTGCATATGTCTACTGAGAGCATTATTTAAAAGTAATATCCTAAATTAATTAAGCTTTAATATGATATACAACAATAATCACACAGCATGGTACTTACATTTTCATTATGTATATGTTTCCAACTGTGCTAATTTTTTAAAACTGTTTTACTTTAAGTTTTGCTTTTTTCTTTTAGCGTATATTTATGTTGTAAATTATTGCTACTATTTAAACTACATTGTACAACTTTGGAAACATCATCGCAAATTGATACCATAAAGTCACTTGGTCCTATCCTGTCCCTGGAGTGTGACCTTACATCAAACAGGCATGGACATCCAGGCTATGCTTTAATTGGTCAGTCACTTTGATGTGCTTTTGGAATGCACAGTGGCACCTGGATGTTCCTTACTGCTTTTAACATTTGTTTAGCTTTTAAGCATTGTTTTTGGTGACAGATAAAAGCTAAATGACCCCATTTACTCTACCAACTTCCTCCCACAATAACCTGATGAGGTTTATTGCTCAGAAATGTGGTGTGTCTACTCCGTCTCTCACCCATTCGCTATATTTCTTTTTCCTCTACCGATAGATTGATACATGCATTTATAACACCTGTACAGTGAGTTTCAGGGTACAAGGGCCACGACAAATTCAGTGTGCCGAATTAACGAGGAATTATTGAGAATCTCCTGTGACTGTTTTTTCTAGATGATAAGATAATTTGCTTACTCTGATTGCTTCAGTGGCAGGATTAGTTTCCACTGGTGCACAGTACAGAGAGGGGAAAGGATGTGATATGAGGATATGGGAGTCCCCATGCTGGTCCTCCAGATATAGCCTACTCCTTTCTATACACCTTACATTGCTGCAGACTGCCTCATCTCCTCTACCTAGTATAAATATTGAGAAGAGCAGAAAAAATAATTACGTATTTGCATCAAAAATTTATGAATATGTGTGCAGCTAGTTATTTGTCTTTTATGTCAATGATTTGTTGCAGGCATTATGGGAATTGCAGTTCCAAAAAATCTGAAGTTCCATGATTGCCATACAGTATGTCTAGTTCATGACTATGCAGTACAGGTTACATGTAAAGTTCTATTTTCCTTTCATTTATAGCAACTGGGGTGCACTGCACTTGCTTCACTGACATCCATCGTAGTTGTAAGTAAACAATGGTAAAAGTCAAGTATGGTGAGCTTTGGTTATACAGAGAAGCAAAAATCAGTAATGGCAGGCAAGGTTGCTGCAAACAGCACCACCACCATTATTCTTCTATACGAGAAGTCAGCCATGGCTGCCCTCTATTTACCTTTATTCCACTGTTCATTGCAACATCAGCGAATATACTCCAGCATTTTTTAAAGTGTCAATCTTTATTGCACTCCAATGGCGAAAGCAAGGGTAAAAACAACAGTAGACAACTTTGTCGGAAACAACAGTAATAAGTACGATGAACTGTGGTAGAACGTCCATAGACAGTGAATTCACTGCAATCCACGTTAGTTTGTCGGAGAACATTCACCTTTCTATAACTACAAGAACTATGGTTAGTGAATAGGACATTTAGGGCCTATTTCACTGTTGATGTTAAAAGGCATCAGACAAGGGAAAAAAATTAATCGTTGTCAGTTGATTTTCCTTACTGGCTCCCATTTGATGTACCTATTCTGAGCAGCTGGCTGTACGGAGGTGCAGACTGATACTGGCGGCAGCGCTGGGTAGGAGCCGTGGATGAGGTATGGAGGGACACTGGCAACTAATTTTTTCTCATGGTGCAAGGGTGCAGCGGATCCCACCGCCCTCTCCACTGTGGGATAAGTGAGTACGTCTTTTTTTTGGGGGGGGTAACTTACGCTAGTGCAAATGCAAAATCACTTAACACAGGTTCTGGGAGACGCTATTACTGTGAGAAATTCCAGCTCAGGAATAGAAGAACCCTAGGAGAGCTTGTTCTTCTACTCCCAGGAGCAAATTAACACCTCGTATATAAGGTATAGGAGACGTCAATTTAGGCCCCGTTCACACTGCGATTTATCGCTCAGATTTTGACGCGACGTCGCAGCAAAATCCGTGCGACGTCGCGCTGTGTAGCTTCACCAATGCATTTCAATGGAGCTGTTCACATCTTGCCGCGCGACGTCGCATGTCGCGCGTCGCAGAAGCATGTCGCTGGTACATGACCCTTTTTTTGCGATTTGCTATCTGCGATTTTGCGATTTGTATTGGTGGTGCTTTGCAAAAATCGCCCAAAACAGCGATGTTGTGCGACATCGCACGACTTTATCGCACCATGTAGCGAATATGAAAATTGCGTGGAAAGTCGCACGATTTTCAAATTGCACAGTGTGAACGGGGCCTTACAGTAAGCAGGCGCTGTGCCCAAGAGCGAAATCACTGCTCCATACGTTCCGATAATGACTGTAGCTATTATGCATGACGGCTCAAGCAGTTTTCCTAACATCAAGAGGGGGAATAGGGCCCTTAGTGTGCAATAAGTTCAGACAACAATATTTATAAACAATTAACATTCATGATGATTTTTCTATTTCTTATAATTGGTACCATTTTGTTTATTTGTTTTAATTCCGGCTGGGTGGAGTAGAGGTAACATCACTGCTCTATAACCATGGAGAGAGACTGTGGAGACACAGGTTTGATACCGACAAGAGCACCTCTCCAGTAAGTGTCCTTGGCAAGACACCTAACGGTACATACTCGCCACCCAGGACATACTTGGAAACGAGAGAAATCTCAATGTATCCTTCCTGGTAAAATCCTTTCTCAAAAAAAATAAAAAAATTCTATCTTTATTGTAATTTTTGCCAAAATAAATTTCCTTCGGGTTTGTGTTTATTTATCGTGTTCATTGTTACAATGTTAGAAAGCCTGCAAGGTATATAAAAGATCAGAATATTTTGAAATATTCTGACAGTAATGAAATCTATGAATAAATGTAGAAGGTTAATTCTATGCAAGGTAATCCAGTGCCTCTGAGTGTATTAGCATTTATTCTTTGACTTAACACCAACAAAATATGTATCTACATTTTATCAAACTCATCAATTTTGACCATGAAAATAAATCTAGCCATGTTTCACTCAAAAAATATACAGATAGAGAATTTAAACTGAAGTGATGTCCCTCTACATTTATATATTGGTTCTCGGTAAAGTCGAACTTGTTATAATTATTCGTTTATTTTGCTTCTAGCAGTTGGCTGCTCCGCTAAATGTATTTCTAAACGATTCACATTTCCTTCATGTTTTTATCCCTCTCTCTCGGATCTTCAATTTGTTTAGCTTTATGTGTGTGCGTGTCTGTGCAGTGCAGTGAATAAGATTGCCAGGTTACTTCTTTCCTTGTCTGTGCATATTATGCTGGATGAATAGCTGAAGATCTTTTATCTTTTTTAGAGAGTGTATAGTAACAGTGCAAAGAGTCAAAGGATATTCAGGAAATTGGATCCTAAATATATCACTTTACAAGCTGTAGGGTAGCATAAAAGGTGTATAAACTTTCCTCTGTACTTACTCTTCAATGGGAGAAAGGTTGTATCCTTATCAGAAAAGCAATAAGGTGAATGTTTATAATAGTCGGCTAATTTGAAAGCAAAGAGGGAAAAGTCACCACTAATGGCTGATGACAGTGTGTTAGAAGGGTCCGGGGAAAAAACAGTCTGTATCCAAGCAGATAAAGGATCAAGTTTTCTTTATTTCCCCAGATCTCAATAGCTCAGTCATTTTTCAGGTAAGATGAATGTGTCTTTCCATCTGTCATTACTTATAGAGTCTATGGGAAGTTGAAGCCCTGTTGGTTAGTGGTTGATTCTCTTTTGGCCACTGATGTTATTAGCTACCAAATACGCAGCTTTGTTGACATGACAGAGCTGCTCTTTTGTGAGCTTTGTTCCTGGGGTTTATTCATTTACATAATGGATTAGCATTTATCAAAATGCACATTAATGGATTGCTCAGTTTGATTGTCTTTGCTGGCTTTAGTTCTTAAACCAGAACATGAACTATCAAAAAAATAAAAAATAAAAAAATAAATAAACCCCCACTACTGTAGATATTATTGCTTTCTTATACAGAGGCGTCATGCTTCATTGATTTTTTTTTCCTAAAAGAAAATTATGCAGATGTTAGAACAATTATTTGGGTTATATTCATATACTTTTTTGGTAAAGGTCGTAAAACAATAATTTCGGTAAATTATTAATCATATAGAAAGTTGAATATAGAGGTAGGAGGCCGTGCACGTATAACTGAAATGACAGTTTGATGACATTTATTTATTTATTATTTATTTATTTACATAAAGTATAAGGCTCGTATTCACCTAATTAAAAAAGGGTTTCCAGGCGAAGAAACTAAAATAAAACGACAACAAAGAAAAAGAAACAGAACTTCTAATGTGTTGAGTTAATTTTTGAAAAGCGAGTAAAACGTCAACTAAATCGTTAACTGCTTAATTTAATACAAGGTGTTTCATTTTAGATTCATTAAACTATAATTTAAGTGAGAAAGTGGAAATGGCTGAAAGCATGAGGAAGGAGATTGGAAAAAACCATCCTTCGACTAAAAGTGATTTATAAAATGCACGCATTTCCAGTGGATTTTATAATGATGTTAACGTATTGATTGTCACCAAATCTGTATTATTTACACTTCCAATATTTAGTTGAGTGATGGGCACCTAAGCACACCCACTGCCTGAGCCCAGTAGGATGCTCATCAGCCTTAGCTCTAACCCCACGCTCTTGATCCTACACTAGCAATGGGTAGGGTTGTCTACCTGACAACATAGTTCAAGATGCCTTTAACCGCTTCACTACCGATATCCAGATATCTCGGGCTTCAGAGGCACCATCTGGTGCCCCGATATCGAGATATCTCGAAATGCTAATCTGCAGCCAAAAAGCAAATGAAATTTATTTGCTGCAAATTAATTTCGTTAGCTTTTGTGCTGCAGAAGGTGCCCCCAAAGTTTTAGCCCTGTGAGCATAATGCCCAATGAGCTAAAACTGTACAATCGGCAGCTGAAAGCTCTGAAATATCGAGCCTTCAGATGCTGTCAGCAGCCGATGCAGGAGAAATAGAAGAAAATAGATTTGCTGTTAAAACCTCTGTAACTCACTTTGGCCGTAGATGGCGCCATCTACTGGCCAATTAGTGTATTAGGTATTACTGTACAATTTATTATAAATGATTTTTCAAAAAAACACTGGTTTCTGACCATGGTTTTTTGGTAAAATCACTTGGTAGTGAAGGGGTTAATCTTTAGACTCGTCTTAGTCATGCACTAAACAAAAGTATTCATTATGTGAACTAAACAAAACGTATTCATTATCCTATAAAAAGCAAAAAAATTATATGAAGAAGTCACAGCAAAATAAACGAAGTGGCCTCTAGGTACAAATTAATGTTCCTTAGAAAAATACAGGCCAATATATTGCTACAAAGTGAGACAGCTATATTAAAATACTTAAAAATACCCAGGATTATTCTTTTTTTTTAGGATTATTCTGTTTTAGCTCACTATCCTATGGGCAGGTCCGTCTGTTCCTTACGTTGTATTATTTATTAAGTATCCAGTTTGTGCTTCCCCATTGTAAAGCCGTACAGAATCTGTTGGCGCTGTATAAGTACTTGTAACTGTAGCTCATAAAAATAATTACTGGAAATTATCACGTTCATAATAATGGGTCTTAAAGTAGATATCTCTGAATTGGGCCTTGACCTTTAAAGTCCTGAAAACAAAGTGGGTTTTGTATAGATATGCAATATTTCGGAATAAATTTGTGTTTCACCAAGAAATAAAATATCAAAATATACACTTTTTAAAAAAGATTAAAAAAAAATACATTAGCATGGTTTCAGGTTTGCATTTTTCCTTCAATGTTTCCATGGTCTTTGCAGATGATCTTCGTACTCCCATAATTCTCTATAAGAATTTTAATTCAGCTGCCTACAGTGTGTATGGAGAGAGAAATAAGTATAAACAACCAGTGAGGATACTATTACTATATACAACCACACCATATATGTTTGTAGCATTGCAGCAGAAATTAAATGCAGGTTGAGAAGCAGGCAGAGCAAGAATAATTTATTGTGTTACTACTAACTATGTAAAGTATATCATGAAAAAATTTAAAAATAGGTTAAATGTTTGTTAAATATATTTATTTATAAAGTATTTTACCAGGAAGGATACATTGAGATTTCTCTCGTTTTTAAGTATGTCCTGAGTTTTATGCAAGATTGTTGTTACTTAAAAACAAAATCAGAATTTTTTTTTACCAAAGCTTATTCCGTTCTAAAAATATCAATGAGTTTTTTTTCTGGCTCTGGTTCTGATTGTCTATACTTCAAATTTCTTGTACTTTGAAAGTGAAATGAGCCACCCACTTTGGCTTTATCCAATCCTCACCGCCTTTACTCTGTGAAATGATTCCCCCCATGTAGCTAGAAAAAAAAACCTTGCACACATTAGCACAAGACAAGTCATTGCTGGAAGAGCTTTTCCTCCCCTAAAGGTGAGCATCATGAAAAGCCTTCTTGTCGGAATGATGGTCTTCCTTTTTGAAAAGCTTTTTGTTTTTGCAAATTTTAAAATGTTTAGTTTGACGCCGAGGAAAAATAGAATTAGAGAGTGTTTTGATATCAGTTTTCTCAAGAGAGGCGATTTGTTGGAGGTTCCCCGGACACTGTTTATTCACTATGGAATCTATCTGGGAAATAACAAGGTGGCTCACTTGATGCCAGATATTCTCCCAGTCTTATCAGACAATACTTGTTTGACTGGGAAAGTGGTGACCAACAAAAGGCTGATACTGGGCGTCCTTGCAAAGGTAGCCAGTGTGAGAGTGGACACTGTGCAGGATTTTGCGTACGGTGGAAGAATGATAGTAAACCACATGGACAACAGCTTCAAGACAAAACCCTATGCTAACGAAGACGTGGCCCAGAGAGCTGAAAAACTGGTGGGGGCCACATCGTACAGCTTACTTTGGGACAACTGTGAGCACTATGTGACTGATTGCAGATATGGAACCCCTGTGAGCTTTCAGACCGAAAAGGTAAAATGTGTCTCAAAGCAAAATTCGTTTTCTGATTACCGATTATATCGTAATCTACTTCAGTATAAAACAACATGATCGTATAGGTTTTATAGATACTATTTCACTTTTACGTGTTTTAATGGCAGAAATTCATAGTTTCATATATTAGTTTAATTCCAAATGACATAGAATTACTTTTTTAGTTCTCCAAAATAAGCAATTGAGTCTAAATCGATGCGTACAAAACCATCATCCAAGTTTATATCAGCAGCTTAAAAGAGTAATTTGTGTGATTGTATGTGGATAAGTGTAAAAACAATATTCAAGAATAGATAAAAAAATAAGCTCGAAGGCTAGGGTCAGACGAACGCATTTTTCACGTTGTCCGTGAAAAAGTGCGTTCGAACGAATGGACGTATTTTTTCACAGAATACGCGATAGCGGTCATACGATGCGCATTTTCGTCCGTGATTTTGTACAGATCATCAATAAAACCCTTTTTGCGTCTGGACGTTATGTTGGCCGGATGTGAGCAGCGTCTGACGTCTCCCAATCACGCAAACACGCCGCTATGCGGCCGCAGCGCACTCTGTACGTCAGTAGTAGCGGTTTGACGTTCTTGAAAAAATGCGTTCGTTTGCCACTTGCGGTGCGCGGACGAACTTTCGTGCGGCCGTTCGTCGTATGTTCCCCGGCATTGGACGTCATTTGCTGCTAGCACGGCCGTGATTTCGTGCGGCTAAACGCACGTTAAAACTGCTTTCGTCTGACCTTAGCCTTAAGGAGCTTGCTATAATTGCATCCAAGGAAACGCTTTTTAAAGCACCCCTTCCATTTGTACATTTTGTATTGGACAAAGAATCTTCAAAGTGTCTAAGTTATTTTAAAGCTCCTTTTTATGTGTGTTGTTGACTTGCCTTTATTGTTTTATGTGGAGCCTGCCAGGTATTACTACTTCCTTTTAACAATGCATGGTTATTGTAAGTAACCTGCATTCTTTGACCTCCCTAGCACTTAAGGTTCCTGTAGTTACTGGAGACATAAAAAATTCTGTCTGAGTGAGGCTTTATTTGCTAAAAATCCATGAAGGTGTTATTTCCTCCCAATTATCCCAATAAAATGATTAACCCTTTAAATACCCTTTGGGTTTAAGAACACAAACCTATAGAGCTTCTGCAAGTCGGTAACCTCATCAACAGGTTTTTTTTTCTTCAACAGTTATTTATTTCTTTTTTTACATCATAAGGGATTTTATTTTGGACCTTTTGTGTTATGTTATGTATTCTAGTTTAAATGGGAAGTAGTGTGTAAAGTCTAATTCAAACACTGGATATCTCTTCTTAAACTTTAAATATATCTTGTATAACAGGATGTTAATAGAAATAAATAAATATATATACAGTACTTATATAGCTCCAGACCTGAGGAAGAGAGGAATACTCTCGAAAGCTTGTCTTTTAAATGCAACGTTAGTCCAATAAAAAAGGTATCACTATGTACTGCTATACTCGTGATTTATATATATATATCTATATATTTATAATTCTATGATTTTGCTCGTAAAGCTTCCAGACCTGAGGAAGAGAGGAATCCTCTCGAAAGCTTGTCTTTTAAATGCAACATTAGTCCAATAAAAAAGGTATCACTACGTACTGCTATACTCGGGATTTATATATATATATATATATTATATATATATATATTTTTATAATTCTATGATTTTGCTCAGTAAAGCTTCCAGACCTGAAGAAGAGAGGAATCCTCTCGAAAGCTTGTCTTTTAAATGCAACATTAGTCCAATAAAAAAGGTATCACTACATACTGCTATACTCGGGATTTTGGCATCTGGACTAATACAACCTATCTAATCTATCTAGTCAGGTTTTTTGAATTTTTGAAATGTGTTTTTTTTTTTTTCCAGAAAATGGTGGATGAAGGTGGTCATTGATATGGAGTGCTCTTTTTTGGTGTGTTATATATATATATATATATATGTCATGAGGCATCTGGACTAACACGGCTATCTAATCTATATATATATATAGATATATCATCCAGGAGACTCGTAGCCAGAATCTATAAATTTCTTAGTGCAAACAGCTGCTGAAAAGTATAGTTCACCAGGAAGGCGCCCACCCACTCCGAGGAGTCATAAAATAATATTTTATTGTGCCAACAAAAGCGTCAACGTTTCAGTCTTCTGTGGATGTTTCTGAAGCTGCATCTGGAGAAAAGTCCAAAGACTGAAACGTTGATGCTTTTGTAGGCTACATATATATATATCACCAGAGTCTAGCAGTAGTAGTGTTATACTCTTGTGATTTTGGCATCTGGACTAGCACGACTTACCAAATCTACACTAATATATATAATATATATATATATATTATATATATATATAAAATGTAATCATGTAATCAGTGCTCCAAAAGTATATATTTACTTTATAAATATTTATTTAGAGGGCAATGATTTTGATTTCGCTGAGGGATATAATTTACATTTAAACAAAATGTTTTGTTTATAAAAGAGAAAACAGGTTCTCATATAACTAGAGTAAACGTAAATATAGCCCATGGCCAGACAGGGTTAATTAGATTTATTAAGAGAATTACATTAGAAAAAGGGGTTTTCAATTAAATTAACACTCACAACAGTGATCTGATGAATAATGTAAAAACATATGCCAAAATATCAAAAGTACAAAAAACCTAAATGTATTTTTAGATTATTTGCAGATTGGAATATATTTTCATTTTAAACTCATCATAACTCAGTATTTGTGAGTAAACTAACACTAATTTGTGTATTTATTTCTTCCATTATACTGTCAATATATTTAATTATGGCAAGTATTAGTGTTTATTTGCGTTAAAATTCCTGATCATATTTATCAATGTTTTGCATGTTTTTCTCAATGACAATATTGTGCTATGTATCTCTGTAAATGATTACTTTAGAAGGCATCGCTAAGTATATCTAAAGGCTAGTTGTTGTTCATGAAACAAATGGGAAAAATGACTTTATTCATCAATGCAATTTTCTAGGGAGAAACAAGAAAAACAAATCTATAAATAAATCTTGCATGACTTTTTGTGTGACTACACCATGTCCCCAAGAAAAATTATTTGGTTCTAATCCAACTATCAGTTTAGCGAGCTAAAATGAGAAAATATCTCTCCTTAAAATATTGTTCTCTTCGTTTCTTTAACATGGTATTGAACTAAGCTCTAAAATTGCTTTTTTTTTGTAATATATATATATATATATATTTATAACATGGCTAATGACAGACTTGCTAATGCATGATCACACTAACAGTCTGTAAAGAATAAGTCGTAATAAAATTGTTCGGTCATGCAGTCCATATCCATGCTGTGCTCTACTTAATTCTTCGTCTTGTTTTGCAGTTCTGTGAGATGGTCAAAAACATCATCAGAGACCAGAGAAGTGTTCTGATATCTGCTGCATTAGGGATGGCATCAATATTTTGTATGGGCCTTGGACCTTCAACTACCCTTCCAAGTTTTCTCATTACTTTCACACTGTGGATGGCAAGCTGAATACGTAAGGTCGTTCCATCAGAACATTTCAAAGATCTACGTGGTTGCATATCAATGACAGGAAAATATGCACAAATAACACCGAGAAAACCCTTTATGAGTTACATAACCTGTACACACAAATATGCAATTTACGTCTACCCTACTTACTTGATGGCTATCAGGGTTATTCAAAGAGAATCGAAAAGTCACCACACGTTCGGTGACTTTTCGTTCTCCTCAATTTGGTTCGATTTAGCGATCCCATTTCAGGCGACCCTGCGGTGTATTCAGCAAGCACCACATGGTCCCTGAATTGCAGGGAAAAGGCACCACAAACCCGCCGAAAACGAACCGCAAAACCCAGCGAAGGCACACCGACAACCCGCAAAAACATCTGGATTAACCCCCCCGAACACGCCAGAGAAACCCGAGCAGGAGCCGATCAGACCACAGAGCAGCCACCAGAAAAAGCCAACACCGCAGACGAATGGAGTGAGAAAAAAAAAACCAGTTCGCTTGAATGTTTGAAAAGTGAAACGCTGTTTGCAAAGAAACTACAGAATGAAAATGTCTGAAATTTACATATGAGGTCCAAGGAATGATAATAAAAAAGGGCCGTTACAGAAAAAAGAAGAAAAGATTAAAAAAAAATGCTGACAAATGCTTAAAATATCCAAAAAAATCTATAAATAAAGATACTTTTTACTGCAGAATATTATAGAGAACGGTTTATTAGATATTGAATTAAAACAGGAATATTTTTAGCATTGAATCCTATGGGATTCGCCTGAATAAACCTGCCGAATTAAACCACCGAATACCAGGGCAATTCGGCAACTTTTCACTGCTGGGTTTTGTTCTCTGAATAGCTGAAGCATTGCTTCTCTATGAGGATTCACTGCCTTCGAACAGGCACCGTATGTGCAGGCAATTCGCCAGGATTTGGCAAATTGCCTGCTCTCTGGATAGCCGAATGGCCAGGAAAGGTAACCATATGCTGAATTTCAGCGTTCGGTTCCCTTTCGGCAGCCATTTGGATCTCTTTGAATAACCCGGTATGTGTATTGCGCAAACCCCTATATACAGAGATAAACTATTAAAGAAAATAGTATTTTAAATTATTGTATGTATAGATGTAGTTTAATAAAGATGTGTTAGTAGTATATGTCTTACTCAGATAACAGTTTTAATAAAGCTATGTTAGCTTTTACTAATTTTACTTGAGGTTTCCTAACCCAACCAATGTATTTTTCCAAAATCACAACAACTAAGAGTGGAACAGGGCTGTATCTGCGAATTCTTTTCTAATTACTTGGATGTTAGTGCACAATCGAGAGGGATACTTTACGACATCTGGATTATTTTTGTGGACAGATGTTTTAAGTACAGATTGGATATTTGAGTATCTGCATTTTTGAAGGGGTGATCTATATTATAATTACTTGTTTTAATCACGTAATTAGGCCATGATCAAATTCAGAGGTAGGAAGTTCATCTGAAATTTTAGTATAGAGGGACGAACCACACATTCATTGGATGGCATGATAGCTAACAAATATCGATTTCATTTACTCACACTTTGCAGTATTGAAATATATATTAAAATGTTTAGTACTAAGCCTCTTGCCTTATTTTCCTTTACCGTAAAACAGTATGGCATAAGGAACCTATAAAATGTTTTATATGTTTGACCCCATATGAAAGAGTTCAGTAGGGTCTAGTAGCTTAGAAATCTATAATATGTATTGAACAAACAAATTGAACGTTTTGAAGAGTAACATTCCCTTTTTTGTGTAGTAACATAATCTGATAGAAACATATAGACCTTATTACATTCTTCGCGCAATTTCGTTTGCGCAGCGCAAAATTTTTTCCGCGCATCCGTCCAGCGTTATCGCGCGAAAATTAACGTGGTATACCGGTCCGAATGCATTTTCTCATCTGCCAAAAAATAACGTTCGTAAAAACGACGCGCAAAACGAAGTGTAATACGCGCAGTAACGTAGCACACATAAATCAGTGTGCGGACTGTTTTTTTCGCCGGATTCAGCCAATCAGAATTAAGAACTTTAATTGACATCAATTTACCTTAATTGACTCACTTAAGTTTTTGCGCCTGTCAAAGTAAATCTGAGTATACATGCTGCAGCAATAAAAAAAATATGCACGAATTCACAATTTTATTGTTTGGGTATGTGTAGAATGTGTAACTATACTGTGCTGTATTTTTTTTTTCGTTCTGGTGTTTTTCGTTTCGGCCAAAACGTCCCGATTTGCAGTTACCACCAGCTTTTCAAAGACGTTAAAATTATGCGCGCAAACGTCGTTCGTAAAAAGATGGGCATCGATTGAAACACCATCCGCGTACCAGCGCACGAACGAATTTGCGCTGACAGTATTAAGTATAGAACGCACACAGTTCATCACGCTCGCACAGGTCCATCCACGTTAAACGATAACGCGCATCGTTTGCGCGAACGCTGTAATACGACGTTCAGCACAAAGGGTTTTGCCCCTCGCGCAAATGCGCATTTGCGCACGCAAAACCAAATGCGCAAGGAATGTAATAGGGGCCATAGATAATAATCAACTGGTGTCCATAAGACAGGTCAAAGGTGAGAATCGTTCCTGAAGCCACCTGTTAATGCCTATCACTGAGGTGCATTAGCTTATGAAAGTAATAATGCTTATTTCCTACTTTTAATGCTTACAACGTTGATGCTAATTGTCAGCATTTTTAAGTCGGAGAAACCCTAAAGAGTGAGACTGCTAGCATTACACTTCTATGGGCTCCTACTGACCTTTTGTGGGAACCTTGGGTTCACTGACACCCCAGTTAAAGAGCTTTGCATTCAAGGGCACAGCTCTTCCAAATAATTACTCAGCCAATGAGGATGCTCCATATGTTTTCTAAATTAGGATGCTCCCAGATGTTTGATTGATCCTGACATTTTTGCAGATGTAGTTCAGTTTTCAACTATAGAAAACTAACCGTCTGTCAGGGTTATTCAGAGAAAGGTGAAATTCTGGAGAACTTTTGGAGAAGCGAAAAGTCTAGGTCAAAGTATCTTACGTGGAAAGTGAGATAAATGGGAGAATTTTTCTGGTTTGGCTATTTTGACCTAGAATTTTCACTTCTCCAAAAGTTCCCCAGATTTTCACCTTTCTCTGAATACACCTGTATATCCCCAGAAATAATTGATGTGTAACTGCTCAGGATAGGCAGTTATGACAAAAACCGTTAAGTCGTCTTTCAGACATAGTTTAGTAGTTCTACAGTCATCTGCATCACAATATTTTGTCTATAATTTCCAACTCATCTGCCATGAAAATAATTTTTCCTGCAATTGTTTCATTCTGGCCCTCTGCATCGTGTAATAACTTTGTACATGAAGCCTTACACCATGCATATATTATTTATAAGAATTTACTTTTGCCCACATAAAAACGTAATTTTTCCGTTTTTGAAAGCTTTGTGTCAGTAAATGCCATTAGGTGCCAAGCAAATACAAGAAGGTTTGTTAACCATTTAATTTATCTGTTTTAGTATCACCTACAGGTCTATTCAAAGAAAGGTGAAAATCAGGAGAACTGGCAGGAGAAGAGAACAATCTAGTCCGAATAGCCCATTTGGAAACTGAGATAAATGAGAAATTTTTCTGGTTTGGCTTTTGACTCATTCTCCTGAGTTTCACCTTTCTTTGAATAGATCTGCTAGTAAACAAACTTTATATAACATAACACTTACATAACAAATATAAAACCTCTGTTTCGTTGCTTATATTTCAGACTCTGTGGAATATTGCCTATTGCAAGGTTAGCTATACCACAATCAAAAAATGTATTATGTCCCAAATATAGTTTTTTTTTTTTCTTTCTTATCCTGGGTGAATGAATACATAAATGTAATCTAATCAGGAAATTATATATTAAATTATATTTTTATAATAAGGTTTATATTTTTATCGTTGAATTTCTCTGGAACATCAACCTATAACCAAGGTTGTTGTTTTAACCCATGCTTATCCTCTGGCTAATTTGGCTAAAGTTCAAAGAAATGTATTGAAATTTGATTGAAACAAAATTTTGTTTGCATACGTATACCTCAAGCTTACACACTCGGTAAGATCCAGATCTGATTAATGTGTTACAATGGTGAGGCTTTATTCTTCTCTTTATATTTTATTCTTAGCACTTTAATGTAAACTGAAAATAAATATGACATTGAGTTCACTTTTTTTTATTTGCTTATTTATGATACATTAAACATTACACTTTGTGAACAAGTCATGAATGATTGATTTTATTACACTCTTGTTGCCTCTTTAAAACATATCTTAAATAACTTAGCTGTGATAATTTACTCCTTTCTTATTTCTATTAATGTGTCAAGCAATAAAGTGTATTTTCAAAACAAAGTTTAACCGTGTGTTATCTCATATTTAACCACTTGAATGCTAGGACGCGCTCAGCGCGTCCTCAGCATTCCGCTGGTGTGCTGAGGACGCGCTGAGCGCGTCCTCACATTGGGGTCAGCGTTCGGCCGGGTTCCGGCCGATCGCTGGCCCCTCCGGTGCGGGCTGACATCCTGGATGTCAGCCGCGCATCCGGACCAGCAGCCGCCAGCATTAGGTGTCATCGCGGGGGCGCGATGACACCTAATTCAGGCGCCCCCCCGCATGTGCGGAGGAGGCGCCGATGAAAGGGAGGGGGGAGGTCCTTCGGACCTCTCTCCCTCCCGATCGGCGGTGCACAGGGGGTTAACCCAGGCATCATTTGGAAGGGCACAGCCTGCCCTTCAAATGATGCCTGGCATTAACCCCAGGGGAGCTGGATCGCGAATCGGCGCTGAAAAGCGCCGGTTCGCGATCCCCCGGAGCTGGCCGCCATCTTGGATGTCGGCCAAGCCTCCGGGAACTCCCCCAGAGGACTGGCGTCATCGTGCGTAGCACGATGACGCCAGTCCTAGACTTAACCCCTAACTGCCACCAACTGTGGAGATAGGGAGTCCAATGAACTCCCTGATCCGTGGCAGTTAGGGGTTAAATTTTGGTATCGTTGGATCGGCCAGAGCATGGCCGTTCCAACGATACCAAACACTACAGTGAAAATTTTTTGTAAAAAAAAAAAAAAAAGAAAAATAAAAATTTAAAAAAATTTAAAAAAAAAATTTAAAAAAAAAAATTAAACACTTTTTTTTTTTTTTTTGGGTTTGTTAATGCAGCAATATTGTTCCCATTTCAATTATAATGTGAACAATGATGCTGCACTAACGATTTTTGTATGCGGTGCGTTTGTTAAAAATAGTGTCATTTTCCCCAAAAAAAAATGTAACGAGACCCCATCTCTAATTTTTTTAACAAGCGCACCCCATACAAAATATAACCGCAATTGCTCGCATGTTAAAATGTGGAAAAAAACACTTTACACATTGTAAATTATTGAAAATACATATTTTATTGCATTTTTTGTTATAATATACAGACATGACATAACGTATACATATAATAATGACATATTATGAATCTACGAGTCTGACGGAAAGAACGATATATAATATGTCTGGGTCATATACTAAAATAAGCCTTCAAAACACGTTTAAACATGATGCGCAAAACAGGTAAAAATGACCTCAGCATAGGGGCGGGAAAAGCCTCAGCAGCGAAAGGGTTAAATAGTCACGAAAAGCGGTCTTGCGCACTTTTCCCTAAGTATTCAGCCCACTTTGGGCTATATTACAATCTTCGTGCAAAAACGCTTGCGCACCACGTGAATTTGTGCACCATGCGTTAAACTTTTACGCGCGAAAATCACCGCCGGAATTACAATCCTCGTGCGTATTTTTATCCGGCGATCAATAACGTGCGCAAACAGGACACGCCTAACTGCTCGCGCAGTACCGTCGCGCACATAAATCAATGCGTGCACTGTTTTTTTCACGCGATTCAGCCAATCAGAATTAAGAACAACAATTATCTCACGTTAAGTTTTTGCGCCTGTCAAAGTCAATCTGTGCATATATGCTGCAGCAATAATACATGCACACACAACTTCTCCATTTTATTGGTTTGGTATGCGTAGAATGTGTAACTATACTTTGCTGCATTATTTTTTTCGGGCTGGTGTATTTGGGTTCGGCCAGGCTGTTCAGATTTGCCATTAACACCAGCTTTTAGGAGTTGCTAAAATTATGCGTGCAAAGTCTATGCGTTAATTCCTGCGCGTAGATTGTAATGCCATCCGCGTACCAGCGCACATACACATTTGCGCTCACAATGTTAAGTATAGGACACGCGAGGTACAGTAAGCTTGTGCAGCGTTCGCGCAGGTTCACCTGCGGTAGACGATTACGTGCGTTTGTTGCGCTAACTATGTAATACGGCATTCGGCACAAATGGTTTTACCCCTCGCGTTAATGTTTTTTTGCGCCGGCGCAAATGTATGTGCGAAGATTGTAATTTAGCCCTTTATGTTTAAAAAAAACATGTTATGTTTTATCTCATATTTACTAATATCAATTTTCTCGAGTTAACACATAAAATATATTCCTCACTATTTCCCAATTTTGTTTTGTGTAAATACATACATTTTAAGCAGCAGGAAAGAGAAACCGGTGACTGGCAGATCAATCAACATTACTAGACATGGAACAGTAACTCAACTGTTTATCTAGTTGAAAGGAAAGTGTGGTAACATTTTCCACATGGTTCTATAATGAATATTAGCATTTTAATCTTACAAGCAAATTATATTAGAAATTTAATTTCATTCAAGGAAATTATGGGTAGCTATAGAAAATGGATAAATGGAAATGTTTATCAAGAAGACGAATACTAGATTTGATGAAAAAATCAGTTTAGCGCCAGATTTTAAAAGTTTCTGTTCTCAAGTAAATTCTAAACACATGATCCTAATTAATTCAGGAAAACCCACTGTTTATTGAATATATAACCATTGCATAAGTGCGAGTCCACCACATCTACAGGGTTATTCACTAAAGCCTGGGTCTTCTGTTTAATTAAGACTCAAACCATCCAAATTTGAAAAATCATCTCTGTTCTCCAACACAATGTTTTTTACCATGATCGACTCTTTGAAAACTCTCATGAAATGTCTAGATCTGTTCGTTCAATAGCAAGTTCTGCTCATATCCTTGTTTGAGCCTATAGCTTTGACCACAAAAGTACTTACAGCTTCCCATATACAAGCATCTGCCCCCAGGCTAAGCATTTTAACAAATTAACTGCTCTTTTTTATTTCAGTGTTCAAAGGGTAAAACTCGTACACGTCAGAGTGACTTTTCTCCCATCCCCAAAGGCCATGTTTTGTGTGTTCTTTTATATGTCTGTAAAAAAACACAATAACATAATTTTTTAAAGTCTAACAAGAGTATACACAAAATGTACCGAAGATCCAGTGTTTTATTATTGAATTATATCTAAACCATAGCTCTCTACAAAGTCATACATCACATAGCAGCGACCCTTAACAAATGTCGAAAGACTGATTGTTATGTCTGAAATTAAAATGCTTTCTGTTACGATAATATATATTTAACGTTCAAATCACACTGTTTGTCAATGCGAGTGTAAAATCAAAGCTAACATTATTTTGCCTCATACATGTGCTAAAACAAAACCAAAAGGGTAGGTTTCCATGTTTGCATTCTAATGAGATTATACTAAATCCTTGTGTACAGATGTAGCAGTTCACAATTTATCATTTAGAAAAAAGTTGTCACTAGATCCAGCACACAAGCCTTCATTCCAGAGCCAACACAACAGCTAGCACCTTGTGCTTTTTTCCTTAAACAATGATTTCAACTCGTACACGAAGGATTGATGATCCAGAATCCGGTATTGTACTGTATGTATCACAGCAAGCTTTCGAGGGTGTTAGGGGCATGACCCCTCTCATGACAGCCAAATTTTAAGTATCTGATGGACAGCACACACAGAAGAAGAATGATGGCAGCACATGAACGAACTCAGCTGGAGATGCTGGAATAATCATTAACATATTTTTAGCTCTAATGTAATTGCTTCGACCTGTCTCGTTTGCCAACAATAATTTCACAATAACATAGATAGATATTACTTTGGAATGTTTTCTTATTTATAGGTCCTTTATGAAGAACAGATTGTGTTACATAACACAATGATGGTATACAAAATTCATGATTATTTCTTCAGGAACCTCTTGTTGTCTTTTTTCAAAAAGATGACCTGATGTAACCCATTGATAACTAAGGTTTGACAAATGTCGTTATCATGATTTTCATGGCATAACTATGGTCATTTTTGAGTTAATTTGGATCTTATTCCTTTCTTGTTGCAAAATTTATTTTGTTTTATTTCATGTAAAGACTTGTTATCTAATAAGTGTGACGTCTGATAGGAGTGAATTGTGAGAGTCTTTATTTTATCTTTGTGTTTGGGTTATACGATTTGGACAGCTTTCTCAATTCTTTTTGGCAATTAGAGGTTTATTCAGATTTGTAAGGGAACAAATAACATCAGGACATAAATAGAGGACGAAAATAATCCAAAGTACACATAATGACAATCTACAGGAACATAACATATAAAATTGTCATAGAGAATTGCACATGCTGCCAGTTTGAAACGCCCAAACAGAGTTTTGGATAGCAAAAGGGGAGCATAATAGAATAGTGACGAAACAATTAACAAAGACTAACCAAAAATGGGGCATTGCTCAAATCCTGGGGCACTGAAAAAAATGGAGAGCAATGGGGCATACTCCACACTGCTTGCACACAACTGTGATCAAAGTTATAGAGAGTTAAAAAAAAAGACAAGGGAAGGATAAAAAAAAAAGTGATGGGGGGCAAAGGGAAACAAGGTAGATAAGCTTCCCTGACCTTAACTCCCCTGGCAACCACAGAAAGATAAACCAGAGCCACGAGGGAAGGGGAGGGACACCTCCAATCAGGCGGTCCAGACCTTCTTGATGTGCTCCATCCAACCTTGAATTTTTTATTTTTTTTTGGGAGAAAGGATTTTACCAGGAAGGATACAAAGGAGATTTCTCTCGTTTTCAAGTATGTCCTGGGTGGCGAGTATGTACCGTTAGGTGTCTTGCCCAAGGACACTTATTGGAGAGGTTGCTCGCTGGGATTGAACCCATGACTCCACAGGCTCTCTCCACGCAGAGCAGTGATGTTACCTCTACTCCACCCAGCCGGTACTGGTTACAGTGGTCAAACGTGCCATGATCAGCATATGCGGCAATTTGGCATCAATTTGGGCTCGCTTGAGGGGGGCAACTTTCCAGGAGCATGCTAGACATACTGTAAGCATACAGCCACACAAATTCTTGAGATCAGATTGTTGGCGCAATGGGGCAGGTCAAGTGCTTGGTAGGGTCTATTTCGGAGGGCTGTCCCAGAATCTGGGGCAAGTCTGAAAAAATGGGCTCTCAAATAGGTCAAAAATTGTAGCAGGACCACCAGGAATGAATGTAGATACCATCAGCTCTGCATTCCTGGTAGCAAACTGCTAATGCCCCATATGCATCTAGGCCAGTGTCCTGGGGCGGATGTACCACCTCAAAAGCATGTTGAAGCAATTATCCCAGATCTCTGGGCACGTTGACAAACTGGAAGAGTGGTCCAGGATCCTACTCCATTCCTCTGTCTCCAGAGGTCCACCCAAGTTCACCTCCCATTTAGCCAAATAGAAGAAGGTCTCAGGGAATGTTGTGGCGATAGGGAATTAAAGTAATACAATTACAAAGAGATGAGAGGTGTAGATTGTCCTGCTCAATATACTGGAGTTGGGTAGAAAAGACCAAGAAAGGAAACCATTTTATTAGTAGTCAGGATCATCAGTACTAGCATTTGTATCAGAAATGGTGACGGTCATGGTCAACTGACAGGAGATGAATAGAGGGATTGGTCAGAAATGTGGTACGTTAATCTGAAAAATGGGTTTTGACTGGGCATATCATAAAGGATCAAAGCGTAAGGGAAAGTCTGATAGGGTGAAGTAGGTCATTCCACAGGACTGGTGTTGTCCTTGAGAAAAGCTTTGGAGGCGTGATAAGCTACATCCTCTTGTGGATGCTGACAACCACACGTAGCTTTGTAACACAGCTACACTACTTAAGGTGACTTGTTCTAATTTTATCCAATCTTCAATTAAGTCCAATTTGGAAGCAGTGACACATGCCAGTTATTACCTATGGTATGTACCTATCTATTGTACCCAAGCACATGTGCACAAGAGTGAGGAGGTTGATGATAATTTGTATAGGCAACACATTGAAAATAGTCATTATATTCTAAAAATGATAAACACACAACCAACTTAATTAAAAAAAATTATCATTTTTATTGAAGAATAGCAATGCAGAGGGATGGATACTGCTTTTAATATCTGGTATAGGGAGTTGTGAAGGTGGTGGATCTCATTAAATGCCCACCTCCTTAACTGAACTCAAGTAATGATTTAAAGAAAAAAATAGTAGTTTGTGAGCACAGCTATAGAAAGTTGTCTATCTTCTGGAACATATTAATCTTATGATCTTCAATCAGAATGCCAATTTTTATAGTGCAAATGCATTTCGGTAATACCCCAATGCCTCCTTTTACATAAAAAAATGCTTTCAGAGCATTGTGAACAAGTACGTAGGTAACTCGATTTTTGAGAGGGGGTACAGGTAGGGCTTTGATTTAATGGATCGGTGCTGGGAAGGATATATCTTTGGGGATACTTAAAATCTGGGGGGCATTAGGATTAAGAGCTATATAGAATTAGGGAGCCCTAGGACTTGGAGGGGCTGTTGACTAAGGGTTAGATCTTATCAAAGAGTTCAAAAGAGCCTAGCACGTTTACTCCAATCTCTTCCATGCATAGGTTTTACCCTATATCATAATAGTTTTTAAATCTACTCACAAACATATTTTTGTTTCTAAAGAAATTTAAGTTTGCATAAGAATTTCACAATACATATTTCACAATAACAAACATGAACATTTAGCACTTTTTTGTCAATCATTTTAAAGCTGACTCCCTTCTTTATGTTTTATAAACAAAAAGAAAATAAATATATATATATATATATATACACACTTTCTGATACTGATATTAACACTTCTGATACTTTCATTGATAGCTTGGTGGCAGAGTATAACTTTAGAAAATTCTTCTAGAGAAGATTCTTTAAGACGTTTAAGCTCATGCCTTGGAGGTCTCTCATTCATTAAATAAATGTTAACCTTTGGGGTCATCTATGGTCTGTCACATCCTAATCAATGCTGATGCACAAAATTGGGAACAAAAGCTGTCATCTTGTCAGCGATTCTGATCAATTCCCTAATGGGCAGCTAGATCTTTGAAATCTATACCAAGTTGTGATGAGTAGATCTGTCACCAAGGAAAAGCACTGGAGTGAGGAATAAAGACATGACACCTTTAAACATCTGTTCTTATTCCTTTTATTGTGAGGGATTTAATGTACAGTTTAAGGTGTAAGGGCTAGTTTCTTATTCCTAAGTTTTGTGATAGTTTTCAACTTCGGTAGTTTTTTTATTTAAGATGCCACTTTTGTTAGTTTTTTATTAGCAGTATTTTATTTCTTTTTCAGTGTACCTAAATGTTAACTTTAATTGTATCTTATGTAAATGTTTTAAATTGTCTGTCAATCTAACTCACTTGTCTCCCTGTTTTTACACTCATATATCATAAAGGTAGGCATATTTAAAAAGTATCAATTGATTTTCTTAATAACAAACTATGAAATAATACTTCTATGGAGTTAAGTTGTTTTTTTTTAAATTCTTTATTTTGAATTATGTACTGACGAATAAGACAATCTTAAGCGAAAATGTCCGCGCAGGGCCAAAACATGTCTTCTGTCCAACAACGTACAAAAATAAAGACAAAAGCCATCGTAGTCAAGGTAACTCAGCGAAAAATCAGGAAATGTCCACAACAATAAAAGAAAAATCTCACCAAGGCAAAAAAAAAAAAGAAAAAATATCAAGAACGTCCTCATATAACAAAACTGAAGGGAAAGAAAAAGCACATCAGAAAATCAGAGAGTCACAGTGGGGTAAGAGACGATAGTCTGCAGTAAAAAGAAAGAAAAAAAAAGGAGGTGGCCATCGCAGGAAAGGTGCGCGCCCTCGGTGGGAAGAAAACAAAAATATCCGCTTCAGCCCGTGTCCAGGGCCAGATTTATAGTTAGGCAGAGTAGGCATGTGCCAACAGGCGCCTGCCACAAGGGGGGTGCCTTGCTCTGTGTGTGTGTAAAAATAACAAAATTGTTTTGTTTTTTTACAATTTGCAATAATTTAGACCACTGTATCTCTGGAGCCCTAAGAGCTAGAGGGACATAATAGGTATCATTGGAATGGCCTGCTTATAGCCTTTCCAGTGATACCAAATATAACCAGAGTTAAAGAAAAAAAATATTTTAATAGGAAAAAAATGTAAAATTTATCTAACAGCACTATTATTCAGTTTACAATTATAAAGTGCACAGTGACGCTGCAGAAACACACCTTCTCATTTTCCACACTACCAGCAAGTGTGTATCGGGTGATGCAACACATTGTTTCATTCACAACCTAGACCGTGGCACTACAGTGAACAGACACAGTGGGACTTTGTAACCCTGCATCTCTGAATTGTACACCGCACAAGTTTAAGTGGGGTGTCTTTGGAAAGGTCAGAATCTGGTCTTTCTAATGATACCAACATGACCATGTAATGCATAAAAATAAAACATTTAATAAAGTAAATGCAAAATATTTTTTTCTGTTCTACAGCAGAGGCAATATATGCTTTTACAGTAGATATAAAACAAACAATGCAGCAGCATTCACTTCACTCCTCCTTTAACCATTCTACCCCACTGACTCCCTCACTCCCTGCCCCCTTTTTTACTATGTCTTCCTTTTCTCCGGTCTTGGAGGAGGATGTCTCCGCAGTTCTTATATCCTCCTGCCCAACCAGCTGTCCACTTGACCCCATCCCCTCACTCCTTATTCGGTCTGTCCTACTAGTAATTGACCCTGCACTGACTCATATCTTTAACCTCTCCTCTGGAGTCTTCTCCTCTGCATTCAAACATGCACTGATCACTTTCATTCTAAAGAAGCCATCTCTTGACCCCACCTTCCTCTCCAACTACAGTCCCATCTCTCTGTTCCCCAACTCTCTACTCGGTCCGCACCAGTCCGGCTTCCGCTCCCAACAATCTACTGAGACTGCTCTGACCAAGGTGCTGCTAAAACCAAAGGTCACTTCTCCCTCCTTATTCTTCTCGACCTTTCCGCTGAATTTGACCCTGTTAACCACCCTCTCCTGCTCCTCACGTTGTGTCAACTTGGTCTCAGTGACACCGTTCTCTCCTGGTTCTCTTGCTATATCTCTCTTCACTCCTTCATTGTATCCTTTGCTGGTGCTTCTTCACCACCACTTCCTCTTTCAGTTGGGGTACCTCAAGGCTCTGTTCTGGGTCCCCTACTCTTCTCGATCTATACCACCTCTCTTGGCCACCTCATCTCTTCCTATGGACTCCAATATCACCTCTATGCTGACGACACCCAAATCTAGCTTTCTTTACCCGATCTCTCTCCTCCTATCAGCTGTCTTCGACTGGATGACTTCCCGTTTCCTAAAGCTCGACCTCTCTAAAACTAACTTCTTGTCTTCCCTCCCTCTAAAACCTCCATTCTTGCACCCATTTCCCTTCAGGTTAATGGTGCCACCATTACTTCAACCTCTCAGGCTCGTTGCCTAGGGGTACTCTTGGACTCTGATCTATCCTATACTCTTCACATTCAGTCGCTAACCAAATCTCGCTACTTCCAACTAAAAAATATTGCACGCATCCCAGTCTTAATCAGGGCTCTGCTAAAATGCTCATTCGAGCCCTTAATATCTCCTGCCTCGACTACTATAACCTCCTTCACTCAGGCCTTAAGAGGTCCCAGATTCTGCCTCTACAGCAGTGTTTCCCAAACCTGTCCTTAGGACCCTCCGCCTCGCCAGGTTTGCAGGATATCTGAAGCACAACACAGGTGATATGATTGGCTGCTCAGTGATTGCAAGTTTCAGTCTGCTTTTCCCCAAGGTGAACTGCAAAATCTGGCCTGGTTGAGGGTCCTGAGGAGAGGACTGCTCTACAGTCTGTAATGAACACCTAGGCCAGACTCATACACCTCATCTCCCGCACCTCTACGCCTCACCCCTTTGTCAATCTCTACACTGGCTTCCTGTTTCCTTTAGAATCCAATTCATTATATTGGTGCTCATGTACAACGCTCTCCATAACCATGCCACTATCTACATCTCCCTTATTATCAGGTACATCCCGCCAGCCCACTTCGCTCGGCCAATGATCTGATGCTATGAGTTCCTCGTACCCGCACCCCCAACTCTCGCCTTCAGGACTCTCGAGCTGCAGGGGGCAGCTATGGAACTCCCACCCCCGCAACATTAGACTCTCTTCCCGTCTCTCCAGTCTTTCAAGAAGTCTCTGAAAATGCACTGCTTTAGAGAAGCTTATTGGCTCGCTCTATGATCCCCCATTGTTCATTTCTTGCTCCATCCTCCCACACCTCTACTCTTAGATTGTAAGCCCGCAAGCAGGGTCCTCCCTCCTTCTGTTCTATGTGTGTAACATGTATGTATATTTGTTATTCTGTTTCTCTACATTGTACAGCTCTATGGAACCTGTTGGCGCTTTATAAATACTTGTAACTGTAACCAACTCAACTAAGGCAACAGATTCTGCCTTGTCTTTTCATCTGAGCACAGAAGAAAACAGTTTTTCAGTTTTTTTAAATGTATTTTTTTTCTGCCTCAAAACAAAAATTTAAATAGTCATTTTGGCATGTTTCCTTTTTTTGTTTGGGGGTAGGGGTGCTCCACATTTCCATGCCTACGGGCTCCTGAGGTGCAAATACAGCCCTGCCCATGTCTAACAGAAAGGCCGCGTGGGCAGCCTTGCCAGGCCATGGTGCCGGTAAGGTCTGGCAGGCCACAAGCACCACACAGAAGGCTCATTGGGATGGCAGTCCACAGGCGTCTTCAGCTGCGACAGACACCGCAGTGTGGGACCCAGAGCGAGATCCTGGCCTGCAATCAGCCGGCTCCCTCAGCACCACCTCCTCAGTGACACAGGGGGATACTCGGCAGGCAACTCTGGAGCCGCCACTCCGACATCCATCTCTTCCGGCACCAGCCTATCCCCACCGCTCGGGTCCGGCAGTGGGCCCACTTGCAGCATCACATGCAGGCCTCCAGCCATGCAGCTCTCTCCATCCTGCACAGGTACAGCAGCTCTAGTCTCCTCATCCTCCAGATCCGCAGTCTCCTGACCAGCTCCCATTGCAGCCATCAGCTGACGCCAGGCGCCGCGTGTGAGTGGTTTCCCCTCATCTCCCAGTAACCTCGTCAGACAGTCTTCAAGGACTGCGAACATTGCCTCCATACCTCGCGCGGGGTGGATGGGGTGCTTCAGTCCACGCCATGCTGCACACTTCCCCAAGGGGACATCCAGCGCAGCCAGAAGACGGGTCCTTCATCCTCGAAGCCCGCGATAAACAGTCATCTGGCAAAGAAATCCCACAGAGGGGAGCAGTGGGGGCGAGACGATCAGGAGCCTGAGCAGGCCTCGAAATGGCCGACGGCCTCCTAGATCCGCCAGAAAAAACTCAGCTTTGCTCGGGGGGGGGGGCAAGAACGGGCCCCAGAGCAATCCACCCAGCGACTAGCTGTGCAGGGACTCCAATGTTGGGTTGTCCATGGAGAAACTCCGGTCAAAATCACCGGTATCAGCAGAGGTGTACGGAGCTCCACCAGGACACGTCTGCTCCCTTGCAGAGCCGGCCATGCCCCCGAAGTTAAGCTCTTAATGATACATCACTAAAGGGGTTGGTTATTCTTTAACTGCTGGAGTTTGCCGTTGTTGCAAACTCCAGCCAAAATCGTCATTGTTGCAATGCCTAGTAGAAACAGCAGCAGTTCACGACAGAAAAATCCAAAGAGCAGCAGGAGAAACTTCACAGCGCAGCTTCTCCTCTGCTCTTTGGATTTTATTTTTATGAAATGCCAGCATTTGTCGTAGTTGCAACACAAAGGATTTTCAATGGATTTTGCAGCACCAGCAAACACTGGCAGCTACTGAATGTCCCCCTATACTGATTTAATATCTAGTACTCAACTTTTACACTCTATAATTAAGGGAAAATGGAAAGATATATATTTGTGAATTGTAAACTCTTGTCAGAAGTAAACATTACCAAATACCCTAACTTTTATCATATTTCCACACAAACACTTGGGGCACTATCATGTTGCCTTCGCTAAAACTGGGGCTCAAAGGGGAAAAATTTAGCGTTCGCTAATTTCCTCTTTACGTCCCGGGTTCCCCAGCACATTGCAGGGCAAGCGCCGAGTCTGGCAGCCTGCCCCTTAGTGATCGCTAAGCTTGCAGATGCTGGGGGCAGTGTTGCAGCGCTTTCCCCAGCATTCACTCCATGGCGTCCATAGGACACCATGGAGGATCATGCTGGAGGGTCACATGACCGGCAGGATCTCACCTCTGCAGCAGCGGAATCCGTTACCTACACCTCTGAGCTGGTGGTAACTTTTTCGTTAGCCCCACCAAGTGATCCTAAATCCTAAAGCTAGTTAATCTGTGCTTTCATAGTGCAGGAGGGGTGGGGTCGCGCCTATTCCCCGAAGGGTTGGCTGCAACCACCAAATGCATCCAGCCCAACAACATGTGTAAAACATAACAAAGAAAAAAATGTCATCTGCGCTTACTCCAATTATACCGTGTGAAACTAAACACAATTAGAGGTTTGGTTTCTTATTAATGGCCATTATAAGACTAGCTCGCCCGCCAACGTCACGGCACCTCTATAAGGGCGAGTCCTAACCAAAATGAAACCACAGGTTGCTACATAGCAAACCATACCTGCTCATGCTGCTTGTCAAACATGAGGTAGACTGGTGGGCCTTTATTTATGCTCCCCCAGAAACAAAAATCCACTTTGGGATCAAAACAAAGACACGGAGCAGAGTCTTGATGCAGGGATGACCTGGCTGGAAGTACATTGAAACATACATAGTGCAGGAGGGGTGGGGTCGCGCCTATTCCCCGAAGGGTTGGCTGCAACCACCAAATGCATCCAGCCCAACAATATGTGTAAAACATAACAAAGAAAAAAATGTCATCTGCGCTTACTCCAATTATACCGTGTGAAACTAAACACAATTAGAGGTTTGGTTTCTTATTAATGGCCATTATAAGACTAGCTCGCCCGCCAACATCACGGCACCTCTATAAGGGCGAGTCCTAACCAAAATGAAACCACAGGCTGCTACATAGCAAACCATACCTGCTCAGCTTTCCCCGAAGGGTTGGCTGCAACCACCAAATGCATCCAGCCTCTGTTTTCTTTGTTATGTTTTACACATGTTGTTGGGCTGGATGCATTTGGTGGTTGCAGCCAACCCTTCGGAGAATAGGCGCGACCCCACCCCTCCTGCACTATGTATGTTTCAATGTACTTCCAGCCAGGTCATCCCTGCAGCAAGACTCCGCTCCGTGTCTTTGTTTTGATCCCAAAGTGGATTTTTGTTTCTGGAGGAGCATAAATAAAGGCCCACCAGTCTACCTCATGTTTGACAAGCAGCATGAGCAGGTATGGTTTGCTATGTAGCAGCCTGTGGTTTCATTTTGGTTAGGACTCGCCCTTATAGAGGTGCCGTGACGTTGGCGGGCGAGCTAGTCTTATAATGGCCATTAATAAGAAACCAAACCTCTAATTGTGTTTAGTTTCACACGGTATAATTGGAGTAAGCGCAGATGACATTTTTTTCTTTGTTAACCTGTGCTTTCACTTTGCGCTCCCCATATTAGGTATAGGGAGCGCAAAGTACAATAAACTCGCTCTACCAATTGCAAATTAATGAGCGCTAACGGGTTTTTTAATCTGGTAGCGATTCAAAGGCGAAGTGGGCACAGCACTATGACCTACTTTAAGCTAACGCTAATGCTGACACTAGTGTTAGCTTGAAGGAGGTGGTATTGAGGAGCTTGAGGAGCCCTTGGTATTGGGTCCATGCCAGTCTTTTTTAATTGTTCTGTTTTGACCAATATGTTCTTTTAAGGATTCCTATACTTTGTATTGGAAATGTTAGTTTGTGCCTATATGATCAAGAATGAGCTATTCCAACATAGCTCATTCTTCAACTCTGGAAGCAGAAAATACTGGATTTGAAAAATATTTTATGTATCTAAGCTCCCCAGTGCATATAGGGCTTCTATCTTGGCTCCTGCACATCCCTGCTTAAGCAAGCGCATACAGACCTAGTGCAAGGTTGCACTGGGCTCCATGAAATCCTATCAACTCCAGGAGCATGGCATTCACACTGGCCCACTGAGCCATCGGCCCACCGGGAATCTCCCTGTAGTCCCTATGGCCAGTACATGCCTGGCTACGGGCAAATAGTTCATTCAGTTATGGTATTTGCTTAGTTTGTACTGAATTTCACAGATAAACCTGAATTGCAGCTTAGACAAACTCTGATTCGAACATCCCTGAAAAAAAGAGGATGAAACAAATTTTGTGTGACATGCACATATCTAATCTTTAGTATACGATTTAACTCACACTAAACGATAGTAAATGGTCATTTTTTCCATCTACCGTATACTTTCCCTTCATGTCTTAATCATAATTATGTCTTTTCGCAGTTAAAAACATTTATAATTTGCATCAAGCAGTATATAATAATTGCCTTTGTATTTTTCTAGAGAATGATGACGATCCAGGAATATAATAAAAGATTCCTTGCGGGGTCCAACACCTGTGACTGAAGTTAATGACTGCCATAACCCAGTTGGGTGTCACTGAGCTTGGCCACTACTTCATGGCCCATGACAAATCCTCTTTTTCAGTGCACTAGCAATATTAAATGTCAATTCTATGCCATCCAAAAGATTTTGTAGCTGTCGTAAAAGCTTAACAGCATCCTTTAACATTCTTAATAATGTTTATAGTGAGTAAGGAACCCCTATGTCTGTGAGTTCAAGTTTTTGACCAAAACCCTAGCTACTAGTTGCCAGCACATACACCGTAACAAAGACACAAAAGGTATGCATAATATTGGGTGGGGGGCTTCAAGGTCAGGTAAAGATGTTCACAGAGGACAACACTATTGATATCACATGGTTAATGGAAAAAATGTAACCAGTATTTGTAACAATTTTACATATAAACTACATAGTTTACACATTTATCTTGCTTTTCTTGGCTTGTAGGAATGAAGAATCTGTCTAGGATCAAGTATTCCACAGGTTTTCTCCAGGCAAGTGGTTTTGCTTCGGATGTTTCTGGTCTTGGTTTTTCTTGGTTTTTGCAGTGGATTGTTATGTCTATAATTGGATGAAAGCACTAATTGTTATTGAGATGGATACCATGAAAAAGAACTGGAAGAAGACCATGACTAAGGGAAGAGGACTATGTATGGGACAAGCAGTTTCAGGTTTGTGCTGTCAATGGGTGGATTTCGGCCAGCTGGCGATGGGGTTTGGGTGTTGTTGGCAGAGATTGAGACTTCATGATGTTACCAGTTCCACAGCCATCATGACCCACATGGCATATGTCCTGTTGACTTGATGGCCAGCAGGAGCCCACACATAATGACAAAGACTCTGACAGAGACGGTGACAGACATTGACAGAGACCGACAGTAGCACAGAGGCATTTACATAGACATTCACTACCACTGACACAGACACTGAAAGACCCAAGCTACCACTGGCAGAGACAATGACATATGCACAGTGGAACAAACAGACAATGACACAAAGATAGTGAAAGACACAGTGACAATGTCAGATGCAAACAGAAATATTGAGAGACCCCCACATAGACAATAACACACAGACTTTAACAGTAATATCTGTCAGACATACAGACACAAACAGGCACCCAGTAACGTCACTAGCCTGCTGCTGCATAGTACTGTTTAACTGACATGATGTAATTATTCTGTCATAGCTCCTTAAGTGTCAAACATCCATTACAGAATAAATATTGTCATGTAGCAGGAAGAGGTTAACTAGGAATAACTCACTAAGGGCCCTATTACATTCTTCACGCAAACGTTAACTCGTGCGCAAAAACGCATTAACACAAGGGGCAAAACCCTTTGCGCTGAACGTTGTAATACAATGTCAGCACAACAAACGCGCGTATACGTCTACCGCGGGTGAACCTGCGCGAACGCTGCTCGAGCGTACTTTACCGCACGCATCCTATACTTAACAGTTTGAGCGCAAATGCGTTTGTGCGCTGGTACGCAGATGGTATTACAATCTATGCGCAGTTTGTAACGCACAGCCTTTGCGCGCATAATTTTAGCAACTCCTAAAAGCTGGTGTTAATGGCAAATTTTATCAACCTGGCTGAAACCAAATACACAGCCCAAAAAAAATACGCAGCAAAGTATAGTTACACATTCTACACATACCAAACCAATAAAATTGAGAAGTGGTGCGTGCTTCTTTTTTTTCTGAAACAGCATGTATGTGCAGATTGACTTTGACAGGCGCAAAAACTTAACGTGAGACAATTGTGGTTCTTAATTCTGATTGGCTGATTTGCATGAAAAAAACAGTCCGCACACTGATTTCTGCGCGCAACAATCCTCTGCGCGAGGATTGTAATACCAGCGTTGATTTACGCACAATAACGTTTGACGCTTCGCACACAAATTCACACGCTGCGCAAGTGTTTTTGTGCGAAGATTGTAATAGGGCCCTAAAAGTACAAAGTAATGGATGCATGCTGTCGTTCAAAATAAGATAATTTAAATTTAAGTGTACACAGGTGCAAGTAGGGGCCCCTACTATTTCAAGACATTAACCCCATTCACTGCTGTGCCATTTCACGTCTGTGTGCTGAGCTAATTTTTACTGGTTTTGCTCATCAAGTTTAAATGCGATTTGAAGCCGTGTTTTATTATATGACCCAGACATATTATATTGTATATCCTTATTACGGCAGACCAGGCAGATTCATAATATATCATTATTATATGTATACGTCATGCCCTGCTAGAATGCTAGAGCAAAAAATGAGAATTTTCAATAAAATTTCAATCATCTACAGCGTGTAAAGTTATTTTTTCACATTTTTTTATGCATGTCTTTGCAGTTATATATTCTATTGAGTACGCTTGTTAAAAATCTTAAAAATGGGAAACTGGTACTGTATTTTTAGGAGAAAATACGCGATTTTAGCTAAACGTGAAAAAAATATATTGTTCATTAGTGCAGCATCATTTTGTCACATTATAATTTAAAAGGGAACAATAGTGCTCTATTAATAAAGTTAAAAAAAGAAAAGATTTATTTCTAATTCTATTTATTTTTATTTATTTTGTTAATTTTTTAAAAATTTTGATTTACACCAAACCATGCTCTGGCATTTCTAATGATACCAAACATGACCCTCTACCTGCCACCGATCTGGAGATGTGGCGATTCTTTGGATCCCCTATCTCCACCATAGGTGGCAGCTATGGGGTTAACTCCCGAACTGAATTCATCACGTCCAGCGCAATGCCATCAGTATCCAAGATGTCAGCCACCTCTGGGAGAGAACCACGATTCAGCTCCTATGGAGTTAAAGACAGGCACCGCTGGGAAGGGCAGACTGCCTTTTCCAGCGGTGCCTGCCTTTCTTCCGTGGCTGCTAGCGATAGGGCCTCCCCTTCAGGCATTCTCCCTGCTCTAGGATACTCGCGGTGGCATATTAGCGCTGCCTCGAGTATCCAAGGGCTTAGCGCTGCATTACGGGGGCAAGCTGCTGAATCAGCGCATTCCCCGTTAAATGGTGCTAACACGGGGATGCTAAGGGAAAACCTGCAGATGAAGGTTTTCCACATTAACGTACCCCTTTTAGCAGGCACATTGTAACAATGCCCAAAGATTCTACTATTTTCAAGTACTGTCTGGAAGCCTAAATGAAATATGTTTTTGTAACCAAAGTAGATATTCAAATACAAAAAAATCCCTTCCAATTGGAGGGAAAAGCAAGAGTGTCCTAATTAAAACGTAACTTTTTTTTAATTTTTTTAAATTTAACAAAAAATGGATATTCGGATAATTGTCATGCACTCTGCTCTTGTGGTAGAAATTCCAATAACCCTCATTTGAAGCAGCCTTGTGTAGTGTCTTTAAATATAACTTTATTGAACTACTTTAATTTTCCAGGTAGCTTCTTTAGTGTAGGTATGCAATCTTTAAAAAGTATTTTCAAATTGAGATTTTACAAGGTGCAAATTATGGATCCTGTTTCTGTCTGCAAACTCAGGATAATAAAGCGGGGTCTATTTTTCCTTCATAGGGCTGTAACTTATGGTAGAAATACTATTAACCCCTGATTTGATGCAGTCAGGTGCCTGGGCAGCTCAGGATATGTGTATCTTTCTTACCTTTATTTTTAAATTATTTGTAACTATGAAAACTGCAATTTCTAATTCTTCTATTTAAACTGCCATTTAGAGTTAGGTGTCTTGCTCATCGCTTTCCATGTACAAGGAAACTCCTTACACATTCACGCACCATACAGTTTGCAGGTGTTACTGTCGCAGTAACTGTTTTACATGAACACAGCTAAATTGGATCAAGAAATTAATGTGTTTTTTTCTGTCTCACTTTTACTGATCCCTCTATATAGGAGTTGGAAACTCAAACACCACTCCAGGGCCCTGCGGATTGTGTTTCACTTACACTTATCAATCTATCTGAGACACAACAAATTTGTCTATGTGATATCTCTGTTTTATCGTCATAGTAATCAGGAAAAGGGAGCATATAATTTAACAATTGCTGGCATGGGAGGATCCAAGATTATAGGTTCCTGCAATAAACATCTTCAAAGTTAATGCCCAACATAATACACCAGTATTTCCCAACCCTGACCTCAGGACCCTCTAACAGGCCAGACTTTAAGACTTACGTTGGAGAAATAGACTAAATACTGCAATCATTGAGCAGCAAATCATGTCATCTCTGCTGTGCTTCAGATATCTGGCAAACCTGGCCTGGTACTGGGTCCTGAGGACAGGGTTGGGAAAAACTATAATACACTAACCCTATGCTAAATGTAATTCTAAACCTATGTGTTACCCCCAGGGCCGGCGCTGCCACTAGGCGAGCTACATGGCTGCATAGAAAGCATTGCCACCTAGGGTGCAGCCAGGCCCGACCAGGAGTTAGAAAGGTTTCTGCATGCTCACGGACACCAGTGTTCGTGAGCCGTGGCCTGCCGCCGGCTCCCATGATGCTCGTTTACGACTGTCCGGACAGAGAGGCAGCCGCAGCGGCAGAAGCATTCAGCGCCTCCTCCAGGCTCCTCCTTGATGCCAGCGGCTGACATGGACACAGCGCGCTGGTGCGTGTAACATCAGTCATTGGCAGTCGGTCTCGTGTGAAGGAGCAGCCTGGAGCCGCTCCTCGGTAATATAACTCATTAAGACATTAAACACTCATTTAATAATACATTATAATAATGCTCTCATTAAATACAATGCAATGGTCTCATTTTCTGTGCCCAATTCATAACGCTCTCATTTTCAGTGAACTCAGTACTCAGCTCATCATTGAAGTCCTGCAGCTCAGAGCCATTTCTTTCTTTGTGTGGCTGGGGTCGGCCACACGTTCCAGTGATGTTAGTCGCTGCTGTGGTGCGGGTAGGAGGAGGTGAGCCATGAGGCTGTCCAGACCCCAGGGCACATCCCGCTCCACAGACAGCTCGTCCCCCTGAGCCGCACGTACCACTTTCTGGTGACCAGAATCCAGTCACACTGTACAGGGTGAACTGGGGGTGCATTTTCAGGGTGGTAACCTGTGGGTGCTGCGGTCCGGAGGGAGAGAAACAGCTGATTCGGCCATACAACTCGGACTGCAGAACCCAGCGGCCGTCTCCCTGGGCGCCGATCAGTAAGCTTTTTCATTTGTCTTGCTTTCATTATTTTTTTTGGGGGGGGGAGCGCAAGTAGCTGGTCTGGCCTATGGTGCAAAATAGCCTAGCACCGGCCTTGGTTACCCCCCCAACATCATTATATCCATGGACTGCAAATGTATAACTACTTTGGGTTAAAAGGGCTTAGGGTAAGGGGGACAAGGTACTAGATATTTTTCGGAATGAGCGTTCCAGAAGTGACACTTTCTCTTCTTCCTGATGGCAAAAGTGCCATGTACATCACTGTTATTTACGTGCTAAGTGACAAGGCATTTAGATGCTGCATTTAAATGCCCTGCGGTGCTGGTCTTGCTGAGACTGGTGGGTTGCGCTTTTCCAGGATACCTCATTAATGAGACATACTCCCTGCTTCCATAATACCCTAATATTAACCCAAACAGTAATGCTAATAGTAAACCTAATGCTAACCCTATAAACCCTCACAGTTTAAATAAACATTATAACAATGGCAGAAGCAATGTATTTTTATCAATGATGCTGTAATTTTTTATGGATCAAGGGTAGGGCCATAAAAGTTAAACAGAATATAACTTTTTTCAAATGCGAGTTACATTACTTTTTTTATTCTTGATTTCTTTTTGTTTATGTGGCATTTGTATCCGTATTCAGAAGGTGGTGATGGTGACATTCCCATATGCTACCAAAGAAAGCCCACAATGAAACGAGACACATTACCAGGAAATCGATTAAGAAGTAGTTTGAGAAATACTGAGAGTTTCAAGAAGTTCTTGTCTAGTCCTGTATAGCGACACATCAGTAGGAGTAACAGTGCTAGTTCAATTCAGTGTGCGTGTGGTGGGGTTATATTGAAAGTTCTTCTTCGAATAAGAAAGATGAAGGACTAGGGTACATGAAAGAAAAGGGCAGAGTGAAAAGAGAATGTTAACCCTTTCGCTGCTGAGGCTTTTCCCGCCCCTGTGCTGAGGTCATTTTTTACCTGTTTTGCGCATCATGTTTAAACGTGTTTTGAAGGCTTATTTTAGTATATGACATCGACATATTATATATCGTTCTTTCCGTCAGACTCGGTAGATTCATAATATGTCATTATTATATGTATACGTTATGTCATGTTTGTATATTATAACAAAAAATGCAATAAAATATGTATTTTCAATAATTTACAGCGTGTAAAGTGTTTTTTTCCACATTTTAACATGCGAGCAATTGCGGTTATATTTTGTATGGGGTGCGCTTGTTAAAAAAATTAGAGATGGGGTCTCGTTACATTTTTTTTGGGGAAAATGACACCATTTTTAACAAACGCACCGCATACAAAAATCGTTAATGCAGCATCATTGTTCACATTATAATTGAAATGGGAACAATATTGCTGCATTAACAAAACAAAAAAAAAAAAAAAAAGTGTTATTTTTTTTTTATTATTATTTTTTTTTAATTTTTTTTTATTTTTATTTTTCTTTTTTTTTTTTTTTTTTACAATTTTTTTTACTTTCATGTTTGGTATCGTTGGAACGGCCATGCTCTGGCCGATCCAACGATATCAAAATTTAACCCATAACTGCCACGGATCGGGAGATAGGGAGTTCATTGGAACTCCCTATCTCCACACTTCGTGGCAGTTAGGGGTTAATGCTAGGACTGGCGTCATCGTGCTGCGCACGATGACGCCAGTCCTCTGGGGGAGTTCCCGGAAGCTTGGCCGACATCCAAGATGTCGGCCAGCTCCCGGGAAGGATCGCAAATCGGCGCTTTTCAGCGCCGATTTGCGATCCAGCTCCCCAGGGGTTAATGCCAGGCATCATTTGGAAGGGCAGGCTGTGCCCTTCCAAATGATGCCTGGGTTAAGCCCCTGTGAGCCGCCGATCGGGAGGGAGAGAGGTCCGAAGGACCTCCCCCCCCTCCCTTTCAGGCGCCTCCTCCGCACATGCGGGGGGGCGCCTGAATTATGTGTCATCGCGGGGGCGCGATGACACATAATAATGGCGGCCACTGCTCCGGATGCCGGGCTGACATCCAGGATGTCAGCCCGCACCGGAGGGGCCAGCGATCGGCCGGTACCCGGCCGAACGCTGACCCCAATGCGAGGACGCGCTCAGCGCGTCCTCCGCATACCAGCGGAATGCTGAGGACGCGCTGAGCGCGTCCTTAGCATTCAAGTGGTTAATTAATATATAACATAAAATAGACACCGTCATGCTATACAGCACATGCCCACACCGATCTTCTCTAAAGAGCAAGTCTTCAAAAATAAGGCATAGCAAGGCATCTGGAGACACACATAGGGCCTTAAATTCAGTGTTGCTTGAACTAGCAGAAGTGTGAGTGTGTGTATAACTGGGATGTTGGGTGAATAGTATACTATGTACTTATTCTATCTCACTGTGTTTCTACCTTGCTGTGTCTTGATGTCAGGCTCCCCGCCGCCGACTGTGTAATTCCTGCCGCGTAGCAGTGGGCAACAAATGTAGAGTGCTGCCCAGCCTCAGTACTGGCTTTCCAGACCAGTATCAGTTAATCACAGTGCACATACACCACGCCCTCCTGCTCAATAAAGGTCCACTCTTTCCTTCACACAATGCTTCAGCATTGTCACCTTCACTCCCCTAGTGTTCAGACCTATACCTGCTTTGCTCCTGACTTCCAGAGTACCAGACCCCCTGCTTTGCCCAATGATTATCGCCTTCTACCTGCCTCTGACCTATGGACCGACCTGACTACTCTCTCTGGATAACCCATTGTACCACGCTCTGGATTTCCCCCTGTATCTGTCTGCGTACCAAAGGTACCCAGTGGCGTCACTAGGGTTGGTGTCACCCGGTGCAGTAATTTATGGTGTCACCCCCCCCCGAGTTTTACAGATTTTTTTTTAACTATTCTTACTCCTAAATCAGTACTCCCATATAACACTGAATGCTCATACACACAGCGCACATTACTGTGAGGTTTATTGCTGTGGAGCTCTCTCATATGCTCACACAAATTTTAGCCAACTGCCAGCAAGTACGTTGCCTGTTCGAAGGCAGTGAAAGCACACATGGATATATATTGCCCCCAGCAGCTCTGGATTAGACTGGATATATATTGCCCCCAGCAGCTCACCCATGGATATATATTGCCCCAGCTCACATATGGATATATTGCCCCAGTTCACAGTTATATATTGCCCCCAGCAGCTCACCCATGGATATATATTGCCCCAGCTCACATATGGATATATTGCGCCTCAGTTCACACATGGATATATTGCGCCTCAGCTCACACATGGATAGATTGCCCCAGACCAGCTCACACATGGCCTTGCCCCAGCTCTCATGGATGCTGCCCCCAGCACACATGGATATGCCCCAGCTCCTCTCATGGATATAGTGCCCCAGCTCCTCTCATGGATATAGTGCCCCAGCTCCTCTCATGGATATACTGCCCCAGCTCCTCTCATGGATATACTGCCCCAGCTCCTCTCATGGATATACTGCCCCAGCTCCTCTCATGGATATACTGCCCCAGCACATGGAATGCCCCAGCACATGGATAAATGGCAAATGCCCCAGCACACATGGATATGCCCCAGCAGCTCATGGATACTGCCCCAGCTCACTCATGGATATGCCCCAGCTCACTCATGGATATGCCCCAGCTCACTCATGGATATGCCCCAGCTCACACATGGATATGCCCCAGCACCTCATGGATATGCCCCAGCAGCTCATGGATATGCCCCAGCACACACATGGATTTGCCCCAGCACCTCATGGAATGCCCCAGCTCACACATGGATTTGCCCCAGCACCTCATGGAATGACCCAGCTCACACATGGATTTGCCCCAGCTCCTCATGGAATGCCCCAGCTCACACATGGAATGCCCCAGCTCCTCATGGATATGCCCCAGCACACACATGGATTTGCCCCAGCACCTCATGGAATGCCCCAGGTCACACATGGATTTGCCCCAGCTCCTCATGAAATGCCCCAGCTCACACATGGATTTGCCCCAGCTCCTCATGGAATGCCCCAGCTCACTCATGGAATGCCCCAGCTCCTCATGGAATGCCCCAGCTCACACATGGATTTGCCCCTGCTCCTCATGGAATGCCCCAGCAGCTCATGGAATGCCCCAGCAGCTCATGGAATGCCCGAGCACATGGATACTGCCAGGCCCCCAGCTCACCTCCGCCGCGTGTTCTGTTCGCTCCCTCTGAGCGTCCGGCGGCGCGCAGCTTGGGCGCTCGCCTGGGAGAGCCACGTGACCAGTCGCGATTGGCTGGTGACGTGTTTCCTCCAGGCGAGCGCCGAAGCTGCATGCTTCGGACGCTCGCAGGGAGCGAATACGCAGCGGGGGGTGAGACACCCGCCCTTAGGGTGACGGTGTCACCCTAAAGGCGGGTGTCACCTGGTGCGGGCCGCACCCCACCGCCCCCACGTTACGACGCCACTGAAGGTACCATCAGCCTATCCCATCCAGTAAATTCATCCACATACTGGGCTCATGTATACACACCAGTCCCATGTGGTGCCATCCATATCACCCAGTGGTGCTGTTCATGACACTTGAAGAACTCACTGAGTTTCGTGGATGTTCTTTAAGAATGGTGTGGACTGTGAATTTCCAGAGTTTACTGTAATTAGGATGGACTGTGTCCAGAGGATCACTCACTTTATTTTACAAGTCCTAACTCTGTGAAAGTCATGATAAGGGTATCATATGCTAAGGACCAATATGATTAGTGTGCCATATACTATCACCAAGGTGTACTAAGGGTACTATATTTTAACATTATGGGGCTGTTTGCAGACTTTTGAGTGCTACACTTCAGTGTGATATCTTCTAAGCCTATGGTGTTCTGCTGATTAGGATGCTCATTAAAATTTTTTACTCATTAAAATTTTTGAGGCCACTTGGGTATACTATAAAGTCTTGGCTGTCAGTAATAAAGCTTTCCAGAACTAGATAGATAGAATACATACTATCTCCAGCTTGCAAATGCAATCCTTTGCATTACAGTAGCAATGCCCCACTATGGCTGTTATCTATCCTCAATAGGAATCCATCATTTTGAACTTTAGCTCTAAAGGCCTTTTTTTTCCAAGAATGTTCCTAAAAACTGACTTTGTAGAAGCATAGCAACTCAACTTTGCCAATAGCCTCAACAGTGAAAAAGTACGCAAATGATTACACTACACACGCATTACAAATGCAAATTTTATTAGACAAATTATAGAAAAAATATTAGAAAATAGTAACATTTCAGCCTGTTTGAAAACAATGTCTTCTTGCATAATCCTCACAGTTGCATTCCTCTTGCATTAAACATCCTATTATGGAAGCTGGAACAATTCCGGTGATAACACACTATTAAATATAACATAAAACATAAATAATAATTATTCTGGAATGAAGCCTAGAAACAGAAAACCTCCATACAAGAATAACTAATTTACAAGGAGATTAATATAGACGATAATAATATTGATAATAATATTAATGACATCATATTCAGTTATGACATGCAATGACACCGGTCGAGCCTACTGATACAACCTAGATACTAGTGTGATGTGTGATGCATGTAGCTTAGAGATTTGCAAGTGTTCACAAAGCAAATGGGCATTACAAAATGTAAAGAATTCATAAAGTTATTATTATTATTATAGCAGTCTCTTTATCAGTGGTAAATAGTCACCTGAAGAGATCAGCATCTATAAAAATGTGGCCAGCAGATTCAGAAAAATCAAGACAGACAAATAATCTGTTCTGTTACAGCCACACGATCATCTTCTAGTGAACAATGTGGCCCCCTACAGCAGTGTTTCCCTAACCTGTCCTCAGGACCCACTAACAATCCAGATAGTAACCTTTTACACTGTGGGGTGTACTATGCCGGCCCCGCATCGGCTGGGCCTCGGCATAGCACACCCCTCTGGTTTCAATGGGCCTCTGTTCTCCCATGTGCCATTGGCTGCCGGGTGATGCCCTGAACTCAGGCATTCTCTCTACAGCCAATGACATGTACCACGCAAGGAGGGGCCAGCCGCAGAAGCAATCCAATGGAGCATACTAGTAAGCCCTGCCTGCATTAACACCACGCCTGACGGTAAGGGGTTAACGATCACCTTGGGGAAATGCAGACTGAATACTGCAATCACTGAGCAGCGAATTATATCACCTGTGCTGTGCTACAGCTTGCAAACCTGGCCTGTCAGCGGGTCCTGAGTATAGGTTTGGCCCTTCAGCCAAAATTATACTCAAATAAGCCTTTTAGCAATTTTTATTGCAAATTAGCAATTTTTTTAATTCATTTTTAACTTTGTTAAAATAAAGCATGTGCAACTTGTATAATTAGAGGTTTTTTATGGCGTTTAAACTAAACTTCGGTCTATAAAGTACTGATGTTTCTCAAGCTTAACCCCTTAATAACAATTTACCTATTATAGCTACTTTGTGGTTTTGAAGCAATAGAAATAAAATATATGTACCTCAAACATAGAATGCTGTGCAGTGATATGTCTTTGAGCACAGGTCAAGTAACATGTTCGTATCCATTGCACGCTAAGGGAGTTATTCACCATGTGCCATTGTTTAGTGTCGTTGCAAACAAAGGTGAGAATCATAAATGCTCTAAGTTCCTTTGTCAATGACATGTTGCAATAAACACCAAAGATCAGACACCAAAGGGATTTTATCAAACAAGCCAATCTACAGACTGCTGGTTCTGTTTCCTATCATTGTTATTCAGAGAGAGGTGAAAACTAGGAGAATGACTGGAGAAGTGAAAATTCTAGGTCAAAATAGACGGTTTGGAAAGTGAGATAAATGGGAATATTTTTCTGGTTTGGCAATTTTGACCTAGAATTTTCACTTCTCCAGTCATTCTCCATGTTTTCACCTCTCTCTGAATAGCCCTGTAAGTATTCTGTTTTCTAGTTTATGACATACATTGCGCATTTTCTACTCAAGTAATGAGGTGTATGAACTAGTATTAAATAGACACTCCAGGCTGGAGTTGATCTCCAATTTTAATACATTTTAGTAGCAAATGGACTAGAAAAATAAATAATTTAATAATAAGTAATTTTTTTTCCTCGCAAATTTTTAATGCATCTTTTTTTGCTTCTATTTTTCAGGTTAGACAAATCTTTAGTAAGGTGCACCTGTCAAAATCCCCTGCTGGGCACCGCCATTGTCTGTCTGTCTTAGGCATGCTCTTCTGATCTTACCAGACAGACGGGGAAACATTGATGGCTTGTTTTGATCCTAAAACTGCTGTGCTAATGCTAACACCAAGATAGTGGCAACCTGTAGGCAAGGACGACAGGGGCGCTTTAGACGTATCACATAGTAGTTCAGAGTAAGCAACATCTCAGGTGCTCCTTCTCATCATATGAACCTTCCCGGAGCTTTAACACAGTCATTTTTCTTTTTTTCCTTTAGCAGAGCAGGAACAATTTTATTAAATTCAGGTGTTTTCTCCTAAAACTGAATAACATTCGCTGCTGATACAGCATTAATGTTTTTTGCTGACATTATCCTGTTGCTGGTGTAAGAAATACAGCAAGTTTGTTACCTCTGCCAGTGGGTGAGTGGAAGTAAAAGTTAACTACATCTTCTGATATTCAGCAAAATAAAGATACCATTTCACATGATGTACATGCAGTGTCTGGATTTAGTCTTCAGCTCGCCATCCACAATACAAAGGTAATAAGAAGGCTTGGAAGGGTGGTGAATGGCTCCAAACCCATGCAGAGCATTAGCACAAGTCCGGAAACACCAGAAACAAACACACTTCTCTGGTCTCGGATAATCCTCTTCACAGTCTTACAAAACTACAAAACAAAGCAAATGTTTGTGAGGGGTCTAACAGCATAATCTTGTAAAACAGTTAGATTCAAATCGAGCAAACGGATCCCATTCCCACGGTCATTTAAAACCTTCATGCATAATGAATAGGAATACAGTAAGTTAATCGTAACATTCAAACCTTTACAAAACATGCCCCAATTCTAGCTCATGGCAACATATGTAGGGTGCATGTGTGTCAATTTAATACATAGGTTTTTTTGAACAATATCTGTACAGGATGCTGTAATTCAATGAACAATTTCATAATGTTTTGGCTAGATTTTCTTAAAACAGTAAATGCTCCAAATAATTTTTTTTAAAAATGGCTGCCTGGTGCGTAGTGTATTTACTGTATGTGGACTAAGTTTACACCACTGGAAGTATGCATTTTAGGAACGGAATACCACATGGAATTGAACTATAGAGATAACAACTTAAATTTCCCCAAAAAGGGAAAAGATGTATCAATATGTATGGAACAGAACAGAGAGTGTTTGTTTCCAGGGGACGTTTAATATATGTTGCACTGCAGTTCAGCAGGAAGTAGTTAATCAGGAAGTCAGTCACATGGACACTGGAAGTTAGAGCTGAAGTTTATAGAACTTGTTCTAAGTTATTCTGTTAATAAATTTACTATAGCACTGCAGCTGGAGTCCGAGAGGCTATTTCATAAGCAGCAACATTTATACACATACAGGGTTATTCAGAGAAAGGTGAATTTTGGAGAAGTGAAATCTCTAGGTCAAAATAGCCAAACCAGAAAAATTCTCCCATTTATCTCACTTTTCAAATCAGCTATTTTGACCTAGAATTTTCACTTCAAAAGTTCGTCAGAGTTTCACCTTTCTCTGAATAGCCCTGATAATGAGACAAACTGACCCCTGGATGGCGTGTGTGAAGTTAATTACTTTGTACTTATATAGAGCCAGCAGATTCTTCAATGCTTTACAATAGGGGAATACAAATATGAAACACACCAGGACAGAACAGACAAACATTGGGTTAGTCCAGCAACAACAGCACCAAACAAATTGCTATGCCAGGTGACCCATAACCTTTGATTCTACAGGTCATAGAAAGAAGGACATGAGACAAGAACGGACAGTACTAAGTAAAGACCCCCGCTACTACTATATTTGTGGTAATCTGTTGACCATTTTCAGCTCCGGTTGATTCTGAATCCACATGCAAGTACTGATTCTTTTACTGTAAAAATAATATAAAGTCTTGACTAGATGATTGAACTTTCATTGTGTCACTTTGTCCCAAACAAAACTATTGATAAATGCAGATTATAAGAAACAAAGCTAACAATGTGCCATATACCCTTACAGATCCTACTACGGCCTGGACCGAACTTGCTGCAGCAGGCCTCTCTCCAGATTTGTTGCATGTGCCGGCTGGGTGGAGTAGAGGTAACTTCACTGCTCTGCGTGGAGAGAGCCTTCTGGTGTCATGGGTTCAATCCCAGCGAGCAACCTCTCCAGTAAGTGTCCTTGGGCAAGACACCTAACGGTACATACTCGCCACCCAGGACATACTTGAAAACGAGAGAAATCTCAATGTATCCTTCCTGGTAAAATCCTTTCAATAAATGTTCAACTGGGGTGAGGGATCCCACCCCTCTATGGTTCTTGGGTCGCTTTGGACTCCAGTGACTTCCCCGTCAGCTTCACGGAGCTAACCCTTGATTTTATTTATTTTTATTTTTTGTACTGGATGACTTTCCTGCTTTTTGTTTTTTCTCCCGTTTTGCTCTGCCCCCCACTCTTCATTAAGCTTGGGGCCCTCTGATTTCGAGTTCGACCCCCTTTTTCGCGATATAGTTCAGCCCAACTCTAGGTCCCTATCTTGCTGTTCCGTTTTCTATTGGGCCTTGCATTCTCTTTTCTATATTTTTGTATATTGTTGTGCTGAGTTCTCTTGTACCTATTTTGTCGGCCCTGCGTGGCCGTACTGATGTTTGATTTCATGAGTCTCTTTTTATAATTCTTTGAATAAAGAATTAAAAAAAATAGAAACAAAGCTTTCTTATGAGAACTAGGTCCAAACCTAGGACTCAATTTCATTCCATCAGCTTTCAGTTGACATTTTTTTCTTAATATTGGTTTATTGAAAAAATTTGTCCATTAAAAATATTGCTTGTCTGACAAAAAGTGGACCATTAAAAATGCCCAAAAAAATCTAATATTCAGCCTGGTACATACAGACTTTTGCTTTTAAACATGACTTTTAGAAAAATGTGATGTTTAAAATAAAGATGACAGCCTTATCCCCTCTATTTCCCTGTCTGAAAATCCATTTATCACCACCTTTCGACACTAGTAATTTTTTGGGACATTAGCATACTGATTTGAATGCTGTTGAAGCAAAAAGCTGGAAAGTCTGAATTTGAATCTCATGAACTGAGAAATGGCTAAAATGTAGCCGAACAAAATGCAGATTGTGGCTATCAAGACAAAATAAATCGAGGCCCTAGTGTGAAGTAGCTGTGAAATCCATCCCCATCATCTATAACCTGTGATTAAGGGTTGGGAATCTAGAATCCTCTTGGGGAAATTTAGTCACCACGACCACTTAAGCTTATTAAAGTGGTCATGGTGACACGATGTGTTCCCTCCTATCCCTAACTGCTGTGACAGCTCTTCAAAGCAGATTTGAGGAGATAACTAGCTTATAAATGTAGGTTTCTGAAATAGTAGATTAATATTAAGGAAGACCAAAATAAAACATGACCATTAGTGTACAGGAGGTCTACAAATTCGGTAAAGAGGAGGCACCTTAGTAGCAGGGCTCCCTCACAGTGTAACAGTGAACACAAAACATTTGGGCCTAGATAAGAGCATTCACTGGCACAGATTTGATTAAATAATAGAATGTAACAATGTCTCAATCAACAAGACGCCCACAGAGATTTTCTAAAGATTATTGCCACTGGACATCAACCATGAGAACACCACCTATTGTTGAGAAAAATAAAGCAACGTGAAATTGGTTTGTACCAGAAAACATTATTTCCCACCTAACTAAAGGCTTTCAGAAACTCCATTCCCACCTTGCACAAATCCCTAATAGAAATCAAGAAGTGTTAATTATATAGCTTTAATACTAAAGAAAATAGAAGGGACAAAGTCACATCCTTGAAGCCTGTTTGTGTTGGAGCACAGATTTTCTACCAGAAGTCTTAGGCTGAATGTTGTTGACTGGTAAAGGTATATTTTTTGTTAACCATTGCAATTACATCCTCAACTTCCATTGCTATGAAGGTGTAAATAAATCCAATATGTGCTTGCTTTTGTTTGGAAGTGAGGTGTTGCAGGATAATGAAAAATAACTGAGAGGAGAAATAAAAGAAATAGTGAGAAGATGCAATTGCAGAGCCACATCATGATTCTTCATCAACATGTTCTATACACTGATTTTTGACACAATATTCTGAAATGATGGCTCAGATTAATGGTGAGCGGTATGAATGCTTTCCACAAACTATTACGTTTAGATACTTTAAACAATATAATATTTAGACATACTTTTTCTTCCCTCTACATCATATGTCTGGTGATCTGGAAGAGGGCATAGTACAGCAACTGCACTTGAGTCCCCAGAACAACAAAGAATTACACCCATAAGCAATTTTGCCAGATGGAGTCTCAGGGGCCGGCAAAATTGCCACCCCAGATGTTTTGGAGCTGATGCTCAGCCACACATCTGGACGGCCAAGGTTGCTGACCTATGCTCTAGGAAATATGAGTGTAACCACGTTTTATAACACTTAGGCTTATGTTGTCTAAGGCTAGGGTCAGACGAACGCAGTTTTAACGTGCGTTTAGCCGCACGAAATCACGGCCGTGATAGCAGCAAATGACGTCCAATGCCGGGGAACACACGACGAACGGCCGCACGAAAGTTCGTCCGTGCAACGCAAGTGGCAAACGAACGCATTTTTTCGAAAACGTCAAACCGCTACTACTGACGTACAGAGTGCGCTGCGTCCGCATAGCGGCGTGTTTGCGTGATTGGGAGACGTCAAACGCTGCTAATGTCCGGCTAACATAACGTCCAGACACAAAAAGTGTTTTATTGATGATCCGTACAAAATCACGGACGAATATGCGCATCGTATGACCGCTAACGCGTATTTCGTGAAAAAATACGTCCGTTCGTTCGACCGCACTTTTCCACGGACGACGCGAAAAATGCGTTTGTCTGACCCTAGCCTAAAATATAGGTCAATTATGTAGTTTTCTATATTGCTTTCTGTCAGTGTTTCCCAAACCTGTCCTTAGGACCTTTTGACAGGCCAGGGTTGCCAGATATCTGAAGCACAGCACAGGTGATATAATTGGCTGCTCAGTGATTGCAGGATTCAGTCTACATTTCCTCACGGAGATCTGTAAAATGTGGCCTGATAGAGGCTCCGGAGGACAGGTTTGGGAAACACTGTCTTAGATACTATTAAAGAGCAACTGGGACTTCCGAAGAAATCATACTGAGATCAAGCAAAAACTTACCTAGAACTCATGATATCTTTTGAAGATTTGAACCTCTGCTTTCTTTTAGTTAACCAATAAATATGAAATGAATGAAATCATAGCTATTTTGTATCTTCTCCTTTGCACAGGCCTAATTCCTCTTTTGAGTCCTTCTTTACATGATGTATCTCGTCTTGTTTCCACCCATAATTGACTGAGAGAAGTTTTCTAACACTGTGGTTCATTGCCGAAATTCACTTTCCATCAACATAAAAAAAAATTAAGATACATTACTTGAAAAATATTTGCTTCCCAATGAGAATCTTAACACAGCTTTATATTTTCAATGTTGACTGATTGTGGGTCTTCTTCAATGCAAGGCATAGTCATACAACCTCCCCTATGACAATTCTGGGTTGAAGGAGGACATAGGGATACATGATATATAGGAGAACTCAAAGGACGAACTGAGCCTGAGTAAGTTGATAGATACAATACAATTAAAATGGCTTTCCCTGGTTTTTCCTTACTTGAACAGAGCTGTGACATCATTCATCTAATCTTTATTCTTGATTTACAAAAAAACAAAACAGAGCTTCAAATAAAACAAAGGTTAGTATGAGTTATGGGTAATTTTTTTATGTTTGATGCAATAGGATTTGGGGAAGTGACTATTCCTCTTTAAAGGGACATTCTACTCATCCTGACTACTTTATTGTTTTAAAGTGGCCAATATGTTAGGAGTACCCCCACCCCTCCCAGCTCCCCAAATCCTGCAGAAAATCTGGGTGAAGTGGAGGAGTTTTCTCTACCCCAACCAGCATCACCAGCATCCGGGATCTAAATTTCCCAACTGCTCCCAACAGTCGCCAGTGACGTTGGCATCAGTGCTGTATCTTGGCCTAGGCCGACAATGCCTAGGCCTAGGGTGGCAATTTCAGGGGGGCGGCAAAATAGCTGCCTTCTGCACGATAAAAGCCACTCCAGCACAAAATAATCTACCCCCCACCAGAAAACCACATCTGAGTAAGCACCGCGAATGGAGGTCTTGCCGTCACGCCCTGCTGACGTCATCATCATTGGTGGGGGCATGATGGTCGATTTGCTGCCATCTTGGTGGAGACCAAAAGAGCGGCAGAGTCTGCCACTCTCTTGGTCTCCACCAAGATGGCGGCGCGTGAACCTCCGCTCAGCAGCCCCTACAAGAGAGATGGGGAGCGTCCCATGCCCCCCGTGTAATTCCCCACCCACTCAGCCCCTTGTGTATGGCTGAGTGATGCCGAGGGAATGTCCCGCCAAGAGGCTTGCACGTGTGCAGCACCTGGGAATTTCCAGTCTGCCCTCCCTCAGCCTGCACTCAGTCAGCAGCTCGCTGCCCTGCCTCAGGATGTCCTGCCTCAACTTCCCCCCGCCTTGCAGGTCATGGGCCAGGGAATAGAGGGGCCCTTCGGCTCAAAAAGAGCTGCTCACCATGGTCCTTAGCTTTCTCTCAAGTAGGGTGACTTTACATTTCCTCTATGTACAGATATATTATGTGGAATCCATGATACAGGGCTCTTTGAATGTCGACCACAACATGTTTTTATCATAACCAGTTTCCATGACATTATAGCATTTGAGCTTCCTGACCTTATTGATTGGATTCCACCCACATCATGTGCCCACAGGCTGGCCATGGGCCAGCCATGGGTCAGTAGTAAACCCCTGTGTGCCATAGGGTAGCAGCCACGAGACAGCATTAACCCCTTGCGTGAAGCAAGACAGTGGCTTCTTAATGCTTCTGCTGGGGAAGCAGGCCGCAACGGCAAGACCTCCGCTCACTACTCCTACACCAGGGGTGGGTAACGTCCGGGCTGTATAAGGCCTGCAGAATCACTTGGTCCAGCCCTCAGGATGCCACAGCAGGGGGTGAATTTAACCCCCCCCCCCCGCTGTGGCATCTTGAGGGCTGGACCAAGTGATTCCCTGACCTTGGTGAGTAGTAGAATGAGGGGTGGCGGGGATTAACCCTGCTTCCCTCACTCACTGCTGTGCGCCGGATCTTCCTTCACGCTGTGCATCTTCCAGGCATTTGAAATGGTATACAAAATATATAAGTAGGCACTTGGTATCTACTTTTAATATACAGAGAGGAAGCCGTGGAGCCTAAATAGGAAGGGCGGGGTTTAAACAGGAAGATGTGTGGCCTCAACAGGGAGGGGTGTGTCAAATTTAAATTAGGGGGTGCACGAGTTTAGTCAGGCCTAGGGCAGCACAAAACCTAAATACACCTCTGGTTGGCATGCAGAGAGAAACCAGTTGCGGTAGGGATCAGATTCAGAGAGTGCTACGGAATTTGCATAGATAAAGTGCGTGAGTCCAATTACACTTTGCAATTTGCAACTCCTGTGCCACACAGGTTGTGTAGGAGTGCATATTGTGCAGAAAAGCTTCAGGGACTTACAGGTTCCTTAAGGAGTCCCCGAACCGAAGAGGAGGAGCTGCACGTGGCAAGGGAGAAAAGGTGAGTAAAATCACCTAAATAGAAAAAAAAATAGAAAATAATTGGGCAGAGGCTGTCAGCAGCTCAGAGGGATAATTCATCCATCCAAATGCAGGACTTAGTCCTGCCGAGACCCTCAGTTTAGGGAGGCTTTTGCTCAGGTATCAGGGTTTGGAAACCGTTTGGGAACTAGCCTTATCCAATGGTATCAAAGCCAGCCTGCATTGAGAGCCACTGGATTGGCTGGAGCTCCTAGCACCCTTTACATGCTGAGAAGGAAGCATGCCATATCCCGCGGAGATCAGAGGGAGACCAGCGCTGCATTTAGTTGAGTTTTTAAAGCAAAATAAGGGGATAAAACAGGAGGGGGAAGAGCAGAGGATGTTAGGAGGGGTTAAGGTTTATACTGTCCGTTTCCCACCGCCTCATGTTTTAACTCTATAGTACCCCTTTAACCACTTGGATGCTGAGGACGCGCTCAGCGCGTCCTCAGCATTCCCGCTGGTATGCGGAGGACGCGCTGAGCGCGTCCTCCCATTGGGGTCAGCGTTCGGCCGGGTTCCGGACGATCGCTGGCCCCCCCGGTGCGGGCTGACATCCTGGATGTCAGCCGCGCATCCGGGACCACAGCCGCCGGAATTAGGTGTCATCGCGGCAGCGCGATGACACCTAATTCAGGCGCCCCCCCGCATGTGCGGAGGAGGCGCCTGAAAGGGAGGGGGGGAGGTCCTTCGGACCTCTCTCCCTCCCGATTGGCGGTGCACAGGGGGTTAACCCAGGCATCATTTGGAAGGGCACAGCCTGCCCTTCCAAATGATGCCTGGCATTAACCCCTGGGGAGCTGGATCGCGAATCGGCGCTGAAAAGCGCCGATTCGCGATCCTTTCCCGGAGCTGGCCGACATCTTGGATGTCGGCCAAGCCTCCGGGAACTCCCCCTGAGGACTGGCGTCATCGTGCGTAGCACGATGACGCCAGTCCTGGACTTAACCCTTAACTGCCACCAACGGTGGAGATAGGGAGTTCCAATGAATGTTGTAAATAAATGTTGGGAAAAAAAAAAAAAAAATGAAAAATAAAAATAAAAAAAAAATAAAAAAAAAATTATAAAAAAAAAATAAACACTTTTTTTTATTTTTTTTGGTTTGTTAATGCAGCAATATTGTTCCCATTTCAATTATAATGTGAACAATGATGCTGCACTAACGATTTTTGTATGCGGTGCGTTTGTTAAAAATCGCGTAATTTTCCCCCAAAAAAATGTAACGAGACCCCATCTCTAATTTTTTTAACAAGCGCACCCCATACAAAATATAACCGCAATTGCTCGCATGTTAAAATGTGAAAAAAAACACTTTACACATTGTAAATTATTGAGAATACATATTTTATTGCATTTTTTGTTATAATATACAGACATGACATAACGTATACATATAATAATGACATATTATGAATATACCGAGTCTGACGGAAAGAACGATATATAATATGTCTGGGTCATATACTAAAATAAGCCTTAAAAACACGTTTAAACATGATGAGCAAAACCGGTAAAAATGACCTCAGCACAGGGGCGGGAAAAGCCTCAGCAGCGAAAGGGTTAAATAAGCCAAAAATGTGTCTGCAAAGCTGGAAGATATATTTTGGATGTAAAATATATTTCCTGCGTCTTGACATTGAAAATTGAACCACTTGTACTGGAAATCTTGAGACATTTTCTGTATTCAAAGAATCGTGCAAGCAGACAATATTGTGGAATGAATTACTGTCAGATACAATGCATCCTTATTTCGAAGTTTGAGCAATCAGAGGCAGGCATTCTACTCGCTCTTTGCAATCTAGTGCTTTATTGAAATTTTTTAATGATATATTCTGAAAAGAAGATCAAAACACTAGTTCAGTGTTAGTATTCTAAAGGGAAATTTTCAGTCTTAGAAACAAGCACTAGAGTTCAAAAGATTGCTTTTTATTTTTTAAAAGGGAAGAATGCCCCCAGCATTGCCTGACCTATTTCTGAAGAAGGGGCTTTCAAACGCAACACATTAGACAATTGTAAATTGCACTCTTTATCCAGATTAGAAACACATCCAAAACATCCAGACTATTTACCGCGACATAAAGACATTAACTTTTTCAATACTGACTTATTTTCTCACTTAAATTAATTTGTGCCACACTTAATTGACATTGGGATGCTATATGAAAGCATTAAAAAATATAAATAAAAATGTTCTACATTTGTGCAATTTTATCTTATTTCTTTGTTCATCCTTTTATGGAAATATAAGATAATACATGGGTGTAACTAGATACCACTGGGTCACAGAGCAAAGTAAACTGTAAATTGGCCTCCTGACTCTTATGTGTTGACATACACCCCCACTTCCCCTTGTGTGCCCTCACTTCCCATGTGTTTCCTCCATTACCCCAATGCCACAATTTCCTCTTGTTTGTGTCCCTGTATCCATTCCCTACTTCCCATTGTGTGTCCTAGTACCCCCACTTCCCCTTGTTTGTGTACATGTGGCCCACTTCCTCTCTGTGTCATTCTGTACATCAAATTCCACATAACATGTTCCCCTTCGTAAATGCTAATCTTGATGATCACGCTGCAGACATGCCTTCCCTGCTCTACTCAATCTTGGACAGCAGAAGCTGTGTGTCTGCAGATCACTGAACCTGCTTGCTAGTAGACTAATGGAGAAAAGCAGGAGAGGAGGCAGGTCTCAGCTCGATCTAGATATCTGCACAAGACCGCGGTTTACTGGCTACATCCTACATGGACCCCTTTTTTACTCGAGAATATATCCCTAAAAATACAAGGCATAGCAAACTAAGTACTGTAGCTCATGGAACTGCTGTCAGTGTTCTGAATCGACACTGCATGTGTCTGCATTCTGTCAAGGAGGTGTCTAGTACTGGGAGCCCTCTGTCAAATACTGCATAAATTCTGCTAAAACACTGAAATGATTTTACAAACTATTTAGACTGTTTGTGTAGGTGTGTCACGGCACATGTTGTCGCTGATGCTGCAGAAAGGCCCGAGTCGGTGGTGCTACCACTTGAACTCCTGGAAGCACCTTTCATGGCAGAATATTCCACCCCTGGGTTTCTCCTTAGCCACTTGAACTGCCTTCATCTTGCTAGAGTGGGTGTCTGTGGAGGCGCTTACTAGGTAACTGTGGTTCCTTAAAAAAAGGGGGGGTGCTGCCTACAAGGGGTTGCACAAAAATCTCAACCTAAATGTGCAAATAAATGTGTAGAAAAGGGTCCTAGTGGCGCAGTGGGTGCTTCCAAATATGGAGCAATCTAGATGAGTATTTCTAAATGCTGATATTATGGCTCAACTCTATTTATCAGGTGGTGATAGATAAAAGTACTCAAGTGAGTCAATGTTACACTAGTATTGTGCAAATAGCAATTCTGTGCAAATGAACAACCTTGTGCAAAATAAGCAACAACAATGGTGATAAATCCTTAAGTCATGCGTACAAATCTGCTCCTATAGCACAAAGTGTATAATAATCCACATGTGCAAAATGCATATAAAGTACATATAAAGTGCATGTGCTCATATATCCTATTCCATTCGTAAAGTTCAGACAAACAATTTGTGTTGATGTGACATCAAAAAAGTCATAAGACAGTCCTTTTATTAGGTTATCTGATAGTCTCTGGATGGCCTATGACTGTATGAAGTGCACGTAAAAAAATGCAAATCTCAAAATGAACAAGGTCCGTGACTCCTAGTCACCATACAGTATGTAGGTCACACTTCAGACAAAATGTTCCAACGTTATGCTTCCTCTCCTCAGTTGGTAGATTCCGTAGCATATATGAGGAAGACAAAAAGAGAAAGACAATAGTGCAGACTGTTGTAATTTGTGAAGTGAATATATATATATGAAAATCACTCACAAATTATAGAGCCTAATAAGTCCTGGCTCTAGGTTGGAATGCCTCACGTCAAATACAGGTTGACGTTCCCCCTTTTCCTGGGTCTTCCAGTTATCCTCAAATAAAACACATACAGAGAGACAGCGCTCCCATAGCGTGACACAGTACGTATATTCTGAGTAATTGCAATTTTTTGTTCAACTCACCGATGTTGGAGCCTCGGTTTTCTCAGGCTCAGCTTAAAGGCAAATGGTACTTCTTAATAAGGTGAGTACCTTACCCCTCTCTACTGCAATGCCTTTCAGCTTCTGTCTCCAGCTCTGTATTACCATACAGATGGGGATGAAAAAGGGAGGGAGGGAGGGGGGGGGAAGACAAAAATTCCTCTGCTTTCACCTTTAAAATATTTTCCTCACTCTAAAGGGAGAAAATAGTAAGGGGGTATCCCATAACAGAGTAAAACCAGAGATGAGAATCAAGTTAAAATATCAAAAATTTATTCCAAAAACAGTGTGGGGGGGGGGGGTTTACTGGACGCTTTTCGGCACTACACCTGTGCCTTCTTCAAGCAGTATAGCATATGGGGTAAGGGCCCTACATACTGTATGGTGACTAGGAGTCACGGACCTTGTTCATTTTGAGATTTGCACTTTTTCACGTGCATTTTATACAGTCATAGGCCATCCAGAGACTATCAGATAACCTAATAAAAGGACTGTCTTATGACTTTTTTGATGTCACATCAACACAAATTTTGTGTCTGCACTTTACGAATGGAATAGGATATATGAGCACATGCACTTTATATGTACTTTATATGCATTTTGCACATGTGGATTATTATACACTTTGTGCTATAGGAGCAGATTTGTACGCATGACTTAAGGATTTATCACCATTGTTGTTGCTTATTTTGCACAAGGTTGTTAATTTGCACAGAATTACTATTTGCACAATACTAGTGTAACATTGACTCACTTGAGTACTTTTATCTATCACCACCTGATAAATAGAGTTGAGCCATAATATCAGCATTTAGAAATACTCATCTAGATTGCTCCATATTTGGAAGCACCCACTGCGCCACTAGGACCCTTACCCTTTTCTGCCTTCATCTTGCTGCCTGGGCAATCTAGTCCAGTCTGCTGTACCAGAGGTGCTCCCAGGGCTGGACTGGGACGGAAAAAAAAAATCGTCCCTGGACTTCATACAGATCGGCCCACTTTAATTATGCAAACACGCACAAAAAATAAGTAAACAAAAAAAATTTAAAAATTATTTTATGTTTGTGTGGTTTGTTTTTTACTTTACATGTTAATGTTTGGCATCATTAGATATTCCAGTTTCTGACCTGTTCAAAACACCTAATGTGATTTTGTGGGGTGTAAAGAATGGAGATACAGGGGTCCAAAGGACCCCCACTCTCCTCGCAGTGGTGTGGCGGCTTGTGTTTTAGTTGGACCGATGCATAATAACGCCTTACTACATCACCTCCACATTTGGTCCCGGGCGTGGGAAATGAGATGGTGAGTTAGTCCAGTAGCATTGTTTGTTTTATAAAACAAAAGCACATAATGCTGCCGCCTTAGAAATGGGAAAAGTAAATATTGCATTTAATATTTTTTCTATTTTTACACATTACTTAGTCATATTTGGTATCATTGGAAAAGCCAATTAGAAATAAATGAAAATATTTGTATTTTTATTTATTTTGTACTATTTTTACGATTAACTGGCCATGTTTGATATAACTGGAAAGTCTAGGATCTGGCCTTTCCAATGGCATCACCACTGACCTTGTGGGTTACAGGTTTCAAGAGACACAGGGGTCCGAACGACCCCAGCACCTCTTGTATTGGATTCCCCTCCCGGACAGGGGAACTCCCTCTTTATGACGCCCAGGGCTTGGGGGCAGTCCCACAGTGAGGGCTGACATGCAAGACCACTGTGGTTGAAGCCCCAGATTGGCAACAGATAAGCGTCAAACTGGGGCAACACACTAGTCCTCCCCTGCTTGCGGATCCCCCCTGTCAGATGCCATGGGGGGCAAGTGTCCCCCTGTTCCCCCTCGCTAAACCACTGCCTGGCACCCCTCACTGCAGCATGCCAGTTTAGGTTTTCAATGAACCATTGCAAAATAAACGCATTGTACAATCACCTTCACACTTGCTGGTATCATGGGACAAGAAAGTGCATTAGTGCAGCATCATTGTTCACTTTATAATTGAAAAGTGTTCAATAGTGCTGCATGAAAAAGAAAAAATAAAGACATTTTTATTGATTTTATTTTAAAACATAAACTGATCATGTTTGGTATCATTAGAAAGGCTCTCGCCTTTCCAACAATACCATGCATGACCCTCTAGCTGCTACGGTTGCAGAAAAACAGGAGTCAGAAGGACCCCTGTAGCTCTTGCCTAGGGAATTCCCTACCCCGCCACGAGGGGAGAGTCCCTTTCTGAAATCATCACAGGCATGCATGATGACATCAATGGGTGGGGGGGGGTCCCAAGGAGTGGTCTGAGTTCCAGGAGGTCAGATGACCATGGGATTCCCCCCCCAGACCCGCAGGAGTGTCCCCCAAGGCTGCAGGGAACCCATGACATGTGGGGATGTCCTCCGCATGCTGCGGGGAACCCTCATGACGGCCCCCGTCTTTGCAGTGAACCAGCATTCACATTAGGCCAGCTTCCCAGTGGGAATCTCCCGGTAGTCCCGATGGCCAGTACATGCCTGAGTGCTACCAATAATGAGACCTAGAAACTGCTATATACGAGTGGAGTTCCTAGACTGCCTTGCTCCATCATTGACTGCTTTAGGTGTGCTCTGAACTGTGTTGCTTGTATCCCTTGTGGGCCAGCTGCTGATCCAATAAATTAAATATCATGTGATACTTCTTGAAGATAACATACTAAAAGTAAAAGTATGCTGTTGGTATATAAAAAGGCTAAAAGTTTTGTGATTTACTTTAATATTATCTTCTATAATTTCAGGTATGACTTCAAAAGACCTTAGCTATGACTTGGAGATTTCATTTTATTTGGCTAACAATCTAATAATGTTGTCTGTAACAGATCTCCGTACACTGACTCGGTCACATCTGTTAATGCCACTCGCTTGCCGGACCCCCGTTCTCCCACTGGCAGTCTTTTGTGTCTTTCTTCAGCCCTTAGCCAAAGCTTAAGGACTGGTACACTCAAAGTGCAGTAATAGCATTCCAGAGAAAGTCAACACGCAGATTTTGGGGTTGGAACAGTCAGCCTGGAACTGAGCCTTTAATGAGCTAAATATATACAGTGCCAGGACGAGCCTAGTGGCCATGGAGAAATGATACCCTGGCGTCTTGCTGCGCTTCATTGGGAATCTCTCCCCAGGCATCTTGGGGCACTATTCCCTTGTGAACGCTAACATTAACATTCGGGGGAGTATGTGTTAATGTCAGGATAAGTGACATTAACGCTTGCCCCCATATTACCTTCCTAACGCTACACCCATGAGAAATCAGAACAACGGTGATTGTGCTAACTTACGGTACTTCGTAAACCTATACTTAACATGCGGGGGGGAAATCAGTAATTAGCATTAGGGCTTTGTAATACCATACTTATCCTAACGCAAATTACCCCACCGATGCACAAACCTAAAATTTAGCTACTAAATTATTCCGCTTTTGCAGAATCAGTTAACACCAGTTTAACCACCCCCCCAATAAATCAGATACTCACCTCTCATCCCGCGGCAAGAACGGCGGCCCGATCCACTGCTTCTGGTCGCCGGGAGCAGAGTGAGATTGGGGGAAAAAAAGTCCCCAGTTTCCCTTCGCGGCCCTGTATGTCTCATGAGAGCGATGTCGTGTAGGGCTTGCGGCCCAGCAGTGCAACTCTCCATGGACTCCAGGAGGAGATACTCGCTGAAGTGTTACCACGACTATCCCCCAGGGCAGTGCTGCGTTCCAGGACAGGCTGCTGAATTAGCCCTGGAATATGGTGCTAAAATGAGAATGCAGGCGCAGGTATTCCCTGTTAGCATCGCCATTTAAGCGCCAATAAAGGAATAAGGATCTTGGACAGATAATGGAATTAACTATGGACACCAAAATGGATTGTGCAAAACAAAGCAGAACAAAAGAACAACAACAGATACAATAATCTGTCAGACGTAAACTTATTCTGGAAGTTGTAAAGGGCTACAGAGTGAATTCAACATATAAGAAACAGGGAAACAATATACAACATCAGGCCCACACCTCCAAAATTCATCCCTAGGTCCATGTAACCCAAGTTCAAAGTGATTCTCGTCACATTGTCTATTTTCTTGTGAATTTTAATTTTACAACCTTAAGATCGATCTCAAGACATTCATTTGAATTTCTGTTTTCACTTAATCATATTCTTTTCCCATGTTTAGTCCATCACTGCCACCTGCTGTTCTATCTGATGTGCAGTGTATTTTTCTGGCTGGAGTTTACAATAAAAGTTGCTTTCACAAAAAAATAAGATAAATAGTACCAACTTTGAATATTCTATATAAATGTGGTCCTATAAGTGTTAATTTATCTGAATTAATTGCAAAGAGAGGCTTTAGGAATGATCACTCCAGCAGCTGTGCCATCAGTAATAACCTGACCCACAATCCCTGGGCCCTATTCCAATACTGTTGGTAACACCAAATACACCCCAGCCCACTCCCTGAGATCAAACAGTGACCTACGCCTATCTTCTCCCAGCATCATCTTTTCCCATGATAGACTGCAGGATTTGTCGCGCGCATCCCCCATCCTCTGGAACGCTCTACCTTGTACTATCAGACTTTCCCCTAATTTCCCTTCCTTCAAACACTCCATTAAAACATTCCTATTTAGGGAAGCCTACCACCTGACTCACTGACGCAACCAGTCCATCACTCTCACCTTGCAGTCCTCTCCTCCTGTTTCCACCCCCAACCCTTCTAGATTGCGAGTTACCACGGGAAAAGGGCCTTCGTTTCCTCCTGTACCGGTTTGTCAATTGTTGTTCAATGTACTGCAACCCTGTCTATATTGTGCCCATTTTACATTGCTGCGGAATATGCTGGTGCTATATAAAACAATAATAATAACGGAACCGGTAAGAGAGATATCGTTGAGAGCTGATGCCCCTTACTAGCTCCCTGTTACCAACAGGATTGGAATAGGTTCCAGGGTCAGAATAAGGTCCAAGGGTGTACATTTTGTTACTGAAGGTGCAGTTGATGTATTACCAGATGATCTTGGAAACATAGTAAGCCACAACATAATTCCAGCAGAAGAGCCATGCTCTGCCCCTTATATTGGCTCCTGGAGCCCTTATGACACTATAGAGTCTAGCTCAATCCTGCTGCAAGCTCAGGAGTCATGTAGGGACAGCCAGTGGCAGAAGTAGCAGGGTTGCAGCGGTCGCACTTGCGACCGGGCCCTGGTATTCCGCCACTGGAGGGGGGCCCAGGCAGCTACAGACGGCTCTTCAATTCGCCGGCAGATTCCGGCAATCAGCGCCGGAATCGACGGAACACCTGCATGCAGCTTGGCTGCTCGCCTGGGATGGGAACCACCTGACCAGCGCACGAGATCGCGGAGTTCACGTGAACTCCACGATCTCGGTCAGGTGGTTCCCGACGAGCGGCCAAGCTGCATGCCAGCGGCCACTTGTAGGGAGAAGAACAGTCGCAGACAGAGGAGCCTCGGAGGTGAGAGCTGGGGGCAATATATATATCCATGTGAGCTGGGGGCAATATATATATCCATGTGAGCTATGGGCAATATATCCATGTGAGCTGGGGGCAATAGATATATATATCCATGTGAGCTGTGGGCAATATATATATATATCCATGTGAGCTGGGGCCAATATATCCATGTGAGCTGGGGGGTCAATATATCCATGTGAGCTGGGGGGCAATATATCCATGTGAGCTGGGGGGCAATGTATCCATGTGAGCTGGGGTCAATATATATATATATATCCATGTGAGCTGGGGCAATATGTCCATATGAGCTGGGGCAATATATCCATGTGAGCTGGGGGCAATATATCCATGTGAGATGGGGGCAATATAGCCATGTGAGCTGGGGGGAATATATCCATGTGAGCTGGGGGCAATATATCCATGTGAGCTGGAGGCAATATATCTATATCCATGTGAGCTGGGGGCAATATATATTTCCATGTGAGCTGGGGGCAATATATATATCCATGTGAGCTGGGGCAATATATATATATCCATGTGAGCTGAGGGCAATATATATTTCCATGTGAGCTGGGGGCAATATATCCATGTGAGCTGGGGGGCAATATATCCATGTGAGCTGGGGGCAGTATATCCATGTGAGCTGGGGGCAGTATATATCCACGTGAGCTGGGGCAATACTATTCACTCGATGGAGTCCATAGGACTCGATTGAGCCAGACGCCGGCAGTCACATGACCTGCCAGATCTCGCCTCGTGAGATCTGGCCCCGGTCGGTGTAGTGATACGCATGGGGAGACTGAGAAACTTGTCCCCCCAGTCTCTCCCTGCTCCCGCCGGACGGAGGAGGTGGACAGACCCATGGTCCTTGCCGCGGGACAGGAGGTGAGTATCTGATTCATTTTATAATTTTTTTGGATGGTGTTAACAGATTCTGCAGAAGCGGAATCTGTTAAAACCAAGTCCTGGCTTTAGTTAACTTTTCGCGAACTCCTGCCGGATGTTAATCAGCATTAGGACTTTGCGCTCCCCATGTTAAGTATAGGGAGCGCAAAGTACAGTAACCTCGCGCTGAAAAGTGCAAGGTACCAAACGCAAATGGGTTACTTAACCCGTTAGCGTTTGGATTGTAATATGCGGTAGACACCGCGGCTAACGTTAATGCTCACGCAGGTGAGCGCTAACATTAGCAACAAGATTATAATGTGGTCCAGGGTCGGCAACTTGAGTTGCTTTGAAACCACATCTCCTATGATGCACAGGTACTCAGTTGATTGGCTGAGTCTCATGAGAAATGTAGTTCCGAAACATTTGGAGGGCCAATGTTGATGATCCCTTGTGTTAGGAAGTGCAGCACCCCAATATTTGGCATTACAATTACCCAGACACTGGGCGTCTCCTTACACTGGCTGTTTGGTGAAGGAGACACTTTCAGTGACACATTATGTCTGGGGATAACCCATGTTTCATAAGAATGCTAATCTCACTCACACGCTATTAATATCTATGTTAGAACTCACATCACTAGTACACAATTTTTCTATGACTAACCTTAAGATAAAGACAAAGGAAGCAATCTATTGTGGTTTTCATTCATATGTTTGTTTACAAAGAAAACTGTCCTTTATAAATTCTTTTTATTGTTTTAATATGTGAAACATCTGTGGGACATGGTCCTGCCCATTAGGTCTGCCCAGACAGGTATCCAGTTTAGTCATTCATGAGTCAGATTGACGTAAGGGATGACACTACATTCCTTGGTATAATTAGTGTGCAGTATATGTTCTCACATCACAGCTAATACATCCAATGTAGTTTATGACAATAACCAGATAACCGTCAAAATGTGTTTTTCCATTATTCTCTTCCTTCTAAAAGAGGTGTGCACACATTTATCCAGTGTGTCTCCTATTCAGGTGTTATCCTTCACTTTTGCGGGTACCATTTATTCGGTTCAAAATTAAGAACTTGACAGTTGTCTGTATCTCTGTTTGGAGTCAAGCAACAAGTTTGTATGTTGTGCCCTGGTTTAAAGCACATATTTATTACCATAGCAGGTTCTTTGGAAAAGTAATGATATTTTCGATCACCAGATTAAATTTGCTTGTTATAATCGGGGAGGGATATTCTAATCACTGAATACCAGACTGGTTAAACTACTCAAATGCTATATAAAAAAATGAATGCACAAGGTAATGACAAACATTTCGCATTTTACCTTTTCGGTCTGAAAGCTCACAGGGGTTCCATATCTGCAATCAGTCACATAGTGCTCACAGTTGTCCCAGAGTAAGCTGTACGATGTGGCCCCCACCAGTTTTTCAGCTCTCTGGGCCACGTCTTCGTTAGCATAGGGTTTTGTCTTGAAGCTGTTGTCCATGTGGTTTACTATCATTCTTCCACCGTACGCAAAATCCTGCACAGTGTCCACTCTCACACTGGCTACCTTTGCAAGGACGCCCAGTATCAGCCTTTTGTTGGTCACCATTTTCCCAGTCAAACAAGTATTGTCTGATAAGACTGGGAGAATATCTGGCATCAAGTGAGCCACCTTGTTATTTCCCAGATAGATTCCATAGTGAATAAACAGTGTCCGGGGAACCTCCAACAAATCTCCCCTTTTAAAATAGAATACAGTATCACAATCGATAGTTTTTTCTTCTTCTTCTTCTGAGATTCCAAAGAGTTTAAAGTTAGAAAACATAGATATCTTATCCAGGAAAATGAGCAGCAAGTCTAGGAGTGGACTTTTCATTTTCTCTGACTTCAAGGCTGAAATCTGCTCCTGCTGGTCTAATTGAAACTAAAAGAGTGAGCCTTTGTGCTACTTGTAATTTGCGGAATATTTATAAGGTTTGAATGTTTTGAAGTGACATCACAGCACAAAGGCTGTGAGTGGCTGTTAGGAATTTGGCAGCGGTCACAATGTATCATTTAAGTGTCAGCCTTCCGAACATAAACACAGCCTGCAGTAGCTGTTCTACAACATCTTTAAACTGCCCCATTAAAGTGCTTAACAGGCACTCCCTAGCTTAAACCAAGTATTTTCCACAGAGCATAACACAGTGATTCATGAATGCGGCTTTTCATACGTTTATTTAAACAGACCTTGGGGGATTAAAACACTTTTTTTCCCTCCACTTCCTCTCATATTTTTTGTGTGAAATTGTAAATTTAAATTCAAATTTGGAACAGAAGCTACGATGGCTGTATCTTGTTTTGAGCTACAAACTAATTATATATATAGCACATCAGCTCTGTGATGCAGTTCGTGGAATTGCTGTGATGTGTAAATGGCCTCTGTGATAGCAAACTTTATTATTTGCAGTGTGGATGCTTTTAATCTCATTTTTTGCCCTCCATCACAACTTTATATATATATATATTGCATAACCTTATCTTTGCTACAAAGCCACAGTGTGGCATAGCATTGATTTTAGGGTTCTGTGTAATAACAGATCCAGGATGTGTAAAAGTGAGACAAAGGTCATTTGCATATCTTACCCAGAATTCCTTGCTGCATATGGGGAATGTGGCACAGGAGCTCTGGGATGCAATTCTTTGAATTGCTATGATGTGCGGGTGGCTTCTGCAATATTAAACACACTTTTGATAGTGTGGAGGCTTTTTGTCTCACTTTTAGTCCTTCACCACAACCCTTATAGACACTTTATATAATATATAATATATATATATATATATAAGTGCTTATTTGAGCTGTGGTGGAGGGCAAAAAATGAGATAAACTTTATTAATTACAGGGTGGAGGCTTTTTAATAGTGCAAAAGCCATTTGCACATCACAGCAATTCAAAGAACTCCATCCCAGAGCTCCTGTGCTACATTCCCCATATGCAGCACAAAACTCTGGGTAAGACATGCAAATGCATCTGTCTCACTTTTTTGCATCCTGGGGGCTTCATTACTTTTTTGGTGCTAACGTTAGCCCTGGTAGACTAGCCACAGCATATTACAATCCAAACGCTAACGGGTTAAGAAACCCGTTAGCGTTTGGTATCTTGCGCTTTTCAGCGTGAGGTTACTGTACTTTTGTGCTCCTGATACTTAACATGGGGAGCGCAAAGATTTAATCAACGATGGGATTACAATATACGAACGCAAATTAACATCTGGCTGCGGTTAGCAAAAAGTTAACCACAGCCTGGACTTGGTGTTAATGGATTCCGCTGGTGCAGAATCCGTCAGTACCAGCAGAAACCCACCCAAAATAAATCATATACTCACCTTCTATCCCAAAGAGAGGACCACGGCTCCAACCGCCTCCTCCGTCCGGCGGGAGCAGGGAGAGACTGGGGGAAAAAAGTCCCCCAGTCTCCCCCTGCGGATCACTACACCGACCTGACCGGTGCTGTCTGCTTCAATGGAGTCCTATGGACTTGACAGAGTGGATGCTCGCGGCGGCGCTTAACAATGCAGGCAGCTTTTTAAGCGTCTGCATTGTAATATCGCATTAAAACGGCGGTGAAAAGGAGAAACCTGCAGGCGCAGGTTTTTCTCCTTTGGGCCCCTGTTTTAGCGCGATTATTGTAATGTAGCCCCGGATCTGTTTTCCCATAGAACCCTGAACCAGTAGCCTGAACCAATCAATGCATTACTTTGTTTGAAAAAGTTAACAGTATTTGGCCAATCACCGTTCTGCGTCTGTCTTCATTCTGCGGTCAACCAGTCATATTTTAACCTCTTCGTTGATGAGCCAATTCACCTCTGTGTGCTGAGCTCATTTTGACCGTTTTTTACTCATCAGGCCACATTACACTCTTAACGCAAACTGCGGTGTTTAGCGCATATTACAATCCAAACGCAAACGGGTTAAGTAACCCATTTGCGTTTGGTACCTTGCACTTTTCAGTGCGAAGTTACTGTACTTTGTGCTCCCTATACTTAACATGGGGAGCGCAAAGTGTTAATCAGCGTTAGGATTACAAAGTCCTAACGCTGATTAACGTCTAGCTGTGGTTAGCAAAAAGTTAACCACAGCCAGGGCTTGGTTTCAACGGATTCCGTTTCTGCAGAATCCGTTAACACCATCCAGAAAAAATAAATCATATACTCACCTCCTGTCCCGTGGCGAGGACCGCAGCTCTAACCGCCTCCTCCGTCCGGCTGAAGCAGGGAAAGACTGGGGGAAAAAGTCCCCCCAGTCTCTCCCTGCGTATCACTACATCGGCAGGGGGAAACTCAATGGAGTCCTATGGACTCCATCGAGTGGATGCTCGCGGCTGCGCTCAGAGCTGCCGCGAGCATCGCGGGGGTTACCGCGCGGTAACAATGCAGGCAGCATTTTTTTTTGCCTGCATTGTAATCCTAGCGTTAAAATGCGGGAGCAAGGGGGAAAACTGCAGGCGCAGTTTTTCCTCCCTTGCGCCGCGTTTTAACGCTGGGATTGTAATTTAGCCCATCATGTATAAATGCGAATTGAAGTCATGTTTTATTATATGCCAGACAAATTATATATCCTTTATTAGAGCAGACTTAGCAGATTCATAATATATCAATAGAAAACATAGAAACATTACAAAGTCCTAACGCTGATTAACGTCTAGCTGTGGTTAGCAAAAAGTTAACCACAGCCAGGGCTTGGTTTCAACGGATTCCGTTTCTGCAGAATCCGTTAACACCATCCAGAAAAAATAAATCATATACTCACCTCCTGTCCCGTGGCGAGGACCGCAGCTCTAACCGCCTCCTCCGTCCGGCTGAAGCAGGGAAAGACTGGGGGAAAAAGTCCCCCCAGTCTCTCCCTGCGTATCACTACATCGGCAGGGGGAAACTCAATGGAGTCCTATGGACTCCATCGAGTGGATGCTCGCGGCTGCGCTCAGAGCTGCCGCGAGCATCGCGGGGGTTACCGCGCGGTAACAATGCAGGCAGCATTTTTTTTTGCCTGCATTGTAATCCTAGCGTTAAAATGCGGGAGCAAGGGGGAAAACTGCAGGCGCAGTTTTTCCTCCCTTGCGCCCGCGTTTTAACGCTGGGATTGTAATTTAGCCCATCATGTATAAATGCGAATTGAAGTCATGTTTTATTATATGCCAGACAAATTATATATCCTTTATTAGAGCAGACTTAGCAGATTCATAATATATCAATAGAAAACATAGAAACATTACAAAGTCCTAACGCTGATTAACGTCTAGCTGTGGTTAGCAAAAAGTTAACCACAGCCAGGGCTTGGTTTCAACGGATTCCGTTTCTGCAGAATCCGTTAACACCATCCAGAAAAAATAAATCATATACTCACCTCCTGTCCCGTGGCGAGGACCGCAGCTCTAACCGCCTCCTCCGTCCGGCTGAAGCAGGGAAAGACTGGGGGAAAAAGTCCCCCCAGTCTCTCCCTGCGTATCACTACATCGGCAGGGGGAAACTCAATGGAGTCCTATGGACTCCATCGAGTGGATGCTCGCGGCTGCGCTCAGAGCTGCCGCGAGCATCGCGGGGGTTACCGCGCGGTAACAATGCAGGCAGCATTTTTTTTTGCCTGCATTGTAATCCTAGCGTTAAAATGCGGGAGCAAGGGGGAAAACTGCAGGCGCAGTTTTTCCTCCCTTGCGCCCGCGTTTTAACGCTGGGATTGTAATTTAGCCCATCATGTATAAATGCGAATTGAAGTCATGTTTTATTATATGCCAGACAAATTATATATCCTTTATTAGAGCAGACTTAGCAGATTCATAATATATCAATAGAAAACATAGAAACATAGAAAAATTTCGGCAGATAAGAACCTTTCGGCCCAATCTAGTCTGCCCAATTACATGGATACTTTACCTGGATTTATCTTTTGTTTAGGATAGACTTATGCCTAACCCATGCCTGCTTAAATTCAATTACTGTTTTGGCCTCTACCACTTCAACTGGAAGGCTGTTCCATGTATCCACCACCCTCTCAGTAAAATAATGCTTCCTGATGTTACTTTTAAACCTTTGCCCCTCTAATCTAAGACTATGTCCTCTTGTTTTGCTACTTTGTTTCCTTTTAAATATACTCCCTTCCTCTACCTTGTGGATTCCCTTTACGTATTTAAATGTTTCTATCATATCTCCTCTGTCTCGTCTTTTTTCCAAGCAATATTTGCATTCATTATGTCCTGCCAGAATGCTGTAACAAAAATGTAAAAAAAATTTGAATTTACATTTAGATTTCAATCATTTACAGAGTGTAATTTTTTTTAACATTTTATCATCCCAGCCTTTTGTTATATATTCTATGGGGTACTCTTGCTAAAAAAAAAAAAAAAAAATGGGAACCTGTTACTGTATTTTTCTGAGAAAATACGTGATTTTAACTAACACTGAAAAAAGTAAATTTCATTGTGGGAAATGAGAAGGAGAGTTTGTGCAGCATATTTGTTAACATTAGAATTAAAAAGTGAACAATAGTGCTGCATTAGAATAAAAAAAACAACACTTTTATTGTTGTTTATTTTTTTATTTTATTTTTTGTTTTACTTATAACCTGGTCAAGGTTGGATCATTGGAAAGGCCAGGCTCTGGGCCTTTCCAATAATATCAAACATGACCCCCTGCTCTTCACTGATCACGAGATATGTGCATTCAAAGGACCCTCATATCTCTAACATAGGGAATCCCCTGCTTGGCTAGGGGGGGGGGATTCCCATACTGATGTCGTCGCGCATGGTGAGATGGTATCAGTAAAAATCAATTGGCTTCTGCACTAGTGGGGTAAGCTGCGGCCTACTACAGAAATTTTAGTGCATCTGAATTTAACGAATAAGTCATAAATCTCTTCAGATTCATCCGTTTCACCATTCTGAAATATCAAATCAATAACGAAATATGAATTACGTTAACATAACGAACGCACTGAATCGAATTAACAAACCTAAAGAATCCATCCAAAACAAATTTTCGTTGTGCACACGTCTAATTGGGCACTATTCCCTACTTGGTGCTAAAATGGGGACTCTATAGGGAAAATCTGCACCTGCAGGTTTCCCCGAAGCGTCCCCATTTTAGCACCATATAAATTAGCACAGCCCTACCCTCGGTGATACATGCAGTAGCAGCTGAATTAGCGCAGCCATATCATGGGTGATACTCGTGGTAGTGCTTCTGCAGGTGCAGGTTTTCCTCCTTAGCGTCCCCGTTTTAGCGTGATATGTGTAATATGGCCCAATATGATTTATGTGCAATCCATATATTTTTAATAACAGATTATAAATCTCTGGCAGTTCATGGTGTGGGTCCACTTATTGGATCAATGAGAAGTCTAGCGCTCTAGACACCTTATACCAATAGTCACACAAACTAAAATTGAGCCTTGAGGTGCCTTGACATTGGCAGGTGAGCTTACACTTCAATGGCCAATGCAGTAAAACCAAAGCCTCTAATGTTTTGTTTTGCACGGTGTTGCAGGAATAAGCTCAGATGACACCTTTTTTTCTTGTTATGTTTTATACATGTTGCTGGGCTGGATACAGTGGCAAGAAAAAGTATGTGAACCCTTTGGGATTACGTGGAGTTTTGCATGAATTGGTCATAAAATGTGCTCTGATTTTCATCTAAGTCACAAAAATTTGAAAAACACAGTCTGCTTAAGATAATACAACACAAACATATGTTTTCATGTGTTTATTGAACATAACATGTAAACATTCACAGTGCAGGGTGGAAAAGTATGTGAACCCCTAGCCTAATGACTTCTCCAAGAGCTAATTGGAACCAGGAGTGAGCCAACCTTGAGTCCAATCAGTGTGATATTATTGGATGTGTTGCTGAAAGCTGTCCTGCCCTTTAAAAACACACACCCGTTTTGGGTTTACTGGTTTCAAGAAGCACTGCCTGATGTGAACCATGCCCCACAGAAAAGAGCTCTCAGAAGACCTACGATCAAGAATTGTTGACTTGCATGAAGCTTGAAAAGGTTACAAAAGTATCTCCAAAAGCCTTGATGTTCATGTGTCCACGGTAAGACAGACTGTCTACAAATGGAGAAAGTTCAGCACTGTTGCTACTCTCCCTAGGTGTGGTCGTCCTGTAAAGATGACTGCAAGAGCACAACGCAGAATGTTTAATGAGGTAAAGAAGAATCCTAGAGTGTCAGCTAAAGACTTACAGAAATCTCTGGCACATGCTAACATTTTTGTTGACACATCTATAATAAGGAAAACATTAAACAAGAATGGAGTATATGGGAGAACACCACGGAGGAAGCCATTGCTGTCCAAAAAGAATATTGCAGCACGTTTGAAGTTTGCAAAAGAGCATCTGGATGTTCCACAACACTACTGGCAAAATATTCTGTGGACAGATGAAACCAAAATTGAGTTGTTTGGAAAAAACAAACAACACTATGTGTGGAGGAAAAAAGGCACAGCACACCAACATCAAAACCTCATCCCCACTGTAAAACATGGCGGAGGGAGCATCATGGTTTGGGGCTGCTTTGCTGCCTCAGGGCCTGGTCGGATTGTTGTCATTGATGATAAACTCTGGAATTCATTTTTCCAAGACATTTTGCAGGAAAACGTAAGACCATCTGTCCGCCAACTGAAGCTCCGCAGAGGATGGGTGATGCAACAGGACAATGACCCAAAGCATACAAGTAATTCAACAAAAGAATGGCTTCAACAAAACAAAATACGCCTTCTGGAGTGGCCCAGTCAGAGTCCTGACCTCAACCCGATTGAAATGCTGCGGCATGAACTTAAGAGAGCGATTCACACCAGACATCCCAAGAATATTGCTACACTGAAACAGTTTTGTGAAGAGGAGTGGTCCAAAATTACTCCAGATCGTTGTGCAGGTCTGATCTGCAACTACAGGAAACGTTTGGTTGAGGTTATTGCTGCCAAAGGAGGGTCAACCAGTTATTAAGTCCAAAGGTTCACATACTTTTTCCGCCCTGCACTGTGAATGTTTACATGTTCTGTTCAATAAAAACATGAAAACATATAATGTTTGTGTTGTATTATTTTAAGCAGACTGTGTTTTTCAAATTGTTGTGACTTAGATGAAGATCAGAGCACATTTTATGACCAATTCATGCAAAACTCCACGTAATCCCAAAGGGTTCACATACTTTTTCTTGCCACTGTACATTTGGTGGTTGCAGCCGCCCCAGTGGGGAATAGGCGCGAACCCGTTTTTCCTGTATTAAAATATTGAATATTAAATAAAATTAAATAAAATTGAGCCTAAACGTGAACTGAGGGCTTGATTACACGAGTGGAAAATTTAAACAATATATTTAATCACTTTTTAATCTCATGGCTGCACTATGAAGTGGTTTTCTGCTTCATTCTAAAATGCAGTAGAAAGAAGGGGACATTGGGTCTAACATAACCAATTTTCTATTAAGCTAGAACTTTATATAGGCTCTGAAATATGTGAATGCAGCGATACTTCAGACACTATGGGCCCTATTCCAATCTTCACACTAACATGGGGACGCTAAGGCTAGGGTCAGACGAACGCATTCTGTGCACTACGGACGTACTTTCTGTCTGACGATAAGGTAGTGGCCACACGGTCCGTTTTTGTGACTGACGTTTTTTTGACTGATGTAGAAGGGAAAATAAATTAATATGAAAAACATTTTGTCCGTCAAAATGCTGGACTACAAAAATGCAGTCAGTCTGACTTCGTTCCATCACTCACACACAAAGCTATGCAGACGTTGCAGACGCAGCGCACTCTGTGCGTCCGTTCTAGCGGATTTACGTTCTTGCCTAACTTGAGTCCACACTTCTGTGCGGACGTACTTCGTGTGTGGTCTCTATTGATCATAATTGTATGCTACCACGGACGTACAAATGTGTGGCAATTAGTGATGAGCCGAACACCCCCGTGTTCGGTTCGCATTCGAACAATTTCAAAAGTGCGAGTTCGAACGCAAACCAAACTCAATGCAAGTCAATGGGGCTCAAAAGTTCGAATTTTAGAGTGCCCTCCAAGAGGGCATATATGCAAGATATTTGACATAAAAGGTGTATGGGGGTCCGGGTAGTGCCCTGGGGACAGGAAACAAGGACAAAAAGTAATAAAAAAAATTTTTTTTTAAAGGAACAGTGAGTTTTCCATGAAATAAAGGTTAAGAATAAAAACGAAAAATTCCTTCAAATATCGTGCCTAGGAGGTCCCCATAACCTGCCTGTGAAGTGGCGGATTTGTAGGATGTATAGAAACATTTAAAAATAAAAAAATTGACGTTTTAAATGACGGTAAATGGTTTTCCTTTAATCTATTCATAAACAACTGCTTTAGGCGGCAGTTTGTACGAAAAAAGATGTTTTAGGACACGCAGAACAAGTTTAGTGATTTTTTGGTGAAACTTATGCAGGCTTTGGATGAAAGTAACAATAGGTGCTTTAAAATTGGGCCTTTAGTGTCGGCAACAGTGCCGTCACACCGTAACCCCTCTGTGGTATTGTGGAAGAGTGCAGGATTGGACCCTGCGGTCCAATATTAAAATGATACGAATCTGGTATAGGCGTCAGTGGCAGTGCACCCAAATATTTTGCCTTTGGTGGCAGCAAGTGCCTTCACACCGTAACCCCTCTGAGGTATTGTGGAAGAGTGCAGTGGTGGAGGTTTTGGTAATGCAGAAGAGATCCCCGATCTGTTCAGTTACATCAGCAGCTATAACAAAACCGGGTCAGCAATGTTTAGGCACTTGTACTGCGCTACTGTATATGGTGAGAATCGGCGCACACCAGTAGCAACAGGAAGCAAACAGAACAGGCAGGGAATACACAGAGGGAATAGTCAAATGGCAGGCAAAGTCGGCAACAGATCGGGTCCTCAGAACAAGCAGGGTCAGTAACAAGTATACAAACTGATTCGGTAAGCTAGCGATGCAGGAATAAAGGCTGAGACACAGTGAGCATGTAGCGACGCACAGCGTAGCGAAGAGAAGCAAACATTTTGCAGGCTCGACTTCACTCCTCTCCGCCTCGCAGCGTGTCTACACTACATTACAAACAAAAATTGGTGGTGTTGCGCTAAAGGAAAGTAAAAAAAACTTATGTATGGTCTATTTTGAAGGCATGCTATACTGCACAGCAAAAAAGAGAAAGAAAGTTCTATTTTTCTCAATAGTTCGTTCAATGGATATCCAGTCTCTGTTGTAGAAAGGTTTTTCAGTGAAATCTTCCAAGACTTTGGAACGAATGACCACTTCTTTGTGAATCTTCATTAAAAAGTATATATCTCGGAAAAAGAGAAACTCGATAGTGTTATACCGTTTATTAATGTGTATACAAATCTACTGACATAATATACGTACAGAAAAAGAGGTAGTGGGTTTAGGATTTGATCTCACCCACTGCCAGATAAAACATCACGTCCAATCAAGCCTCTATAGACAAAACCACCAGGAGCTCCCGGGCTGCTTCCAAGGTGGTCACTCAATACCAAAGGTGGGACCGCGATGATAAAGTGACGTAGTGCTGACGCGTTTCGCCCCGCCCACGGGACTTCATCAGAGCATACGTCACTATGCCATCATCCTCTCTAAATAGTGTCTTAACTTGACACACCTGGTGAAATTCTAATGAAATTCTCTGTAGCCACTCCTATGGGAGATCCTACAAATGCTTCAGTATGTTTAAATATATTGCAAATGGAAGCACAAAAACAAATGTATTAAAAGATTGCCATATATAGGCGATCACAAACAGCCCTAAGAATAATCTTTAAGGCAAAAATTCATAACACCCATAAAACACTCTGTGTATGGATCAATGATTATTTTAAAAAACAATATTAACCCCTTAGTGACCGGGCGGTTTTACACAAATCCGTCCGTTCGTGACCGCAGCTGTTTTTACGTTTCTGCGCTCTTAGTGTTTACGTCAAATTTTCCTCTTACTCGTTTATGTAACCCACACATATTTTACACTGTTTTTCTCGTCACTAAATGGACTTTATAAAGATACCATTTTTTTCATCATTTCATATAATTTACTATAAAAAATATTGTGAAATATGACACAAAAATTGAAAAAACACCACTTTTTCGAACTTTGACCCCCAAAATTTCTTATGTATCAACAACCGTCAAAATTTTTTTATTCCTTAGTAGTTCTAAATTTAGTACTGAGTTTAGCAATACCCAATGTTTACATATTCCTCGCTTTTTTCCTTATTTTATGCAACAATAAGTGCAAGTAGCACTTTGCCATTTCCAAAGAGTTTATTTCAAAACTAGTGATAGTGACATTGTAACACTGATATCTGTCACTAATTCCTGAATAACCCTCTACATATACATATTTTTTTTAAAGTACACAAATCAAGGTATTAAACTTGGGGTATTTTGACTCTTTCCATGCAAACCATTTTACCACAAATCTATGCCAAGTTTGAAAAAAAAAAAATTTTGGTGATTTTTTTTTTTTTAACGCAATTTAAGAATACATGTACTGTGAACTTTAAGGTTTACTGCCAAAAAGCACCCCAAAATATGTTCAGCAACATCTTCTGAGTAAATTGATACCACCCATGTATAGGTATGTCGGGTCATTTGGGGGCTAAAAGGCCTTATTTGGGGGTGCGCATTTCAGTTTTCCAACTTGGAATTTTCACATTTCGTCATCATGCACCCATGTCCTATTTGGGACATTTTTGAAGCCGGCCAAAGTAATTTACCCCCATCAAACCATATATTTTTAGAAAGGGCACACCCTAGGGTGCTTCAAAGAGTTGTATTTTACACTTTCCATGCACTAGCTCTTTGTCAAACTTTCAGGTAGTCACTTTTTGTGTTATTTTTTCACACACATTGTACTTTAGGCATGAATTGTCAAATCCAGTTATGGGTTACTGCCAAAAAACACCCCAAAATATGTTCAGCAACATCTTCTGAGTAAATTGATACCACCCATGTATAGGTATGTCGGGTCATTTGGGGGCTAAAAGGCCTTATTTGGGGGGTGCGCATTTCAGTTTTCCAACTTGGAATTTTCACATTTCGTCATCATGCACCCATGTCCTATTTGGGACATTTTTGAAGCCGGCCAAAGTAATTTACCCCCATCAAACCATATATTTTTAGAAAGGGCACACCCTAGGGTGCTTCAAAGAGTTGTATATTTAACACTTTCCATGCACTAGCTCTTTGTCAATCTTTCAGGTAGTCACTTTTTGTGTTATTTTTTCACACACACATTGTACTTTAGGCATGAATTGTCAAATCCAGTTATGGGTTACTGCCAAAAAACACCCCAAAATATGTTCAGCAACATCTTCTGAGTAAATTGATACCACCCATGTATAGGTATGTCGGGTCATTTGGGGGCTAAAAGGCCTTATTTGGGGGTGCGCATTTCAGTTTTCCAACTTGGAATTTTCACATTTCGTCATCATGCACCCATGTCCTATTTGGGACATTTTTGAAGCCGCGCCAAAGTAATTTACCCCCATCAAACCATATATTTTTAGAAAGGGCACACCCTAGGGTGCTTCAAAGAGTTGTTTTTAACACTTTCCATGCACTAGCTCTTTGTCAATCTTTCAGGTAGTCACTTTTTGTGTTATTTTTTCACACACATTGTACTTTAGGCATGAATTGTCAAATCCAGTTATGGGTTACTGCCAAAAAACACCCCAAAATATGTTCAGCAACATCTTCTGAGTAAATTGATACCACCCATGTATAGGTATGTCGGGTCATTTGGGGGCTAAAAGGCCTTATTTGGGGGGTGCGCATTTCAGTTTTCCAACTTGGAATTTTCACATTTCGTCATCATGCACCCATGTCCTATTTGGGACATTTTTGAAGCCGGCCAAAGTAATTTACCCCCATCAAACCATATATTTTTAGAAAGGGCACACCCTAGGGTGCTTCAAAGAGTTGTATTTTAACACTTTCCATGCACTAGCTCTTTGTCAAACTTTCAGGTAGTCACTTTTTGTGTTATTTTTTCACACACATTGTACTTTAGGCATGAATTGTCAAATCCAGTTATGGGTTACTGCCAAAAAACACCCCAAAATATGTTCAGCAACATCTTCTGAGTAAATTGATACCACCCATGTATAGGTATGTCGGGTCATTTGGGGGCTAAAAGGCCTTATTTGGGGGGTGCGCATTTCAGTTTTCCAACTTGGAATTTTCACATTTCGTCATCATGCACCCATGTCCTATTTGGACATTTTTGAAGCCGGCCAAAGTAATTTACCCCCATCAAACCATATATTTTTAGAAAGGGCACACCCTAGGGTGCTTCAAAGAGTTGTATTTTAACACTTTCCATGCACTAGCTCTTTGTCAAACTTTCAGGTAGTCACTTTTTGTGTTATTTTTTCACACACATTGTACTTTAGGCATGAATTGTCAAATCCAGTTATGGGTTACTGCCAAAAAACACCCCAAAATATGTTCAGCAACATCTTCTGAGTAAATTGATACCACCCATGTATAGGTATGTCAGGTCATTTGGGGGCTAAAAGGCCTTATTTGGGGGTGCGCATTTCAGTTTTCCAACTTGGAATTTTCACATTTCGTCATCATGCACCCATGTCCTATTTGGGACATTTTTGAAGCCGGCCAAAGTAATTTACCCCCATCAAACCATATATTTTTAGAAAGGCACACCCTAGGGTGCTTCAAAGAGTTGTATTTTAACACTTTCCATGCACTAGCTCTTTGTCAATCTTTCAGGTAGTCACTTTTTGTGTTATTTTTTCACACACATTGTACTTTAGGCATGAATTGTCAAATCCAGTTATGGGTTACTGCCAAAAAACACCCCAAAATATTCAGCAACATCTTCTGAGTAAATTGATACCACCCATGTATAGGTATGTCGGGTCATTGGGGGCTAAAAGGCCTTATTTGGGGGGTGCGCATTTCAGTTTTCCAACTTGGAATTTTCACATTTCGTCATCATGCACCCATGTCCTATTTGGGACATTTTTGAAGCCGGCCAAAGTAATTTACCCCCATCAAACCATATATTTTTAGAAAGGGCACACCCTAGGGTGCTTCAAAGAGTTGTATTTTAACACTTTCCATGCACTAGCTCTTTGTCAAACTTTCAGGTAGTCACTTTTTGTGTTATTTTTTCACACACATTGTACTTTAGGCATGAATTGTCAAATCCAGTTATGGGTTACTGCCAAAAAACACCCCAAAATATGTTCAGCAACATCTTCTGAGTAAATTGATACCACCCATATATAGATTTGTTCTGTTGTTTTTGGGGTGCTACGCCAATCTTTGACATGTGCTTGTCAATTTTCTAATTTGACATACAGTATCTTCTTTGCTTATCTTCTTTTTAGGGGCCTTTTTACATACCCCAGTTTTATGAACGTGCATATATTTGGTAAGCTAACACCCCAAAGTATTGTAAATGGAGTGTTTTTATGCTATGGATGCATCCGTTTGCTCCAAACAAATTAGATACTGTTTGGTGGTCATTTTTCATTTTCACACCCACATCAGTTTTGGACTGTGATTTAGGAGACACTGTTGTTTTTTACTGCATGAAAACTCTCCAGGTTGTTTTCTGCAAGGTCTCCTGAGTACACCCATGCCCCCATGCATAGGTTTGCCAGGATTTTGGGAAGGTTCAAATACAATTTTTATGACTTTGTCATTGGAGTTGAAATTGAGATTATTTCTTCAGCTAGGCCTAGCTTTGGTTTTGGGTCTACCGCATACCCCAGTTTGAATTATTGCCAGAATTGTTTATATTTGTTATGTTGACACCCCAAGGTATTGCATATGGAGTGCTTTGATGCCATGGATGCAACGGTTTTAGCCAAAACATTTGAGAAGATGTGTGGCGGTAATTTTTCAATTTTCAGATTTTTACGCCCACAGTAGTTTTGGACTGTGATTTAGCAGACACTGTTGTTTGTTACTGCATGAAAACTCTCCAGGTTGTTTTCTGCAAGATCTCCTGAGTACACCCATGCCCCCCATGCCTAGGTTTGCCAGGATTTTGGGAAGGTTCAAATACAATTTTTATGACTTTGTCATTAGAGTTGAAATTGAGATTATTTCTTCAGCTAGGCCTATCTTTGGTTTTGGGTCTACCGCATACCCCAGTTTGAATTATTGCCAGAAAATTGTTTATATTTGTTATGTTGACACCCCAAGGTATTGCATATGGAGTGCTTTGATGCCATGGATGCAACGGTTTTAGCCAAAACATTTGAGAAGGTGTGCGCGGTAATTTTTCAATTTTCAATTTTTTTACGCCCACAGTAGTTTTGGACTGTGATTTAGCAGACACTGTTGTTTGTTACTGCATGAAAACTCTCCAGGTTGTTTTCTGCAAGATCTCCTGAGTACACCCATGCCCCCCATGCCTAGGTTTGCCAGGATTTTGGGAAGGTTCAAATACAATTTTTATGACTTTGTCATTAGAGTTGAAATTGAGATTATTTCTTCAGCTAGGCCTATCTTTGGTTTTGGGTCTACCGCATACCCCAGTTTGAATTATTGCCAGAAAATTGTTTATATTTGTTATGTTGACACCCCAAGGTATTGCATATGGAGTGCTTTGATGCCATGGATGCAACGGTTTTAGCCCAAAACATTTGGCAACAAGGTGTGTGGCGGTAATTTTTCAAATTTCAGATTTTTACGCCCACAGTAGTTTTGGACTGTGATTTAGGCTAGGGTCAGACGAGCGTAGTGTTCACGTCCGTGATCGCGCCCAAAAGTACGTCCGTGATAGCATGACATAAAGTCCAATGGAGCCCGACACACGAAGTACGTCCGCACTGAACTGCGGACGCACAACGGCCGCGGCCCACGGACGCAAGGCAGGCAAGAACGTAGAACCGCTAGAACGGCCGCACAAAGTGCGCTGCGTCCGCAACGTCTGCATAGCTTTGTGTGTGAGTGATGGACGTGGTCAGACGGACTGCATTTATACGTCCTGCATTTTTCACGGACAAAATGGTTTTGCAATTGAATTTATTGTCCCTCCTACATCTGTCAAAAAATAAATGTCAGTGAAAAAACGGACTGTGTGACCACTACTGCGTCTTCCGTACTGACGATGTCCGTACTGCACGGACGTACAGTCCGTAGAAATCACGCTCGTCTGACCCTAGCCTTAGCAGACACTGTTGTTTGTTACTGCATGAAAACTCTCCAGGTTGTTTTCTGCAAGATCTCCTGAGTACACCCATGCCCCCCATGCATAGGTGTGCAAAGATTTTGGCAAAATACAGCACCAATTGTAGAACATAAAAATGTACGAATAAAATGTAAAGTTCTGGTGCCTGTCAAACTGGGGATGCTCTCTAGGGGAGCACAGGCTGTTGTCACTGAAGTGCATGAAACGCAAAATGTTTTCATACCTTCTACGTGACATTGATTGGAGGTAAATGGGGGTAGAGCAGATGGGGCTACTGCTCCAGCAGGAGCGAATTGAGGGCTTCTTTATGATGCCCTCAGCATAGTAAGTGCCCAGAATTTCAGAAATTCTGGCACATCTAGCGGGGTCCATTGCTGCCTTGCCAAGTAGGAGTCTGGCTTCGCAGCACAATGCTGATGGGCATACAGATTTGATTGGGCCACGATGTGGCCCAACAAATCATCCCCCATAAACACCTGCAAAAACTGTGTGGCGGTAAATCCTGCAACATCAATATTGATGCCAGGATTTGCCGTGAAAGGAGGGATATCTGGCCTCTGGCGATGAGGCACTACCCACTCCTCAGCTGGAGCTGTGCGTCTCCTGCTGGCAGGTGGTGACCCAGGATCTGCATCAGAAACATCACTAGATACATCAGCCAGCATAGATAATGTATCTAGCGACGCCTCTGAGCAGTTAGCGGGGTCGAAATGAGGGTCTGAGTCTGACGCAGATGCCTCAGATTCTGACGCCAGGATGGCATATGCCTCCTCGGCGCTGTACACCCTCTCAGACATTATATATAATAGATTATAAAATTTTATAATTATTATATATATATAAGCGGATTGTGGTTCTTAGAAGAACCGTTGGGTTTCACAAGAAAATACAAATAAACACCTAAATCTCTCTAAATCCCTCTAAACCTGCCTCAATTCTTCTAAATCTCCCTAAAATCTCTCTAAATCTGCCTCAATTTTTCTAATCTCACTAAATCTCACTAAAATCTCTAACCTGTCAAATCTGATCTCTCTCTCTCGCTCACCAAAACACAAGTGAGGAGAGGGAGGGAGAATCACAGAGGTCAGAGCCAATATTTACAAAATATTGGCCTGACCTGACAAATTAGAAATTTTTTTTATTTTTTTCTAACTTCTGATTGGATGTTGCTAGCCTGCCTCTCTGATGAGGCAGGCTAGGAACATCCACTCAGCCCAAGATGACCCTGCCCTTAGAACCCTAACCCTACCCCTGACCCTGCCCTTAGAACCCTAACCCTAACCCTAACCCTATCCCTACCCCTAACCCTACCCCTACCCCTACCCCTAACCCTACCCCTAACCCTACCCCTACCCCTACCCCTAACCCTAACCCTACCCCTACCCCTAACCCTACCCCTACCCCCACCCCTAACCCTAACCCTAACCCTACCCCTAACCCTAACCCTACCCTTAGAACCCTAACCCTACCCCTAACCCTACCCCTAACCCTAACCCTAACCCTACCCCTACCCCTAACCCTAACCCTAACCCTAACCCTACCCCTGTCAGTTTATTTTATTTATTTTTCTTTTTTTACACTTTTTTTACACACTTTTTTTTACTTTTTTTTTACACTTTTTTTTTACTTTTTTTTCACTTTTTTTTTACTTTTTTTACTCTGCTGGGTGCCTTGATCCCTCGAGGCACCCAGCAGAGCACCTGATCACTGAAGTGATCGATTTTGTACTGAGTGCCACGATACCTCGTGGCACTCAGTACTTCCTGCCGCTACCGGAAGTGATCGCTCGGGGGGAGCGATCACGGACGGACCGGCGGCAGGTAAGTATATTACAAGGATGCCTCGATGTCGAGGCATCCTTGTAATATGCTCAGAGCAGCTGGAAGCGATCCGATCGCTTCCAGCGCTCTGTAGAAGTGCCGGGCACCTCTCCGGTGCAACCGGATGTAGATCGCTCCCGGGGAGCGATCACATGGTGCCCCGGCACTTCTAACGGCCATTGCACGGATGCCTGGACTCCCAGGCATCCTGCAATGGCGTTTGAGCTGCTGGAAGCGATCCGATCGCTTCCAGCAGCTCAAAAACGGCAGGACGTACCATGTACGTCAGCGGGTCTAAGAGAGACCCGCTGCAATGACGTACATGGTACGTCCGCGGTCGGGAAGGGGTTAAAAAAACAGCATTGAAAACGAACAGCATTAAAAAACGAACAGCATTTAAAAAAACAAACAGCATAAAAAAAAAAAAAAAACGAACAGCACTAAACAACGAACATTAGAAAGAGTATAGATTCTTAATACTTCTAAGAACGCTCCAAAAAGGGGAGGGGAGGGATCTTAAGACATAACTACATAATTACAAGAGTAAAATGTAAAAAGTAAAAAACATATGGACAAAAACATCCGTAAATTATTACTATTAATAATAAAGTACAAACAGTAAAAATATACCACATACAATGGAATACGTATAGCCATAATAGAGACACATAATACATGATGAAGGGCAGGAATCATAACTACCATAAAAATACAATTAGGTAAGGAAATTATATAGATCAAAATCAACATTGAGACCCAAAGGAGTGAAAGTTCTTAAATCGTATGCTGTCCTCATCTCTTCCTGCCCCATTCTCTGAATGTTATTGCCTCCTCTCCAATATTTTCCTACCCTTTTAATGCCCAAAAACTTTAGACCTCTTGGGTCCGAATTATGAGACTTAAAGAAATGTGCGGAAACAAAATGTTGCATATACCCATTCCTAATATTGCGAATATGTTCATCTATGCGTTTGTGTAAAGGTCTTGCCGTGCGTCCCACATACTGTAGTCCGCACGGACATTCCAATAAATAGATAATATTGTTGGTTTTGCATGTAATTAAATTGTTGATCGGGTACTCAATATTGGTTATATTCGATTTGTAATTCTTGACGCAATTGCTACTTTTTGGACTATTCGAGTTCTTACACGATTGGCAATTTTTGCAATAGAAAAAACCTTTTTCTTGTTGTAGCCATCCTGTTTGTTTATGTTCTTTTATATAACTCTGGACTAAGGTTTGTTTTAAACTGGGGGCGCCCCTAAAGGTGATACTGGGTCTTTCATTCAAAATGCCCTCAGATCCTCATCTTCCATCAAAAGATACCAGAATTTATTTATAGTCTTCTTAATATCCATATGTAGGTTGTCAAAATCAAAAATCAACCTCGTTGTGGGTTTCTTTTTTCTTCCAAAATTCGTTTGTGTTAAAAGAGTAGATCTATCGATCTTCTTCACCCCTTGAAAAGCTTCCTCTAAAATTGTCTCGGGGTATTCTTTCTTTTGAAGTCAGCTAGAAGTTTCACCGATTCTTTCAAAAAGTGTTCATTCTCAGTGCAGTTCCTCTTAAGACGCATAAGTTGTCCCTTGGGGATGTTATTAAGCCAAGGGGAAAAATGTCCGCTGGAAAAATGGATATAACTGTTGACATCTCCTCGAGACTGTCAGAATATATCGATATTTTTTTGCAGCCTGTAGTGAAGAACACTAGGTCATATCTAAAGGATATCAAGGACATTTTGAATATTTTAATACAACATCAATGGCAGGACGACTTCTGGCTAGTGACGGGGGACGTTGCTTCCCTTTATACTATCATTCAGCATTTTAAGGGTCTTCAAGCTACATCCAAATTTTTGGAGATGGATGGAAAAATTCCTTTGGAACAGAGAGACTTTTTAATAGCTAGCATTAAGTGGATTTTACATAATAATTATTTTTGGTTTAATCAAGATTTTTATATTCAGGTGGCGGGCACTGCGATGGGAACGAGGTTCGCACCCAGTTATGCTAATCTTTTTATGGCTTTTTGGGAGGAGACTTTTTTGGATGACTTCCTGGGTGCGGGCCTCGTTACCTATCGTCGATATATCGATGATGTCATTTTTATTTGGAAGGGGATGAGGCCTCTCTACAGGTTTTTTTAGCTTTTTTGAATAGGAATGATTTTAATATCCATTTGGATTTTAATTATAGCAAACAGGAGGTGGTCTTTTTAGATTTATATATTTATATAGAGAATGCCACCATTAAAACACGTACCTTTTTTAAACCTGTAGATGTCAACAGTTATATCCATTTTTCCAGCGGACATTTTTCCCCTTGGCTTAATAACATCCCCAAGGGACAACTTATGCGTCTTAAGAGGAACTGCACTGAGAATGAACACTTTTTGAAAGAATCGGTGAAACTTCTAGCTGACTTCAAAGAAAAAGAATACCCCGAGACAATTTTAGAGGAAGCTTTTCAAGGGGTGAAGAAGATCGATAGATCTACTCTTTTAACACAAACGAATTTTGGAAGAAAAAAGAAACCCACAACGAGGTTGATTTTTGATTTTGACAACCTACATATGGATATTAAGAAGACTATAAATAAATTCTGGTATTTTGATGGAAGATGAGGATCTGAGGGGCATTTTGAATGAAAGACCCAGTATCACCTTTAGGGGTGCCCCCAGTTAAAAACAAACCTTAGTCCAGAGTTATATAAAAGAACATAAACAAACAGGATGGCTACAACAAGAAAAAGGTTTTTTCTATTGCAAAAATTGCCAATCGTGTAAGAACTCGAATAGTCCAAAAAGTAGCAATTGCGTCAAGAATTACAAATCGAATATAACCAATATTGAGTACCCGATCAACAATTTAATTACATGCAAAACCAACAATATTATCTATTTATTGGAATGTCCGTGCGGACTACAGTATGTGGGACGCACGGCAAGACCTTTACACAAACGCATAGATGAACATATTCGCAATATTAGGAATGGGTATATGCAACATTTTGTTTCCGCACATTTCTTTAAGTCTCATAATTCGGACCCAAGAGGTCTAAAGTTTTTGGGCATTAAAAGGGTAGGAAAATATTGGAGAGGAGGCAATAACATTCAGAGAATGGGGCAGGAAGAGATGAGGACAGCATACGATTTAAGAACTTTCACTCCTTTGGGTCTCAATGTTGATTTTGATCTATATAATTTCCTTACCTAATTGTATTTTTATGGTAGTTATGATTCCTGCCCTTCATCATGTATTATGTGTCTCTATTATGGCTATACGTATTCCATTGTATGCGGTATATTTTTACTGTTTGTACTTTATTATTAATAGTAATAATTTACGGATGTTTTTGTCCATATGTTTTTTACTTTTTTACATTTTACTCTTGTAATTATGTAGTTATGTCTTAAGATCCCTCCCCTCCCCTTTTTGGAGCGTTCTTAGAAGTATTAAGAATCTATACTCTTTCTAATGTTCGTTGTTTAGTGCTGTTCGTTTTTAATGCTGTTTGTTTTTTTAAATGCTGTTCGTTTTTTAATGCTGTTCGTTTTCAATGCTGTTTTTTAATATTGTTTTTTAAAATAATCATTGATCCATACACAGAGTGTTTTATGGGTGTTATGAATTTTTGCCTTAAAGATTATTCTTAGGGCTGTTTGTGATCGCCTATATATGGCAATCTTTTAATACATTTGTTTTTGTGCTTCCATTTGCAATATATTTAAACATACTGAAGCATTTGTAGGATCTCCCATAGGGAGTGGCTACAGAGAATTTCATTAGAATTTCACCAGGTGTGTCAAGTTAAGACACTATTTAGAGAGGATGATGGCATAGTGACGTATGCTCTGATGAAGTCCCGTGGGCGGGGCGAAACGCGTCAGCACTACGTCACTTTATCATCGCGGTCCCACCTTTGGTATTGAGTGACCACCTTGGAAGCAGCCCGGGAGCTCCTGGTGGTTTTGTCTATAGAGGCTTGATTGGGACGTGATGTTTTATCTGGCAGTGGGTGAGATCAAATCCTAAACCCACTACCTCTTTTTTCTGTACGTATATTATGTCAGTAGATTTGTATACACATTAATAAACGGTATAACACTATCGAGTTTCTCTTTTTCCGAGATATATACTTTTTAATGAAGATTCACCAAAGAAGTGGTCATTCGTTCCAAAGTCTTGGAAGATTTCACTGAAAAAACCTTTCTACAACAGAGACTGGATATCCATTGAACGAACTATTGAGAAATAGAACTTTCTTTCTCTTTTTTGCTGTGCAGTATAGCATGCCTTCAAAATAGACCATACATAAGTTTTTTTTACTTTCCTTTAGCGCACACACCACAATTTTTGTTTTTCATGTTATATGCTTTCTGAATTTGGTGGATATCAGGGTGGTGTGTTTTTTGCTGCTCATTGTTTTTGGGTGTTTCCACAGTATAAACCCTCTTTGCTACACTACATTACGTTTGCTTCTCACCGCACTGGACAGGAATCCACTAACTAAATTAAAACGTACACACAAAACCATTTTATTTTCACAAAGCACATGTTATATAGGCAAACAAAAAGTTTCTACTCAATAAAATACATCAAAAATTACTGATAATTTAATAGGAATAGTATAAAAATATAAGAAAAAAGGTAACCCCATATCATATATATTATAGGGACACGGAGCGCCGTGTATAGAGTAGGGATGCATTGATACCACACACATATACGTATATATCAACACGCAGACCTATATATACGTACAGTTGTGTTCAAAATTATTCAACCCCCACTGAAATTGAGTGTTTTGGCCAGTTTGACATTGATTTTGATCATTCAGTCATCTTGCTTACAATTAAATCAAAGAGGCACGTGTAGGTCAGACAAATATAACTTAACATTTAAAATGAAATAACCACAAATGTCTTTTCTGTGCTCACATCATTATCAGTTTTATTCAACCCCCAAGTGACATTCAATCTTAGTACTTAGCTTTTAAACGTGAAGCATAGCTTGACACAAGTGTCTTGCAGCGATCTACGGGTATCTTCGCCCATTCGTCATGGGCAAAAGCCTCCAGTTCAGTCACATTCTTAGGCTTGCGCACTGCAACTGCTTTCTTTAAGTCCCACCATAGGTTCTCAATCGGATTTAAGTCAGGTGACTGTGATGGCCACTCCAAAATGTTCCAGCCTTTAATCTGCAACCATGCTCTAGTGGACTTGGAGGTATGCTTGGGATCATTGTCCTGTTGAAAGGTCCAACGTCTCCCAAGCCTCAGGTTTGTGACGGACTGCATCACATTGTCATCCAATATCTCCTGGTACTGAAGAGAATTCATGGTACCTTGCACACGCTGAAGCTTCCCTGTACCTGCAGAAGCAAAACAGCCCCAAAGCATGATTGACCCCCCGCCATGCTTCACAGTAGGCAAGGTGTTCTTTTCTTCATAGGCCTTGTTCTTCCTCCTCCAAACATAGCGTTGATCCATGGGCCCAAACAGTTCTAATTTTGTTTCATCAGTCCACAGAACACTATCCCAAAACTTGTGTGATTTGTCCCCATGACTTTTGGCATACTGCAGTCGACTCTTCTTATTCTTTGGAGACAGCAAGGGGGTGCGCCTGGGAGTTCTGGCATGGAGGCCTTCATTACGCAGTGTGCGCCGTATTGTCTGAGCTGAAACTTCAGTACCCACATCTGACAAATCTTTTCTCAGTTCCTCAGCAGTCACATGGGGACTTTTCTCCACTCTACGCTTCAGGTAGCGCACAGCAGTCGAAGTCAGCATCTTCTTTCTGCCATGACCAGGTAGCTTTTCAACAGTGCCCTTTGCCTTGAATTTGCGAATGATGCTTCTATGGTCTCTCTTGGTATGTTTAACATCTTTGCAATCTTCATATAGCCATTGCCCTTCCTGTGAAGAGTAATCACCTCTTCTCTTGTCTTCCTGGACCATTCTCTTGACTTCACCATGTTTGTAACCACACCAGTAAATGTCTAGAAGGAGCTGAGTATCACAGTCATTTTAAAGCTGCCTAATTGGTGCTTATTATGCTTTATTGCTGCTCTGTGACATCCACAGGTGTTTTCAATACCTGATTGAAAACACTTGAATGAACCTCTGTTCTTCAGAGTGGTAGTCTTTAAGGGGTTGAATAATTGTGTCAATGAAGAATTCACAAAAGAAACATTTACTACTGTATTACAAAACCAATTGATGTCATTTTAGTTGCATATGGTTCTTTAAAAAGTCCTTGTAGGATTTCATTCTGAATACAATTACAAATGTACACTAAATTCCCTAAAACCCTTTACAGCATTGGGGGTTGAATAATTTTGAACACAACTGTATATATCAACACGCAGATATATATATACACCCACCCACAGACCTCAGACCATATATACACATACGCACATGGGGGGGGTGGCAGGTGAACAATCTCAACTAAATGTGCCCCCCCCCTCATTTGGCTGATCCCTCCAGAAGAAATGTTGAACCCGACAGAGCAGAGAATATATATATTATGCTCTGCTCTATCGGGTTCAACATTTCTTCTGGAGGGATCAGCCAAATTGGGGGGGGTCAATTAGTTGCCAAAATGTGTGTGTAATACAAGTCTGGATACATATATTTATAGGAATATAGATATATATCTTATCTATATATCATACCTTCCCCTATAAATTTTATAAAAATATACACACAAAAAAAAAACAGTGCCTGAGACCCCGCGCAGCCCACATGCCACCCCCCTCTACCTGGCTGGATGTATCTAATATATATAATTAAATACATTCAGCCAGGTAGGGAAAGAAAAAAATAAGTTTTATTTTATGTTCCCGGGGACATTTAAAAATGTCCTTGGATTTTTTTTTTTTTAAATGTGTCGCCTTACCTTAGCCTGGTGGTCAGTGGGGGCTCCCTGGATCCTGGTTGTGGGGGGGGGGTCTGCCGTGGCTGCAGGTGCAGTGGCTCCCTCCCTGCGCCGCCTGTCTCTGTCACATGCACCCGGGCGGTAGCCCGCACAGTCGCAGCTCTGTCATCCGGCGGCCACATGCTCCTCAATGGGATCCTTGGGAGGCCCCTGCAGGCTGCCCTCTACAGCGCCTGATTAGAGGGCCGTGTCTGACTGATGTTTTAGTAACAAGAATCTATTCAGAGAACAAAAATCAGCAGCTAAAAGTTGCCGAATTGCCCTGCCATTCGGTGGCTTCATGCGGCAGATTTATTCATGCGAATCCCATAGGCTTCAATGTTAAAAATATTCCCGATTTAATCCAATATCTAATAAACCGTTGCTTATAATATTCTGCAGTAAAGTCTCTTTATTTCTAGATTTTTTAGTATTTTTTATACTTTTTTCAATTTTTTTTTCGAACTTTTGGGCGAACGTCCCAAAAAGTTCTTAGTTCGCGAACTGTCGAACGGCCGATGTTCGATGCGAACTCCGAACAGATCGAACCGAACAGCTCATCCCTAGGGGCAATATGGACGTGATCAGTGCACTCGTCTGACACGAGCCTTATCGGGAAAATCTGCACCTGCAGATTCTCCTGTAGCATCCCTAGGTTAAGTAAGTATTCTGGGGCAGGTTCTAGCTCAGCATGGCGCCCCGGAACACAGCGCTAACCGCAGTTATACTTGCAGTAGTGCCTCCACAAGTATGACCTCCTGAAGGCCGTAGGACTCCACAGAGGGTTGCAGTTCGGGGCCGCGAGATCAGGCAGCATGGCGGAGTGGTCACGGAGGGAGACTGCAAATTATTTGTTCCCAGTCTCGCTCTGCTCACGGCCAGAAGCAGCGGATCGGGCGACCCTTCTCACCGCAGTGTGAGAGGTGATTAAGGGATTTACTGGGGGGGTTTACAGGAAGTGTTAAATGATTTTCCAATTGCAAAATCATTTAACACCAGCTTTTAGTAGGAGCTAACTTTTGGCTCTCTGCGTTCCCATGTTAATTTGCACCTGCACTTTGTAATACCTTACTTATCGTAATTGATGATTGTGCTTCTATACCTAACATTGGCAGCGCAAAGTAGAGTAGCTTGCAAAGGCTTTGAGGCGCAAACTGATTTCACCCCAGTGTAGCGCCAGAAATGTAATATGAATGCCATGCGTTAAACTTATGTCTCCTAGTGCTAACGCTTACATATTGAGACACTACATTAGCAACAACTATGGAATATTGCCCTATATTTTAAGATATTATGCCATGCTTTTCTGTATATTTAGATTTCCCTGCAGGTAGCGAGACACAATATTATATACAAAAATAACTTGTTTGGCATTGTTACACCTGTGGTAAAATCAAGAACATCTGTAAAGGTAAAATTTACATGCATGATGTTCTTCTGTACACTGTGTTCACCAAGTTTAATATTTTGGCATTAATACGGTGTTGTGAGTGGGACCCAGTAGTTGTGACGTTCTAGCAGCGGAAAATAAACAAACATTACTAAAGGAGAAAAATAGTACTTTAAACCCACTACATACATGTTTAAATTTTTATGATGTGTAATCCAGGAAAAAAAAAATTCAAGTACTCTGAATACTTTAACATGGCTCTGTAAATAGAAGTCACAAATAAAAAAAAATAATTTTAAATATTATTTTTGCCCATATTTTCTACAATAAAATAAAGTAAAGCATAAAGGTTGGAATAAAGGGAAAGCATTAAAAAAACTATAATCATGGTTTAAGTCTAAGGCTAAGGTCAAACGAACGCATTTTTCGCATAGTCCGTAAAAAAGTGCGTCCGAACGTATGGACGTACTCTTTCACGGAATACGCAATAGTGGTCATACGATGTGCAATTACGGCCGTGATTTTTTACGGATCCAAACCAGGAAACTTTGTGTGACCGGACGTTACGTTGGCCGGACATGACCAGCGTCTGACGTCTCCTAATCAAGCACACACGCCGCTATGCGGACGCAGCGCACTCTGTACGTCAGTACTAGCGGTTCGATGTTCTTGCAAAAATGTGTTCGATTGCCGCTTGCGTTGCGCGGCCAAACTTTCGTGCGGCCGTACTTCGTGTGTGGGTCTGCGTTGGACATCATTTGCTGCTACCACGGCCGTAATAAAGTGCGTCTGCACACGCGTTCGCACTGCATTCATCTGACCCCAGCATAAATGAGTGTGGCAATTTACCAATATGAATGAACGAAGTTATCTCACGCATAGCTCATCATCCTACACTTGCATTTTAAATACAAATTTATACAGAGGCATATGGGCTAGGTTTTAGGGAACCATTATGATGATAATATAAATAATACATATATTGTGATTTAACAAGGAAATAGGGAGGAATGTCTACGGCTAGGGTCAGACGAACGCATTTTCACGTTGTCTGTGAAAAAGTGCGTTCAAACGAATGGACGCATTTTTTCACGGAGTACGCGATAGCGGTCATACTATGCGCATTTGCGTCCGTGATTTTGTACGGATCATCAATAAAACACTTTGTGCATCTGGACGTTATGTTGGCTGGACATTAGCAGTGTCCGACATCTCCAAATCACGCACACACGCCGCTAGCGGACGCAGCGCACTCTGTACAACCGTACTAGCGGTTTTACGTTCGACAAAATGCGTTCGTTTGCCACTTGCGTTGCGCAGCCGGACTTTTGTGCGACCGTACTTCGTATATTGGCCGTCATTGCCCGGCATTTGCTGCTAGTGCGGCCGTGATTAAGTGCGCCTGCACGCGCGTTCGCACTGCCTCAGTCTGACCCTAGCCTAAAAGATTCAGAGGGTGTAGGCTGTGGGAAAGATAGTGGTGGAACAGAGTTCCCTATAACACTGGTTTAATTTGACCTCTGCAGATCAGATGTGTAGAAGTAAAAATCAATATTACGTTCCAATTTTATGTACTGGATCAAATAAAAGTTGGCAAAAAGGTAAAAGAATAAAATAAGTGCTTCTTTACAGTATCTATTGTCAATATTGTCTTGTTCTAAACATTCTGTAAAATAAGAAAACATTCCAATCGCTACTTAATCACTAATAGAGAGTAAATGTTGTAATACTGTAAATAATACTGTAAATAAAGTGTTCTTTATTAAAATGTTAATTGTTTCCTAACAAAATATATCCAGTTTATTGCACATAGAATAAAACACTAGAGTGCCATGGACCTTATGTGGTTACATTTCATGTTCAGTGACCCCTTTGGGCCAGTGATTTCCCATAGTAAAAATAGTTAACACTGCTTATCAGCCAGACCTCAAATCAATAATTGATATAGCTAATAATACATTATGATAAGTATATGCGATAAATTTATGAAACAAATTAATACGTTTAGTTCATTTGTTCAGTTAAAACCAAATCGTAGTTTGCCATTTTTGGAAATATATATATATATGGGCTAAATTACAATTTTTGCGCAAAAGTTTGTGCCGGCGCAAAAAAACATTAACGCGAGGGGTAAAACCATTTGCGCCGTACGTCGCATTACATAGTCAGCGCAACAAACGCGTGTAATCGTCTAATGCGGGTGAACCCGAGCGAACCCTTTGCGAGTGTACTGTAATGCGCGCGTCCTATACTTAACATTGTGAGCGCAAACGCAAATGAACGCTGGTACGCGGTTGGTATTACAATCTATGCGCAGGATTTAACGCATAGCCTTTGCGCACATAATTTTAGCAACTCCTGAAAACTGGTGTTAATGGCAAATCTGAACATCCTGGCTGAACCCAAATACACCAGCCCATAAAAAAAAAATGCAGCAAATTATAGTTACACATTCTACTCATACCAAACCAATAAAATGGAGAAGTTGTGTGTGCATGTATTATTGCTGCAGCATATATACACAGATTGACTTTGGCAGGCGCAAAAACTTAACGTGAGATAATTGTGGCTCTTAATTCTGATTGGCTGAATCGCGTGAAAAAAACAGTCCGCACACTGATTTCTGCGCGCAACGTTTTATGCACATTATTGCTCGATGGATGAAAAAATGCGTGAGGATTGTAATTCCAGTGGTGATTTACGCGCGTTAACGTTTAACGCTTGGCGCACAAATTCACGCGTTATGCGAGTGTTTTTACGCGAAGATTGTAATTTAGCCCATATACTTTAAATGCAAATATTTGAAAACAAATAATGTGAAATAACATTTAAATTTGGGAGTAGATCTAAAATCATATATGGTAAGCTATCCTATTATATATTTATTATGTGTACCGTCAGCTTTTTTAACAGTCAAGCATTTTATTTTCATCTATATGTAAACTTTATACATTGCGAAGGTTATTCGAAGAGTGGCGAAAATCGACATTGTTGCAACGCTGACAAACTCTGGATTTCCATTTGTGAAACACCAAAACAGCCGCAGTAGAAGCTTCACAATAAAGCGTCTCCTGCTATTGTTTGAATTTCCAATTTTGTGAAACTCTGGCAATTTTTGCAACTTTGGAAAACACCAACCCTCTTTGAATAACCCCTATATTGCAGTCATACTTTAGGGTTCCAAGAGCATTTTATTAAGTAGTGGGTATAATAAAATGTTTGGGGGAAACTTGTCAAACTATGTATCTGATATGGTGTCAGCCAAATTCAATAATTGCTCTAGAAGTCTCTTGGAAGTGAATGATGTTCAGCAAATTGCTTTTGTTTGGTTATTTAATCACTTCTATGATTTATTGCTCTGTACACATATGTTAATTGTCCTATTTCTACAAATTCTGAGGACGTGATTGATTCTGAAGATGGTAACTGATAATTTGCAATAGTGTTGATTAGTGGGACAGAAATGTCTAGTTCTCACCTATTGAGCATTTTCTGTAAACAGACAACAATGCTGGTTTAAGAACCGCAATGCAACACTCACATGATAATAAAAACAAAACAGTATAAGATCATTACATTGTGGTATGATAATAGTAATAATAAGATATGCTCACAAAAATTCTTGTACATGATGAATGTGAAGGCTACTTTCTAAATTCACCTCTTATGCTACTGTATAAAAAAATAATACAAACAAGTTTGCATTAAATGGCATTATTAGAAAATTAGTGGACTCCAGGGAATATTTGGCATTTAAAAATGAAGAGTATATGCCAATTTACAATATAAACAGGTTTTAATCTATCAGTGACTTCAAATCAGGGACGTTTTTGATCTCCAGATCCAGTAACATCTGCCCAAATGCCTTTCCCTGCAAAAAAAGAGCAGAACCTTAGGATCATGGTGTGTAATGTATGTTAATTTCAATTATACAAATTATATTGCAAATTATGCCCACTGATGTTAGTCCCCAGCATTCAAATTGCAGTGCACCTTCTTCCCAGCACAATCAAGTTACCGAGTCCCATGGCAAAGCCACTGTTGCCAAGTCCCAGTCTGAGTCCTGTATAGGTGAGCCGATCTGGGTCGGGTTCTTCCCGGTCTGGTCCATCCCTCATCTTCCACTCCAGGAATTCCCTGCAGCCTGCCAGGACTCTGGTCACTTGACCCATTAAGCACTGGCCTTCTCCCTTTTATAAGGCAGTCTTTCACATTCTGTATTGCTCTGTTATAGGGTCTATCTAGCTGCTGTCATTTTGTCTTTCCTGCTGTCACTTTATGCATCTGCTTTTCCCATTATTTATTTTGTTCTGTTAATTTTGGTTCCCTGTTTCCCATGCCGGTTTGTCGCTCCATGTGTGGTGGTTCTGTCTGAAAATATCCACTCTCTGATGAGATTGTAGTATTTGTTTCATATTTCCTTGTTAAATCTGCCCCAAAGAAACCCTAGCTTTGGCTCCTATCCACTATATATACTCAGAACCCCTGAAAACTGGTGGCGATCCTAGAATTAACTACTCAAAGAGCTTTGACTGCTCTACCGGAATACCCTACACATCCCCTCCTTGCTCACTATTCAGAGCATGATGGAGGAGGCTTGGGAAATGAACAGCCCCACATTGCCCTGCTGGAACTCTTTGGTATTACACTGCACCTACTCTCCTGTGCATGATCTTTTTGATACATTTAATTTAGTTTACCAAAAATGTGCTCTCTTAGGCTGGGGTCAGACCAGCGCACTGTTAACGTGCGTTCTGGCGCACATAATTACGGCCGCACTAGCAGCAGATGACGGGCAATGACGGCCAATATACGATGTACGGCCGCACAACAGTCCGGCCGTGCAACGCTAGTGGACTTTGAACGCATTTTTTTGAGAACGCAGAACCGCTAGTACTGACGTACTGAGTGCGCAGTTGCAGCATAGCGGCGTGTGTGCGTGATTAGGAGATGTCAGACGCTGCTAATGTCCAGCCTACATAACGTCCAGACGCAAAAAGAGTTTTATTGACGATCCGTACAAAATCACGCCCGAAAATGCGCGTCGTGTGACCGTTTTTGCGCAATCCGTGAAAAAATATGTCAATGCGTTCGGACGCACTTTTTCACGTTCGCGGGAAAAATGCTTTCGTCTGACCCTAGCCTTATCAGTGTTGTTTGTTTCTGCTTGTTGCCTTATACTTTGTGGTTTGTTATTTTGACATTGTAAAGTTAAATATTTTAATAAATATTTATCTTTAAATTCTCCAATCCTGATATTTGCATATAGTCTGAGTGGTTCAGTCGGGACAGGACGAGAGTTATTTTATTTCATCTATTGGGTTAAACTTTCTCCATCCTATCTGCTATTGGGCTGGTTAAATATTTGTCTACATTAACCCATACCAATTGTTCCATTAACTGAGAACACAATCAGGGTTATTCAGAGAGAGATGAAAATCAGGAGAATGACTGGAGAAGTGAAAATTCTAGGTCAAAATAGCCAACCCAGAAAAATTCTCCCATTTATCTTACTTTCCAAACCGGCTGTTTTGATCTAGAATTTTCACTTCTCCAGTCATTCTCCCGGTGTTCACCCTACTCTGAATAACCCTGAATGTTTAACCAGTATATTTGCATTTTTATATATATATATACCGTATATATATCCTTTGTCTATTCATAGAAAGGCAATTATTTAATTTCAATCAACTGTACTTCACTTTTTCTTCCAAAACTTTCCAGTCTTGTTGAATACAGAGTTTTACTCATAAGCCACCATTCAGTATAAAAAACATTTACAGAAAATGATTTCTTCTTGGAAGTACTGTTTCATATGTTAATTGTAAAACACTCGATCTGGCATGCCTACTAGACACTCTTTCAAGAATTCCCTTTGTGAAGAAAAACAAAAAAATCTATTCCTTTGAGCTAGCCATCTCATTCTGTAGTCTCTTCTTTTCTCCATCTAGTAGGGGATTCTTTTGGAATGGTTCTCACAAAGTGGCCACAGCTCTTCACATGACACAGCTTTCCCTGATGCTTCACATCAAAGCTCTTAGAAAAACTAGTCTTCAACCGCCTCTCCCTCTTCCTGTCCTCCAATTCCCTACTTGACCCCCTGCAATCTGGCTTCCGTCCCCTACACTCAACTGAAACTGCCCTCACCAAAGTCACCAACGACCTCCTAACTGCTAAAAAACACGGCCACTATTCTATTCTCATCCTGCTTGACCTCTCGGCTGCTTTTGACACTGTTGACCACCCCCTCCTTCTACAGACCCTCAACTCTCTGGGTCTCGGTGACACTGCACTCGCTTGGGTCGAATCCTATTTATCCAACAGGTCCTTCTGTGTGTCCTTTGCTGGTAACTCCTCCTCCTCATTGCCTCTATCTGTTGGTGTACCTCAAGGCTCTGTCCTTGGTCCTCTGCTCTTTTCCATCTACACCTCCTCCCTGGGCAAAATCATCAACAGCTTTGGCTTCAATTACCACCTCTACGCTGATGACACTCAGATCTACCTCTCTACCCCTGATCTCTCTCCCCTGTCCTTTCAAAAGTCAGTGACTGTTTATCTGGCATCTCCTCCTGGATGGCCTCCCACCACCTAAAGATCAACATGTCGAAAACTGAACTCCTACTTATTCCTCCCTCCAATGCCTCCCCACCTCCTGACTTCTCTATCACGGTGGAGGGTATCACCATTTCCCCATCAAACCAAGTTCGCTGTCTTGGAGTTACACTTGACTCTGCTCTTTCCTTCATCCCCCACATCAAGTCTCTTTCCTCCTCCTGCCGATACCAACTGCGTAATATTTCCAGAATTCGGCCATTTCTTACCGCTGTCGCCACAAAACAACTCATACACGCCCTGGTAATCTCCCGACTCGACTATTGCAATAATCTCTTATCTGGCCTCCCTCTGTCCCGCCTCTCCCCCCTACAATCCATCCTGAACGCCTCCGCCAGACTAATTCACCTCACCCGCCGCTCTGTCTCTGCCGCTCCCCTCTGCGAGTCCCTTCACTGGCTCCCCATCCACTGCAGAATTAAGTTCAAAATCCTTATCCTTACCTACAAAACCCTCACTAACTCAGCTCCCCACTACCTGTCCTCACTAATCACCAAATACACCCCAGCCCGCTCCCTAAGGTCAAACAGTGACCTGCGCCTAGCTTCTCACCGCATCACCTCTTCCCATGATAGACTGCAGGATTTCTCACGGGCAGCCCCCACTCTCTGGAACGCTCTCCCTCGTACTGTCAGACTTTCCCCTAACTTCTCTTCCTTCAAACGCTCCCTTAAAACGTTCCTATTTAGGGAAGCCTACCACCCAACTCACTGACGCAATCATCAATCACTCTAACCTTACAGTCCTCTCCTCCTGTTTCCAACCCTAACCCTCCCAGATTGTGAGTTCCTACGGGAATAGGGCCCTCATCTCCTCCTGTACTGTTTGTCAAATGTTGTTCAATGTATTGTAACCCTGTCTATACTGTGCTTATTGTACAGCGCTGCGGAATATGCTGGCGCTTTATAAATAAAGAATAATAATAATAATAATAATAAAGCTGAGCAAGTTGTTTTAAAGAAACAAAACAATTAAGAACTGAGTGGAACATTTCTTTGAACTGAATTCTGTATATTACATTATATTCTCTTAGGTTCAGTTTGTAAAATCATAAGCTTGCGATGGAAATCCCTTCTGTAACAGAATGTTTTTTCTGCCTGCTATTTTAGCTTTCATATCATGTTTCACTTTCATCCTTTCGAAATTACATTCTTTTGTACAATCTTATTGCATTTGCTTGGGCTTTATTGGAATTAACCTACTTTTCTATAAGCGGTGTTTAGAAAAATATATTCAATATTACATTAAATTATAGGCAAAATTATTATTTTTCATCCAATTGCCTCGCATGGCTGACACTGTTGACTGACCTAAGGGATGTGGCAGATTTGTCTATGAGCTCACATATTCTTTGTCCATTTTCCAAATGGCAATTAATATTAAATCATACCCTAGCCTTCGCAATTGTAGTGATACTACAATGTAGTGTACTCTGTAGTGATTGTAGTGTACTCTGCTACAGAAAATATGTATTTCATGCTTCTTCAAAAGTATGTGTGTTGAGCTTGCATAATATAAGAAAAAAATCCTAAATACACTGACATATGAGAGGTTATTCAGAGAGCATCGAAATGTCACCATCATATCAGGACTAGATGAAATGACAAACTGACCACAGTCACTTCTCTCAAATATCTAGGTATGTGATTAGACCCAAATCTATTCTTTGGCCCCCACATTGAAAAACTCTCATATAAACTTTACCCCAATCTAGGTGCCCTGTACAGAAACAAATCCTGCCTGAGCCCCGCGGTAAGAAAGCAGATTGTACAGCAAATGCTTATGCCGGCTATTGAATACGGAGATGTAGTGTATGCAGCTGCCCCGCAAACACACCTTCATAAACTTACCACATTGTATAACTCATTCTGCCGCTTTGTGCTACAATGTAACTACACGACCCACCATTGTGACATGTTAAAGGAGCTAAACTGGTCATCGCTGGAATCTAGACGCACCCTTCACCTTTCCAACCTGGTGTTTAAGAGCTTTTCTGGGAAGCTACCACCCTACCTGAATAGACTGCTTCCCCCAGCAGTTCCCTCATCGTATAACCTCTGATCCAGGACCAGCACCTTACTTGCAATACCACAATACAAAAAGACAGCGGCTCAATCCTCATTTTCCTACAGAGCACCGCAGTTATGGAATAACCTCCCAGATACCATCAAATCTTCCCCCAGTCTAAAGTCACTCAAGAGCTCCCTATTAATATACCTCAATACGGAATGCACCTGTAAACATGTAACATAGTGAATATATTTATTTTCTGTTAACCTGTATATTTGTGCTATTTTTTATATCTTGCATTTATTACTTTGTATTTCTGTAACGACTGTAACAATTCAATGTTCTTCAACCCAGGACATACTTGAAAACGAGAGAAATCTCAATGTATCCTGGTAAAATCCTTTATAAATAAATAAATATTGGTGCTCTCTCTCTCTCTTGTTCCCCGTACATCAGTGAATCAAATTGCCGACCCAGAATTCTCCGCAGGGTCCGCGAAGTGCAGGGAAAAGCTGCCGAATGGATCAGAAAACAAACACCGTAAATCCGCCGATACAATCCAAAAAAAAAGAGAAAGAAAGAAAAAATCGTATCAATTTGAAACACTACAGAAAACCGGCTGAACGTACCCGATGATCCGCCACAAACTCAAACCCTAAACGCGTCCAAAAAAAGCCGACGATCCGCTGAACGCAGTGCCGACCAGCCGCCGGAAAAAGTCGACAAGCCGACGAACAGGGTACAAAAAAAAAAAAAAGGATTGAAAGTTAACATTTTAAACGCTGTTTGCAAAAAAATACTGGATGAAAATATCTGGAATTAACATATAAGGTCCTATGGACAATAATAAAAAGATCTGTTACAGGAAACCCCCCCCCTCTGCTATTTAACCCCTTCACTGGCTTGGCCAACTCACAGAATAGAATAAAATAACCTTTCTGCATCAATGAACATATATTCAGTATACTGTATGCTTCAGACACAATTTTTCTTTTCCTGTTATCTATTTTTTCAGTTGCTTTCTATATTTTACATGTGTAGTATTTTATTTGCAACTATCGATGCTTCAAATTAATTTTGACTATGCAAAATATTCACATGTACGAAGCAGATAATCATATTTATTAAAGATCAGATTGTATTTTATTTAAATTAGGATTTAGATGCATTGTTCGTTACAGTTCTAGAACCTTTCTCTGATCACAGAATTATTGTGTAGTAGTCTATGCTACTATCTTTCTGGATTATTTACTGACCTGCAAAAAATCTACATGGTAACAAACAATTCTTATGATTTGCTTGTTTTTTGCGTAAGAAGGATTTGGGAAAAAGATCATTTATAATTTTACTGAACTGCTGTATAAATGTATGCACTCGCAAAATTTAGAGGAATTATGTTTACAAGGAATTTATATAGTTGTCAACTCCATTGTGACGAAGGGTGTTCTGTGTGGATGAAAATATCCTACACGTCACAATACCAACTGGGCTATGTGACAACCCATCAAATAGATCACACAGCCGTGCTGACCTTTCTCCCATTGGAGGCAGTCTGCAGCAGCATAAATTCCAGAGCCGTAAAGTCAACGCCTTCAATCCTAGATTTAGGCTAATCCTCCTTGCTGTCTCCATCACATAGCTCTGCAGGCTCTCCTTGGAGCTACAGAGGCATTTCCTCTCTGCAACAGGCTTGTAGGACTCTACTCTTGCCAGAAACCATTAAGGTGCAGCAACATTTAACATTATTGGCTAGCCAAGTAAATCCAATGAAAGTCTTTCCCTGAGGCTTTATTCCTTTCTCTAAAAACACGAATACTTATTTCAATATGAATTTGTGGCACAACTATACAAAACTGAGACAGAAATAAACGGAGCACAATAAAAGCAAGGATAGAAAGGTATATATCACTAATGTGTCTCATAACAGTTTCTCCCATATTTGACAGCACAAACAACTTGCTCTCCCTGGGGAGACAAAAAAATGGAATCCGAGCAAATGACACCTCTTTCACCTATTGGGCATGGACCCATGTAATTAACCTGGTGGAACCACAAACCAAACTTCTATAGAAGCCGACTGAGTGGAATATATATAAAAAAAGGTTATGTTTTTTTTTTGTAAGTATCGATTAACCCCCTGCTGCCCCTGGATGTACTATGCCGTCTGGGCAGCGGGAGGGCTTTGAAGACACAGGGAAACCGGTACATCCTGCTGACTTCATTGGCCTGCCTCGACCCCTCCCTGCAGCATGTGCGCTGCACGTCATTGGCTGCACGGGGACAACCTGAACTCAGGCTGTCCCCCTGCAGCCAGTGACGCGCAGCCTCACCTGCGTTAAGCCACTCCTGACGGACGATACCCACCCATCGTTAAGGGGTTAAAAGAACTACACAAAATTCAACACAAAAAAATATACAAGAGAAAAAATACCCAGATTTGAAAAAGCTGAGCAAGCAGAAAGGCAGTAAGAAACCACATCATGGTGATCAGTAAAGATGAATATCTAGGCAATCAAACCATGTATTAAAGAGAAGACTCAACATATATAAGTCACTTATACTATTAAAAAATAACCACCATATTTTTTAAGTGAATTTACTCAAATTTTCTCCCTTGGCATGTGCTGCACCTCCCCTTCAGCTCAAGAGCTTCCGAACTGCGGATGTCCCTGCAGCTTGCATCATAAATTGTGTAACTACGATGGAAGAAGACCTAGACTTGTATAATATAGCGATTTTTAGAACATTGTTCCTGAACTCTGCCTGTGCAACTGACATGTGTGTCTCCCACCGGCTTGTCAGGGATGCTTCCTGTGGCACCACAACGTATCAATGTCAAAGCTATTGCAAATTATATCGATTATGCAATGGAATAAAAGTATGATATCACTATAAAAACAACCTTGTATCAGTCATTATTCAATATTTGTTATAGGTCAAGGGTAGTATGGGCAGAATATTTTACTGCTGATGAGGGGAAAAAGGTTCTTGTAAGCATATATAGCACTGAGACAAGAATGTAAGGAAGAAGGATGGGTTGCTTGAGTGTCATAAGGATCACCCTCCCACAATGAATAGTGTACACATGTACCCCTAGTTGTTTTTAGGACATATTCACAAGGATCTTGTAAAAGCAATAGCTGTCAAGTAACTGGATTTTAGATGGGAAGAAAGTCAGTAGATTTTAAGGATTCAAATACCTGTGGATCACTTCGTAGTGATGCTATTCCTCCACCTCCCAAAGAATTCTTCAAAACAAAGTTTAATCCGAATATGCCTGGCAACTCGTATCTGGTTAAAAGAAGGCATAAAAACAAGAGCAAATTATATTTCACAAGTTGTGATCTAATTCCAAGGGAATACTACCATAGATACTCGAGTATAGCGTGACCTAAATATAATGCGTTGGATAGAGATTTATTATGGACATGAGAGAATACTCAAGACTTGAATATAACGCAAGCAGCAAAATTATAAAAGTATACTATACAGTAAACAACTAAAATCCTTCGAGGTTAACACAGGAAATTCAGAATGTGAGGAGAATCGTGCAGCGCATCTGCAGTGTCGTCAGGACGGGGCAACAATAGGGTGGGGCTGGCTATTGGTGGACGACGCGGTGGATGAGCCTGCCTGCTGAAGTTGGAAGTCAGTACACGACACCTCCCTGCGTGCTGCGCGGAGCGAGGGCGCATGCTCGGTTTTAAGCCTTTAAGTCTTGAATGATTAGCTTAATCCAAGCATGCCCTCTGGGCCGTGATGGATCCCACCTCCTGAATCCGAGAGTTCCTGAAGTGTGGGCGTCAGGAAGCCCGCATTAACTTCAGGGAGACTACTGGAACTTCCGGAAGACTTGGGATCCCTGAGCAAGTCAAGTTTTTTTTTTAGACGCAATGCAGATGTCTCGAATATAACGCGACCCCTCCAATTTTACGGTAAATTTTTTGTCACCAAAATCTAGCGGTATACTCGATTATATACAGGGTATGTGATAGACCAATAATTGGATAGATATGATTTTTTTTAAATTATGATTTTAAAAGTTAAAGAGTTTAAGACATAGGAACATTGCGGAAAAGTTGCTTCATTTAAAGAGAAAATAATTGAAGTCTTCCATTCCTTTATCATGCACTCAGGCATGTCACATTGGCATACATGCACTTGATTATGAATATATTAACAACTCTATTAACTGCTGATTAATGAAGCTACTAAGTGTCCTTGAAATGTTGTTAAATTTGCAACATATACACATTTCCCTGAAAAGGTTCATCAACTGCTATAATTGGCTGGCATCAATTACAGTCAGGTCCAGAAATATTGGGACATCGACACAATTCTAACATCTTTGGCTCTATACACCACCACAATGGAGTTGGAATGAAACAAACACAATGTGCTTTAACTGCAGACTGTCAGCTTTAATTTGAGGGTATGTACATCCAACTCTGCAGTATGCAAAAAAATAGACTTACAGCAGTTTGCAGATGTGCCTCCCACTTGCCCACTTGTTAAGGGACCAAAAGTAATGTGACAATTGGCTTCTCAGCTGTTCCATGGCCAAGTGTGTGATATTCCCTCATTACCCCAATTACAATGTGCACATAAAAGGCCCAGAGTTCATTTCAAGTGTACTATTTGCATTTGGAATATGTTGCTGTCAACTCTCAAGATGAGATCCAAACAGCTGTCACTATCAGTGAAGCAAGCCATCATTAGGCTGAAGAAACAATACAAACCCATCAGAGAGATAGCAAGAACATTAGGCGTGGCCAAAACAACTGTTTGGAACATTCTCAAAAAGAAGGAACGCACCGGTGAGCTCAGCAACACCAAAAGACCCGGGAGACCACGGAAAACAACTATGGTGGATGACCGAAGAATTCTTTCCCTGGTGAAGAAAACACCCTTCACAACAGTTGGCCAGATCAAGAACACTCTCCAGGAGGTAGGTGTATGTGTGTCAAAGTCAACAATCAAGAGAAGACTTCGCCAGAGTGAATACAGAGGGTTCACCACAAGATGTAAACCATTGGTGAGCCTCAAAAACAGGAAGGCAAGTTAAGAGTTTGCCAAACAACACCTAACAAAGCCTTCACAGTTCTGGAACAAGATCCTATGGACAGATGAGACCAAGATCAACTTGTACCAGAGCGATGGGAAGAGAATAGTATGGAGAAGGAAAGGAACTGCTCATGATCCTATGCATACCACCTCATCAGTGAAGCATGGTGGTGGTAGTGTCATGGCGTGGGCATGTATGGCTGCCAATGGAACTGGTTCTCTTGTATTTATTGATGATGTGACTGCTGACAAAAGCAGCAGGATGAATTCTGAAGTGTTTCAGGCAATATTATCTGCTCACATTCAGCCAAATGCTGCAGAACTCATTGGACGGCGCTTCACAGTGCAGATGGACAATGACTCAAAGCATACTGCAAAAGCAACCAAAGAATTTTTGAAGGGACAGAAGTGGAATGTTATGCAATGGCCAAGTCAATCACCTGACCTGAATCCCATTGAGCATGCATTTCACTTGCTGAAGACAAAACCATTACTTTTGGTCCCTTAACAAGTGGGAGGCACATCTGCAAACTGCTGTAAGTCCTACATCGTTCACCTGAGTTGGATTGAGCACATTGTGTATGTTTCATTCCAACTCCATTGTGGTGGTGTATAGAGCCAAAGATGTTAGACTTGTGTCGATGTCCTAATATTTCTGGACCTGACTGTATAACACACTAGCACTATTATAATGAAGAACGAATTTCTTGCAAAACGTGGTATGTCATTCTACAATAACCACAACGTAAAACCAATGCCTGAAGTAGTTCTATAAATCAGGTTAATATATCATGTATACTTGTTCTGCTGCTTGTAATAATATTTCTAGGAAAAGCCAGAAGTGGTTACTCAGAGAGCACCGAAATGTCGCCGATATTTTGGTGCTCTCTCGTTCCCCCGCACCTCCCTGCACTTCGGGGAATTAAAGTTCCCCACCCTGCGGTGAATTCAGCATTCACCACAGGGTCCCTGAAGTGCAGGGAAAAACCCAAACATCCGCTGAACACTCACCGAAAACCCGCCAGAACCGCCGCAAAAAAAACAGGCCGAACACGTCGGAAAAAGCCGCAGATCACAGCGCAGACCAGCTGCCGGAAAACTTCGACAAGCTGACGAACGGGGTAAAAAAATAAACACAATATGATTGAAAATGTCAAAATGAAACGCTGTTTGCAACTACTGAACTAAAACTAAAACTACTGAACGAAAATGTCTGTAATTAACATATAAGGTCCTATGAATGATAATAAAAAGGTCTGGTACAGAAAGAAGAAAAAAAATTGGCCAGATCAAAAAAATAAAATCTGAAAAATGCCTAAAAGATCCTGAAAAATAAATCAATAAATAAAGAGACTTTTTACTGCAGACTAAAATAATAAATGGTTTATTAGATATAGAATAAAAACGGGAGTATTTTTCACATTGAAGCCTATGGGGTTCGCCTGAATAAACCTGCCGAACGAAACCACTGACAACTTTTCACTGCTGTTTGGTGTCTCTGAATAGACGAACCATTGCTTCTCTGAGGGATTTCACTGCCATCGAACAGGCACCGTACGTGCAGGCAATTTGCCAAAATTTGGCGAACTGCTTGCTTTCTGAATAGCCGAATGGCCCCGAAATGTCACCGTACGGGGAAATTCACTGTTTGGTGACATTTTGGGGCCAGATCGTCTCTCTCTGAATAACCCCCTACAGACAACATATATTCAGGTTTTGGGATAACCCCATGGCAAAAAGAAAAGCTTTTATTTGTAATTCACAACAACATGCCGTTTCACAGTATTTTCACATCGTAGAAATATACTGCTTATATTTTGAAACAAGGCCGATTTCCCATGGAACACGTTATATCACAAGTAACAGAAAGAAAAGGCTGCCACTCTATATCACAAGTAGAACAACAAAACAACAATATTTATTCTTTTTATATTTTTTATTTTAAAGATAAATTGTCACATTGTGAATTTTTAATGACACTGGGAACCTTCAGGGAAAAAAAAGACATACAAGTCTATTCAATAAAAGGTGAAATAGAGGAGAATTGGCAGGAGAGAACAATCTAGACCAAATAGCCAATTTGGAAAGTGAGATAAATGGGAGAATTTTTCTGGTTTGGCTATTTTGATCTAGGGTTTTCACTCTCTTTCCAATTCTCCTGAGTTTCACCTTTTAGTGAACAGACCTGCTTGTTGTTGTTAATAGATCTGATGAGCTTATTTTTGCACACTGGTTGACAAGGTTCTTGGAGTGTTTCTTTACCAATATGGCATCTAGGAGAATAACTTGATTAGGAATTTGTGTAGTAATTGAAAGGGTAACTATAGTCAACATGGCCTCTAAAGATTAAAGGGTCTATTCCCTAAAGGGTGAAACTCAGGAGAATTGGCAGGAGCGTGAAAACTGTAGGTCAAAATAGCCAAACCAGAAAAATTCTCCCACTTTCCAAATTGGCTATTTGGGCTAGATTGTTCTCTGCTCCTGCCAATTCTCCTGAGTTTCACCTTTTTAGTGAATAGACCCTTATGTGGAAATAGCAGAAACTTCCCTCAGCCCTCAAAGCTCTCCCTGTAGGCTGATGATCATCTGCTACTGGACAGGCTACTAATGTACCATAAGCCAAAGCTATGCAAAATGTAGATCGAGGAGGAGTCAGCGGGTTGGACAAACGTTCCTCTCAATTAAGTACCGTAATGCTTCTAAATTAGCAGTATGTGCATTACAAATACGATGACCATTCATCTTACCTGAACATTCATATATGAAGGGTGGACAGCCACAGTTGGGGTTATCGGGACCAGTAATTAGCCCATTTGTCTTTCTTTAAAATTGTTCCTTTACACAAATATTATATAAGATTTCTTTGCCTTTTTCAGGTCTCGTCATGAAATACAAATTTACTTTTTTAAGTGCTTTTGTCGCCTTCTCATGTATACCCACATGCATCAGTAAAAATAATGGAAGCAGGGGGTGGAGCTAACCGAGGCAACGAGCGGTCGCATTTTGGAGGAGCTCCTCAGCAGCAGTGGCTTTTTAGCGGTTTTATACCCACTTGCTCGGCCTGCTGCTCACCCGGTTGGCTTCAACTGACCTTAAAGGACTTGTGCTCTTTGCCTGATATTGCACTGCACGTTACGCGACAGATTTTTGATCCTGGAGAGGTTTGGGTCTTGTGGCGGTCGCCATCTTGGAAGCCTGCGAGCGGCGTGGGACAGTTTCTCGGGGGCCTTACATCTTTGTGCCAGCCTGTCCCCAGCCATGCCTAGCAGTCGGACACAGAAGGGGAGGATCCCGCCATCTATGGCAGGTGGGTCTGCTTCCCTTCCTCCTGGCTATGATTCGTCCGGCGACGACAACTGCTCCTGGCCTCTTGGGGGCAATACTGGGATGACATGGATCACACCAGAGTCCCAGGCTTTGGACGTGTGACCCCTCTCTGCAGCTGCGAAAAAAAAGAGCACAAAAAAACCGCAAGGCTGCGTTGGCAGCATCCTCGGGTGCCTCGCTGGCCGCGCCAGAACTCTCAGACTGGGATTTGGCTGAAGATCGCCGGCTCTCCGCTAGTAGTAGCATAACCTCAGACCGACAGCCTGGCTTGAGACCGGAGCCCCGAGCGCTAGTGGAGTGGGGGCGGGCGACCTATGCGTCGACTCTGCTGGGGCCCGGATCCGAGAGGAGGACGAACATCTGCCCTCCACGAAAAGCGACCTTCGCAGGATCTTGGATGAGCTTCGGGAAATTTGGGAGATATGGAGACCTGAAGTGGCAGCAGTCCAGGCAGAGGTTGACGTGGTACGCGCGCAGATGACGGAGGTGCAGGCGAAGACCATTGAGGTGCAGACGGAGCAAACTCCTGATTGGACGGGTTGCTGCCCTTAGTTCTCAGGTTGAGGTCCTGACCCGCTCCGTGGAGATACTAGAATCAAGACACCGCCGCCGTAATATCAGGGTCAGGGGAATCCCAGTTTCGGTCTCGGCAGAGGAGTTGTCGCCTTATGTTGCCCGCTTGGCTCTCCAGGTTTCTGGACTTCCTCCTGATACTCCTGGTGTGATTGGGTCGGTGTTCAGGGTTCGGAGACCCGCGGCGACCCCCACGGGGGCACCTGGGGATGTCATAGTGGCATTCCGCGATGTTGCCTTTAAAGTGAAGCTTATGAATACTCCTGGCGCATGGGACCCCGGGCATTTTGAGGGTTCTACGCTGGCACTGTATCATGACCTCCCGTTGCACACCCTACTAGCCCGCCGACGATTTCGGGACGTGACAACTCTCCGTCGAAAAGGAATTCGCTACAGATGGGAACTGGCAGGCTCACTGGTGGTGACACATGCCAACTTGTCCTACACGATCACTGATCCCACGACGGGCTGGTCTGATTTTGCAGCAACGGGACTGTCAACGGAACAGTTGGAGTTACAACCGGGTTGAGGCCTATTATTTCCCTCCCACCGCATTTTTCTATTTAGTATACGAGTTCTCTGGACTTTTTCAGATTTTTGCAGGTCTTTTTAATTGTATTAGCTGAGGACTGAGCATTGTTATCCCCCCTCCCCCTGCTTTTACCCTATGTTTCCGTGTCTATGGTCTCATGATTAGCATTGTGACTGGACTTTCAGGACACTTTGTCGCTTTTCAGGATGTGTCCCAACCGGCTTTTCATATTACTGCTGCCTCTTTTTCTTAACATTGGGACTTCCTGCCTCCCTTTTTGCTTTTTTCTCCTGTGTTACGTTGCTCTGCGCATTTTCGCCTGGTTACTCGTCGATTGCTTGGACAGCCCTAAGTGGCTGTACTTTTAGAAGTTTGATTTTGTGAATTTTCTGTTATGTATAATTCTCTAAATAAAGAATTTAAAAAAAAAAATGGAAGCATAGTGTTAGGTGGCACAATTAATAACAGCCATTACTTACCTAATCACTGATTGCTCATCAGTATGGTCTTTCTCAAATGTATGCTGGAAATATTCCTCTACTACTTGCGCAGTAAGAGCCCTTTTTAAATAAGGGTAATAGAGAGGATGACGAGCTATCACGCCTACAATGCAGAGTATGACAATTAGTTATGGTTATACAGTTAAGTAGCAGTACACACTATTAATCATTAACCCCTTCATTTATGGACATTTTATATGAACCTTTTATAGTTTTCTTAATTTAAAAGTATTAATTCTATTATTAGTTAATAACTGTTCTAATTCTTCCAAAGATTACGGGCCACATTACAATCTTGATGCTAAAATCCTAGCGCAAAGTGAAAATCTTTGTGCTAAGCGTTAAAGTTTAGCGCGCGCAAATCACCGTTGGAATTACAATCTTCACGCGTCCACACATCCGCCGATCAATAGCGCATGTGCACGTAACGCTAACAGGACGCACCCGAATGCACGCGTAGTACCGCCTCGCGCAAAAATCTCTTGCGCTGTTTTTTCTTCCCACAATTCAGCCAAAATGAGAATGTTTCCTATTGATATAAACCGCAGGTTCCAACCAAGGTGCACGGATTGCTACGTGGGTGCAATTAACAGCCCCCAGGACATTGGGGAAGCCTCCAACTGCATAAAAGCCATGTTTTGCTCTTTGGAATCCCTCATGGGTGGTAGGGAATCCTATATAGTGGTGCCAGTTGCGCTTCATTGCTAGGAGGAAGTGATGGAGCACGATGGAGAAGGTGCTCTGGCTGACACCGCCTAAGTCAGCCAGAGGCTGCTGGAAGGTGCCAGTGACAAGGAACCTCAGGCAGCACAGCAACTTCGTCATCCCTGGGACAGATATCCGTGTCCCTGACCTGGACTCCAGATGGGACCGCAGCTGTAGATAGAGCCTGTTTATCGGTAGTGGAGTCGACACTCAGCATAAGTCAGATGTTCCAATGTCAATCTTATCCTTTGGACACGAGGTGCCCGTGGAACAGCATGCTCCCTCTCCAACTCCTGCTGCCATCGGAGACAAGTTCTGCGTCTGTGGCGCAAAATGAGCACATATGCTGCAGCAATAAATTTAGTGATGCACCGAAATGGAAATTTCTGGCCCATACCGAAACCAAAAATTCGGGATCGGTTCGGCCAAAAACCGAAACCGAAAACCAGACATGAGAACCTGGGCCTGGAGGCCGGGCCGGGTACTCAACTGATCCCGAAGGCGGCCGAGCAAGCTGCTCGGCCGGCCTCCAGGCTCCAGGCCGGGGGCTCGCCTGCGCCTGGAGGCCTGCTGAGCAGCTTGCTTGGCTGGGCCTCCAGGCCCAGGTTCGCATGGCTGACTGGTTGCACCTACATACTCACCTACATCCTCCTACTTCGGCCCTGAGCTCCAGCGGTGACAGTCCTCCAGCTGTCGCAGGCTGTTCGGCCGGCCTCCAAGCTCGGGAGGCTCCGGGGAGGGCCTCTAGGCCCAGGCCAAGCCGGGGGCTCGCCTGAGCTTGGAAGACGGCCGAGCGGGCAGCTTGGCCGGCCTCCAGGCTCAGGTGAGCCCCCGGCTCGGCTGGACCTCTAGGCCCAGGCCGGCCCGGGGGCTCACCTGAGCCTGGAGGCTGGCCGAGAGGGCAGCTCGGCCGGCCTCCAGGCTCAGGCGAGCCCCCGGCTCGGCCGAGCCTCCAGGCCCTATTTGGAAAGGAAAATTTTCGGCCGATTTTTTCAGCTGAATTTTCCATTTTGGCTGATAATTTCGGTGGCCGAAATTTCGGTGCATCCTTAGCAATAATACATGCACACACAACATCATTCATTGTATTTGTTTGGTATGAGTTGAATGGGCCACTGTGCTTTGGTGCATTCCTTTTTATGAGCCTGTATATTTGGGGTTAGCCAGATTGTTCAGATTTGCCATTAGCACCAGCTTTTAGGAGTTGCTAAGATTATCCGAATAACGTCCATGCGGTAATTACCGCAAATAGATTGTAATACCTCACTTTTCTGAGCGCACATTTGCGTTTGCACTCGCAATGTTAAGTATAGGACGCGCGAAGTACAGTAAGCTCGCGCAGGTTCACACGCGGTACACGATTTTGCGCGGTTATAGCGCTGAGTATGCAATTCGGAAGTCGGCGCAAATGGCTTTACCCCATGCGTTAAAAATGACTTATGCCGGCGCTAACGTTAGCGTCAAGATTGTAATGTGGCCCTATACGTTTTAAGTTTTTTTAAAAAAGCTCTAAAAGCAAATGTTTCACTGTCGGCATCATAAGAACTACAATCCATTCCAAAGCTAAGAGAACAAGGTGCCTCTCTAAGCCGTCCCAGTGTTAAAAACGGTTGTGTTCATAAAAAGGCATTGAAAGCTCACAAATGTTTCCAGGCTCCGCTTCCAAGTTGGAAAGGATGACAGTAGAGGCAGTTATAGAAATAAAATAACGGGATTTATTGACATAGAAGTTAAAAACCTATAAAAAATGTGGCAGTAGGTTGGGGGGCTTCAGCTGAAGAGGCCAGTATTGCACCTGACGAAACGAGTCCTGGAGAACCCCCCAACCTACTGCCACATTTTTTATAGGTTTTTAACTTATATGTCAATAAATCCCTTTATTTTATTTCTATAACTGCCTCCACTGTCATCCTTTCCACCTTGGAAGTGGAGCCCGGAAACTTTTGTGAGCTTCGTCAATCCAGCAAACGGAGACCAGTAACCGTTCAGATCCATTACGAAGGAGAAAAGGAAGGAGGATATCGAAAGAAGGGATGTTTGGCCACCTTTATGGGCTAATAATGCGCAGACGATGAGCTAAGACCCTGTCTAGCTCCCGACCACGTAAGTGCAACTACACCTTTTTCTTTTATCACTTTTATGATACAGTACGCACTATTTTCCGGCCACTGTCCTGATTATGTTTTTGAAGTGAAAGAAAAAAAAGGGACCTCTGTGGCAGAAGGCAGGGTTATTTGCAGTAAGAAAACGACGTTCACTATTGCCTGCATCCTACAATTGCTGACATATTGACATCTCAGATTAGCGGACAACAGCAGACCATCGGAAAAGTGAACTTGCATTATTCTTATAACTTTTTTTCATTCTTTTTTTAGTCCTTATGATTAAAATCCTTATGATTTTTAATGACGTTTTATTTCATTTATCACGACATATGGACTCAACATGAACTAACCCGTGGTTATATTTGAGGACACTATATCCTCGAAAGTCACATAAATTCTAAGAATCTTATTTAGTACACCTGTACGAAAAGTAAATTTGCAGAATCAGATACCTGCATATGTGAATTTATTGTCTGCTATTTACGTTTTAAAGCAAGCAGCGCCCAATAGAGGTTTGATATCTTTCCTTTAGTTAAAATGTACATATTAGTGCGTTAATGCAAATTTTACAGTAAAGACAGTAATACCATATCTGCAATACATTAAAAATCTTCTGTCATTAACATGACATCATGCAGAATTTCAGTGGAGGTGAATGGCTGGTATTTTGGGAGTAGCTGCATGGAGCAGTGCATGCTGGGAAGATGTCAGCCTCCTGTTTGACAGCATTGTGAAGCAGACCCAGCCCCAGGTGAGAGGCTGGCATGTTCTGACTTGTATTCTAGAGGTACATTGGCAGGACTCTTCCCTCTCTTTCTTCCCCTCCTCTCCACTCTGACCCTCCTCCCTATCACTTTCCTTTTAACCCTCACTCTCCCCTTTCACCCCCCCCCCTTGTCTGTATGTGTATAGTAAGTGTGTACTGTGTGAGGAAGTCTGGTTTGAAGGGGGCTTATTTGGAGATTAAATGAGCTGATTTGTGGTTCAGACTGAGAGAGGCTGATTTGGGGGTTAAAGGGCTGATTAAAGGTTTGGGGTGAATGCGGCTGATTTCAGGTTTGGGATGAAAGGGACTGAAATGAAAGGTGAAAAGGAAGGGCAAGTACTGTATATGTATATGTGTGTAGTTCTGTGTGACTAAGCGTATAGGCGTGGGCAGCAAAAACATTTTGCCACACAATGTTAGTGTGTTCAGGTTGGCGTGAAGAAAAGATGGCAACACTAACGCGGGGTCACGCTTGGACGGCAGAAGAATTCAGGCAAGGACACTGGTAACTATTTGTTCCCATTGTTCAGCTACTTAGAGTGGAAGCAAAGGTTCGCACCTCCTTCTGCACCAAGGGTTCTGAGGTAAGTAAGGGATTTTCTAGTGGGTCTAAATTAATTTGTTAAAGGGATACTCTAGGCAACATGACCACCTAAGCTTTTTATAGGTGGTCATGATGCCCTGAGTATGCCCTTGTCTTTCCCCCCTCCCTCCGCTCAGCCGATTGGCTAAAACAGCTGAGAGACGTGGAGGACTTTACTCCGCCCTCCCAGCTGTCAGTCAGCAGAGCGGGATTCATATTTCCCGCTTCTGCCGACTATTTCCGAGTAGGAGACGTCATCGTGCTTTCAGCGCGATGACGTCTCCAACTCGCCGATGTAGCTGGCGGGAGCGAGCCGCCAGCATAGTCTGCGGCTGCGATTAGTGTTGCACGCATCTGAAAGGTATTTTAATATGATAGGTAGTTTTTTAATTTAGCATTAGTGTGAAATCCACCCCCCCCCATTATAAGTGTCAAACCCTGTAAGTCTTTTACTTGCATAGGATGTTAGCCTGTGGAATTTAGCCATTTCCTTTGTGTGCAGGAAAGGGTGTGTGAACAGACCATAAGCTAGAAAAAAAAGCCATCCCTGAATCAAATGTAGTACTTTTGTCTAACTGTTAGTTAAACTCTGATGTAGAAATGTATCTGCTCTGATTGGTTGTTGTATCACATTCCTATGTTGGGAGTGAACACTGCAGGAAGTTTTTATATAACGAACATTTCTTTTGGATGTTGAAACAATAAACGAATCTGACAGACCACGGACTGATCAGATGATAATCTGCCATATCTCGGTGTGGTTGTGTCTATCGTCTCCTCTGATCAGAGTCGTGCAGCGCCTTACTTCGATTTTGATATATAAGAAGAAACTTGAAAAAGGTTTATGGTAATTATAATGGAAATCCAGAATTTAACAGCATCCTCTTGCGCGTAACACTAATCAAAGAAGAAGCCTGCTGATTGGCTGGCTTACGTGAGAGGCGCGCATGCGCGCTTCTCACGTAGACCATTAGCCAAGTTGAAGATTTTCAGGAGGGGAGCGGAAGAGGAGGGAGGTGAGTATATAAAAAAAAAAAAAGACGCCGTTGGAAACAAGTGGTTTTTAGGGTATTACATTAAAAAAAAAATATATATATATATATATACTGAATAACTAGGTAGGGAATAGGTATATTTTAATGTAAAAAAAGGGGGGGAATTTTAGCCTAGAGTGTTCCTTTAAGTGATGATGCTTCTGTAAAATCATTTAATAGCAGGATTTATAACTTGTTATTCATTGCTGATTAACAGCTTTTGAAAATGAACAACGAGCAAGGATGGAATAGCTCATTCTTCATCTGCTAACTGCAAATTAATGGCTTCTATGTAAAATAAAAAATTATTTAAAGTACAGTAAGAGGCTGCAATGTCCATGCCACAAAAACTTCTCCAAAAAAATTCCAACAAATATCTAAAAAGATCCTAAAAAGTAAATAAAGAGACATTTTGCTGCAAACTAAAAGAATAAACAATTTAATAAATATTCAATACAAACAGGACTATTTTTAACATTGAAATCTATGGGATTCATCTGATTTAACCACTTGGCTGCTATGGACGCGCTCAGCGCGTCCAGCCAAGTGGTTCTCCTGTGCTATGGACACGCTGAGCGCGTCCATGCACTGGAGGCAGCAATACGCCGGATTCCGGCGGATTGCTGCGCCCCCCCGGTGCGGGCTGACATCTTCGATGTCAGCCCAGCACTCGGGACCCCGGCGGGGACATTAGATGTCATCGCGGCGACGCGATCACATCTAATTCAGGCGCCCCCCCCGCATGTGCGGAGGAGGCGCCTGAAAGGGAGGGGGGAGGTCCTTTGGACCTCTCTCCCTCCCGATCGCCGGGGAGCAGGGAGTTAATACAGGCACCGCTTGGAAGGGCACAGCCTGCCCTTCCAAACGGTGGCTGTCATTAACCCCTGGGGAGCCGGATCACGAATCGGCGCTGAAAAGCGCCGGTTCGTGATCCTTTCCCAGAGCTGGCCGACATCTTGGATGTCGGCCAAGCCTCCGGGAACTCCCCCTGAGGACTGGCGTCATCGTGCATAGCACGATCACGCCAGTCCTGGAGTTAACCCCTAACTGCCACCAATGGTGGAGATAGGGGGTTCCAATGAACCCCCTAGCTCCCCATCCGTGGCAGCTAGGGGTTAAAGTTTGGTACTGTTGGATCGGCCAGAGCATGGCCGTTCCAACGATACCAAACATGAGAATGAAAAAGTTTTTTTTAAAAAAACAAAATTAAAAATAAAAATAGAAAAATATTTTAAACAAAAATTATAAAAAAAAATAAACAATTTTTTTTTCTTTTTTTTGGTTTGTTAATGCAGCAATATTGTTCCCATTTCAATTATAATGTGAACAATGATGCTGCACTAACGATTTTTGTATGCGGTGCGTTTGTTAAAAATCACGTAATTTTCCCCAAAAAAATGTAACGAGACCCCATTTCTAATTTTTTTAACAAGTGCACCCCATACAAAATATAACCGCAATTGCTCGCATGTTAAAATGTGAAAAAAAACACTTTACACGTTGTAAATTATTGAAAATTCATATTTTATTGCATTTTTTGTTTTAATATACAGACAGGACATGACGTATACATATAATAAATGACATATTATGAATCTGCCGAGTCTGACGGAAAGAACTATATATAATATGTCTGGGTCATATACTAAAATAAGCCTTCAAAACACGTTTAAACAAGATGAGCGAAAAACAGGTAAAAATAAGCTCAGCACAGAGGCGGGAAATGCCTCAGCAGCGAAAGGGTTAACCGAATGAAACCACCGAACATCAGGGCATTTCACTGACATTTCTTTTTGCTCGGTGTTCTCAGAATAGATTAACCATTGCTTCTCCATGGGGATTCACTGCTCCCAAAGTTCACCGCATTTCGCTGGCAATTCTCCAATATTTGGCAAATTGCCAGGTTTTGAATAGCCGAATGGTCACGAAATTGCACCGTATGGGGAAATTCACTGTTCGGTGTAATTTCTGGGCCAGTTTGGCTCTCTTTGAATAATCCTGATAGAGAAATATCTGAAAAGATGTTGGTTGTAGTTTATTTATTTATAAAGGATTTTACCAGGAAGGATACATTTAGATTTCTCTCGTTTTCAAGTATGTCCTGGGTTCAAGAACGTTGAATTGTTACAGTAGTTAATCACATACCCCAAATTTTCACTTTTTCCATTCCAAAGCACTGGGATATTTTATTTGTTTACAACTGAAAACAACAAATCAAAATTATATAAATAAAAGATCATCATACCTATGTTTGCGTTATTGCCTTTATCGCCACTTCTCGTGTAAGCCAATTCTTCTAAGCGGTACACAAAAGGACCACTTGGCAAATCTAGAAGAAAGAAAACAAAAATCTGAAAAAAGGATAAAAATTTAAGAAAAATCTAAAATAGTACCTTGAGTGATCCTGTGTAAAAGTATAAAACCTCAACATGAGTATCAGTACATTGAGAACTGTATTGCACAGCACTCGTGCTAGCCTTTCAGAATATCAGTTATTGTCCTAGTCTGAAAATCACTGGTTGTGAACCCATTACAAAGCTCTAAGCATCAAAAAACATGAACTAAGCATAACTCAAGATGAACTGACCAGGTCATGTGCTCCATTAAATCACAATTAGCTTAGTACTCCCTTATTGTGACCTTACTAAGTGCAATAGAGTTTCCGTTCAAAAGTTTAACTTGAGGGAATACTGGTGTTTAAAGGTCCACTACGACCAAAAAAAGAAATGTCCTTATTGTGTTTATTTTTTGTTGTTGATATCTTACATGTGCTTTGTTTTTCTCTTGTATGTTAAGTTAAGAAAATATTTTACTCTATGTGTGTCACTCCTCACTGTGTGGCTTTACCCATAGAATGGAGTCTAGGGCTTAATCACTGACTCAAATCATTGCATTGTGTGGGATGTATTCAAAGGACATCACCAAGGGGTAGATTAGAAGTCTTTAACGCTCCTGGTCTTCTCATCCAGCTACCATCTCTTATCTACAGTAGCTCTGAACAAACACAAAAGGGCTGTCCTATCTAAACATTCCCTCCTCCACCTCATTAACTGTTAAAACGTATGCACATATTTTGGTAAGTGTTGTAACATGATAAAAATCTACAAAATGGAAACCGGAGATAAAAAAACGAAATTTATTTTTCCTTTTTACATGCATTTACATCAATCAAAAAAAAAAAACCAGCACAGTGTGTTTTATAAGGTGTTTATATTGGTAATGCACAAGTAGTCTGGTTACAGCTTATGTAACTGGTAGTGTCCCTTTAAACTAAATAACCCCTATAATTTTCATTCACTTGTGTGTCTTTTCAGCTAAAAAGATAAACAGTTATTTGGAAAGCAAATTCAATGTTTTAGAGAAAATTCGGATACAGCTTATTAGTAGGTAGAAGATATGTAGAGTATAATTTAACGCTACAAGCTGACATAAATTACATAGCTAACGCTAAAATGTGGTCGCTCATGGGGGAAACCTGGCTGCACCAGCAGCATCACTAGCATTCACATGTTAACGTTAGATTCCGGAGCAGGTGCTGTCTCAGCACGTTGCCCCGGAACGCAGCGCTACCCTCAATGATACTTGCTGTAGCGCTTCCGCAGTAGACTCCATGGAGGGTTGCGCTGCCGAGCCGCGCTCTCGCAAGATCGTGGAAGGAGACTGGGAGCTATCAGCTTTTAGGTGTCGCTCAAATTTTGTTAGCCCATCATTGCGGTAATTAGCGCTAGGACTTTGTATTACCTTACTTATCCTATCGCTAATTACTGATTGCGCTCCCCATGTTAAGTATTGGATGTACAAAGTATAGTAAGCTTGCGCAAGCTAGCGCAATCACTGATGCACTAACGTATTTTTTACGGGTTTGACGTTAGGGATGTAATCTGGGGGCATTCGTTTAAGCCACTTATACTGGAAGTAAGACCCCATACATTTATACACAACGATTTTTATTGTTTTTCACTTCAGATCCCCTGCATATCACTATCCAGGTCTTGTTCCAGTCCTGTGCAAGGTTTTGACACTACCAAAAAGTGTCACAGGCCAGACACCCCAGAGCGGATATAAGGCTCTGGCCCAGGTGAGCAGAACCACAGACTGCACCAACCACATAGTATAATAGTGTTGCAATATATATATAGTTATTTTTTTCTTTCCACATATACACTTGTGAGGTTTTTTTGTCGCCAGATCTTCGTCCAAACAGAATCTTAAGTATAAGCATGGTTTGCTTTCTTGCCCACACTGCACGTGTGTGATAGCATGTTCACTAATTGAGTCATTTGCACATAAAAGATTTGGTTTTATGGATCACTTAAGTATACACAGATATATATATACCAGTGACGTGCGGTGAGGTCAGTGGCTGGTGAGGCACTGGCTTGTATCAGAGCTAGATATACACAGGATATTGCCCCAGCTCTCATGGATATTGCCTCAGCTCCTCTCATGGATTTTGCCCCAGCTCCTTTCATGGATATTGCCCCAGCTCCTTTCATGGATATACTGCCCCAGCTCCTATCATTGATATCGCCCCAGCTCATGGATATGCCCCAGCTCATGTATATGCCCCAGCAGCTCATGGATATGCCCAGCAGCTCATGGATATGCCCCAGCAATGGATTTTGCCCCAGCACATGGATATGCCCCAGCTCATGGATATGCCCCAGCACATGGATATGCCCCAGCTCATGGATATGGGATATGCCCCAGCTCATGGATTTGCCCCAGCACGTGGATTTGCCCCAGCACATGGATTTGCCCCAGCACATGGATTTGCCCCAGCTCATGGATTTGCCCCAGCTCATGGATATGCCCCAGCTCATGGATATGCCCAGCAGCTCATGGATATGCCCCAGCTCATGGATTTGCCCCAGCTCATGGATTTGCCCCAGCACATGGATGTAACGTTGGGAGCTTCCAGCCCTACCTGTGTGCTTGAGGGCAGCATGTCTGATGCTGCTCGCTGACCAAAGCCCAGTTTAAATGGAGACAGGCAGGGAGGTGGTTGCAAGCGCGGCTTGAGTGGGGGGCGTGGCCTAGTGAAGGTCTTTAAAAACCCTCAGTGTATTCTCAGCAGTTGCCAGATCGTGGTTATCCATACCTGAGCTCCTTGTACCTGACTGCTATATTGAATTAACCCGTTATTGACCTCTGCTTGTTTCTGACTATTCTGCCTTCTGTTGCCCTAGACCATTTTCTTGTACTACGCTACTGCTCTGATATCGACCCGGCTATTCCATTTGACCATTCTGAACTCTGTATTCCTGATTCTGGCTCGGCTGACTACTCCCCGTGTTGTTAACCCTATCTGTCTAGCTAGTTTACCTGGCCAATTCTAAGGACCAGACAGTTAGATCTTTCACGGCTACTCTGTTGGTAGCTTCTGGGTCTGTGGAGTGTGGGGCGTTAAGTACTGCGTGGTGGGATCTGGGAACCGTGACATTACGATCTGGCCACTATGGATCCCGCAGACTTAACACAGCACTTGGCTAACTTTGTATCCAGACAGGATGAGCAGGATCATAGGATGGATCAGTTTGCTATTGCCTTACAAACTATCCTGACTCGTACGGCTCACCTGGAACCAGCTGGGGTTGCACCCCCGCTTGATATACCTGTGTCCCCTGTTGTTCAGACATCCCAGGTACACATGACCGCTCCTATGAGGTTTGACGGTACTCCCTCTGAGTGCCGGGGATTTTTGGTCCATGTGGATATTCATTTTAAATTAAATCCACAGATGTTTTTCTCTGACATTGCCAAAGTGATGTTCATTATTAATCACCTGTCTGGCAGAGCATTGACATGGGCGACTCCGTTATGGGAGGCAGAGAAGCCTATCATACGGGATTATAAAGAATTCATAGCTGAGTTACAACGTACATTTAATCCTACCAGAAAGGCCACGGTAGCTGGCAAATCCTTGTTCCGCATACGTCAAGGGAACAGGACTGTTTCTGATTATGCCATAGAATTTAAAACCTTGATCTCTGATGTGAACTGGACAAATGAGACACTGGTTCTGGCTTTTATGGAGGGGTTATCAGAGTCATTGATGCATGAATTGGCTCCACGTAAACTACCTGAGGTATTGTGTGAACTCATTGATTATTGTATAGATCTGGATAATCAGATAAGGGACAGAAGGACTCCAAGAGAGAAACCCAAGAGACCGTTACCTAGGTTGGCCCCTGTCTTTCAGGCACCACCAAGAGAGTTATCTCCTCCCTCTGAGCCTATGCAACTAGGCCGTACTAGGCTTACAGAGGAAGAGAGAACAAGGCGTTTTCGTGAGGGATTGTGCCTGTATTGTGGTTTGGGGGGACATGTACGATTTCAATGTCCTAATCGTCCTAAGATGCATGATAAGCCGGAAAACTACCGCACCTAAGGCAGCTGAGGAGACAGGCCTTGGGTGTGACGTGCATGTCTCCTGTCAAAGACACTAAACTTATGTTACCAGTATCCTTGGCTTGGGAGACCAAGACCACACAGACTACCGCTTTTTTGGATTCTGGGGCTGCTGGCAACTTTATCGATGTTAACTACGCTTCTTCCATTTCTCTACCTCTGGTTGTAAGAGAGACACCCTTAGCCGTCGAAGCCATAGACGGCAGACCGTTATCCTGCCCTAGGATTACTCACGATACGGTTACAGTGGTTCTTACCACTGCTGTCTCTTGCATAAAGAAGAAATCATATTTCAAGTTATCCATTCACCTTCCAATCCTGTTGTACTTGGTTTCCCTTGGTTGGTGAAACACAATCCTGTTATTGATTGGGCTAAGGGAGAGATACTGTCTTGGAGTCCTGCTTGTTTTGGGACTTGTTTAATACCCATTCAGCATGTCGGTGCCCTGAACACACCCACAGCTCCTCCATTGTCTACAGAGGTTCCTGACCAATATGCCGACCTCAGGGCTGTATTTGATAAGAGAGGCAGAGAAACTGCCTCCACATAGACCATATGATTGTGCCATAGATATTCATCCTGGTACCATGCCTCCTCGAGGCAAAGTATATCCTCTTTCCATAAAGGAGAACCAAATTATGGAGGAGTACATAAAGGAGAATTTGGAGAGAGGTTTTATCCGACGTTCCTCTTCTCCAGCAGGGGCTGGGTTCTTTTTTGTGTCTAAAAAAGAGGGAGATTTATGCCCGTGTATCGATTATAGGGGGCTTAACAAGATCACCATTAAGAACGTGTATCCTATCCCTCTCATATCAGAACTCTTCGACAGGTTAAGGGGGTCAGCAGTATACACTAAACTTGATTTAAGAGGAGCTTACAACCTGATACGTATAAAAGAGGGGCATGAGTGGAGAACAGCATTTAACACCAGGAGTGGGCATTATGAATACTTGGTCATGCCTTTCGGTCTTTGTAATGCTCCAGCGGTATTCCAGGATTTTATTAATGTGCTCAGAGATTTCTTACAAACCTTTGTTATAGTATACCTAGACGATATATTGATTTACTCCCCCGATCTGAAAACCACCATGCACATGTCAGACAGGTATTAGCAAAATTACTGGACAATGCCTTTATTGCAAACTAGAGAAGTGTTTATTCGACATTACTACTGTGAAATTTCTTGGGTATATTATCACTCCAGAGGGTTTTGAGATGGATCCTTCTAAACTCACGGCCATCTCAGAATGGCCTCTCCCTCAAGGTCTCAAGGCCATACAGAGGTTTCTGGGGTTCTCCAACTATTATAGGAGATTTATCAAGAATTATTCCGCTGCAGCCTCCCCTATCATTAATATGACACGTAAAGGTCTGAAGAACCAGATCTGGTCTTCTCAATCCAAACAAGCATTCGAAGCCCTCAAACAAGCTTTCACTTCCGCTCCCGTTTTACGGCATCCTGATCCCAGGATTCCGTTTGTTCTTGAGGTTGATGCTTCCGAGATAGGCATTGGGGCTGTCCTGTCTCAAAGAGAGTCTCCAGGAAAACCTCTACATCCTTGTGGGTTCTTTTCAAGAAAATTATCACCAGCAGAACGCAATTATGATATCGGTAACAGAGAATTGCTTGCTATTGTGTCTGCCCTATCAGAATGGAGACATTTGTTGGAAGGTACTCTTGACCCTTTATTGATAATTACTGATCATAAGAACCTTACGTACATCGGGGATGCTAAACGTTTGAACGCGAGACAGGCCAGGTGGTCATTGCTACTGTCTCGGTTTAATTTTGTATTGACTTACAGACCAGGTGACCGCAATGTAAAGGTTGATGCCTTATCTCGTCAATATGACCCGTATGAATCTAATACACAAGACCACAATCCTATAGTTCCTCCTGAACGTATTGTGGCTTCCACAGTCTTGTCTGTCTCCTCGCCTTTCCTGGAACGCCTCCAGGCAGTTCAAGTAGGGGCTCCACCTGACAAGCCTCCAGATATGTTGTTTGTACTTGAAAAGGAAAGACAAGAATTACTCATAATGTTTCATGATTCTAAACCAGCAGGTCATCCTGGTATTACTAAGACTCTTACCAGTATCTCCAGACAGTTCTGGTGGCCCACCATGCGACAGGACGTACGTCTGTTTGTTTTGGCTTGTCAAGTCTGTGCCAGAAGCAAAACCAGTAAATCCTTGCCTGTCTGTCTATTGCAGCCTTTACCCATGCCTAAGAGGCCTTGGTCTCATCTATCTATGGATTTTATTGTGGACTTGCCGAAGTCCAAGGGTCATACTGTGGTTCTGACAGTTGTAGACCGCTTCTCCAAAATGGCTCATTTTGTCCCTCTACCTAAGCTTCCTACAGCCAAAGAACTGGCAGTTGTATTTGCTAGAGAGATTGTACGAATACATGGGGTTCCGTCTGAAATAGTCTCTGACAGAGGAGCCCAGTTCGTCTCTCGTTTCTGGAGGGTTTTCTGTGCAGAGATGGGGGTGCGATTGGCCTTCTCTTCAGCATATCATCCACAAACTAATGGGGCAGCAGAGAGGGCAAATCAGGGTCTCGAGGCAGTACATACGTTGCTTTACCACACACAACAAGACAATTGGTCGGAGTTGTTGCCCTGGGCTGAGTATGCACGTAATAACGCCGTTAACGAGACCACTGGCCACTCTCCTTTTTCTGCCATCTATGGTTTTTTCCCTCCGGCTCTACCGCTTCAGTTTACTGAACAGGCCATCCCGGCTCTCGATGACCATCTCACTCAACTGCAAGAGATTTGGAGACAGATTCGAGAAAATATGGAGCACAATGTTGCTGTCCAGAAACGCAAGGCTGACAGGCATAGGTTACAAGCTCCCTCCTATAACGTGGGGGATAGAGTTTGGTTGTCCACTAGGAACGTGAAGTTGCGGGTGCCTTCTATGAAAATGGCACCTCGGTTTATAGGTCCATATAAGATCATTCGCCGCATTAATCCTGTGGCTTATGCTCTTGCCTACTGAAGCCTTTGTTGTGTAACAGGTACACGCGGGTCGTTCCTCCTCCTCCACCTATTCAGGTTGATGGTGAATCTGAGTATGAGGTTAGGAGGGTTTTGGATTCTAGGCTGTGCAGGGGCACTCTGCAGTACTTGGTCGATTGGGTGGGTTATGGTCCAGAGACCGGTCCTGGATTCCAGCTTCCGACATGTCTGCCTCTAGGTTGGTCAGGGCGTTCCATGCCTCGCACCCCGATCGCCCTGGTGGTCGTCCTGCCGCTCGTCCTGTTGGTCGTCCGGTGGCCTCCCGTGGAGAGGGGGTACTGTAACGTTGGGAGCTTCCAGCCCTACCTGTGTGCTTGAGGACAGCATGTCTGATGCTGCTCGCTGACCAAAGCCCGGTTTAAATGGAGACAGGCAGGGAGGTGGTTGCAAGAGGCGCGGCTTGAGTGGGGGGCGTGGCCTAGTGAAGGTCTTTAAAAACCCTCAGTGTATTCTCAGCAGTTGCCAGATCGTGGTTATCCATACCTGAGCTCCTTGTACCTGACTGCTATATTGAATTAACCCGTTATTGACCTCTGCTTGTTTCTGACTATTCTGCCTTCTGTTGCCCTAGACCATTTTCTTGTACTACGCTACTGCTCTGATATCGACCCGGCTATTCCATTTGACCATTCTGAACTCTGTATTCCTGATTCTGGCTCGGCTGACTACTCCCCGTGTTGTTAACCCTATCTGTCTAGCTAGTTTACCTGGCCAATTCTAAGGACCAGACAGTTAGATCTTTCACGGCTACTCTGTTGGTAGCTTCTGGGTTCTGTGGAGTGTGGAGTGTGGTGGGATCTGGGAACCGTGACAATGGATTTGCCCCAGCACATGGATTTGCCCCAGCACATGGATTTGCCCCAGCTCATGGATGTGCCCCAGCTCATGGATTTGCCCCAGCTCATGGATTTGCCCCAGCTCATGGATGTGCCCCAGCTCATGGATTTGCCCCAGCTCATGGATTTGCCCCAGCTCATGGATGTGCCCCAGCACATGGATTTGCCCCAGCTCATGGATTTGCCCCAGCTCATGGATTTGCCCCAGCAGAGTCACAGGGTTCCTGCAGGGTAGGGCTCCTTACTTACCTGAGAGAGCTCCTCACTGGCTGTGCTGTCCAAGAGAGAAGAGGTCGCCTGCTTCCTGTCCCACGTGTCTCTGTGGTGCTGGCACGAGGTCAGGTGATGTAGGAGGAGCTGCTGGAGCTTGAGAGTGTGTGACTGTGACAACCCCCCCCCCTCCCTCTGTGCTGAGCGCATGTGTGCTGTGTTTATCACACACACATGCGCTCAGCACTTTCTGGAGGGGGTTTGTCACAGTCACCCTGCTGTGATCAGTGATCTCCCTGCCCGCCCCCCACGATTGACGAGGACAGTCACATGACTGTCCTGCGTCAATCAAACCAATGGGAGCACTGCCTCCCATGGTGGGTTTTTTTAAAAAAAAAAAAAAAACTTGCTTGAGACAATGGAGCTTTCCCATTGGCTCAAGCTTCATTTGCTGTCATTGCCTGGAGGCAATGACGAGCTTGCCTGCTACCAGCCTGAGCTCTGCAATTAGCGTAGCGTTGGGCTGCGTAAATTGCGTAGCCTAGGCTGGCTCAGTGCTGCCCCTGCTGTCTGTGTAGTGTATTACACACACACACACAGCAGCCGGCAAACTGAGAAAGTGAAAGCTGCAGGAGAAAAAAAAAGGGGACAGAGAAGAAACAAAGCACAACGAGGGAGCGAGGAGAGGTGAGTATGAGTATAAATAACAATTTATTTACAGTTTAAATGTACATACACACACACATCACATGTCATTACAATACACACAATGAGCTCATTAATTTACTGGCATGACAGGGGAGGCTTCGCCTCCCCTGCCACCCCTGAGTGCACGTCCCTAATATATACATACATGCATATATACACACACAAGTGACAATCAATTCGAATAACTGTGCACTTGTTGAAGACTGTCACTGCACTAATGGACAACGGCAGACTCTCAGGTATTCCATTAGCGTCTGCCATTTAATACCAATACTGGACCAGGGCCAAAGATAATAGAAGCACTGCAAAAAATTATACATTCAATGGTGCAAACAATGGGATTTTTGTATGCTATTAAAATATCTTCAAATCTACTGAAAGTGATATATTTTATGGTCTGTTGATTATTATGGAATAGTAATCCAATGAAAGAAAGAAGCAAAACGTTTCTATTAAAGCAATACAATAATAGCTTTAACAGCAACAACATAAAAAGCACACACATATATTATAATAATTTAAAAGGTTGTACCTTTGGGGACTTCAGCCGCAGTATGAGCAGAATCGGCAGCTATATCCGCAGTGAACGTGTGATCATCCACAAATTGCTCTATGTGCTTTTCATTCATGTAAATGTCAATCTGTATAACATATGTGTATTAGTTTATTGTGGGTTTATACATGTATCTCTGTAGATAGCACACAATAATATTCCTTTTTTTTGGGCTTAAACTGCCACTTTATATTCCCCCCCCCCCCCACACTACCTTTTCTTCTCATCTATTTATTTTCCGCCTTCTCTGGTCAAATTAGAATTTGTTGTCTCCGCTGCTCTTCCCTAACCCACCAAGGATGGTTCAGAAGTCTAACTGACAATATGGCTATATCCACATACAGTATTATTACACATCTAGAAGAAGAACTGATGGGATACCAGAACATAATCATCTAGTCAAGTAGCAGGATTTTCAACTACCCAAATTTATATTAATTCCCATGAACATAATGAACAAGTCCAAAAAAAATAAGGGCCCTATTACAAACTTAACGCTAGCATTAGCACTCAGCTATGTGAGCATTAACGGTAGGTTAAGTGGTAGTACCGCATTACCCCCTTATTACATTCTGAATGCTAGGGGGTTAAAAACTTAAAAGTGCATCAGGGATCGCGTTCGCTTCTGCGAGCTTACTGTACTTTGTAATCCTAATGCCAAGTATAGGGAGCACAAAGTCCTAACACTAATTACCGCACCCCTGCGGTTAACTGAAAATTAATCCACAGCTAAAAGCTGGTGCTAACTGATACCTCTCCTGCAGAATCAGTCAGCACCAGCTGAAAATCCCCCCAAAAAATCAGATGCTTACCTCTCATCCTGCAGCCCAATACGGGACAAATAGTCCCCGGTCTCCTTCCGCAAGTCACTCCAGGCCCTGCAGGAACTCAAGAGAGATCCTGCAGGTCACATGACTTGACAGCACAAGCCTCCATGAAGTCTTAATGGACTCCAGGAGGGGATACTCGCAACGGCACATTAGCCCTGCATTATGGGGGCAGGCTGCTAAATCAGCGCCTGCCCCATAATATGGTGCTCAAAGCAGGGACGGTAAGAGGAAATCTGCAGGCGCAGGATTTCAAACTTAACGTCCCCGTTTTAGCTCCAACATTGTAATACTGCCCTAAGTGTAGCAATTCAAAAAGATTTCTGCACCCAATGTAACCATTGACATGTCGCACTTAACTGATCACACCACACTAAAATTAGATTTTATTGTTTAAATATAAACATACCCTGGCTCTAAGGGATAGTTATGATATTTGCAATAAATATATATTTCTGGTGATGTAATGAGGAAACATATGTCTGATATCTAAATAAATACTTTACAATGCGTGGATCTAAAGAAACCTCTGTTCCCTAATCAAAAATAGTGGAGGAACTGCAATTCCAAGTATTCCTGCTCGACCTGACTTCTGCCTTGAAGCTTCATTACCACATGTTGGTCAGAAAAAGGCAACCAGTTCTTTTGTTAAATGGATGTCCCCAGGGAACCTTGTGTTCTATGAATATTTAGGTAATCAGCTGTCCCGACTGCGAGCTCTACACCAGATCGCTCTCATGAGATTGCACAGGGCCGTGGAGGAATCACGGATAGGAACTGTTGGTTTCCAGTCTCACTCTGCTCGTGACAAGAGGAAGAGGTGGATTGTGCTGCCCTCTGCACTGTGGCATGAGAGGTGAGTATGTGATTTTTTGGGTGGGTTAGGACAGCACATCACTTAAAATCAAAATCACTTAAAACCAGCTTTGTGCAGATCGTATTTCTCAGTGAAATACTGTCTCCCGATGGAAGCATAAGCCACCAAGGAATGCCTTGTGCTTCCATTCGGAGGTGCAAATTAACGTCTCCAATACTATGCATAAGAGATGTCAATTTACAGTAAGGACATGATAGGATTCGGTACAAGCCCAGTTTGCGGTAAGAGTGGAATGGCGATTCCCAGTGATAAGATAACTACAGGAGACATTATGTGTAATGCCTCCTGTAGTTATTTTATTGACAACTATGGAATAGGACCAATAGTATGGGTAGTTGCCATGTTTACCAGTGCCCTGGTTACGTTATCACAAAACTTGGAATCTAACCCACTGGTAGTGAACCTGTTATTCTGACAATGACCATGATTCTTAGCCATTTAATAATTTTGGTGAGATCAAACACATTGAGATGAGATTAAACTGCATCAGTTATACTTGATATAATGTTTAGGTTATGACTATACAGTAAGTATATATGTAGTTTACATCCTGTGCATTTCAGATTGGGTTTATGCACACTTTTATGACACAACAAGATTGGTATCTTTGAAATTAGATCAAACAGAGGTTTGAGCTTTGAAAGTATTTATATTCTGTATATAAGAATAATTCTTTCAGACACACTGTTTTGCAACATAAGAAAAAATATTAAATTAGTATCTAATTCATGCTGTCACCCAAGAAGTATACTCAAAAGCCACCGTAATATACTTTAACAGCTTTTATTGCCATCACTATGCATGATAAGCCATTTTGAAAACACTCGTTCCAACAACCTACTAGAGTAATCTTCTTGGAAACACACACTTATATAAACAGCAAAACCTCAAGGACCACAGTTTTATGAGAAACTCGTTAGAGACTCACCTTGACATCCTTCTTAGGATAGAGAAAGAAAAAAGGTTTCAGGACCGGTGACCTGCAGGTTAAATCGAAAAAGAGAAGAGTAAGATTTTTTTGTGGAAAGCAAAACCAATTAGACTGTACCATGCTCGCTATAGAACTAAGGATCACCTCCAAAATAGTTTTTCCTTTTAAGGTACTGCCCCCTTTTAGCATGTATTTCTTACTCCTTCCTCAAATATCTATGTGACAGTAGTAAAACATCAACAGATGCTATATTAATTAATGCACCTACAATATAGAAGTCTGAAAAATACCCGAAGGTAGCTGATATCCTTACTACAACTACATCACAGTTACAAGTATTTATAAAGCACTAACAAGTTCCGTAGCGCTGTACAATGGAAGAGGCAGAATAACAGATAAACATACACATTACACACACAGAACAGTAGGAGAGACGACCCTGCTTGAGAGCTTACAATCTAAGAGGAGACTCACTGGTTGAGACTGGATGGGTAGATGGAGCAAGAAATGTACAGTGGGGAATTATGGAGTGAGACGATAGGCATCTCTATATTAACGTGTTTTCAGAGACTTCTTGAAGGATTGAAGAACGGGGAGAGTCTAATGATGCGGCGGAAGGATTTCCATAGAAGCAGCTCGGGAGAAGTCTTGAATGCGGGAGTTGGGGGTGAGGGTCCGTGGAGCTGATAGCATCAGATCATTGGCAGAGAGAAGTGGTCAGGACAGGATGTAGCTGCTAATAAGGGAGGAGATATAGTCAGGGACATCGTTATGGAGAGCTTTGTATGTGAGCACCAGTATTTTGAATTGTATTCTAATGGAAACAGGGAGCCAGTGTAGAGATTGACAGAGGGGTGAGGTGTGAGAGGTGCGGGAGGTGAGGTGGATGAGCCTAGCACAGGCATTCATTACAGACTTCAGAGGGAGAATCCGGGATCTCTTAAGGCCAGAGAGAAGGAGGTTACAGTAGTCAAGGTGGGAGATAATAAGAGCTTGGACGAGCATTTTAGTCGAGTCCTGATTAAGATAGGGAAGACGCGCACAAAGTTTTTTAGGTGGAAGTAGCAGGATTTGTTTAGCGACTGAATGTGAGGAGTGAAGGAGAAATCAGTCAAAGAGGACCCCGAGGCAACGAGCCTAAGAGGAAGAAGTAATGGTGGCACCATTCACCTGAAGAGAAATGGACGCAGGCTCTACAGGGGGGCCAATTGCCCCCTAGGTTATTCCTTGCCCCCCCACCAAAAATCAGCATCCAGCTTCCCACACTATTCGGACCGCGGTATCTCTGTTCCTGTGCATCGTATATGGACGTTCTAGGTGTCATTGGAAAGGGCCTTTCCAATGATACCCAACATGACCATATTCAGTGTAAAGTAAAAGTCATAAAACATTAAATAAAAACGTCCATGTAAACGTAAACATTTTCACAGGGTTGAAATGGCTCAGCAGTGAAGTGGTTAATGTTCAGACTATACATTACATTGTGTATTACGTTAGGTTTTGCCTTGGTTTTAGTTGTATATTAAGGGTTAATGGGCAGGCTTCATCCCTCACAGTATACATTTTATTTTTTCCTTGATTAATGGCATTTTAGGGGTTTAGATTGTAAGTTCCCATGGGAATAGGGTCCTCATATCCTCCTGTATCTGCTGGCAGGAATACTGACACGTCTCCTGTATGTATTGTAGAATTGTCCGGTCTTTACCCATTGCACCTTGTACAGCGCTGCAGAATGTGTTGGCACTTAATAAATAATAATAATAGGTTGGCTACATGCCTCACAATGTATTCATTTCATGTTTACCCTGGGTTTATGGCATTTTAGAAGTTATTAAGGAAATTAGAATCTAAAGGGTCTAATCATCTTTAGATCCTCTGCTGTTCGTCACATTTCGGGGAATTCATTTTGCCGAAAATATGGTGAATTCCCTATTTAGCGAATGGTCACTGTAATTTGCTAAAAGTGGAGTCGCTGAATCCGCTATCAGACAGTCAGTGAAAACTGACGAGTTGCGGCAAATAAAATATTGAATTCAAGTATCAGATTAGTACAATAAAAAGGCATCATTGCATCACATTACTATGGGGTATTGGAATCTTTTTTATATATATACTTATTTAGGGTACTATTACCTGGTGTGGGTTAACCCTTGCGTTGGCATGGTTTTGCATTAGCGCCAGGTTAAGTCTAGCGCCTGACCACCAGATTGTTTGCCTCCCGCTACAAATGGGAAAAATCACTTAGTGCGTTGCTATTAGCGATTTGTACCGCAAGCTTACTGTACTTTCCGCGCCCTATACTTAACACAGGGAGTGCTAGAGATCTCCAGCGCTTTTGCAGCTAGAGATCACTTGGTGCCAGCGCTAATTTTTTGAGCGGTGCTGATTGCAACATTTTACTTGCTGCTCAACCATGGTGCTAACGCTAAAAAAAATTCTCGCCCCAAAATTAACAGGCAATGTAAAGGAATGCAGCACAGGTGTTCTCTTGGCCCCATACACCATAGTAAAGGATCTGGTCAGCAATGTTGTTGCGGTAGGCTCTATTATGATATAAATGTATCCTTTAGCCACATACAGTATATCCTAATTCTAATATATTGCCTAATTTTAAACATTTTATGCTGAGGGTTATTCATAATATGTAAGCGGTTGATTGTTAGGGTGTCTGTGTGGACCATGTTTAAAGGGACACATGAATAAGTCTTGCCCTGCAACATGTATTATTTATATGCTGCAGCAGGGAAATTTGTGTCACTCACCTGGCCTTCCTTTTGGATCTATTAAATGCCGTGTAAGGATTCTTCATGCTGTTGGGCGGCATTTATCATGCAATGCCCATCAGCCTTAATATATGTGTGCATCAAAACATGGATGATATGACCACCGTGGAGGATTTTAATAATGCAGGGTGTGAGGTTATTCACTGGATGTGTTCATATTCAAGCTTGTGAGGGCAGGGGATAGGTATGGCCCGGCACTCTGCACTAGGAAAAAAACAGTTCTATCCTGTACACAACCGCATTAGTTGCACTACATTTTAACGACTCAAGCTAAATGTTTCCTTTAGCGATGGTGTTTTAGCGGACACCAGGTGATAGGGCCCTTAGTTTTATTCAGTCGTATGATTTAGTGATGAATATTATTAGTGCCCCCCCAGTTTTGACTGCGGTATCTTCTGTGCCCCCCCCCCCCTAAATATTGTTCCTAGAGTCGCCACTGGGCGTAGGAATCAAGTTTCTAGAGGGAGGGAAGAAGAGAAGTTCAGTTTTAGAAAAGTTGAGCTTAAGGAATCACTGCTGGAAGAATGTCATCATGCTCAGCCAGCTGTAGAAAGACGATAAAGTTCAGCACCAGCTGATTAAACACAGTTTAACCACCCATGTTCACAATATAATTTACACATTCAAGATAACAATGCAAATATCCGTTTTGAGTGGATGCTCTCTGTGTACTTATCTATTATATGTTGAATACTTACACTCCAGGTCGCCCGCCAACAATTGCTGTCAGACCAGGTGCTAAATTAAAAAAAATATATAATATTATTTTGAATTGATTAAGATCCGACCTAATATTAGGAAAGCTGTATAATTGAAGCCAGAGAGAAGGATTATTTTTTTTCATATTATACTGAACTGATCCAATTCTATTTAAGTGTATGTCAATAAATGTATCACTTTAGGATATTAATACATCATCACCTAACACGATTATGCCTAAAAGTACAGTATATATAAAAATGTATTTTCCTGTAGTAATTCCTGTACTTAATGAGTTTGCAAATCCTTTTGCCTGTTGCTCCAGCCAGTGAATAATTGAAAGCTGTGTGTTATATGAGCAGCTGTCCCAGGTCTATTAAAAAAAACAAAAAAAATCTATTTCTTTTTTCAAATGTCAGAAATCTCTTATGATATATATATATATACAGTTGCAAGAAAAAGTATGTGAACCCTCTGGGATTACGTGGAGTTTTGCATGAATTGGTCATAAAATGTGCTCTGATCTTCATCTAAGTCACAACAATTTGAAAAACACAGTCTGCTTAAAATAATACAACAAAAACATATGTTTCCATGTTTTTATTGAACAGAACATGTGAACATTCACAGTGCAGGGTGGAAAAAGTATGTGAACCTTTGGACTTAATAACTGGTTGACCCTCCTTTGGCAGCAATAACCTCAACCAAACGTTTCCTGTAGTTGCAGATCAGACCTGCACAACGATCTGGAGTAATTTTGTACCACTCCTCTTCACAAAACTGTTTCAGTGTAGCAATATTCTTGGGATGTCTGGTGTGAATCGCTCTCTTAAGGTCATGCCACAGCATTTCACTCGGGTTGACGTCAGGACTCTGACTGGGCCACTCCAGAAGGCGTATTCTGTTTTGTTGAAGCCATTCTTTTGTTGAATTATTTGTATGCTTTGGGTCATTGTCCTGTTGCATCACCCATCCTCTGCGGAGCTTCAGTTGGCGGACAGATGGTCTTACATTTTCCTGCAAAATGTCTTGATAAACTCTGGAATTCATTTTTCCATCAATGACAACAATCCGTCCAGGCCCTGAGGCAGCAAAGCAGCCCCAAACCATGATGCTCCCTCCGCCATGTTTTACAGTGGGGATGAGGTTTTGATGTTGGTGTGCTGTGCCTTTTTTTCCTCCACACATAGTGTTGTGTGTTTTTTCCAAACAACTCAATTTTGGTTTCATCTGTCCACAGAATATTTTGCCAGTAGTGCTGTGGAACATCTAGGTGCTCTTTTGCAAACTTCAAACGTGCTGCAATATTCTTTTTGGACAGCAATGGCTTCCTCCGTGGTGTCCTCCCATGTACTCCATTCTTGTTTAATGTTTTCCTTATTGTAGATGTGTCAACAAAAATGTTAGCATGTGCCAGAGATTTCTGTAAATCTTTAGCTGACACTCTAGGATTCTTCTTTACCTCATTAAGCATTCTGCGCTGTGCTCTTGCAGTCATCTTTACAGGACGACCACGCCTAGGGAGAGTAGCAACAGTGCTGAACTTTCTCCATTTGTAGACAGTCTGTCTTACCGTGGACACATGAACATCAAGGCTTTTGGAGATACTTTTGTAACCCTTTCCAGCTTCATGCAAGTCAACAATTCTTGATCATAGGTCTTCTGAGAGCTCTTTTCTGCGAGGCATAGTTCACATCTGGCAGTGCTTCTTGAAACCAGTAAACCCAAATCTGGTGTGTGTTTTTAAAGGGCAGGACAGCTTTCAGCAACACATCCAATAATATCACACTGATTGGACTCAAGGTTGGCTCACTCCTGGCTCCAATTAGCTCTTGGAGAAGTCATTAGGCTAGGGGTTCACATACTTTCCCCACCCTGCACTGTGAAGGTTTACATGTTATGTTCAATAAACACATGAAAACATATGTTTGTGTTGTATTATTTTAAGCAGACTGTGTTTTTCAAATTGTTGTGACTTCGATGAAGATCAGAGCACATTTTATGACCAATTCATGCAAAACTCCACGTAATCCCAAAGGGTTCACATACTTTTTCTTGCCACTGTATGTATGTATGTATGTATATACAGTCAGGTCCAGAAATATTGGGACATCGACACAAATCTAACATCTTTGGCTCTATACACCACCACAATGGAGTTGGAATGAAACAAACACAATGTGCTTTAACTGCAGACTGTCAGCTTTAATTTGAGGGTATGTACATCCAACTCAGGTGAACGGTGTAGGACTTACAGCAGTTTGCAGATGTGCCTCCCACTTGTTAAGGGACCAAAAGTATTGGGACAATTGGCTTCTCAGCTGTTCCATGGCCAGGTGTGTGATATTCCCTCATTACCCCAATTACAATGTGCAGATAAAAGGCCCAAAGTTCATTTCAAGTGTGCTATTTGCATTTGGAATCTGTTGCTGTCAACTCTCAAGATGAGATCCAAAGCGCCTTCACTATCAGTGAAGCAAGCCATCATTAGGCTGAAGAAACAAAACAAACCCATCAGAGAGATAGCAAGAACATTGGAACATTCTCAAAAAGAAGGAACGCACCGGTGAGCTCAGCAACACCACAAGACCTGGGAGACCACGGAAAACAACTGTCGTGGATGAATGAAGAATTCTTTCCCTGGTGAAGAAAACACCCTTCACCACAGTTGGCCAGATCAAGAACACTCTCCAGGAGGTAGGTGTATGTGTGTCAAAGGCAAAAATCAAGAGAAGACTTCACCAGAGTAAATACAGAGGGTTCACCACAAGATGTAAACCATTGGTGAGCCTCAAAAACAGGAAGGCCAGATTAGAGTTTGCCAAACAACACCTAAGAAAGCCTTCACAGTTCTGGAACAAGATCCTATGGACAGATGAGACCAAAATCAACTTGTACAAGAGTGATGGGAAGAGAAGAGTATGGAGAAGGAACTGCTCATGATCCTAAGCATACCACCTCATCAGTGAAGCATGGTGGTGGTAGTGTCATGGTGTGGGCATGTATGGCTGCCAATGGAACTGGTTCTCTTGTATTTATTGATGATGTGACTGCTGACAAAAGCAGCAGGATGAATTCTGAAGTGTTTCGGGCAATATTATCTGCTCACATTCAGCCAAATGCTGCAGAACTCATTGGACGGCGCTTCACAGTGCAGATGGACAATGACTCAAAGCATACTGCAAAGGCAACCAATGAATTTTTGAAGGGACAGAAGTGGAATGTTATGCAATGGCCAAGTCAATCACCTGACCTGTATCCCATTGAGCATGCATTTCACTTGCTGAAGACAAAACTGAAGGGAAAATGCCCCAAGAACAAGCAGGAACTGAAGACAATTGCAGTAGAGGCCTGGCAGAGCATCACCAGGGATGAAACCCAGCGTCTGGCGTTCCAGACTTCAGGTTGTGATTGACTGCAAACGATTTGCAACCAAGTATTAAGAAGGGAAGGTTTGATTTATGATTATTATTCTGTCCCATTACTTTTGGTCCCTTAACAAGTGGGAGGCACATCTGCAAACTGCTGTAAATCCTACACCGTTCACCTGAGTTGGATGTACATTATTATTATTATTATTATTATTCTTTATTTATAAAGCGCCAGCATATTCCGCAGCGCTGTACAATAAGCACAGTATAGACAGGGTTACAATACATTGAACAACATTTGACAAACAGTACAGGAGGAGATGAGGCCCTATTCCCGTAGGAACTCACAATCTGGGAGGGTTGGGGTTGGAAACAGGAGGAGAGGACTGTAAGGTGAGAGTGATTGATGGTTGCGTCAGTGAGTTGGGTGGTAGGCTTCCCTAAATAGGAACGTTTTAAGGGAGCGTTTGAAGGAAGAGAAGTTAGGGGAAAGTCTGACAGTACGAGGGAGAGCGTTCCAGAGAGTGGGGGCTGCGCGTGAGAAATCCTGCAGTCTATCATGGGAAGAGGTGATGCGGGGAGAAGCTAGGCGCAGGTCACTGTTTGACCTTAGGGAGCGGGCTGGGGTGTATTTGGTGATTAGTGAGGACAGGTAGTGGGGAGCTGAGTTAGTGAGGCTTTTGTAGGTAAGGATAAGGATTTTGAACTTAATTCTGCAGTGGATGGGGAGCCAGTGAAGGGACTCGCAGAGGGGAGCGGCAGAGACAGAGCGGCGGGTGAGGTGAATTAGCCTGGCGGAGGCGTTCAGGATGGATTGTAGGGGGAGAGGTGGGACAGAGGGAGGCCAGATAAGAGATTATTGCAATAGTCGAGTCGGGAGATTACCAGGGCGTGTATGAGTTGTTTTGTGGCGACAGCGGTAAGAAATGGCCGAATTCTGTAAATATTACGCAGTTGGTATCGGCAGGAGGAGGAAAGAGACTTGATGTGGGGGATGAAGGAAAGAGCAGAGTCAAGTGTAACTCCAAGACAGCGAACTTGGTTTGATGGGGAGATGGTGATACCCTCCACCGTGATAGAGAAGTCAGGAGGTGGGGCGGCATTAGAGGGAGGAATAAGTAGGAGCTCAGTCTTTGACATGTTGATCTTTAGGTGGTGGGAGGCCATCCAGGAGGAGATGCCAGATAAACAGTCACTGACTTTGGAAAGGACAGGGGGAGAGAGATCAGGGGTAGAGAGGTAGATCTGAGTGTCATCAGCGTAGAGGTGGTAATTAAAGCCAAAACTGTTGATGATTTTGCCCAGGGAGGAGGTGTAGATGGAAAAGAGCAGAGGACCAAGGACAGAGCCTTGAGGTACACCAACAGATAGAGGCAATGAGGAGGAGGAGTTACCAGCAAAGGACACACAGAAGGACCTGTTGGATAAATAGGAGTCAACCCAAGCAAGTGCAGTGTCACCGAGACCCAGAGAGTTGAGGGTCAGTAGAAGGAGGGGGTGGTCAACAGTGTCAAAAGCAGCCGAGAGGTCAAGCAGGATGAGAATAGAATAGTGGCCGTGTTTTTTAGCAGTTAGGAGGTCATTGGTGACTTTGGTGAGGGCAGTTTCAGTTGAGTGTAGGGGACGGAAGCCAGATTGCAGGGGGTCAAGTAGGGAATTGGAGGACAGGAAGATGGAGAGGCGGTTGAAGACTAGTTTTTCTAAGAGCTTAGAGGTAAAGGGAAGCAGGGATACAGGACGGTAGTTGGATGGAGAGTTGGGATCTAGGGATGGTTTCTTTAGTAAAGGGGTAACTAGCGCGTGTTTGAAGGCAGATGGAAAGGAGCCAGTGGAGAGAGATAGGTTGAAGATGTGTGTGAGAGCAGGGGTGAGGGAGGAGGAGAGGGGAGGAATTAGATGTGAGGGAATGGGGTCGAGCGGGCACGTGGTGAGATGTGAGGAGGACAATAAGGAATTGACTTCCTCCTCAGTGGTTGGGAGGAAGCGGCAGAGGGTGGCAGATGGGACCTGTGGGAGTGGAGGTGGCAGATAACTATCTTGTGTTGGGATGTTGCTTCTGATAGTTAAAAGTTTTACTGAGGAAGTAGTCTGCCAGGTCTTGAGCGCTGAAGGCAGCTGAGGGGGGAGGTGCAGGTGGGTACAGGAGGGTGTTGAAGGTGGACCAGAGCCGTTTAGGGTTGGAGGACAGTGTAGATATAAGAGATGAGAAGAAGGATTGTTTGGCCAAGTGGAGGGCAGAGGTGTATGACCGGAGAATAAACTTGAAGTGAACAAAATCAGCTTCAGAGCGGGATTTCCTCCAGGCACGCTCTGCGGTGCGGGACCATCTTTGCAGGTAGCGAGTCTGGAGGGTGTGCCAGGGCTGAAGCTGGCGGAGTGGGGCCTTACAGAGTCGAAGAGGAGCAAGAGTGTCTAGAGCAGAGATAAGCATAGTGTTGTAGTGATTAGTGGCAGCATCAGGGCAGGTGAAGGATGAGGTATGAGGGAGGTGGTGAAGTAGGTTGGAGAATTGATGGGGGTCCACAGCCTGTAGATTTCTGCGAGTGTGTGTGCGGGGTGGGGGAGCAGGGTGTTTAGGAAGTCCAGATAGGTTGAAAGAGAGAAGGTGGTGGTCAGAGATGGGGAAAGGGCGACAGTTGAACTCAGAAATGGAGCAGAGGTTGGAAAAGACAAGGTCAATAGCGTGACCATCGCGGTGGGTAGGGAGGAGGGAGGATTGTGTGAGTCCAAGGGAGGACGTGAGTGAAAGAAGTTTGGAGGCAGCAGGGGCGGAAGGATCGTCAATGGGAATGTTGAAGTCCCCGAGAACTAGGCATGGAAGATTAGAAGACAGAAAGTGAGAGAGCCAGGTAGCAAAGTGGTCAAAGAACTGGGAGGTTGGTCCCGGTGGGCGGTAGATGTACATACCCTCAAATTAAAGCTGACAGTCTGCAGTTAAAGCACATTGTGTTTGTTTCATTCCAACTCCATTGTGGTGGTGTATAGAGCCAAAGATGTTAGACTTGTGTCGATGTCCCAATATTTCTGGACCTGACTGTATATATATATATACGCACACTCATTTAAGTTGTGGTGGAGGGCAAAGCATGAGATTAAAAGTGTCCACACAGCAAATAATAAAGTTTATTATTGCAGAAGACATTTACACATCACAGCAATTTAAAGAACTGCATCACAGAGCTCAAGTGTTACATTCCCCATATGCAGCAAGGAACTCTCGGTAAGACATGCAAATGACACCTGTAATTTCTTATTTTTTTGCATCCTGGGTCTGTTTTCACACAGCACCCCCCAATCAATGCCATAATAGATGGCTTTCTTTTTTAGCACAGATACACTAATATATATAATATATATATATATATATATATATATCCCCCTGATGAGTGCTCAGTGGAAATGAGCTGAAACGATCGTTGACTTTTTAATTGATCCAAATAAAGTTTTGACGTTTTATAGCTACTCTGGTGGCTTATAAAGTGGAGGGAAATTACAGTGTAATAATTATGAGCTGAAAAGCCCTGACTTTGACAGGACAGAGAAAATGCCACACAGTAATTATCCATGAGAATGCGGTCAAAAGGGAGATAGCCCAGCCCATCAAACCACTGAATGTCTTACAGAGTGTCTCTAAACTTGCTGTGCACTTATTATCAGTCATAATATTTATAAATACAGAAGCACTTTGAAATCTCCAAGCTACACTGAGCAGCTGTCATCATGGTGTCAAGCCGAGGTCATTCAAATGTGAATCTCGGGTCAGCAGCGCCAGGCTCATACTCACTGACTACTATATAACATGAAGGCTCCCTAGTCATTGTAATGATAGTTGGAAATTTTAATAAAATACCATTTCTCATGGTTTGGGCTCCTAACTAGTGTAAAGATATGGGAGTTCAGATTCACAGCAGCAGAATGCAGTATAGTAACGCAGGAAATAGTTTTAGATTAAAATTTTGCAATCAAATGAGTAATGTTCTGGCAGAGAATCAGCTTTTTAACAATTTAATGGCTTATAAAAGCCAGTGTATTCAAATGGACACCAATATTTTAAGTAAAAGCCAGTGTTGATGTGTATATCGTGCTAAAAATACCTAGGGCACTATTACACTCTTCGTGCAAAATTTTGCTCGTGCGCAAAAACGAATTAACGCGAGGGGAAAAACCCTTTGCGCTGAACCACGTATTACGACGTTCGCGCACAAAATGCACGTTAACGTCTAACGCGAGTGACCCTGCGCGAACCCTGTGCGAGCGAAAGTTCGGGCACGCATCCCATACTTAACATTGTGAGTGCAAATGCGTTTGTGCGCTGGTACGTGGATGGTATTACAATCGATGCGCAAATTTTAATGAACAACAATTGCGCGCATAATTTTAACGTCTTTTAAAAACTGGTGGTAACTGCAAATCTAAACGTCCTGGCCGAAACCAAATACACCAGCGCAAAAAAAAAAAAAAATACAGCACAGTATAGTTACACATTCTACACATACCCAAACAATAAAATTGAGAAGTTGTGTGTGTTTTTATTATTGCTGCAGCATATATACTCAGATTGATTTAGACAAGAGCAAAAACTGAAAGGGAGACAATTGTGGTTCTTAATACAGATTGGCTGAATCGCGTGAAAAAACAGTCTGCCCACCGATTTCTGAGCGCAACGTTAATGCGTGTGCGTTTTTGAGCGTATTTTTTACGCGCGTTAATTTGGGACGGATGAAAAAATTTGCTCGGATCGTAATACCAGTGGTAATTTACGTGCGTTAAGGTTTAATGCTGCGCGCAAAAAAAATTGCGCTGCGCGAGCTATTTTGTGCAAGGAATGTAATTCGGTTACGTGGTTTAATTAATATTGATAGGTTCACTGTTGCAACATTGCTGAAATGGTATCTTTCAATTCGATTTAATTGAGACCAAAGAAAATGTAGAATAGTTATTTTAAAAAATCCAGTAAGGCAAGAAGAATCAAAACCTTACTTAATAAGCACTGTTGATTCACCAAAGTTCACTGTAGTAAAAAACAATGTTAAAAAAAATCACAATTGTTGCAACTGTAGTGAAATCAGTCATCCACAGAAGCAAAATTCATCACTGGCAGGCAAAGTTGCTTCAAGAATTCGGTACTAACATCATACATCCATAGACAATATCTCAGTTTAAAAAAAGAAGACGGTCGTCAAATGGCATCAAAAGGATTAATAAAAAAAGAAGAAAACATATACAGGGTTATTCAAAGAGATCCGAATTGCTGGAGAAAGGTAACCGAACGGTGAAATTCAGCGTTCGGTTACCTTTCTTGGCCATTCGGCTATTCAGAGAGCAGGCAATTCGCCAAATCTTGGCGAATTGCCTGCACATACGGTGCCTGTTTGAGGGCAGTGATATCCCCATAGAGAATCAATGCTTCGTCTATTCAGAGAGCACAAACCAGCAGTGAAAGGTTCCCGAAATGCCCTGCCATTCGGTGGTTTAATTCGGCAGGTTTATTCAGGCGAATCCCATAGGCTTCAATGTTAAAAATATTCCCGTTTTAATCCAATATCTAATAAACCGTTCATTATAATATTCTGCAGTAAAGAGTCTCTAATTGATAGATTTTTAAAGGATATTTTAAGCATTTTTCTGTATTTTATTTGTTTTAAAAAAAATTCAGATTTTTTTTAACTTATTTTTTCTGTAACAGCCCTTTTTATTATCATTCTCTGGACCTCATATGTAAATTTCAGACATTTTCGCTCAGTAGTTTCTTTGCAAACAGCGTTTCAAATATTCAAGCAAACTGTTTGTCTAATTTATTCACTGCATTCGTCTGCGGTGTCGGCTTTTTCCGGCGGCTGCGCTGCGTGTGATCGGCTCCTGCTCGGGTTTTTCCGGCGTTTTCGATGGGTTAATCCAGATGTTTTTGAGGGTTTCGGCGTGCGTTCGCCCTCGTTTTGCGGTGAGTTTTCGGCGGGTTTCGGCAGCTTTTCCCTGCAATTCGGGGACCCTGTGCTGCTTGCTGGATACACCACAGGGTCGCCGAAATGGGATCGCCAAATCGAACCGAATTGAAGAGAACGAAAAGTCACCGAACGTGCGGTGGCTTTTCGATTCCCTTTGAATAACCATGATAGTCATATGACCTAAGGCGCAGATAAAGGGGGTATCCCTTGGGGTATTCAATATTGGGTGATGAGAAACCTATAGGTATATGATTAAAAGGAATGCTATATTCAAAACAGATCAGACTAAAAAAAAAGTAAATGCATGTAACAACAGCACGAAGAGTATCGGCTCCAAACAAGGAGCTAGTGCATCACAACACAGAACTCCAGAGAGAGCCCTTGACAGTGTTAAGAACAAAATGCACATGAAGGCTAACGAAATACAACAACACGTAAACCAAAAGTGACCACAAAAGGAAAGGAGGACACTAAAGAAAATGAAATATGGCCTGGGCCAGTATATAAATGCTTGGATGGGTAGCAAACACCAGTACCCCTTACCCTATAGTAAAGAATCTGCTGAGAAAAGTTAGAACCGGGCCTTCGAGGGACACTAGCGTGTCCCATACCGTGTTTTTTTACATGGCCCTGATGCACCGCACACATGCACAGCTGGCACCCAGTCTCGGCAGGAATGGTTCATCCTAGCTTGACACTTGCGTCATCATCAGGGGCCTTCTAACTAAGCCACTATGCGCATGCGCCAGACAATGACATACCATCACTTTCGGTTACATTAGTAGTGATTGCCTCCCTGAGGTCCATTTAAGGCCTGGCTTTCAATAGTACAGCTCAGTCGCTTTATCTCATTATTATGCTGTAGCACAATGGGCAGCTTTTCCTGATTAAGCCAGTTCTAACAAACGAAATGCGTTGAAATTGATTATTTCACTAGCCCTGTTATATATAAGAGATAGTATCTCTCTCCTTATGATTTGCCATCATTGCTCTAGTGTCACGGATTCCCCACGGATGTATGAAAACTGGTCCCTGTACGCGGAGTTGCCCCTATGCTTTTTCCGATCCTTAGAGTGATCGGTATGATATAAACTACAGTGGGAAGAAAAAGTATGTGAACCCTTTGGGATTATGTGGAGTTTTGCATGAATTGGTCATAAAATGTGCTCTGAGATCTCTGAGAAAACACAGTCTGCTTAAGATAATACAACACAAACATTATATGTTTTCATGTGTTTATTGAACATAACATGTAAACATTCACAGTGCAGGGTGGAGAAAGTATGTGAACCCCTAGCCTAATGACTTCTCCAAGAGCTAATTGGAGCCAGGAGTGAGCCAACCTTGAGTCCAATCAGTGTGATATTATTGAATGTGTTGCTGAAAGCTGTTCTTCACTTTAAAAACACACACCAGTTTTGTGTTTACTGGTTTCAAGAAGCACTGCCTGATGTGAACCATGTCTTGCAGAAAAGAGCTCTCAGAAGACCTACGATCAAGAATTGTTGACTTGCATGAAGCTGGAAAGGGTTACAAAAGTATCTCCAAAAGCCTTGATGTTCATGTGTCCACGGTAAGACAGACTGTCTACAAATGGAGAAAGTTCACCACTGTTGCTACTCTCCCTAGGCATGGTCGTCCTGTAAAGATGAATGCAAGAGCACAGCGCATAATGCTTAATGAGGTAAAGAAGAATCCTAGAGTGTCAGCTAAAGACTTACAGAAATCCCTGGCACAGGCTAACATTTTTGTTGACACATCTACAATAAGGAAAACATTAAACAAGAATGGAGTACATGGGAGGACACCACGGAGGAAGCCATTGCTGTCCAAAAAGAATATTGCAGGACGTTTGAAGTTTGTAAAAGAGCACCTGGATGTTCCACAGCACTACTGGCAATATATTCTGTGGACAGATGAAACCAAAATTGAGTTATTTGGAAAAAACACACAACACTATGTGTGGAGAAAAAAAGGCACAGCACACCAACATCAAAACCTCATCCCCACTGTAAAACATGGTGGAGGGAGCATCATGGTTTGGGGCTGCTTTGCTGCCTCAGGGCCTGGACGGATTGTTGCCAGTGATGGAAAAATGAATTCCAGAGCTTATGAAGACATTTTGCAGGAAAACGTAAGACCATCTGTCCACCAACTGAAGCTCCGCAGAGGATGGGTGATGCAACAGGACAATGACCCAAAGCATACAAGTAATTCAACAAAAGAATGGCTTCAACAAAACAGAATACGCCTTCTGGAGTGGCCCAGTCAGAGTCCTGACCTCAACCCGATTGAAATGCTGTGGCATGACCTTAAGAGAGCGATTCACGCCAGACATCCCAAGAATATTGCTACACTGAAACAGTTTTCTGAAGAGGAGTGGTCCAAAATTACTCCAGATCGTTGTGCAGGTCTGATCTGCAACTACAGGAAACGTTTGGTTGAGGTTATTGCTGCCAAAGGAGAGTCAACCAGTTATTAAGTCCAAAGGTTCACATACTTTTCCACCCTGCACTGTGAATGTTTACATGTTCTGTTCAATAAAAACATGAAAACATATGTTTGTGTTGTATTATTTTAAGCAGACTGTGTTTTTCAAATTGTTGTGACTTAGATGAAGATCAGAGCACATTTTATGACCAATTCATGCAAAACTCCACGTAATCCCAAAGGGTTCACATACTTTTTCTTGCCACTGTATATGAGTATTTGAAGTAACCAGAACATACCAGGGAATAATGTCAGAATCGTTAAGTGCCAGAGCCAGGGGGTCAGAATACCAGAATCATCAATTGCCAGAGCCAGGGGTTCAAATGCCAGAATCGTTAATTGCCAAAGCCAAAGGGTCAGTTAACAGAACCATCAATTGCCAAAGCCAGGAGGTCATACACATGAATAGATAGATAGATAGACAAAACACTAGGTAGCACTGTGGGGATAAGAAACCACATCAGCGCGCCGAACACCGCTGACTGCAAGGCATTTAAAGCTGATGGTGCCGCGTCATAGCTGTGCACCCTGCCCCTCCACTAGTCATGTGACCCACGCCGGCCTTTACTTCATCCGACGCTCGGACAGCGAATAGTACGGAGGATGCTGTCGGACGCCAGCGGTACGTGACATCTAGGCACTCTGACCATTCAATGCAAATTGAATGGTCATAAAAACCTAAGTGTTCTCCCCTCTTCCCTGAAGGGCAGATAAGTTCCGCCAAGAACACCTAGATCAGCAAGCATTGATCAGGCTTCCTGGAAAGATGAATAGCAATTTCTGCCTCCATCTGCTTGAAAGGCCAACCTCCTTTTCAAGTACAGACCGGCACCAAAGGAGCCCAGCGCTGGATTCGAGCAATTAGGAACTAGAGGATTTTTACAGAAGGGGAATATGTAGAGGGTCACTTAGGGTTAACATTCAACCTCTTCATTTCACCACTTGCCCATTTTAACCGTAGAGTATCGCTTTAACTTCTCCCTTAGAATTCACTTCCTTGAAGCAGTGCTACCTGTGGGCTGAACGTTTTTGCTCAAATGTTCAATCAACCCAATGCTTTGCCACACAGATGCTTTGAGGTATTAGCCAGTCAGCAATGCACAGACCTTGGCATTGCTGCCCGAAACTCTGGAAGGCATGAGCGGATTGCAAGACTGGAGTTAAGCCTTCTGCTTTGGAAGGCTGTCACATCCAGCCAGGAAACCCAAAGGCGAGGACACACTCGGCTCACTATGGCCATTTATATTCAACTCAAAGGTCACGGTGGCTAGACTGTCCGCCTAAAGTCCTCTATAAAAAGATAAATATGCTCCCAACCAAAAACTCGAAAACCTGTAGTCTTTTTCAGTTAATCTGGAATGTCTTCACTGTGACTGCAAACCATTACCTCAATCCGTTCTCAAGTACGCGGTGGCTTCACACAGAATACCGCCTCATATAGTCTCTTACTTTTTACTGTGGACTGTTTGTATTTCTGTATTGTACTCTGTTATAATTCCTGCATTTGCAGTTATTGTTTTTTGGGACTGTTGAGAGTTTGTTTCTACCAAATAATAATTCACAGTCAGACTTCAGTGCTCCATTCCCTTCTCTCTTCTTCTGACCCTCATACATTTTCAACTTGTTTGGTTACACATATTTTTCCTTTTGCTCTAAGATTTGAATAGTTCCATCCCCTCTTCACTGACTTCCCACCCTCCCTTTTCCTGCTTTACTTTTATGCTGTCTACATTCAGGCGTTTTCATTTCTCCATACTTAACTCATTAACTCCTTCACAAGCTACAGTTTCCACAACTTTTTCATGCTCTCTCTGGCCATTTACTTCATAGTTCACCTGCTTTGTTTGGTCTCCTAGCCCTTTACAACCCTTAGTTTGTAAGCTCACAGGCTGTCAGCAGAGTACTTGCGCAAGTGCTGTACTATCCAGATTGTCTAAAGGTTAGGACTAAACCTGTGCATTTGGATGGCTGAATCAGCCCTCTGAGAGGCCCCAGAACAGGAAAGAAGGGTGAAAGCATTCAGGGCATTGCCAGCCATCCATATAAAGTGGTCCTTTATGTAAATAGCATTCTAACACCCTCTTTTTTTTTAAAGGACTTTGCCAGGAATGATACACAGAGATTTCTCTCGTTCAAGTATGTCCTGGGTGGCAAGTATTTACTGTTAGGTGTCTTGCCCAAGGACACTTACTGGAGAGGTGCTCTTGCCAGGATCGATCCTGTGTCTCCACAGTCTCTCTCCACGGTTACAGAGCAGTGATGTTACCTCTACTCCAACCAGCCAGCCTTAGCTCAAACAGTATTATGTAGCAAACATCTCTCATTCTGTTAAAGAAAACATGTTTGATTTAAATTGTTCCTGTCATGTCAAAATGCCACAGTGACATTTTATAGATAATGAACTTTTGAGCTTTACACTGCACTGGTAATTATTTCTACTGGCAACATAAAAAGGCAGAATTTGACAGCAGGCAAGTCCATTTTCTGGGGAAATCAATTATATTATTTATTGTGTTTACTGCTCAGGACAGCATTCTACCTTTAATAAGTTTGGTTTGACTCTTCCACTTAGCTAATTAAGAATTCCCAAATTGAGAGCTTATTTCATGCTAAAACTTCTAAAATAATATTTATTTGGAAACACCAAACCTATCCAGGCACAGCAACCACATACCTGTGTGTTTCCTAAATGCCCAGCTTGCGATTACAAAATAACACATTCTGAATCTGTGTAAAGTGAATCTTAGAACAGTATTAGGGCTGCAACTAACGATTATTCTCATAATCGATTAGTTGGCCGATTATTATTTTGATTAATCGATTCATCGGATAAAAAAAATAGAAAGGAATTTTATGAAAAAAAAATAACCACAACCCCTCCCCTTTTTTTCATAGGAAATTTACATAGTGTACGTAACTTCATATGTACATACACAAATTGCGCATCTTGTGTACTTTGCACACAAGGTATGCGAGTGCTTGGTCAGAGGGATGGGTTGATGCTGCATGCGCAGCTTAAGCCCATGTTTGCTTTCTCAAATGAACGCGGCTACAAGCACTTGGTCATAGATGATGTCAGCATGAAATCGGGGTTAATAAGATAAAGTGGTCAGGGTGCATAGAGTGTCCCTTTTTAAATAATTTCGTGAACAAACTGAGTGGGAGGAGGGACTGGAGGTGGAAGGGAGTGACTTTGCTCAGATGACTTGACCTGAGTGTGAGAGGGAGTGGGTATGGACAAAAGGCCAGATCTTAGTGTGGGAGTGAGTTTGGGGAAAGGAACCAGACCAAAGGGAGGGAATGGCAGTTTCCTGACCAAAGAGGGTGTGGCACGGAGGGTGGGGTGGTGGCACAGGACTCCAGCTTCAAGTAAGGATTAAACACAGGCATACAGCTCCTACACCCAATGGCAGTATCCTATGTTTTGTGTTCTAGTTTTGCTACTTTTGTAAACGGAATAAAAACAAACTGGTTGTGTCTGACATAACCCTAGAACTAAATCATACCTAGTAAAGCAGCGGCGCGTCTTCTCCAATCCGCTCTGAAGCTGAGGTTATTTACGTTTAACTCAGTCTGACTCTAAACAGTGTGTGCTGTACACAGGACGACTAATCGACACCGATTAATCGATAATTAAAATAGTTGACAACTATTTTAATCATCGATTAATCAATTAGTTGTTTCAGCCCTAAACAGTATAAATGTATGCATAGCCTTACATTTTCTGTAATTATTTATTCAAATAAACACATCTTCAGGCATGATGATGAGACTTTAATATGAAAGATTTTATAAATCTGCCTATGAAAAACTCCATATAGTATATACATAAATATATTGTATCATAATAGGGTTTAAATCAGGAAAATCCACATAAGTGACATCTATAACCATTGATAAGAGTTGCCATAGATACTCGAGTATAGCGCGACCCGAATATAACGCGATGGATAGAGATTTATTATGGAAATGAGAGAATACTCAAGACTCGAATATAATGCGAGGAACAAAATGTGACTGTACCGGTAAACAATTAAAAACCTTCCAGGTTCTCTTAACACAGTCAGGCTCCCCCTCAGGCCAGGGTGTTCTGCTCTAGAATGATTGCAGTTGTTACTAAGTATGAATCTGCTAGCCACCTGTCTTCTTTACTAGCGATTAGATGGCTGGTGGAGGCGAGCGAGGTGCATGATTGGCTTAAACTGAGCGTGTCCTCTGGCCGTCATGGATCCCACCTCTGCCAAATCCGGGCATTCCTGAAGTGTTTGCAAGCATCAGGGAGTCCGCATTCACTTCAGCGAGACTACCTGAACTTCCAGGAGACTTGAGATCCAGAGCAAGGCAAGTTTATTTTGACACGCGATGCAGATGTCTCGAATATAACGCAACCCTTCCAACTTTAAGGTAAATTTTTGTCACCAAAATAAAGCGTTATACTCGAGTATCTACATAGGGTTAAATTGTATCTACATAGGTTAATTTGATATGCTGATGACACCCAAATCGACGTTTCCTCTCCCGATCTCCCGTGCTGGACCGTGTTACGCCCTGCCTATCAGCTGTCTCCGACTGGATGACTTCCTGTTTCCTAAAGCTCAACCTCTTTAAAACTGAACTTCTAATCTTCCTTCCCTCCAAAGCCAACATTCCTGCACCCATTTCCCTTCAGGTGATTGGTGCCACCAATACCTCTTCCTCTCAGGCTCGTTGCCTCAAGGTCCTCTTAGACTTTGATCTCTCCTTCACTCCTCACATTCAGGCGTTAACCAAATCCTGCTACTTCCACCTAAAAAACATTGTGCGCGTCTGTCCCTGTCTTAAGCAAGACTCTGCTAAAATGCTCATCCAAGCTGTTATTATCTCCCACCTTGACTACTGTAACCTCCTTCTTTCTGGCCTTAAGAGATCTCAGATTCACCCTCACACCTCACCCTTTTGACAATCTCTACATTGGCTCCCTGTTTCCTTTAGAATCCAATTCAAAATACTGGTGCTCACATACAAAGCTCTCCATAATCGTGCCTTCTGCCTACATCTCCTCCCTTATCAGCAGGTATATCCCATCCCAATCTATTCCTAGATTGTGAGTTCCTACAGGAATAGGGCCCTCATCTCCTCCTGTACTGTTTGTCAAATGTTGTTCATTGTATTGTATTGTAACCCTGTCTATACTGTGCCTATTGTACAGCGCTGCGGAATATGCTGGCGCTTTATAAATAAAGAATAATAATCCCATCCATTTCGCTCTGACAATGTTCTGATGTAATCATCTCCCCGTACCTGCACCTCTAACTCTTGCCATCAGGACTTTCCCAAGCTGCCCCCTTTTTTATAGACCTCCCCACCCCTGCAACATTAGACTCTCCCCCTCTCTCCTGTCCTTCAAGAAGTCTCTGAAAATACATTACTTTAGAGAAGCCTAATGGCTCGCTCCATAATCCCCTTAGTACATTTCTTGCTCAATCTTGCCCACATCTTACATGCACCAGGATACTTCCCATACCCAGCTATTTACCCTTCACCTAGTGTGTCACCCCTCTCCTCTTAGATTGTAAGCTCTTGGACAGGATCCTGTCTCCTACTGTTCTGTGGTTTTAACTTGATTGGACATTTATTATCCTGTCTCTCCCATTGTACAGCGCTACGGAACTTGCTAGAGCTCCAGGAAACATAAAACATTTACATACTAATGGATGGCACATGAAAATGCTCCTCTGCACGTAGGGAAAATTACTTAATTAAAATGTTATAAAAATGTTACTACTGAAGCTCAAATGCATACACACACAGTTCTCAAGACCTTTGTGAATATAGGCAGATGGGTGACACGGACTATGGGCAAACCTGCACACCTGGAATGCCCTGGCCCAGCTCATTGCAGCTCCCTCATCCTATAACCTCCGATCCAGGACCAGCACCTTACTTGCTATACCACAATACAAAAAGACAGTGGCTCGGCCTCATTTTCCTACAGAGCACCACAATTATGAATAACCTCCCAGACATCATCAAATCTTCCCCCAGTCTTAAGTCACTCAAAAGCTCCTTACTAACATACCTCAATACAGAATGCACCTGTAAACATGTAACCTAGTGACTATATTTCCTACATATTTTTTCTGTTAATCTGTATATTGTGGTTTTTTTTAATATCTTGCATTGTATTACTTTGTATTTCTGTAACTGTAACACTTCAATGTTCTTGAACCCAGGACATGCTTGAAAACGAGAGAAATCTCAATGTATCCTTCCTGGTAAAATCCTTTATAAATAAATAAAATAAATAAATTGCAAGTCCAATTAAATTGTCTAAACAATTTCATTGATAATGTAAGACCAGCTAAGGAGGGAATTAAAATTTGAATCATTTCTCTTAAACACAACTGAAACATTATCTATTTATCATTAAACTACCTCATAATCAAAGCATCAGTTGCTGTAAGGGCAGAGGCTATGACCCCTGTGTAATGTTGTGTGTATGGAACCCAATGGCAAGCCGAAGAAGGAGACCAGGAGATGTATGATCAGTTGAGCATTTACTGGATGGAACAAAATATAAGTCCAGAACAAAAGATAACGCAAGATTTCTTCGACAAGAGTAAAGTCCAGAACGAAGGATTGTAGGGGTAAATAACACAAGTTGTAATCTTTGAAATAGACCAGGGTAGATGAATTGGACTTGAAGATAGGATCTGGAACTGGTACCGTGGGTATGGAAGCAAGCCTGGAGATGGAGCTGGTGTCGTGGAAGCAAGCCTGTAGATGGAGCTGGTACCGTGGAAGCAAGCCTGTAGATGGAGCTGGTACCGTGGAGGCAAGCCTGTAGATGGAGCTGGCACCGTGGAGGCAAGCCTGGAGAGGAAACTGGCACTGTGGTAGCAAGCCTGAAGATGGAACTGGCACCGTGGAAGCAGGCCTGGAAGTGGAGCTGGTACCGTGGAAGCAGGTCTGGAAGCGGAGCTGGTACCGTGGAAGCAGGTCTGGAAGCGGAGCTGGTACCGTGGAAGCAGGTCTGGAAGCGGAGCTGGTACCGTGGAAGCAGGTCTGGAAGCGGAGCTGGTACCGTGGAAGCAGGTCTGGAAGCGGAGCTGGTACCGTGGAAGCAGGTCTGGAACTCGGGATTCTCTTGGAGCAGATACGAAGAGGGACCACTGGATAACGTGGTGGTGAACCACAGTATAACCTGGTTAATGAACTGGGAAAGGCGGCAGATTTAAATAGGGTTCAGAGGATCATAAGAACACCGTTCACCTGGGGCTCGTAGGTGGAGTTGGGATACCTGAGTACTTGATGGGTTAATTGGTGGCATACGAGGATCTCCAGTGCAGGTGTAATGCAGTACTTGACCTTTACTTGGTTTCTGCTCAGTTGGATCCCGGAGGCGGCGTGGGACACATCCTGGCTCTCCTCCTCCGAGTTGAAGACCGGAACCAGGGAGCGACGCGCCACGAGGGACCTCGGGTGAGTATGCAAGGTGTCCCAACATGGCGGCCGCGGTCCGACCGGGGTTTGGGGCATGACAGGACCCCCCACCAAGGCGCGACCCCCGGGTGCGCTTGATTGATGGCTTGGAAGGATAACGGATATGAAAGGCACGAACCTTCGCAGGAGCATGGATGTTGGCACTGGGTTCCCAAGATTGTTCTTCAGGACCGTATCCCTTCCAGTGTACCAAATATTCCAACCTGCCGTAACGGAGTCTTGAGTCCAGAATGCGTGAGATCTCGTATTCCTCTTCTCCAGATATGGGCACAGGAGCAGGTGGTTCAGTATTCCGGTCAGGGAACGGATTCTCATGCCAGGGTTTCAAGAGAGACACATGGAAGACAGGATGGATCCTGTAGGAAGGAGGAAGAGTTAAATGGGCAGCCACGGAGTTAACCATTCTGAGGACCGGGAATGGGCCAATGTAGCGAGGACCCAGTTTCTTCGAAGGACAATCCAAACGAAGATGAGCAGTGGATAGTAACACCTTATCCCCAGGTGCATACACAGGAGCTTCCTTTCGACCACGATCAGCATACTTCTTTTGGTTCTGCTGGGCTAGTCGCAACTGGTGGCGTAGCGTTCGTAGTTGACCGCGTAGGGTTCTCAGACGGGTTGACACTTCTGGAACTGGAGTGTTGAGTGGCATCTCTGGAAGAGTGCTAGGATGATAACCATAATTGGCAAAAAAAGGTGAAAAGCGAGTTGATGAGTGTACCTGATTATTGTACGCAAATTCGGCAGTCGGTATGACGTCCAGCCAGTCGTCTTGGAGGTGCGTGGTGAAGCAACGAAGGTATTGTTCCAACGTCTGATTTGTCCGCTCAGTCTGGCCATTACTCTGTGGATGAAAAGCTGAAGAGAGACACCTGGCAATCCGTAAGCTACGACACATTTGGGACCAGAAACGGGAGGTAAACTGAGATCCTCTATCTGTAACAATGGAACGAGGAGTACCATGGAGTCGGAATATCTCCTTGATGAACAAGGTGGCTGTTTCGGCTGCTGTGGGTAGGCCTACTGCTGGTATGAAATGGGCCATCTTGGTACAGCGGTCTACCACCACCAGGATGGTGGTGTAGCGATGCGAAGGGGGAAGATCCACTATAAAGTCCATCGAAATATCTTTCCACGGATGCAGCGGCGGAGCCAAGGGTTGGAGAAGACCAGCAGGACGGGTGCGGGGTTGTTTGTTGCGCGCACAGACAGAACAAGAGGTTACAAAGGCGATGATGTCCTTCTTAACGGATGGCCACCAGAAGTATCGCTGTACGGCATCTATGGTTTTCTTGATGCCACCATGACCAGCAGCCGGGATGTCGTGGGAGTGTTGTAATACCTGTAGACGAACCTCAGGAGGAACATATATTTGTTCGTCATGATAGAAGAGACCATCGTTGGATACGAGTCCCTGGACGTCAGTCGGTGGTTGAAGACTATTTCTTTATATTTTCTATTAAGGATCCTTGTGAGGCACAGAAGAAGTCGATGGAGAGGCGTCTGAGTCGTACCGACAGGAAAGAGCATCTGCCTTACCATTTCTTACTCCAGGTCTGTAGGTGATGTGCAACAGAAAGCGGGTGAAGAATAACGCCCATCTGGCTTGTCGAGGTCGCAGCCTTTTGGCGGTGCGGAGATATTCCAAATTGCGGTGGTCCGTGTAGACGACCACAGGATGTTTCGCCCCTTCGAGAAGGTGTCTCCATTCCTCGAGGGCACTCTTGATCGCCAGGAGTTCTTTCTCACCGATACTGTAATTCTTTTCGGCTGGGGTAAGACGTCTGGAATAAAAGGCCACGGGATGCATAAGGTTCTTGACTCCGGATTTTTGGGAGAGAATCGCTCCTAGGGCAATATCAGAGGCGTCTGTTTCCAGAGAGTATGGTAGATTGATGTCTGGCTGTTTCAGGATTGGGGCTTGGGTGAAGCTTTCTTTCAGCTTGTCGAAAGCTTGCTGAGCTTCTTCAGTCCAACAGAATCTCACATCTTTTTTGGTCAGGGAAGTGATAGGTGCGTTGAGATGAGAGAAGGACCGAATGAAGCGACGGTAAAAGTTGGCGAATCCCATGAATTGCTGAACCATCTTTTTGTCTCTGGGTGTCGGCCAGTCTAGAATCGCCTTAATCTTGGCTTTATCCATTTCAACATGTCCTGGTGAAAGGACATATCCCAGGAATTCTATAGAGGATTTTTCAATAGTGCTTTTCTCGAGTTTACCGTATAACTTATGTTGATGAAGACGAGATAACACGAGACGGACGTGTTGTTCATGTTCTTGGATGGTTCGAGAGTATACTAAGAGATCGTCGAGGTAGACCACCAGGAAGGTATCCAGGACGTCACGGAAGATGTCGTTGAGAAAATGCTGGAAGGCGGCTGGAGCATTGCATAACCCAAACGGCATGACGAGATACTCGAAGTGGCCGTATCGGGATCGGAAGGCGGTCTTCCACTCGTCTCCTTCTCTCATGCGGACCAAGTTATACGCTCCTCGAAGATCGATCTTAGTAAAAATACACGCATCTTTCACCCTATCGAGCAGTTCAGGAATCAATGGGAGCGGGTAGCGATTCCGTACTGTGATTGCATTTAGTGCTCTATAATCAACGCAGGGGCGAAGGCCGCCATCTCTTTTCCCAACGAAGAAGATGCCAGCTCCAGCAGGAGATGTGGAGTGACGGATGAATCCTTTTGTAAGGCTGTCTTCGATGTAGTCCTTCAGAGACTGTGATTCGGGGACAGACAGATTAAAAATGCGTCCATGGGGTATGGGTGCTCCTGGAAGGAGGTCAATAGGACAGTCGTACTCTCTGTGTGGAGGAAGTGTATCAACCCCTTTTTTTTCGAACACGTCTTGGAATTCTGAATACTTAGTTGGTAGCGTGGAAGATGGATAGGTGGAAAAGGCGACCTTCTCAGACTCGGAGTCGTTCATGCAGCGGACTCGCAGTGACAGGATGGAAGGATACGGTATTTGAAGACCAATTAAAATAAGGGTTATGGGTGCGAAGCCAAGGAAGTCCCAGTACAATAGGGAATAAGGGAGAAGGGACGATGTCCCACTGAAGATATTCTTTGTGCTTGGTTCCGATTAGGAGCTTCAAGGGAGTGGTTTTGTGAGTGACTGGACCGGTGCGTAGGGTGCTTCCATCCACCATATGCAGAGGCACAGGTTTCTTTTTTAGTTGGGTAGGAACAGCCAAGGAGGTAGCAAGGGATAGGTCAAAGAAGCTGTTACTGGCTCCGGAGTCGATGATGGCATTCAAGTCGACGCTTCTATCTCCCCACTGTAAGGTGACAGGAATGGCTAGGTGAGTAGAAGCAGAGCCAACCACACTTTGAAGAGAGGCAACAGTTGGATGGTTCTTACCTCTTTCAGAGGGACGAGGTGGTCGTGTAGGGCAGCCACGTAACAGATGACCTGGTTGACCGCAATACAGGCAGAGATTCTGGGTGTGACGTCTATTACGTTCAGCGGGTGACAGCGGACCTCTGATAGTGCCGATCTCCATGGGTTCTGGGCTTGAGGAGGAGGAGGAGGTCGGTCATGAAGAGGACACAGGGGAAGGCTCGTGTCTTCGAGGAGACGTTAAAGGAGCATTGGAGAGTCTCTCTTGACGTCGTTCTCTGAACCGTTGGTCCAAGACCAGAGATTGGGTGATCAAGGCCTCCAAGGAAGCAGGTACTCCTATGCGAGCCAATTCATCTTTCAGTTGTTCGGAAAGACCATGACGAAAGTGATCTTTAAGGCCCACATCGTTCAGGCCTGTGTCGGCTGCCACCGCCCGGAATTCAGAGACGTAGTCCTCCACCGGTCGCCTTCCTTGTTTTAGGTTTCGGATGGTGGTTAATGCAGCAGAAGACCTCAGAGGGTCATCATAGATAGGGTTCATGGCCCGGACGAAGGAACCCCAGGAAGTCAGTAGGGGGCTTCCTTCACGTAGCAACTGGAAGGCCCATTCCTGTGGAGGTCCAGACAGTAAGGAGATGGCTAACCTCACCTTCACAGAGTCAGACCCATAGGTACGTGGGCAAAGGGAGAACATGAGTTCACATGCGGTGATGAATGTACGATACTTTGTGCGGTCACCGGCAAACCATTCAGGCATGTTGACCCTGGGTTCGGGAGCGGGCAGATCTACCTGCTGTATCATAGAGCCAGATGGTGATGGAGGCAATGCGGTACTCTCAGCACGGCTTCTTTCCTTGTGTAATAAGGCTTCTTGGCCAGTTTGTAGCTTCTGTACCACCTTGGTTAGCGCTGCCATCTGTTCTGTAAGTACAGCAAGGATTTGGATCGGGCTTGCGGGTTCCATGTTTTTGAACCAGGTTATTCTGTAAGGGCAGAGGCTATGACCCCTGTGTAATGTTGTGTGTATGGAACCCAATGGAAAGCCGAAGAAGGAGACCAGGAGATGTATGATCAGTTGAGCATTTACTGGATGGAACAAAATATACAGTTGTGTTCAAAATTATTCAACCCCCACTGAAATTGAGTGTTTTGGCCAGTTTGACATTGATTTTGATCAATCAGTCATCTTGCTTACAATTAAATCAAAGAGGCACGTGTAGGTCAGACAAATATAACATAACATTTATAATGAAATAACCACAAATGTCTTTTCTGTGCTCACATCATTATCAGTTTTATTCAACCCCCCCAGGTGACATTCAATCTTAGTACTTAGTACAACATCCTTTAACAGTTATAACAGCTTTAAACGTGAAGCATAGCTTGACACAAGTGTCTTGCAGCGATCTACGGGTATCTTCGCCCATCGTCATGGGCAAAAGCCTCCAGTTCAGTCACATTCTTAGGCTTGCGCACTGCAACTGCTTTCTTTAAAGTCCCACCAGAGGTTCTCAATCGGATTTAAGTCAGGTGACTGCGATGGCCACTCCAAAATGTTCCAGCCTTTAATCTGCAACCATGCTCTATGGACTTGGAGGTATGCTTGGGATTATTGTCCTGTTGAAAGTCCAACGTCTCCCAAGCCTCAGTTTGTGACGGACTGCATCACATTGTCATCCAATATCTCCTGGTACTGAAGAGAATTCATGGTACCTTGCACACGCTGAAGCTTCCCAGTACCTGCAGAAGCAAAACAGCCCCAAAGCATGATTGACCCCCCCATGCTTCACAGTAGGCAAGGCGTTCTTTTCTTCATAGGCCTTGTTCTTCCTCCTCCAAACATAGCGTTGATCCATGGCCCAACAGTTCTAATTTTGTTTCATCAGTCCACAGAACACTATCCCAAAACTTCTGTGGTTTGTCCACATGACTTTTGGCATACTGCAGTCGACTCTTCTTATTCTTTGGAGACAGCAAGGGGGTGCGCCTGGGAGTTCTGGCATGGAGGCCTTCATTACGCAGTGTGCACCGTATTGTCTGAGCTGAAACTTCAGTACCCACATCTGACAAATCTTTTCTCAGTTCCTCAGCAGTCACACGGTGACTTTTCTCCACTCTACGCTTCAGGTAGCGCACAGCAGTCGAAGTCAGCATCTTCTTTCTGCCACGACCAGGTAGCATTTCAACAGTGCCCTTTGCCTTGAATTTGCGAATGATGCTTCCTATGGTCTCTCTGGTATGTTTAACATCTTTGCAATCTTCTTATAGCCATTGCCCTTCCTGTGAAGAGTAATCACCCTCTTCTCTGTCTTCCTGGATCATTCTCTTGACTTCACCATGTTTGTAACCACACCAGTAAATGTCTAGAAGGAGCTGAGTATCACAGTCATTTTAAAGCTGCCTAATTGGTGCTTATTATGCTTTATTGCTGCTCCGTGACATCCACAGGTGTTTTCAATACCTGATTGAAAACACTTGAATGAACCTCTGTTCTTCAGAGTGGTAGTCTTTAAGGGTTGAATAATTGTGTCAATGAAGAATTCACAAAAGAAACATTTACTACGGTATTACAAAACCAATTGATGTCATTTTAGTTGCATATGGTTCTTTAAAAAGTCCTTGTAGGATTTCATTCTGAATACAATTACAAATGTACACTAAATTCCCTAAAACCCTTTACAGCATTGGGGGTTGAATAATTTTGAACACAACTGTAAGTCCAGAACAAAAGATAACGCAAGATTTCTTCGACAAGAGTAAAGTCCAGAACGAAGGATTGTAGGGGTAAATAACACAAGTTGTAATCTTTGAAATAGACCAGGGTAGATGAATTGGACTTGAAGATAGGATCTGGAAATGGTACCGTGGGTATGGAAGCAAGCCTGGAGATGGAGCTGGTGTCGTGGAAGCAAGCCTGTAGATGGAGCTGGTACCGTGGAAGCAAGCCTGTAGATGGAGCTGGTACCGTGGAAGCAAGCCTGTAGATGGAGCTGGTACCGTGGAGGCAAGCCTGTAGATGGAGCTGGCACCGTGGAGGCAAGCCTGGAGAGGAAACTGGCACTGTGGTAGCAAGCCTGAAATGGAACTGGCACCGTGGAAGCAGGCCTGGAAGTGGAGCTGGTACCGTGGAAGCAGGTCTGGAAGCGGAGCTGGTACCGTGGAAGCAGGTCTGGAAGCGGAGCTGGTACCGTGGAAGCAGGTCTGGAAGCGGAGCTGGTACCGTGGAAGCAGGTCTGGAAGCGGAGCTGGTACCGTGGAAGCAGGTCTGGAAGCGGAGCTGGTACCGTGGAGGTCTGGAACTCGGGATTCTCTTGGAGCAGATACGAAGAGGGACCACTGGATAACGTGGTGGTGAACCACAGTATAACCTGGTTAATGAACTGGGAAAGGTGGCAGATTTAAATAGGGTTCAGAGGATCATAAGAACACCGTTCACCTGGGGCTCGTAGGTGGAGTTGGGATACCTGAGTACTTGATGGGTTAATTGGTGGCATACGAGGATATCCAGTGCAGGTGTAATGCAGTACCTTTACTTGACCAGCAGAGTACCTAGGTCTTCATGCTTTGGGATGGACGATCACGCATGCACGCTTGGTTTCTGCTCAGTTGGATTGGATCCCGGAGGCGGCGTAGGACACATCCTGGCTCTCCTCTTCCGAGTTGAAGACCGGAACCAGGGAGCGACGCGCCACGAGGGACCTCGGGTGAGTATGCAAGGTGTCCCAACATGGCGGCCGCGGTCCGACCGCGGCGTGGGGCATGACAGTTGCTTAGTGTATGGCGAGGATAGAGCAAGTTTAAACTACAGGCGTAGGTTTAAAAATAACTTGCAACAGTAACAGTTTGCAGTTCAAGATACTGTTAACCACAGTAGTTTTGCTGAACAGTGATATAGGCCAACAATTTGCTTGAAGAGTTAAGTAATTTGTGCCATTTCACAAAATCATGCAATTTATGAGTACTACATTTCACAGTCTAGCGAATACGCCCCATGATGTCCTTTTCAGAGTGTGTGGGTGGTAAATTATTTACAGATCTACTGCATCCGCAAAGATTACAATTTGTCACTGTACAATGACATGATCGTACAGTAGCCAGAATATTATTATTTTTGGCTAAGTGACCATTGATTGAACCTTTTTGTATAAATAATTTTGCATGTAAACTAACACAGCAACATTCATATCAGTTTATCCCATTGGAAGCATATATTTTTACAGACACAGACAAGGAACATATAAAATCTATCCCAAATTTGCACACCATTGCTATGGAACCATAGCAAATGTTTAATATAACAGTGTAAAAACTGGTTAGAATTTGTGCGAGAAATGTATATAAGTACTTACAAAAGTAATTCTAAAAATAAAGGAATGAAATAAAAGCAGCCCCTGCAAACACTACATTTTACTCTGGCATGTGATGATGTAGGCATGCAAGAAACCAAGTCTCAAAGAAGTAGTACACTAATTAAAATTTAAAAAAGACTGATCGTTCCCAGGGTTTGACGGCACAGAAACTAATTTTTTCTTTACAGATACATAGAGATATATTATTTATCATATATTTATTATTATTATTTTGCAAATTTAATCAGAAAGATAATTATAAATGCAAATTTACCCATTCCCGTGCCGGCAGGTGCAATTTCTCGTGCAAATAATTCTAATGCCTTTTTGTCCTTGTGATGCACTGCAAGCCAAATGACTGCTTCCCGAGCAAGCTGAAATGCATAGGAATTAATGACAATGTTAAATAGGCAACACATAACAAGCAGATCAATTGGAATGTAACAATGCTATAAAAAAAATAATAAAATTACATATATATATATATATATACACCAGGAGAGCAGGATTCAACCTAAGCACAGAGGGCAGGTGCTTCAAGATAATAAAACACAAAAAAACCAAGCAAAGAGCACACCAACTAACACAAAGACTTCAACAGTAGCATGTACATTTAAACATTTAATGATTTTACCAAATTTTAACCCTTTCAGGATTTCAACAGTTTAACCCATTGAAGATAAAGATTTTTTTACAAGATCTTTAACCCTAAGTTCTGACAGAAAATGATGGGAATTTAGTTCACAATATATGGCCATAGGTTTCTGAAGCCTGTCAACACCATCAATGTATCCCTCTTTTGACAGATAGTATTCTTGTCACCTAATGACTGCCATTATGGGAAACTCACTTTCTGAAGACTAAAGACTGAATCCTTTCTGGAGCTCCCTGGCATTCAAGGTAAATAAAGCCTGTTAGTGGAACACCTGTGACAGGGAGGGGTGCCAGCCCTTTTCATACAGAATACACCAGGAGGACAGCACTCAACCTTTACTAAGCACAGAGCAGAGCTAAGGGTTAAAAATCCTGAAAAACATCTTGAATGGGTTCAGATCAGTTGAAATCCTGAAAGGGTTCAAATTTGGTAAAATCATTAAATGTTTAATCGTACACGCTACTGCTGAAGTCTTTGAATGTGTTAGTTGGAGTGCCCTCATCTTGGTTTGTTGTGTTTTATTGTCTTGAAGCACCTGCCCTCTGTACTTAGTAAAGATTGAGTGCTGCCCTTCAGGTGTATTCTGTATGAAAACAGCTGACAACCCTCGGCAACCACCCCCCCCCCCCATAGATGTTCCAAAAACAGGCTCTGTTTACCTTGAATTGAAAGGAGCTCCAGAATGGATTCAGTCTTCAGTAAGTGAGTGGATCCCGTAATAGCAGTCATTAGGTGACAAGAATAGGAATGGTCAAAGGTGGGATACATAGACGGTGATGACAGGCTTAAGCAATTTATGACCATATATTGTGAACTAAATTCCCATCATTTTCTGACAGAGTTTAGGGTTAAACATCTTGTAAAAAAAAATCTTGAATGAGCTAAGAACTGTTGAAATCCTGTAAAGGGTTAAAATTTGGTAAAATCCTTAAATGTATACGCTACTGTTGAAGTCTTTGAATGCGTTAGTTGGAGTGCTCTCCTCTTGGAGATATATATATAGATATATATATATATCTATATATATATACACACACACACACACACTTGCAGATTTTATTCTATTTATAAATAGATCAATGAGTTGCAGGAGAACATTTTCTGTTTCTGGCTAGCTTATGCCTATATTCAAACTCACAATTGCAAATGCTCCAGATACTCAACTAGTCTAATGATGGACAGTGTTATTGCTTATTTAACTGACACACACAACAGTTTTCTGCTGTTACCATAATTAGAAAATGTGTTTCTAATGATCAGTTAGCCTTTATAAATAATAAACATGGATAAACAAACATTACATGCCATTGGAGCACAGGACAGGTAGTTGCTGATAATGGACCTCCATAAGCCTGTGGAGATATTCCAAATGTGTGATTTAAATTTAGCGTACAAGTCGTGTGGGCAGTTCTAGCAAAACTGTAGCTACCTATTAACTGAGAGTTCCTGAAAATTAATGATTTAATAAACCTCCTTCTGTGAGAGGTCCCTCTCGATTGTGGATAGCGTTAATGAATGTAGATCTTCATGTTAGCTACACAAACTAAATGAAGTATAGGAGGAAGGGGAATATGTAACGGACAGAAAATCCCTCTAATATACAGTTGAAACGTGAAAGCCTCCTACATACAGGGCTTTACGGTTTCATTTTCATAATGGCAACGGTCTCAGAAATGCTGGTTAATTTGGTTTTCTTACTTCTTTGCCTTTAGCATGTGGTCCATAGGAGTCTTCAGCACCAATTATTTGAACATTGACTGCGCTAAAATCTTCAAAGCCAAGATGCGCAAACATTTCTCGAGTTCTACATAAATTAAAAGTTAATAAAATCTGATTAAACAGAGGTAACATTTTGCCCTCTAAAAATCATTGCATTAAAAAAAGGATCATATTTTTGCTAATCACAGTTTAGCTTACAGTTACAAGTATTTATAAGGCACTAATAAGTTCCACAGCACTGTACAATGGATGAGACAGAATAACAAATATGCATACAAGTTAAACACACAGAACAGTAGGAGAGAGCACCCTGCTCAAAAGCTTACAATCTAAGAGGACAGGGGCGAGTAGGAGAGAGCACCCTGCTCAAAAGCTTACAATCTAAGAGGAGAGGGGTGACACACTAAGTGAACATAAATAACAGAGTAAAAAGCAGAGTAAAATAAGTAGATGGTTGCATGTGGGCTGGGTGAGAAGATGGCGCAAAAAGTGTACAGTGGAGGAATCATGGAGTGAGCCAACAGGCTTCTCTAAAGTAATGTGTTTTCAGAGACTTCTTGAAGGACTAGAGAGACTGGGAGGTCTAATGTTGTGGGGGGTTCCATAGAAAAGGGGCACCTCGGGAAAGTCCTGTAAGCGAGAGTTGGGGCTGTGGGTACGGGAAGCTGATAGCATCAGACCATTGGCAGAGTGAAGTGGACGGGATGGAATATACCTGTTAAGGGAGGAGATGTAGGCAGGGGCGCAGTTATGGAGAGCTTTGTAGGCGAGCACCAGTATTTTGAATTGGATTCTGAAGGAAATAGGAAGCCAGTGTAGAGATTGACATAGGGGCGAGGTGTGAGAGGTGCAGGAGGGGAGGTGGAGGAGTCTGGCACAGACGTTTATTACAGACTGCAGAGGGAGAATCTGGGACCTCTTAAGGCCAGAAAGAAGGAGGTTACAGTAGGCAAGGTGGGAGATAATAAGAGCTTGGATGAGCATTTTAGCAGAGTCCTGATTAAGAAAGGGTGGGTATGTGCACTGTTTTTTAGGTGAGAGTATCAAGATTTGGTTAGCGACTGAATGTGAGGAGTGAAGGAGAGATCAGAGTCACAGAGGACAGCAAGGCAACAATCCTGAGAGTAAAAGAGTGGCACCATGCACCTGAAGGGAAATGGGCGCAGGAATATTGGTTTCAGAGGGAGGTAAAACGAGAAGTTCAGTTTTAGAGAGGTTGAGCTTTAGGAAACGTTAGATGATCCAGTTGGAGACAGCCGACAGGCAGACTGTAACACGGTCCAAAATAGGAGGAAAGAGATCGGGGGAGGAAAGGTAGATTTGGGTGTCGTCTATATAGAGATGATATTAGAATCCATAGGCAGAGATGTGGTTGACAAGATTGACAAGAGAGGCAGTATAGATCGAGAAGAGTAGGGGACCCAGAACAGAGCCTTGAGGAACCCCAACTGAAAAAGGAGCCATGGTGAATAGGCACCAGTGAAGGAGACACTAAAGAACCAGGAGAGCAGTACCACTGAGGCCAAGTTGACGCAGTGTGAGGAACAGGAGAGGGCGGTCAACAGTGTCAAATGCAGCAAAAAGGTCAAGAAGAATAAGCAGGGAGAAGTGACCTTTGGTTTTAGCAGCAAGTAAATCATTAGTCACCTTGGTCAGAGCAGTTTCAGTGGAGTGCTGGGAACGAAAGCCAGACTGGTGCGGGTCAATTTACTATAAATGCTATTTAAAGTCTTGTTGTATATTATAACCCAAGCAAACTATAAATATTTTTTTCCCAGATGACTCAAGTTACTATGTGTATATGTCATGTCAGAATGCTATAACAAAAAGTGTAAATTTCCATTCAGATTTCAATCATTTACAGCATATACATTTATTCTTCTACATTTTATCATCCAAGCATTTCGGTTAGATATTCTGCAGGATACAGGTTTTTTTTTTTAAATCATAAATTGAGACCCTTTTACTGCATTTCTCTAAGTAAATAAGGAATTTTAACCAAAATCTGTAAAAACTAAAATCCACTCTTCCGTCATTCCATACATTGTATTGACACATATTCTGGCACACAGACATGATGTCAGTAGACGCTACTCATGACCTAAACATAACTGGAAAGCAAAAAACAGGGATGTGAGAGGGAGTGTCTACACTTTTTTTCCCCTATGCCACAGTTTCCCTTTTCACTTTTCCAGGTGGAACCACAAGCCTTTACTAAGATGATCAACATGTGCACTGCCAGTTAGATTGAGATTGATTTGGACAATCAGCTTTACAAAACCTGTACAAAGTTGATCATAACCCAGGAAACCTGTTCAACAGATGTTTATAGTCTTCCAGGAATGTAGCAAGCCCTCTTTCAAGGAAATTCACGGCACCCAGAGATGGACAGTTGGAGAGTGCAGGGTAGGCACTCAGCTAACACTGACACTTCAAATTCAGTTATACGATCACAGTGGTTGGAGTGTCCTTTTGACTTATACTTTTACTCCTTCGATTCATATTTTGTTTCAACTAATTGAGCGGATTTTATGTACGCTGATCTATGAATTGGATTTCACATATCCTTCTCCCTTTAAAGATTTAAAGCTTGCAAACTGGACTCCCAAAATTACACCTTTATAAATATTACATAAAGGGCCCTATCACCTGGTGTGAGCTCAAGCGCCAATGCTACATGAAAAATCGAGCGCAAGCTGCTAAAATGTAGCGCCTGACAACCCACCAACAGATCGCCTTGTTCGCAGTTGTCAGTTTACAAGAATCATTAGCGCACGCTAGGGAAACGCTAAGACCCAGTTGAGCCCCAGCACTAATGCGGTTGTGTATATACAGGATAGAACAGGTTTTTTTCTAGTGCCGGGCCATACCTATCCCCTGCCCTCACAAGCTTGTATAAGTATGAACACATCCAGCGAATAGTCCTCACACCCCTGCATTATTAAAATCCTTCAAGGAGGCCATATCAACTGTGTTTCAATGCACACATATATTAATAAAGACTGATGGGCATTGCATGATAAATGCCCCAACAGCATGTAGAATCATTATAATGGATTAAATAGATCCAAAAGGAAGGCCAGGTGAGCGACATTAATTTCCATGCTGCAGCATATAATACATGTTTCAGGGCAAGACTTATCCATGTGTCCCTTTAAACATGGTCCACACGGTCACCCTAATAATCAGCCGCTTCCATACTATGAATAACCCCCAGAATAAAATGTTTAACATTAGACAATATATTAGAATTAGGATACATTTCAAAAAAGGGTACATCAATAATAGAAACTATTGCAACAGCAGCGACATTGCTGACCAGATCCATTACTATGGTGTATGGAGCCAAGAGAACACCTGTGCTGCATATCTTTCAACTGCCTGTTAAATTGGTGCAAGGACTTTTTTTTTTACTTCTAAATTCTCCCTTTTTTGCTCCTTTCCATCAGTTAACACCTGGGTTGAGCAGTAGGTAATTTTTTACGATTAGCATATGTGTAGAAATTCGCGCTGGGACCAAACGATCTGTTGGTTAGAATAGCACAAGTCTCTCTAGTGCTCCCCATGTTAAGTATAGGACGCGGTAAGTACAGTAAGCTCACGCTGCGAATCGCAATTTACCACGTGCTAAGTGATTTTCTCCATTTGTGGCGAGATCTGTTGGTCAGGCGTTAGACTGCAAAAACATGCTGACACTAGGGTTAGCTCACACCAGGTGATAGTGCCCAAAGTATAGAATAAAACGATACATGCTCTGGACTGGTTATGCAACGTAAATCATTTGCTCCTGTAACATGTTTGTTTTCAGTCACAGATTAACCCATTCTTTCTGGAAAGTGACAAACAAATGCAATTTCTGAAAAAGTTCCAATGCAATCAATTTTGTAGAATGCAATGTTGAAGTGTCTTTGCCATCCAAAACACATGCATACATATTGTAACATCACTACGCTTGCTAGATGGGCTGAAATAGACCCTTGCAAAAGCTTGATGTACTTTCATACCATCTACTTGTTTGGGGCAGGGGCGGATCCAGGGGGAGGGCAACGGGGCAATTGCCCCCCGCCACCCGAGCAGTGCAGATGCCAGGCTGAGCTCCAGAACTCAAATCACGATGTGTGCAGTGAATGCAGACATGGCGATTTGCAGAGGCACACACTGCGCAGAAGCACTGTGGATTGCCCCTCCCAGTCATGTGTCAGGGGCGTGTCACATGGTGATCCTTTTCCCAGTGACCATGTGGCTGAGTCGGTCTCTTTCCATGCCTGCCTGACAGCCACAGGAAAGGGCTGGATCTGAGGCTGCACTGAGCAACAGGATCAGAGGAGAGAGAGGCTGGAGCCTCCATGCAGGGACACCAGGGAGGTAAGTAATGGGTCCCTGAGAGTTTGATCCTTCCTCCAGGGTGTATAACAAAGCTAGAGCTGCACAGTAATAAACCTCTCAGATATGAGTCTGTAAACTCCTCTAGATTGTAAGCTCCTGGGTGCTCTCTGCTCCTCTAGATTGTAAACTCCTGTGTGTCCTCTGCTCCTCCAGATTGTAAACTCCTGGGTGTCCTCTGCTCCTCCAGATTGTAAACTCCTGGGTGTCCTCTGCTCCTCCAGATTGTAAACTCCTGGGTGTCCTCTGCTCCTCCAGATTGTAAGCTCCTGGGTGTCCTCTGCTCCTCCAGATTGTAAACTCCTAGGTGCTCTCTGCTCCTCTAGTTTGTAAGCTCCTGGGTGTCCTCTGCTCCTCCAGATTGTAAGCTCCTGGGTGCTCTCTGCTCCTCCAGATTGTTAACTCCTGGTTGCTCTCTGCTCCTCCAGATTGTAAACTCCTGGGTGCTCTCTGCTCCTCTAGATTGTAAACTCCTGGGTGTCCTCTGCTCCTCTAGATTGTAAACTCCTGGGTGCTCTCTGCTCCTCTAGATTGTAAGCTCCTGGGTGTCCTCTGCTCCTCCAGATTGTAAGCTCCTGGGTGCTCTCTGCTCCTCTAGATTGTAAGCTCCTGGGTGTCCTCTGCTCCTCCAGATTGTAAGCTCCTGGGTGCTCTCTGCTCCTCTAGATTGTAAGATCCTGGGTGTCCTCTGCTCCTCCAGATTGTAAGCTCTTGTGAGCCAGGCCCTCTGCTCCTCTAGATTGTAAGCTCCTGTGAGCCGGGCCCTCTGTAAATTCTCGTGAGTCGGGCTCTCTGCTAAAACACCTTATTTTCTGTCAGTGCCCCTCCCGAGACTAGTCTCTGGATCCGCCCCTGGTTTGGGGATTGTGTTTTTTTGTTGAAATGAAAACTTAAATGAACAATTTATGCTCCTATATATTGATGTTGCAAAATTCTGCATCATTAAAATGATAATGTAAGATAAATTACCTTTTTAGAATGCTTTCAGCTGTACGTCTTCCTTTTTCAGCTGCATTAGGTCCTCCTACAGGGCACACAGCAGTGGCTCGGAATCCATCAAGATATGTGGCACACACCTGGTAAATACATACCAACACATTTCTTTTCATACCATGCCCATATGACCATCGATAGAAAATTTATATTAACAACATAACACAATAAAGGCAATAAGAAAAGTGTAATAAAAAAGAGATGAAACGTTTCATTGAAATCAAATTCTACAACTATTATTGAATTGGTGTGCTCTGTTAGAAGACCATGCTGCATGACTAAAGCAGTCTCCTTCACTGGTGCCTCTTCACCCATGGCTCCTTTTTCAGTTGGGGTACCTCAAGGCCCTGTTCTGGATCCCCTACTCTTATCGATCTATACTGCCTCTCTGGGCAACCTCATCTCTTCTTATGGATTCATTTATCATCTCTATGCTGACGACACCCAAATCTACCTTTCCTCTCCCGATCTCTCTCCTCTGGTGTTGGACCGTGTTACTGCCTGCCACTCAGCTGTCTGACTGGATGACTTCCCGTTTCCTCAAGCTCAACCTCTCAAAAACAGAGCTTCTTATCTTCCCTCCAAGACCGATTCCTGCACCAACTTCCCTTCAGGTGAATGGTGCCACCACTACTTCTACCGCTCAGGCTTGTTGCATCGGGGTCCTCTTGGACTCCAATCTATCCTTCACTCCTCACATTCAGTCTCTAACCAAATCTTGCTACTTCCACCTATAAAACATTGCACGTACCGGTTCCTTTCTAAAACCAGACACTACTAAAATGCTCAAAAGCCCTTATTGTCTCATGCCTTAACTAATGCAACCTCCTTCTCTCTGGATTTAAGAGATCCCAGATTATCCCTCTGCATTCTGTAATGAATGCCTGTGCCAGACTCATACACCTCACCTCCCGCACCTCTCACACCTCACCCCTTTGTCAATCTCTAAACTGGCTTCCTGTGTCCTTCAGAATCAATTTGAAAATACTGGTCCTCACATACAAAGCTCTCCATAACCGCGCTCCTGCTATATATCAGTTCCTCGTACCTGCATGCCCAACTCTTGCCTTCAGGACTTCTCCTGAGCTGCCCCCTTTCTATGGAACTCCCTCCCCTGCAACACTGGACTCTCCCCATCTCTCCAGTCCTTCAAGAAGTCTCTGAAAATCGCATTACTTTAGAGAACCCTATCGGCTCACTCCATGCTCACCCCACTGTCATTTCCTGCTCCTCTTCCCATTCAGCCCTCCTGCTACCCACCACTTCGCTTATCCTATTCACCCTCACCTAATGGGTCAACCCTCTCCTCTTAGATTGTTAGCTCTCGAGCAGGATCCTCCCTCCTTCTGTTCCATGTGTGTAATGTGTATGTATATTGGTTATTCTGTCTCTCCCATTGTACAGCACTAAGGAATTTGTTGGCGCTTTATAAATATTTGTAACTGTAACTAAAGCCAACACTTACAGCTATAAACCTGCCCTATTTATACTCTGAACAAAATCAACATTTTTCAGCTTATTATGTTAATTCCAGAACAATAAAATATAATATGTTACCTTGTAAGAGGAGAAAGGGGCTTGTCCTCTTGCACCATGTACAGTGGCTGCTCCACCTTCAGCATCTGAAAAATGTGAAGAACAAAAATGTAGACTTACATTTATTAAAGTGCATAATAAAAATGAATTATTCATCTCCTTGGACTTAGATGGATAAAGTAGCCGCCAGATTATGAATAAAACATTATTTTATCCTATACCAATAAAGGTTAAGTTTTATTCCTAATCAGGCGTAAATACATTATCCATCTAAGTCCAACGAAATGAATATAATTCTTCTTTTTTGATCATGCTATATACCTGTTGGCTGTCTCATCTATATCAGTGGTATGCCGGATGTATAGCTATGGTTAGGGGGTCCTCATCAGTGTCTGCTATTATTCATTAAAGTGCACCTGTTAATTTACTACCTGTATATGTGTTAGCATTACATTTTTTTTTTCTTTAATTCTTTATTTTGGGTTTTGCACAGTAACATAAGTCAAACAGAAAAATAAATGGTCTCGCAGGACCATAGTATGTCAGCTATTGAATCGCAAAGTAAAACAATAAAAAAGGGTGAAATGGAAAAAAAACACACCAGGGAGGGGAAACAAAATGACAGTAGATGAGGATCTTCCTCATAAGGGGCACAGGGAGAAAAATAAAGAGAAGACAGCAAGCTCTGCGGAGAAGGCCCCAGCCAGGGACATCCAAATCTCAGGCGGGTCAAAAAAGGCTAAAAGTCTTCATGAATGAAACATAAACAAATCAAAGAACTTAGCTATTCATCTATAAAGCACAGCAAGAGAAAAAAAAAAAAAAAGAGTCCGCTGAAAACATCCACAGTAACGCACGGGTGGGGGGGGGGGGGGTGGAGAGAAGAACATATTATGGGGGAAGAGCAGAGTCAAAATAGGAAAATTCTGCACGTGGAGAAAATGGGTTGCGGGGGAATCCAGCCAAGTGACAGGAGGGAAAAACAAAATGTGCACGGCGGGGGCTAGGGAATAAGGACAGACCTCATATCAGCGGTAGTGTCGGAAATGGGCACTTCAACCTGTGTCCAGCAGGAAAGTCGGGTGATGAACCCCGCCGAGTCTGTCCTCCTCCCGAGTTGCCCGCCGGGCAAATATAGACCCCCAAAGCAATCCATCCATGACCGGAGCGGCTCCACGGGTTAAAGGCCGGCATCGCATCCCCCATACAGGTAGCACCACGCAGTATAGCAGCACCTCCTCAGCAAACTTCACGGGTACGTCCGGCTTCTGCAGGACGGGGACCACCATCTCGACCTTCAACTCAGCAAGGGCCAGCTTTCCCTCCCCGCACAGAGCATCGGACGCTTCACCGGGCAGAGGAACTTCCAATGGCACGACATCCAAACCCCCGTCGACATCGCAGCATCCGTAGGCGCCTCACTGCTCACCAGCATCCACCTCTGGAAGGACCTCCACACGGGCTGTCAGCAAGTCATCCACCACCGCTCCTCCAGCTAAGGCCTCCGATCACCCCACAGCACGGCCATCATTTGGCGCCACACACTGAGCGTGAGTGCAGTCTCATCATCCCCGGGCATCAACTCCACAAAGGCCTTGAGGCGCTCCAACATGGCTCCCAGGGTTCTGACGGGTTGTGGGAGAACCAGCTGCCCCTGGTACGCTCCTTCTCCCTCCTTTTCTGCTATGGGGACTGCCGCAGCAGTCGGTAGACGGGGGCCCTCCATCCTCTCTAACCGCCGCAGCCGTACACCCGAGTAAGGGGGCCAATCGTGGAGCAGGCCGACAAAGTGCTGGGGTATAGGCCTCAAGATGCCCGACTGCAGGGCTCACTCAGAGGCTGCAAACTCCTCCAGACTCCGGAGAGGGGGCCAAAACGAGCTCCAGAGTCCACCACTCGATGGCCAGCACAGCAGGGGTATTATAATAGGGTAAGTCATGGGGAAATCCGGGTAGAAATCCCCGATATCAGTGGGTTCCAGCAGAGCACCTAGAAATCGTGTCTGCTTCCCCACGTGGCCGGCCACGCCCCCCTCGTCATGGTGCTGCTCAGCAACTGAGGGGTTGCGGTGGTGGGACTGGCGGTGGGACGGGGAGCAGGGGTTCGAGCTCACAAGGACGGGCCCGACGGATGGGTGCCGACCCGACCCACACGGCCACCTGCCGGCCGAGGGGTGCGGGGAGGTCCTCTGCCCCGGAGGGCCAGGACCCCCCTCCTCAGCGGAAGGGGCACGCGGGGAAAGGAAAAGCCTACCGTCGGGGCCCCCTGTCGATTACTTTTCAAACATTTATATTGGAAACGGTTGCACCAACAAAATATCATGGTCACTCACTTCCTATGGCAAGCCACCAGAGTGAGTGACAGCTGTGACTGCAAGCATTGTCCTCCAGGGCATATTCTCCACTCACTTCAGGTAGCTTGACTGGCAACATGCTCAATGTGCCATTGTCACTGCTGAGGACCAATGCTGCGCTGTGTCCCTTAAATTGTGCTGCCCACAAAGGAGGATAATGGCAGCACCCAACATTTAGAACATTTCGAAATTTTGGAGAGGGGATACTCAACCCCTATATAGAAAATTACTCAAAAAGTTAAAAAAAAGAGTGAGAAATTATGTTTAGAACAGTTAGCTCCTTTTCTTTGCATCATTCAGCCAACTAGATTGTACTGGAAAGTTACAACAAGACGTTGGGATGGACCTAGGCCTTTTGAGGGCATGTATTGATATTCCAGCTCTGAACTATATTTCATGACTAACCTTTGTATATATGGTCACTGCACCTGTTCCTGAAAAGATGACCCAAAACCTCAAATGCAATATAGAAACTCAAAGGATGATTTAATCAATCTTTTGGCTCCTAAAGTTCTTGAAAAATGCTCTCCTGGAGCCGAAAGATAGTAACTTAATAAATATTTTAAAATTAATGTTTATTCAAGACAACAGTATGCCTAAATTTGAACTTCTATGATCAAATGAACTGATTTGAGTGTGATATGGTGGGCCTAGTTTTTTAGAACCTGACCCCTGGTCTTTACTGTCACTTTTTAGAATGTCACAACTATAAACTAAAGAAACCAACAACACTGCTGAAAATGAAGTTCAGGCCCCTGGCAACTAGTATACATAAATAACTATAATAAATACTGTAACAGATCTCTGTACCCCAACCAGGACAAAACTGTTAATGTTGCTCCCTTGTCTGGCTCCTGTTCTCCAGCCCTTAGCCGAAGCTTAAGGACAGGCACACTGAAAGTGGTGATGCATTCCCCAGAAATGAGGCAGCACTCAGATCTTGGGGTAGAATAGACCGGAACTGGATGCCTTTTATTGAATCAGCTGAACCAAATATACACAGTGCCAGGAGGGACCTAGCGACACCCTGGAAAATGACACCCTGGCACCCTTCCTCCTGAAGTGAACCAGACACGTCCAGATATGAAATAGGGTGCCATGCAATCACCTCCTGACCAAAAGACCATCTGAATACATTAGCTAACAGATAAGAAGTTACGCAAGTAGACAATTGCCAGCTTGATAAAATAGTGTTACGGATGTAAACATAGTTTTAGACACAGGGGGAATCGGAAAGAGCTACAGTGACCCACACAGAAATCCATTAGCCATAATAAAAATAACATAAGCATAAAAAGTAATGATATTATCAATAACAATATTCACACATAACACAAACACCCGGTACGCTTATAGGCACAAGGTGAGTTGGACATTGGAAAGGGCTGGGGAATAAAATGAAATACCGGAACCCCCACAAGAACCCCTAGTCCCAAATCTCTCAGGAGTAATGCCAAGTCCTGGTACCCCAGGTTCAGAGTGACTCTCGTTGCAAATTCAATTTGCTAAATAACAATTACTTAGAACAATTAAAATTTCTAAATGTGAATGATGAAAGATGTTAACCAAGTGAAGCTTAGAGGAAATAAGATCACGGTATCATCTATTTGAATATTTAATGTAATCTCTAGTCCTTGGCATTTTTAATTTAAAACAGTAATAAATAAATAGCTTCATTTTAAAAAAACTAAAAAAAAGTGTATGCTAAGCATGAAAAAAAATGTCCATCCAATTCCTTCTGGCGTACGTGTCAAAGCACTTAAGTCTAATCTAACTGTCCTCCATCTGCTCTATTTCTTGTCCAAAGAACTTTTCCAAAGTTCATGTGAAAGTTCGATTTAAGTTCAAACATGTTATGTCAGGTTATCCTCAAGGTAAAAGTTCACTGGGAGGTTAAAATACATTTTTATAGACAAACGAAATAGCATGATTTTGCTTGCTTCATCAAGCTATTTGTCAACATAATGATCTTCATTACTCTGCTGAAGACAGACAAACATTTACATTGCACATCTGCACCAACTTCAATTTCTAAAAAAAAGAAAAAACTGTGTTTATGCCTTTCCCAGAGGTCATTCTGTGGTCATTACATTTACATTTTGATATAGACGTCCAACGTATTATATAGGGCATTCTCCAACATTCCTCAGATACTTGTAAGAGGCTAGAAGTGGAAACAACCAACTCATTAAGATGGCATTTCCTGACCTCCTGGGCTAGGAGAGGTTGAGGTTTGACGCAAAACAACTCATGATATGGTGCTTTTATATCTGGTTAATTATGTGAGAGCCTTTATTTCAGGAGATCCAGCAACCAGGTTGAACTTATGGCTTCCTACACAAATTATATTATAAATTCAAGTCATTAAAGCACAATGGTTGGAATAAAATACAATGACTCACCAATAGGAACAGGAAGGATTTTCCTTCTGCCCCAACAATGGACATCAATTAAATGAATACGGACCAACAAAAGACTTTCTACTATAACTAACCTGCTACAAAAATGTCTATCTACTAGAGTGCATATATTCAAACTGAAGTTTTTAACAAAATCGTTTTCTATTTAAGATACATTATAGTCCAAAGGGTGTTCAGCAGGAAGTAGAGATTAGTAACATAGCATGCAGCTGTAAATTCATGCAATATTTTTGTTCCATTAATTCTATTAATCCAAGTTAGTTAAAATTGATTCGGCAGACAAAAAAAGCACTTTTCATGGTAAAACTAGTTTGAAATAAACTAATTCCAGTAAAAGATCTTAATCTCATTGTTATTCTGAAAATCTGTTTACAAAAAAGAACACATTAAATTAAGTGCTAAATTTTATCTTAGCTGTAAACCATAATCATTAGGGATGAGCCGAACACTCCCCGAGTTCGGTTCGAGCCCGAACCCGAACTTCCCATTTGTTCGGGACCGAACCCGAACCCCCATGCAAGTCAATGGGGCTGAAAATTCGGTTTTTTAGAGTGCCCTCCAAGAGGGCATATATGCTACATATTTGCCATAAAAGGTGTATGGGGGTCCGGGTAGTGCCCTGGGGGACAGGAAACAAGGACAAAAAGTTTTTAAAAAAACGTTTTTAAAGGGACAGTGAGTTTTCCATGAAATAAGGGTTAAAAAAAACGAAAAATTCCTTCAAATATCATGCCTAGGAGGTCCCCATAACCTGCCCGTGAAGTGGCGGATTTCTAGGATGTATAGAAACACTTAAAAACAAATAAATGACGTTTCATATGACGGTAAATGCTTTTCCTTTAATCTATCCATAAACAACTGCTTGGGGTGGAAGCCTGTATGAAAAGACATTTTAGGATGCGCACAAAAAGTTTAGTGTTTTTTTGGGCTAAATTATTGTGAAACTTATGCAGGCTTTGGATGAAAGTAACAATAGGTGCTTTAAAATTGGGCTTTTAGCGTCGGCAACAGTGCCGTCACACCGTAACCCCTCTGAGGATATGAATCTGATACAGGCGTCAATGGCAGTGCACCAAAATATTGTGCCTTTAGTGCCAGGCATGCAAGTACTATCATACAGTAACCCCTCTGTGGTATTGTGGAAGAGTGCAGGGGTGGACCATGCGGTCCTATACTGAAAAGTGTTTTTTTTTATCTGTTAATGGGCGTCAGTGCACCCAGATATTGTGCCTTTAAAACCTTCAATGCGGTGGACGCGCTCCGCATTGCTACTTGGCTGCGGAGGACGCGCTGAGCACGTCCTCCCTTTGATGTCAGCCCAACCTCCGGGACCCCGGCGGGCACGATAGGCGTAATCGCGCATGCGCGATGAAGTCTATTTCAGGCACCCCCCCGCCATTGCAGGGAAGGTGCCTGAATGGGAGGGGGGAGGTCCTTCGGACCTCTCCCCCTCTCCATCCGTGCATGCCAGCGGTTAAAGGCAGGCACCGCCTGGAAGGGCACAGCCTGCCCTTCCAAGCGGCGGCTGTCTTTAACACCTAGGGGGCTGGATCGCGATATGGCTCCAACATGCGCCGTATCGCGGTCCCCTCCCGGAGCTGGCCGACATCTTGGATGTCGGCCAAGCTTCCGGGATATCCCCCTAATGACTGGCGTCATCGCGCAGAGCGCGATGGCGCCAGTTTTCAAATTAACCCCTTGCTGCCACCTATAGTGGAGATAGGGGGTTCCAATGAACCCCCTATCTCCCGATCCGTGACAGCTAGGGGTTAATGTTTACTATCATTGGAACGGCCAGAGCGTGGCCGTTCCAATGATACCAAACATGACCATGTAAAATGTAAAAAAAAAACTAAAAAAAAATAAATAAATTACAAAAATAAAAAAAAAAAAAATTAAAAACAAAAAAAAAATGTTTTTTTTTTTTTAGATTTATTAGCGCAACAATATTGTTCCCATTTCAATTATAATGTGAACAATGATGCTACACTAACAATTTTTTCTATGGGGGTTAGGGGGTTAATGCCAGGCCATCAAGTATCATCATACAGTAACCCCTCTGTGGTATGGTGGAAGAGTGCAGGGGTGGACCATGTGGTCCTATATTGAAAAGTGATTTTTTTTATCTGTTAATGGGCGTCAGTGCACCCAGATATTGTGCCTTTAATGCCAGGCCATCAAGTATCATCATACAGTAACCCCTCTGTAGTATTGTGGAAGAGTGCAGGGGTGGACCATGTGGTCCTATATTGAAAAGTTTTTTTTTTTTTTTAATGGGCGTCAGTGCAGCCAGATATTGTGCCTTTCATGGCAGCAAGTGCCTTCAAACCGTAACCCTTTTGTGGTATTGTGGAAGAGTTCAGTGCTGGAGGTTTTGTGAATGCAGAAGAGGACATCCCCTATCTATTCCATTACTTCAGCATCAGGGGATTGATAGCTGCTGATCCAGGACTGATTCATTTTTATAAATGTCAGCCGGTCTACAGAGTCGGTGGACAGACGCACTCTTTTGTCTGTGACAAAACCTCCAGCGGCACTGAACGTCCTTTCGGAAAGCACGCTAGATGAAGGGTAACCTAGTAGCTGCATAGCATATTGGCTAAGTTCTGGCCAGTGATCCAATCTCAACACCCAGTAAGCCAGTGGATCATCTGCTGGAAAGGTATCCAGGTCTGCCCTTGCCCCTAGGTAGTCCTGCACCATATGGTGAAGACGCTGGCAATGGGTGCTTACATTTGACGTCCCTGGGCGTCGAGGACTAAAAAAATGTAAAAATGCATCAATCAAGCAGCCCTGGCCTTCACCACTATTCCTCTGATCATCCGCAGCCTCAGAAGCACGTGTGTCAGCACTTGGTAATCTCCAGTGCCTGGAAAGGTGTTACACAAGTGTCGCTTTAGAGCGTCCTCAAGTTTTTTCATCCTGTGCTCCCTCTGTGCGAGCAGGATGAGCTCTGCAACTTTCCCCTTGTATCGTGGATCAAGAAGGGTTGCCAACCAGTAATGATCCCTCTCCTTGATAGCACGAATCCTGGGGTCCTTTAGCAGGCTTTGCATCATTAGGGAGCCCATGCAGCGTAGGTTGGAGGTGGCATTAGCTTCCGAGTCTTCCTGGTCAATGAGGATGACCGTATCGTGCACTTCTTCCTCCCAGCCACGCACTAGCCCTTGTGTTTCTGGGCACACGAAACCCTCCCTTGAGAAATCCCCACCTCCAATGCCCCCACTACTTAAATATTCTGTCTCCTCTTCCTCCTGTCTGATCTGAGTAGGACCCGCTGGAATGCTGTCTGCGGAAAGACTGGGGCCTTGAGAGCTAGGGAAGGCCTGCTCTTCCTCCCGCTTCTCTGCCTCTAGAGCCACATCTATAATTCCCAGCAGAGTGTGCTCCAGCAGGAACACTAAAGGAATTGTGTCACTGATGCATGCACTGTCCCTGCTCACCATCCTCGTTGCCTCCTCAAATGGTGACAGTACAGTGCATGCATCCTTGATCATCAGCCACTGCGGGGGGGAAAAAAAAATACAAGTTGACCTGAACCTGTCCTTGTGCCATACTCAATCAGGTACTCGTTGATGGCCCTCTGCTGCTTGTGCAGACGCTGCAGCATTGCTAATGTCGAGTTCCACCTGGTGGGCATGTCACAGATCAGACGGTTTGTGGAAAGGTGGAATTCTTTTTGAATTTCTGCCAGGCGAACGCTTGCTGGGAATGACCGTCTGAAGTGGCTGCAGACTAAGGATGAGCCGAACACTCCCCGAGTTCGGTTCGAAGCCGAACCCGAACTTTCCAAATGTTCTGGTCCGAACCCGAACTCGGACCCCATACAAGTCAATGGGGCTGAAAATTCGGTTTTTAGAGTGCCCTCCAAGAGGGCATATATGCTAGATATTTGCCATAAAAAGTGTATGGGGGTCTGGGTAGTGCCCTGGGGGACAGGAAACAAGGACAAAAAGTTTAAAAAAAAACATTTTTAAAGGGACAGTGAGTTTTCCATGAAATAAGGGTTAAAAATAAAAACGAAAAATTCCTTCAAATATCGTGCCTAGGAGGTCCCCATAACCTGCCCGTGAAGTGGCGGATTTCTAGAATGTATAGAAATATGTAAAAACCAAAAAATGACATTTCAAATGACGGTAAATGCTTTTCCTTTAATCTATCCATAAACATCTGCTTGGGGCGGCAGTCTGTATGAAAAGAGGAGACATTTTCGGACACGCAGAAAAAGTTTACTGATTTTTTGGCGGTGAAAAACAGGAGAATGGAAAATTCTAGACCAAATAGCCGATTTGGAAAGTGAGATAAATGGGAGAATTTTTCTGGTTTGGCTATTTTGACCTAGAATTTTCACTTTTCCAGTTATTCTCCTGCTTTTCACCGCTCTCTGAATAACCCTGTCAGGGTTATTCAGAGAGCGGTGAAGAGCAGGAGAATAACTGGAGAATGGAAAATTCTAGGTCAAAATAGCCAAACCAGAAAAATTCTCCCATTTAGGCTAGGGTCAGACTAGCGAATTTTTAACGTGCGTTTAGGCGCACTTAATCACGGCCGCACTAGCAGCAAATGACGGGCAATGACGGCCAATATACGAAGTACTGTCGCACGAAAGACCGGCTGCGCAATGCAAGTGGAAAATGAACGCATTTTTTCAAGAACGCAGAACTGCTAGTACGGACATACAGAGTGCGCTGCGTCCACTAGCGGCATGTGTGCGTGATTTGGAGACGTCAGACTCTGCTCATGTCCGGCCAACATAACGTCCAGACACCCAAAGTTTCCTGGTTTGGATCCGTAAAAAATCACGCACAAAAATGCATTAGTCTGACCCTAGCCTTATCTCACTTTCCAAATCGGCTATTTGGTCCAGATTGTTCTCTTTTCCTGCCATTCTCCTGGTTTTCACCTTTCTCTGAACAACCCTGAGAGAGAGGTAAAAGCCAGGAGAACTGGCAGGAGAAGAGAACAATCTAGACCAAATAGCCGATTTGGAAAGTGAGATAAATGGGAGAATTTTTCTGGTTTGGCTATTTTGACCTAGAATTTTCACTTCTCCAGTTATTCTCCTGCTTTTCACCGCTGTCTGAATAACCCTGTGAATGTTTAATCCCAAAGTGAAAAATAACATTGCTTTAGATGTTAAAATCAGGCAATGAGGAAATTTTGTATTTTTTTACACAGCAGTTAAATGCAGCATATTAGGACGTTTTAGGCTAGGGTCAGATGAGCGCATTTTGTACGGACTGTGCGTCCGTGCAGTACGGACTACTTACTGACTGACGACAAGGTAGTGGCCACACAGTCCGTTTTTTTTCACTGACGTATTTTTTGACTGATGTAGCAGGGAAAATAAATTACAATGAAAAAACATTCTGTCCGTCAAAAATGCTGGACGTATAAATGCAGTCCATCTGACCATGCTCCATCACTCACACACAAAGCTATGCGGACGTTGTGGACGTGTCGCACTCTGCACATCCATTCTAGCAGTATTACGTTCTTGCCTAACCTGCGTCCGTTTGCAGTGTCCGTCAGCCTCTGCACTTCTGTGCGGACGTACCTCGTGTGTGGGGCTCCATTTAACACAATTGTATGCTATCACGGACATACTTATGTGCGGGCAACACGGACGTTAACACTGCGCTCGTCTGACCCCAGTCTTAGGAGGGGAATTACTCACTCAGAACAGAAGCAGACACCACACCTTCATTCTACATAAAATGTATCAAATTGATTAGACCAGACAAAAACATCTGTTGTTATGTTTGAAAAAAAAAAAGGTAATTTAAAGGTGAAAATCGTTGCACCTAGACATTAGTTTTTAATTCAATATCTAATAAACCGTTGCTTATAATATTCTGCAGTAAAGAGTCTCTTTATTTCTAGATTTTTTAGTATTTAAGCATTTTTTTATACTTTTTTCAAAATTTCTTTTTTTACCCGAACCGAACACGGCAAAATGTTCGGAGTTCGCGATCTACCCGAACAGGCCGAACTCCGAACCCGAACCGCTCATCCCTAATAATCATCACAATTATGACAAATCACGGCTTAAACTATCTCATATATTAGTTTCACCTTTTAAATTGCATTACTGAAATAAATGAACTTTTGCACGATATTCAAATTTTTCGAGTTTCACCTGTATATACAGTTGTGTTCAAAATTATTCAACCCCCACTGAAATTGAGTGTTTTGGCCAGTTTGACATTGATTTTGATCATTCAGTCATCTTGCTTACAATTAAATCAAAGAGGCACGTGTAGGTCAGACAAATATAACATAACATTTATAATGAAATAACCACAAATGTCTTTTCTGTGCTCACATCATTATCCGTTTTATTCAACCCCCAAGTGACATTCAATCTTAGTACTTAGTACAACATCCTTTTACAGTTATAACAGCTTTTAAACGTGAAGCATAGCTTGACACAAGTGTCTTGCAGCGATCTACGGGTATCTTCGCCCATTCGTCATGGGCAAAAGCCTCCAGTTCAGTCACATTCTTAGGCTTGCGCACTGCAACTGCTTTCTTTAAGTCCCACCAGAGGTTCTCAATCGGATTTAAGTCAGGTGACTGCGATGGCCACTCCAAAATGTTCCAGCAACCATGCTCTAGTGGACTTGGAGGTATGCTTAGGATCATTGTCCTGTTGAAAGGTCCAACGTCTCCCAAGCCTCAGGTTTGTGACGGACTGCATCACATTGTCATCCAATATCTCCTGGTACTGAAGAGAATTCATGGTACCTTGCAAACGCTGAAGCTTCCCTGTACCTGCAGAAGCAAAACAGCCCCAAAGCATGATTGACCCCCCGCCATGCTTCACAGTAGGCAAGGTGTTCTTTTCTTCATAGGCCTTGTTCTTCATCCTCCAAACGTAGCGTTGATCCATGAGCCCAAACAGTTCTAATTTTGTTTCATCAGTCCACAGAACACTATCCCAAAACTTCTGTGGTTTGTCCACATGACTTTTGGCATACTGCAGTCGACTCTTCTTATTCTTTGGAGACAGCAAGGGGGTGCGCCTGGGAGTTCTGGGATGGAGGCCTTCATTACGCAGTGTGCGCCATATTGTCTGAGCTGAAACTTCAGTACCCACATCTGACCAAATCTTTTCTCAGTTCCTCAGCGTCACACGGGGACTTTTCTCCACTCTACGCTTCAGGTAGCGCACAGCAGTCGAAGTCAGCATCTTCTTTCTGCCACGACCAGGTAGCGTTTCAACAGTGCCCTTTGCCTTGAATTTACGAATGATGCTTCCTATGGTCTCTCTTGGTATGTTTAACATCTTTGCAATCTTCTTATAGCCATTGCCCTTCCTGTGAAGAGTAATCACCTCTTCTCTTGTCTTCCTGGACCATTCTCTTGACTTCACCATGTTTGTAATCACACCAGTAAATGTCTAGAAGGAGCTGAGTATCACAGTCATTTTAAAGCTGCCTAATTGGTGCTTATTATGCTTTATTGCTGCTCCGTGACATCCACAGGTGTTTTCAATACCTGATTGAAAACACTTGAATGAACCTCTGTTCTTCAGAGTCGTAGTCTTTAAGGGGTTGAATAATTGTGTCAATGAAGAATTCACAAAAGAAACATTTACTACTGTATTACAAAACCAATTGATGTCATTTTAGTTGCATATGGTTCTTTAAAAAGTCCTTGTAGGATTTCATTCTCAATACAATTACAAATGTACACTAAATTCCCTAAAAACCCTTTACAGCATTGGGGGTTGAATAATTTTGAACACAACAGTATGGACAAACGTGCGGACACCAGACCATTACACAAACACGGACTCTTATGGCATCGCATTCGAAAAACATATGCATTAATATGGAGTTGGTCCTCCCTTTGCAGCTGTAACAGCTTCCACTTTTGCAGGAAAGCATTCCCCAAGTTTTTGGAGTGTATCTTTGTGAATTTTTGCCAATTCATACCAGTAGAGAATTTGGAAAGTCAGGCACTGATGTTGGACGAGAAGGCTTGGCTCGCAAACTCCTTTCCAGTTCAATGGGGTTGAAATTAGGTCTCTGCGTGGACACGTCAAGTTATTCTTGACCAAACTTATCCAAACATGTCTTTATGGACTTTGCTTTGTGCATTGGCGCACAATCATGCTGAAATAAAAAATGGCCTTCACCAAGCTGTTCCCACTAAGTTGGAAGCATAGCCTTGTCCGAAATGTCTTGGCATTCATTGAGCAATAAGATTTCCATTCACTGGAAGAAATGAGCCTACCTAGCCCAACCCCTGATAAAAAGCCCCATACTATTATCCCTCCTCCTCCAAACGCCTCATTTGGCACAATGCAGTCAAGCAGGTAACGTTCTCCTGGTATCCTCCAAACCCAGGCTCGTCCATTAGACTGCCACACAAAGACGTATGATTCGTCACTCCATAGAGCATGTTTCCACTGCTCCAGGCCAGTGGTGGCATGCTTTACAACACTCCATCCGTGGCTTGGCATTGTACTTGGTGATGTGAGCACTTGCATGCAGCTGCTCGACCATAGAAACCCATTCCATGAAGCACCCTCCGCACAGTTTTTGTGCTGATATTAATGCCAGCGGAAGTTTGGAACTCTTCAGCTATGGAATCAGAAGGGTGCTGACAACGTTTACAAAAATTGCGCCTCAGCATTTGGTGACCCCTCTCTGTGACTTTAAGTGGTCTTTTGCTCAGGGGCTGAGTTGCTGATGTTCCTAAATGCTTCCACTTTCCAATAGTAACATTTGCAGGTGACCATGGAGTATCTAGTAGGTAGTCACAAATTGACTTATGGCAAAGATGGTATTTTATCACAGTACCACAGTTGAATTCACTGAGCTCTTCAGAATGACAATTTTTTTTCAAAATGCTTGTAAATACAGATTGCAATGCTAGGTGCATCATTTTATACACCTGTGGTCATAGGCGTCGCTACGGGGGGCAATTGCCCCCCCTAGGTTATACCTTGCCCCCCCGTTTGCTCCCCCGCCAGAAATCGGCAAGGCTACCAGACCGCCGCCGCGCTTGCAGTGCAAAGCGGCGGCCGCCAGCGTATGAGTAAAGATGGCGGCCGGCCAACATCCGGCCCCCTCACATGGCGTGCGTCACAGCCTGTGCGCCTCGTGACTTCCTCGTAAAGCCGCATGCCCTGTCCCAGCCGCACCCACCATAGGCTGCCTGGCTGCGCAGAGAAGAGGAGCGCCGAGCGGATCAGGGGAGACAGAGAGAGACCCTGACAGCCCGCAGCACTAGACAGACGGTCAAAGCTGGTGGTGGTAAGTGGGAGATCAGATCACCTCATGTTATGGCCTGTTTAATAATTTTTTTTAAAAATCAACCCTAAGAGACCCTGACAGCCCGCAGCAGCAGCACTAGACAGACAGTCAAAGCTGGTGAGTGAGATCAGATCACCCCAAGTCATGGCCGGTCTAATAATAAAAAAATAAAAAATCAACCCTAACCCAGCAAAAAAAACAAAGAAACCCCAGACTGACTTCATTTGCAGTGTATATGAGCGTGTCACAGAGCCACAACTATAAAACTGATGGGCAGTGCAGTGTATATGAGCGTGTCACAGAGCCACAACTATAAAACTGATGGGCAGTGCAGTGCAGTGTATATGAGCGTGTCACAGAGCCACAGCTATAAAACTGATGGGCAGTGCAGTGTATATGAGCGTGTCACAGAGCCACAACTATAAAACTGATGGGCAGCGCAGTGCAGTGTATATGAGCGTGTCACAGAGCCACAACTATAAAACTGATGGGCAGCGCAGTGCAGATGAGCGTGTCACAGAGCCACAACTATAAAACTGATGGGCAGCGCAGTGCAGTGTATATGAGCGTGTCACAGAGCCACAACTATAAAACTGATGGGCAGCGCAGTGCAGTGTATATGAGCGTGTCACAGAGCCACAACTATAAAACTGATGGGCAGCGCAGTGCAGTGTATATGAGCGTGTCACAGAGCCACAACTATAAATCTGATGTGCAGCGCAGTGTATAGGAGCGTGTCACAGAACTATAGCTTGCTTGCACTGTGGGAAAAGAATGTGAGTAACAGCAGCAGTGGTATTGCTCATTTTATATGTGACAAATGGCTAATGCCAATGCTTTGGGACAAAAAATAAATAAATTAGAAATGATTTAGTCTAGGGTCAGATGAACGCATTCTGAGTGCACTGTGCATCCGTGCACAACAGATGTACTTTCTGACTGACGAAAAGGTAGTGGCCACACAGTCCGTTTTTGTGACTGACATTTTTTTTTTACTGTTGTAGATGGGAAATAAAATTAATATGAAAAAACATTTTGTCCGTCAAAAATGCTGGACGTCAAAAATGCCGTCCGTCTGACTACGTTCCATCACTCACTCACAAAGCTACTATGCGGACGTGGCGCACTCCGCACGTCCGTTCTAGCGGTTTTACGTTCTTGCCTAACTTGCGTCTGTTTGCCGCATCCGCACTCCTGTGCAGACGTACTTCGTGTGTGGGTCTCTATTGATCATAATTGTATGCTACCACAAACATTAGAATGTGTGACAACACAGACGTACTCTGTGCGTTCGTCTGACACGGGCCATAGTGATTATGTGGTTTCTCTAACATGGTTTGTTTGGTTTCACACAACTCTGACCTGTCCAATGACACTAACATGACTTTGTGGGGTGTAAAGAATGGAAATGCAGGGGTCCACAGGACCTGAGAAAGAAAGGAAAACTCTTGAAAGCTTGTCTTTGAAGTATCCAGATATTACAATGAAAAGGTATCATTGCACCACATTACTCTGGGATTTTGGAATTTTATTTATATATACTTATTTCGTTATTTTTCAGTGGTATGGATTTAGTAGCGAAAATATTAGTGCCCCCCCAGTTTTGACTGTGGCATCTTGTGTGCCCCCCCCCCTATATATTATTCCTAGAGTCGCCACTGCCTGTGGTAATGGGTATGATTAAAACATCTGAATTCACCAAATAACCTGTTACTGCCGCAGGGTGTATTATGCCGCCCATGCGGCAGATGGGCCTTGAAGCCTCGGGGCAGCATAGCACACCCCGCTGGCTTCAAAGGCCCTCTGTGCTCCCGCCCACCAGTTGGCATGCAGCAAGCGATTGGCTCCTGCTGGACAGCCTGATCTTAGGCTGTCCACCTGCAGCCAATGACTGGCACCACATGCCAGCTACGTAGGGGGGCCGGAGGAGAGGCCTGCCACAGCAGCCGAGGGGGGGTTGCACTGGTATGTAGTTCATGTACAAGTACGTGGCACAACCAGTCTGGCGGCAAGGGGTTAAGAGATGTGTCCTTATACGTTTGCCCATATCTAGATGTAGCTCAGATTTTTTTTTCTCTTTTTTCTTCTCTCATCCCTCCCTCTTGTCTTTGGTATCTATAGTAGATAATATTTCTATTTCCATTATGTTTTACACAGTGAAAATATGGATTACGTCGTGAACCTATTAGCAAGGCAAACATTTTATGGATGTAAATCTTTGTATATGCTACGGATCTCCCTCAAAGTATTTAAACACAATTAACAAGAACCTGACAAAGAATCAGCTGTGCAAAAAATGAATGATAATTATAAGGAAGCTTTTTGCAGGTATCCTAACTATGACCAAAAAAAGTAGGTGATAAGTAGCATCTATCCACATTAGCTCTGCATGCTGGTTTCTCAAAGACCTAGAATGAAATCTTATATCAAAATACAAGCATTGAAGTCATAATTTGGATGTTGAAGTAGGACCTATATTATGCTTTTCTCTTAATTTATTTTGCTTAGATTATGGTAAGCATTAATTTAACATACCTTGAATTTCCGAAATAGAAACTTGAGAAAAATCACAAGCCACATCAGGAAGTAGATAGTTTTGGGGATCTCCAATTTCATATACTAATTGTTCCGCCACAGTGCCAAAAGAAATAAGACCTCCAGTTCCAGGTGGTTTGGAAACAGAGAAATTGCCATCAGAGGTACATTCCACTATCGGGAAGCCAATATTGTGCCTGGTGGTTAAACAATAAAGTTGAAATAGAACATGCAACATTTAAAACAAATTGTACATACAGTTAACACCATGAATTTAAAAGCAAAATGTACATTAAAAACCTCAATAAGGACTGGTACTCATCGAGTCACTGACTGTCTCTCTGCTGTCTCAAATTGGATGGCTTCCCGCTTCCTTAAATTCAATCTTGCCAAAACTGAAATTCTCATCATCCCTCCCACCAAGAAGAACCCAATACCATCCATCTCTCTATGAGTAAATGGAACACCCATTAGCCCAACACCCCAAGCTCGCTGCCTTGGTGTCACTTTTGACTCTGACCTAACATTCTCTTCCCACATCCAGACAGTGACCAAATCCTGTTATTTTCAACTCAAAAACATTCCCCGTGTCCACCCCTTTCTCACACAAGATACCGCAAAAGTGCTGGTTCATGCTCTTGTCATTTCACGACTTGACTACTAAAACTCGCTCCTTATTGGCCTCCCCAACTCCCGTATTGCCCCTTTGCAATCTGTAATGAATGCTGGGGCAAGGCTTATTTTTCTCACTAAACGCACCTCACATACGGCCCCACTCTGCCGGTCCCTCCACTGGCTTCCTGTACATTTCAGGATACAGTTTAAAATACTAATGCTCACGTTCAAATCACCCTATCAAACTCTCCCCTGATCTTCAGGCCTTCAAGAAATCCCTCAAAACCCACCACTTCAGATTAGCGTACCACATCACTGATGCAACTCATCCCTCTGCTCACCTACTCACACTTGATTGAAGCCGCTCTTATGGCCCCACCATTCCCAAACCACTGGCACTAATGATCCTGCTATCTAATGAAATTCCTCTTGTCTTCCTCAACCCCCAATCCCTCTAGACTGTAAGCTCCTATGAGCAGGGCCCTCTACCCCTCTTGTTTCCATCCTATGTCCGTTTATATGTATTTCGTTCCCTTTGGTTATTGTTAAGCGCTGCGGAAACTGTTGGCGTCATATAAATGATGACAATAATAATAATACTTCCTATACCTCTAATGTGTCCTTTAGCAGAGGCTTCCCTACCTTAAGGTATATTAGAGGCCGTATCTATACTAAAACATCTAAGTTAGATACACTAGCAACATATATGATAAGTACTGTAGCACTAAAGTGAACGTTTTCATAAAACTTAGCATGACGGGTTCAATTTACTGCATCTTAGCTACATATGCAAACGTAGTTAGAGGAAAAATAATAAAAATAAAATTAACATAAATTTTTTGCTACTGTGTTTGCCTTAAATTCTGTGCATTTAGAGCAGTGCTGTCAAACGCACAGCCACACAGGTGTTGATGTCTACAATTCCCAGAATTCTTTTGATGCAAAAGATAGCTAGGGAATTATGGGCATTGTAGTTCAGAAACATCTGGGGGGCTGGAGTTTGACAGCCCTGATTTAGAGCTTTCCTTGCATCATGACGCTCGTTTCACTTTTTTGGGGAGTGCTTAGCGTATTTCATAAATTCTTGCACAGTGTAGTTGAGATGCAGGTGTGACATAAGTCCCTGTGATTTGATTTGGTGATTGTCAGCTGTAAAACTCAGATACTAGAGAAACAATTATAGAGGGACACAACGCTAGCACAAAATAATTTCAAATTTATAACTTTGTCAATCCCGTACATACTATATGTACAGGATTGCCAAAATTATAAATTTGAAAATGAGCCATTTATTTGAATAAACATTACTGTTCTATTACGAATCAAAAGTTCAATTATAAGAAACTTTCTCCCTTTGTGTAAATTGTTACTTTCCTACAAATTCTGTATGTGGATGGAAGTAATCTAGAGGGATCAGAAAAAAGTACTGCAAGTATAAAATAAAATCCCAATATGGAAATCAAGTTGAATGCTGAGTCATTAAGGCGAAATGAGGTTTATTATTAAAATACCATGCAAACCCGTTTACATAAGTAATGACACATCTAGAACTTATTATACTGCATTAATGAAAAGCAAAAGAACTAATTTAAAGTCAAACTAAGTCTGTAAAACATATTGTTTTAATTAAACTGCAATAAGTTTGATAGTGTAGGTTTAGCTTAATGAGTTTTTCATCCCAACTTTGTAAACTGAAGCTTGCCTTGAAGAAGTACAGTATAACTAAACTATTGTTATTTATTTTTAAAAGATATATAGATATCTAATATATCTCTCTGGTAGGTAAGAATGCTATAAAAATTAGAAGTGTTAATAGTTTATTTTTATCAATTAAAAAATGGAAAGCAAATGAACAGAAGAGAAATCCAAATCCAAATCAATATTAGGAGTGATCGTCCTTTGTCTGCAGAATATTATCAATTCTTCTAGGTACACCTGCACACAGGTCTTAAAGGAACTCATCAGGTAGGCTGTTCCAAACATCTTTGAGAACTAACCACAGATCGTCTGTGCTTGTAGACTGCCTCAAATCCTTCTGTCTCTTCATGTAATCCCAGACAGACTCAATGTTGATACCAGGCCAAACCAGCACTTCCAGAACTCCTTGTTCTTCTCTACGCTGAAGATCCTTCTTAATGACACTGGCTATATGTTTGGGGGTCTGCAGAACAAATTTGGGCCAATCAGGCACCTCCTTGATGGTGCTGCGTTATGGATAAGTATCTGCCTGTATTTCTCAGCATAGAGGACATAATTAATCCTGACCAAATCTCCAATTCCATTTGCAGAACTGAAGCCCCAAACCAGCAAGGAACCTTCCCCATTCTTCACCGTTGTCTGCAGAAACTTATTATTGTACCGCTCTCCAGCCTTTCAGCGAACAAACTGCCTCCACTACAGTCAAATATTTCAGGTTTTCACTCATCAGTCCAGAGCACCAATGCCATCTTTCTGCACCCCAGTATCTATGTTTTCATGCATAGTTCAGCCACTTAGCCTAGCTTCCACATTGGAGGTATGGCTTTTTAGCTGCAATTCTTCCATGACGGCCGCGTCTGACCAGACTCCTCCGTACAGTAGATATGTACCTGGGTCCTCCTGGTTTCTGCCAGTTCTTTGCTGATGGCCCTGCTGGACATCTTCCGATGTTGAAGGTAAGTAAACATGATGTGTCTTTCATTTGTTGCAATAAGTTTCCTTGGCGGAGCACTGCGTCTACGATCCTCAACATTGTACGTTTCTTTGTGCTTCTACAAAATAGTTTGAACAGCACAGTTTGCTTTAAATGTTTTCCTGGGAGAGACCTTGCTGATGCAGTATAACTTTAACAGTATAACCTTGTGTTGTTGTGTTCAGTCTTTTCATGGTGTATGATAGGGATGCACCGATACCACTTTTTTAAGACCGAGTACGAGTACCGATACTTTTTAAAAGTACTCACCGATACCGAGTACCGATACTTTTATTTGATGTCATGTGACGCTTTCCAATAGGAACAGACCTCATATAAAAATTTATATGAAATTTGCCCCCAGCTCTCATGGATTTGCCCCCAGGTCTCATGGATTTGCCCCCAGGTCTCATGGATTTGCCCCCAGCACACATGGATTTGCCCCCAGCACACATGGATTTTGCCCCAGCTCTGATGGATTTACCCCCAGCTCTGATGGATTTGCCCCCAGCTCTGATGGATTTGCCCCCAGCTCTGATGGATATGTCCCCCAGGTCTCATGGATTTACCCCCAGGTCTCATGGATTTGCCCCCAGCTCACATGGATTTGCCCCCAGCACACATGGATATCCCTCAGCTCTGGATTTGCCCCAGCTCTGATGGATTTGCCCCAGCTCTGATGGATATGCCCCAGCTCTGATGGATATGTCCCCAGGTCTCATGGATATGCCCCAGCTCTGATGGATATGTCCCCCAGGTCTCATGGATTTGCCCCCAGGTCTCATGGATTTGCCCCCAGCTCACATGGATTTGCCCCCAGCTCACATGGATTTGCCCCCAGCTCACATGGATTTGCCCCCAGCACACATGGATATCCCTCAGCTCTGGATTTGCCCCAGCTCTGATGGATTTGCCCCAGCTCTGATGGATATGCCCCAGCTCTGATGGATATGTCCCCCAGGTCTCATGGATATGCCCCAGCTCTGATGGATATGTCCCCAGGTCTCATGGATTTGCCCCCAGGTCTCATGGATTTGCCCCCAGGTCTCATGGATTTGCCCCCAGCTCACATGGATTTGCCCCCAGCTCACATGGATTTGCCCCCAGCTCTGATGGATTTGCCCCCAGCACACATGGATATCCCTCAGCTCTGGATTTGCCCCAGCTCTGATGGATTTGCCCCAGCTCTGATGGATATGCCCCAGCTCTGATGGATATGTCCCCCAGGTCTCATGGATATGCCCCAGCTCTGATGGATATGTCCCCCAGGTCTCATGGATTTGCCCCCAGGTCTCATGGATTTGCCCCCAGCTCACATGGATTTGCCCCCAGCTCACATGGATTTGCCCCCAGCTCACATGGATTTGCCCCCAGCACTCATGGATATGCCCCAGCTCTGATGTATATGTCCCCCAGGTCTCATGGATTTGCCCCCAGGTCTCATGGATTTGCCCCCAGGTCTCATGGATTTGCCCCCAGCTCGAACGCTGGGGAAGCTGGCCGTGTGCATGTAAAGCACGCGGCCAGCGTTCCCCTCCGGCGCGCCATGATACTCACCCATCCTGAAGGTCCGGTCGCTGGGCAGTGATGCGATCACGTGGCCGCCGGGCGCATCTGTGACGCTGCCTCCAGCCGAGAGGCAGCGTCACAGGAGCGCCCAGTGGCCGCCGGAACGCATCACTGCCCAGCGACCGGACCTTCAGGATGGGTGAGTATCGCGGCGCGCCGGAGGGGAACGCTGGCCGCGTGCTTTTCATGGACGCGGCCAGCTTCCCCAGTCCCGCGGATACCGGCAAGCCGGCCCAGCGCTGGCTTCCGGTATCGGCGGGATGTATCGGGCCGTTTGCACGAGTAACAAGTACTCGTGCAAACGGCAATATCGGCCCCGATACCGATACTAGTATCGGTGCATCCCTAGTGTATAACCTGTGATATGAAACGGTCTTCCACAACCTCACATTAGTAGCAAAGTTTGGCGGTTCCTCACCTAGTTTTAAGCCTCGTACACAGCTGATTCTCTTTCAGTTAATGAATGTGTTTCAACCTACTTATGAAATTGATGATCATTAGCACCTGCCTGGCATAATTGGTTAATCCTTTCCTGACGCAGAGTGTACCATGCCGTCCCTGCAGCGGGTGGGCTTAGAAGACGTGGGGCGTACTAGTACACCCTGTTGACTTCTATGGGCCTCTTCGGCCCCTCCCAGCAGCCAGCACGCACCACGCGCTGCTGCGCGATTGCCTGAACTCAAGCCGTTCCCCTGCAGCCAATGACACGCATCAGCTGCATGCGTGGGGCAAATCGGAGGCTCATGGCAGCACCAGGAAGCGGGGCATAGGCATTAATCACTTCCCAACAGGTGCCACCGCTTTTCCACACCCAGTTTTAAGCCTCACACACAGCTGATTCTGTTTCAGTTAATGGATGTGTTTCAACCCACTTATGAAATTGATGATCATTAGCAGTTGCTTGGTATGATTGGTTAACTCCTTTCTGCTGCAGGGCGCACCATGCCGTTCCTGCTGCGGGTGGGCTTAGAAGACTCGTGGCGTACTAGTACACCCTGTTGACTTCTATGGACCGTTTCGGCACTCCCCGCAGCAGCATTAGCTGCATGCGTGGGCCGAATCGGAGGCCCGTGGCAGCACCTGACTGCAGGACATACTAGTACGCCCGCTGGCGTTAATCCCCTCCCAACAGGCGCCACCCGCCTGTCGTGAAGAGGTTAATAATACACCTGCTTCTGATCCCACAAAATCCTGCAAGTGTACAAAACGTGCAAGTAGACGAATTGATGCTGGTTTGGAGCCAAAGGGTAGTCACAGCAAAAATTGATTTGATTTCGATTTTTCTTCTATTCACTCACTTTGCATTTTGTAAATTGATAACAATAAACAGTTTAAATATCATTTTTGAAAACATTCTTTATAGCATTTCTTCACTCCTGCCTTAAACTTTTGCACAGTACTGTATAGTGGCGAGTCTTGAGATGACAGTTCTTTTTGTAGGTTTTGATTATTTTAAACAACACCAGTGACTCAAGCTGGGGAGTTTAAACAGTCATTGACCTAAATTCACTACTAATCCATAATAGACTTAAGACTGAGACGCGTGTTCCCACGAGGAAATTGCAGCTTGAAAGCCACACTATTCATGAAGCTCCCTAGCTTAAAATGAAAGCTGCAATCTTCTTGTTACAATATGTATTGGAGCTTGCATGAACAATTATAAGTTCATGTTTGCGAGGGCCAAACCAAAGTTTGTACACAGGAAAAAAAGAACATCATATAAAAAGATATTATAGAAGATACATATTGAACCATGAAAATAATAGCCAAGAACTGGAACATTGCAAACTCAAAAACCGATGGGGTTTAAATGAGTGACGAGGCAACTTGTAAACACTTTCCCACGTGTTGTGAACAGCAACAGATTGTTGGTGTTCACAATGGGAAAACCCACACCTAACACATGAATGCCTACTGGCATTCTGGCTTACCTAAAGGGACGCTTGTGCTTGATTAACTAGTTCTGGTAACGAGACCCTTTCCCCCTTTTTGTCTTTCCCCACTCCAAGTGGCTGCTTTGACAGCTCTTGAGAGTAGAGGTCTTACCTGGTCCAAAACCTACATCAGCATAGGACTGCCCCCCAAACATTGATTAAACAACTGGTCCCAATGAATCTCAAATAGAAACATTTGATTAGTGTGGCTATTGAATATAAAGTCAATGTAATTTTTTCTCAGTGCTTGTGTATGAAGCATCACATGGAACACACGGTATCCAGCTACTCCTTGGATTCATGGAAAAGAAGAAAATAAGTGCGACAAAAAGGTACGGTGCTGCAGGGGGTAATATTTAACTGCATTGTTAAAAAGACAAAAGTTTAAAACAGGGCTATTTAAACCTACAAATTACATGTGATTTAAACTCTGCATACTCGCACTAGGCATCTATATAGCTACTCCCAGCTCCTTTAAGATTTCCTCAGATATTTAGGCCACTATCACCAGGTGTGAGCAAACGTTAGCGTTGGCATGTTTTTGCGTTAGTGCCAGGTTAATTGAGTCTAGCACCTGACCAACAGATCGTTTGCCTTTCGCTAGAAACGAGAAAAATCACTTAGCGCGTCGCAATTAGCAATTCCTACAGCGAGCTTACTGTACTTTCCGCATCCTATACTTAACAGATCACTTCGTGCCTGCGTAATTTCTGTAGCGACGCTAATCGAAACATTTTACCTACTGCTCAACCCAGGTGCTAACTCAAAAAACCCCCCCACAGAAAACAGGTCCTTTACCAAAATTAATATTTTGTGATGGAACCTACTGCCACTGGGGTATCTGGAGGGGCTGTGGGCTAGCCTCCTACCCATCAACTATGGCACTTGAAAAAGACTATTAGGGAATGGGTGGATCTTACAAATATATTAGTTTTTTCACTGTTTTAAACATCCCCTGGCTAACTACAGATTTCTGATGTCTGTGTATAATTCCCATATGTATTTATTGTAGTCTCCAGTTGTGTATACTGTGTACATTCCCTCGATTATCGATCCTCTTTCTGTATAGCATGCACCTCTGTATAACTGTCCTCTCCCTGTATAGTGTTCATTCTCTCTAGAAGAATATATTCCTTTGTTTTACCTGCTTCCCCCTCCCCCCACCCTTTTTCAGGAACTAGCAGGCAGATTAAGATAAGGTTACTTCTGTGGACTGTCCATTGTTTTGAATGTACCTTCCCATTGTCCTGTTACTGGATCTGGTGATGTTATCTGTGATTTATTCATGAAGGGGGTTGTCCATTAATGCACATAGCTGTATGTCTGATTGAATAAACAGTCAGTCTGCTTTTGAAAGCTCAATGGTCTCCATCCTTCTTTCAACTGGGGTTAAAGTTTGGGTGTGCTGTTGGGGAAGATTGTACCGGTGACTGTGAGGACTGTTTAAATGGGAGAGAACCTGCTTTCCGGAGGTACTCAGGGTACAGCCGCTCTGTTACAGCAATTAACAGGCAATTGAAAGGAATGCAGCACAGGTGTTCTCTTGGCCCCATACACCATAGTAATGGATCTGGTCAGCAATGTCGCTGCTGTTGCTATAGGCTATATTATACATATATATATATATCCATATCCTTTATCCACATATATCTTAATTCTAAAAGTTTTCCTACTTTTAAACATTTTATGATGGGGGTTATTCATAGTATGTAAGCGGTTGATTATTAGGGTGATCATGTAGACCCTGTTTAAAGGGACACATGGATAAGTTTTGCCTTGACACATGTATTATTTATATGCTGCAGCAGGGAAATTATTGTCGCTCACCTGGCCTTCCTTTTGGATTTATAAAATGCATTGTAACGATTCTACATGCTGTTGGGTGGCATTTATCATACAATACACATCAGCTTTAATATACAGTATGTGTGCATATAAACATGGATAATACAGCCACCTTTGGAGTATTTTAATAATGCAGGAGTGTGAGGGCTCTTCGTTGGATTTGTTCATTCTTATACAAGCTTGTGAGGGCAGGGGATAGGTATGGCCCGGCACTCTAAACTGGGAAAAAACGGTTCTATCCTGAACACAACTGCATTAACGCTGGGTCTCAGCCCGGCGCTTAGCGTTTCCATAACGTGTGCTAAACGACCTTGCACACCATTACCGCGGACAAGGTAATCTGTTAGTAGGTCGTCAGGCGCTAAGTTTTAGTGACTTGTGCTACATTTTTTCTTTAGTGATGGCGTTTTAGCTCACACCAGATGATAGGGCCTTTAGTGTATAATGCTGATCCCTCACAGCATATTTAGTGGATCAAAACTACAGACAGCAAAAGGTACACAAGATCCAGTTGAATGTGCTGTGCAGCTGTTTATCACACTATTAAAATGCAAAAACACTGTCCACTGTAAGATAATTGAATGGGCTTTAATTTATGCTATTTTGTCTTTTGGCATCCACATACTGCCTTTGTACCCCCTACCAGTTGTAGACAACACTTACCAGTCAGGTACCATATGCCAGTCTGTGAATATCCCACCAGTACTCTGAGCGCCACATTCTATTAAATGGCCAGCCAGACTGAAACGAAACACAAGATAAAAATGTGTTAAAAATGTTAACATGACAAACGTTAACATCATCTCCAGATCTCACTTTAGAATTGAACCTGGTTCTTTGGAAATGAGATGGAAGAGACTTATTCAATATTTACCGATGTTTAAAAATTACTGCAAACAATGGCAAAATTTTCTGATGCGGCAACCGCAACAAACTTTGGCATTTCACAAAAGGGAAATTGATAAGCTTTTCTCCTGCTGTGTTTTGAATGTCACTCTGTTGAACATCAAAGTTTGTAACAGTTTCTACAACAGCAGTTTTCTCTGTTGCTTTCAACATCGGCAAACACCAGTTCATAGTAATAACCCCTCTGAGTTAAAACAAAATAAAATCATATTGATCCGAAAAAATTATTTCTAGAAGCAATAGTGTAGAAAAAACTGCAGAGGCACAGGAGAATGTATATATTTACTGGTCTTTCAACACTCCTGGAGTTCTGGCATTTATAAGGAGTAGAGTAGAAGTAGAAGAGCTAAAAGGCGCTAATACCTATGTGCTAACAGATTTTTTTAACCCATTAGCGAACGTGAGGTGATCTTTGCTGCCACATCAATTAACTCAGCGCTAACGGTCATTTATGTGAGCGCTAGCGTTAAAGAGGTGATAGGGCCCTAAAAAGGCCTGGAGTCAACCAAAAGTGGTCGTGGTCACAATTGTTTAGAAATTGAGGTTTGGCATAGAGAAGCAAAAATACTGGTGCCAAAAACAGACCAGAAAATATTGAGGTGGTAGCTATAAACATTCAAAGTTGGCCGCACACACCGACAATTGGCATCGAAAAGCAAAACAAAATCCTGGCGCCAAGTCAAATCAGGAAACATTTAGGCAGATGCTGGCCGCTCTCTCCTACACTAAAATATTGAATGCTCTCAAAAGACGCTCTCAATGCCCCCCCCTTTTTTTCCTCAGAAGAGGATAGTACTATATTGTGCTAAATGGGTAATGAACCTTACAGGAACTATGATAGGAAAATCGATGATAGACAAGTCGATCTTAAAAGTCAGAAACAGGCCTTCTAGGGTCTGCGGGTGTAGGACACATTGAAATAGTACAGAGATAAATCCCCTGATGTTCTTAGCAGTATATTAGATAGCACCTCGGCACATAGTTCTCTTTGGGAACCTTGATGTCCTATACTAAGTAATGTCATCCGCGGGTCTGTGAGCGCTCCAAACAGACATTGGAATAGGGAAAGGGAGTGCACTACCTGGAGCAAATAATGTCAAGATGCAAATGAAGGAGTGTAAGGCTCAGATTTCTAACCTTGTACCCTTTACATATTACATTTTGCATGATCAAATCCCATTCGTTAAAATTATATCCTACAAGACTATTTCATGATTGGCCAGGCCAAGAAAAAATGGAGACCAGGCCCATCACAGCACCATCTAAAGACATGATCAAAAACAAGACGAAAAGTATGAAGAAGTAGCTATATGCTTAAAAATATATATGTTACGGCTAAAGACCGAAATTGGGTAATGCTAGCTTTACCCGGATAAAGTTTGCCTAAAAGCACTGGGTCATGCAAACTTTCTCTCTCTGAGTGCTGATGTCTCCGGTGATGGATCTGGTGACGGCAGAGGGAAATTCAAACAGCCTGGTTGTTGGTGATGCTGGGTGGAGTGGAGGAAACTTCTCCACTTCACCCAGCGTTTTCACCAGATCCTTGGAGCTGGGGGTGGGAGAAGGGGATCACTCCTCACATACCACTTTAAAACTGTAAAGTAGTCAGAATGAGTAGAGTGTTCCTTTAAAGCAGTGTTTCCCAAACCTGTCCTCGGGACCCTCCGCCTCGCCAGGTTTGCAGGATATCTGAAGCACAGCACAGGTGATATGATTTGCTGCTCAGGGATTGCAGTATTTAGTCTGCTTTTTTCCAAGGTGATCTGCAAAATCTGGCCTGGTTGAGGGTCCCGAGGAGAGGTTTGGGAAACACTGCTTTAAAGCCTGATGGTTGCTTTCATTTTGGGCTTAACCCAAACCGCTGAGTAATGTCTGTTTTACCCGGGTAATCCTAGGTTTATCACAACTTTGGACTTTACACGTAACATATATATAAATCTTATGTATAATATGTGTATTTGTTCCACGGCTAACAGTACCTAGGCGAAGGAAACCAAGATGAACTGCTATGGCTGAGGTCACACGAGCGCACTTCCCTGCGTCCGTCGCAGCTTTTTGACGAATTGACGGGGAGGGCCACACAGGGTAGCACGCACACAAATTGCACGCGCTACCACCGGACGTCAAAAAGTCCTCCCCGTCAAAAAGCTATGACGGATGCTGATGGGGCTACAAAGTGCGATCTTACTTAGGAGGATCGAGCTTTGCAGTGCTGAGTGCACTAACTGTGCACGGCTAGGTGGCCAGACGGGCGTCAGAGTGGAAGGAATGTCCACTCTCACAGATGTTCAGCTCTGAAAAATGCTCATGTGACCGCAACCTAATCAACCAATAGTCATTCTCTTTTGAAAGGTATTAGCTTGTGCAAAAACATTTATGTTACATATTATATTTTTTACTTTATGAGCTTCATATCTTTTTTCTGGATAATTCATAACGTATGCTTTTGTTTTGATAGCATTATTCATTGCATACTCAACCAAATGCCCTATTAAATATTAGTAATAGTTACCTGCCAGCTGCAAGCAAGTCAAACTCATTTCTCTTCCAACCAAACTAGAAAGAAAAAAAAAGTGGTTATATGAAATGATGCAAGATGTTAAAACAGACACATATACACCTGATATGACATGCTGGAATCAAACGTGAAAGAGACAATGCAGGTAAAGTTCTGATGCTTTGTATTTCAGCAATATGAAAAGCTGTAAAACGTTCGGAGCCCTATCACCTCTTAACACTAGTGCTCACATACGTGAGCGTTAACGCATGCCGCACATATCACATCCCAAATGCTAAAGGGTTAAAAAAAAAAACACATTAGCGCATCGGTGATAGCGTTTTATACCACGAGTTTACTGTATTTTGCGCTTCCTATACTTAACACTTTTTCAGAATCAGTTATCAAAAGCTGAAACCCCCCAAAAAATTAGATAGTCACCTCTCATCCCGCGGTGTGAACCGCAGCCCGATCTGATGCTTTAGGCTGTCGGGACCAGTGTGAGACGACTGGGGATGAATAGTCTCCAGTCTCCCTCCGCCACCCTGCATGATTTCAGGAGAGCGAGATCCTGCAGGTAATGTGACCTGGCAGCACGATCCTCCAGTGATACTCGCGGTGGAGCCGCGAGTATCCAGGAGCTTAGTGCTTCAGTACAGGGGCAGACTGCTGAATCAGCACCTGCCCCATAATATGGTGCTAAAACGGGGATGCTTTTCCCCGTTAGAGTCCCCATTTTAGCGACAGGCACATGATAGTGCCCTCAGTGTGGTATTAGACGTATACCTCAATGACCACAGGGATACAACATCAGAAGAATGTGAAGAAACACACAATTACAATTATTTGTATTGCACCAGCATAAGTTAGCTCTGTACAATGGGTAAAGCAAACAACTATGACACACAGACAACAACATGAAAGGGGGACCTTGCTCAAACAGGTCTACAATCTTAGAGTGGGGTGACAAACAAACGGTGAGAATGAACTGGAAAGGTTAACTATAATAATGGGATGCACTTTGTGCGATGTAGATCTGGATGGATTTTATTAAGAGGATGAATTACATATACATTTCCCTATTGCACTGGATTTTTGACATAAAGCGATAATATAATTGCATTACTTTCACTTCCAAAAAAAACTTAAAATTTACCAATATAGGCAATATTGTGCATTGTAAATTCCACCATATTTATCTCACTATGATTGATTGCAGAAACAGGTTTGGTAAAAGTAAAATCCAAGAGAGATTTCTCTTATTATGAATATCACCTTTGTAAGCAGGAATATTTCAGCCTATGTCAAAGTAATAAAATTATACTTACGATCTTATTTTTTAAAGATCAACAGAAAGCTAATCTGTATAACCATGAAACTAGCTGTACTACTCATAAAAATCAGAACTTGGATTATAAATTCATAAAGCAGGAATGAAGTGTAAATAGAGCGATTAAATGGTATATATTTTACTAGCAGCTGGCGCCACCAAGTGGTAGCAAGAGTGATTACAACTGCTGAAAAATGTAAAATGATCACTATTCTGTAGCGACTCAAACGGGTTCAGAAAAGAATCAAAGCATTTCACAACCTCTCTCAACCTCCCAAAAAACACAGCTTAAATTTTATATTGTGGGGGGGGGGGGTTTCAGGGGGGGATTCTTTTATTGCTACATTATTTGTAATTTTACAGATATTGGCATCAGATACTCGTGGATCCACTCTGATAATTTTAATGCACCATTGTACAGCGCTACGGAACTTGTTAGCGTTTTAGAAATGTTTGTAACTAATGTTCGCACTTCGGTCTGGTTTGTTGGTTAAGTTAATGTATATCAGTGATGAGTATAGCTGTGATACACAATGCAAAGCCTGTGTGAAATGATTTAGAAGGGAGTTGAAGGTATTTCATATGTGTATACCCCACCTATCGAAAAAGGGAGTCCAGTGTAATGATAAACCTAGTGGTCTCAGAAAACGCGCTTTTGCAGTCAGTGTCAGTCATGATAAAAAAGGCCTGCTTTCCAGTGATTCAATTCCTCTGCATCCGGCTTACTAAGTGAGAGGATGCTGACCTCACACAGCACTAGAGACCATTAATCAGTGATTGCAATTTAAGAGTCCTTTTGTGCGACGTTCTCTAGGCACCCGTTGATTATTACATCTTATTATATCCTGTCCTTTTTGTCTTTCTTGGTAAGAACAAAAGAAAACTGCTGCAGGTGGGAAACCTCTAATGGACAATAAGACGTTCTCCTGGCTCGTATGTATCCTTTTTTTGAGTGTATTTTATTTGACGCTATATAGAGCTACTCCATTAGGTTTCTATGCAATATGTAATGTCCTTTCGTTTATATTTACATGTACAATAGGATTATAACATTCGAAGATTAATTTGCCCATTGATACAATGACTGTTTTAGGAAAGACAAAAAAAAATAGCTCCAAGTGGAAATAAAATATTATTTTTACTGTTCTATTTATATTTTATTACAGCTACATATATATTACTCTGCATTTCAATATGGATTTTTAATTGTTCATAAATTATTTTCTGCTCTATAGAGGTCCTAGTTAATCACCTCATCTTTCAGCTCAAACCTTCACCCATTTCTGTTGCCAGCATAAATTTCCCTTTTGCTTTTGTTCTTTCAAGTTTATCCTTCGGAATATGTGCTGTGTTTTTTCCACTTGCATTCATTATACACTAAAGGGGTTATTCAAAGAGCACTGAAATGTCACCAACATTACGGTGCTCTCTCGTTCCCATTCTTCCGGGAATCAAATGCAGCATTCAACGCAGGGATCCCCGAAGTGCAAGGAACAGATCCGAAAATCCTCTGGAAACCCTGCCGATACGATCTGAAAAATTGGATCAATCCCAAACGCTGCAGAAAACCCGCCGAACGTATCCGAAGAGCTGCCGCAAACTCGTTGAAAAAAGCCTACGATCTGCTGGAGGACAGCACCGACCAGTCGACGAACGGGGTAAAAAAAATAAAACGATTGAAAGTTTCAAAATTTTAAACGTTGTTTGTAAAAAAACTACAGGGCGAAAATGTCTGGAATTAATATATAAGGTCCTATGAATAATAAAAAGGTCTGTTACAGAATCAAAAAAATGCTATTTAATATAATATATAATCAGAAAAAAATCCCATAAAATCCCAAGAAAATCCCCAAAAAAATAAAGAGACCTTTTGCTACAAATTAAGAGAATAAATGGTTTAATAGATACTGAATAAAAACGGGAATATTTATAACATTGAAACCTATGGGATTCACCTGATTAAACATGTCGAATGAAACCACCGAACATCATGGCATTTCACTGTTGTTCGGTGTTCTCTGAATAGATTGACCATTGCTTTTCTAGGGGATTTCACTGTCGAACTGGCACCAGATTTTGCTGGCAATTCACCAAAATTTTGCCAACTATCTGCTTTCTGAAAAGCCGGATGGCCCCGAAATTGCACGTAAGATCGGCTCGCTCTGAATAACCCTGGAAGTTCTAATAAATGTGTATACATACAGAATGTATAAGGGGTCCCAACACAACACTGCTGTCTACACATCTTCCTGTCACCACTATATCTGCTCCAAGATCCAATGCTCTGCTAATTGGCCTTGCTCTGTGGAAGAAAACAAATAAAATCAATTTGATGTAACAATTTAAGAAAGAAAACGCATAACTGTTGGCATGCATTGTATAGCCTAGAGTAAACATCCAAAAAAGAAAAGGAAAGTCTAAAAGACTAAAGGGACATTATGTAAAAATGCGTTTAACTGTTAATTCAGACTGTTTTCAATTTAATATTGTAATATATGTAATATGACTTTGAACATTTTTTTAAAAAAAAATAGACATTTCATTCCCTGGCTCTCTGATTGACAAGACTTTCAATTTACAAGGACAGATTGAAGCCAATTAAAAAAAACAAAAAAAGAAAACTGTAAATGCAATGACAGTGCCCTTGAAGAATAACATCTTTAGCAAGCTGGATTTATTATAAAATCTAGGATGTCCCATTAACCTTTGGAAACACCAAACCAAGATTTTAAATTTCATACCTCCTATACACAATAAAACTTTCACAATCAATAGCAACTGTAGAACAGATACTTGCTCACCCTAGGTAAGCATTCATACTGTGAATTTTCTCTGGAAATGGTTTCTTGCTCTCCATGTCAACAACCCCAGCATTCTTCAAAGCATCGCACTGTGAACAGATATTCAAATTAAAAAAGGCATATATTGCATTTCTATTAAAAAGTAAATTAAATAAATCCAGTCCAACAGGATTATTATTTTCACAAAATAAGGGGGTTTAGGCTGGTGTCAGACGAGCGTCTTTGAAGAGCAGAAGGAACATCCGTGAGAGTGGACGTTCCTTCCACTCGACGCCTGTCTGGCCACCTCGCTGAGCACACTCAGTGTGCTCAGCCTTGCAAAGGAGGATTGCGCTTTGCATCGCCGTCAACACGTGTCCTAGTGCTTTGACGGAGAGGCTTGGATAACGGACGCTTGTTGCGCGCGCATTTCGTGCGCGCACACAAGCGTGTGACCGGCCCTGTTGCAGTCACAACGCTGCGATGGACGCCAGTAAGCACATCAGTACGGGCGCACATAGCGCGCTCGTCTGACACCAGCCTTAAGGATAAACCATTAAACAGAATAATTTCTGCAATACATAATTTTCAATATGGTTTTACACATACATCCAGAAGGAAAACAATATTGTATATTGAATAATGTATCCTTTAATACTCTAGTAAAAAACAGAAGGCTGTAATAAATACTACAGAAGAGCATACATGATCATATAGAGAGCACCTTACCTTGTGCGAGTCGTATCTGCTGCATGAGTTAAACACTTTGTGCAGCAGTATTTAAGGGTGATTCATAATTATATTGAAAGCCGTTTTTGCCATCTTGTTTTTTTTTTCTTTTATCAATTCTTTGGGTTGTATTTAGCAACATTATGTTGGAGTCTGGAAATACCCCTAGTAGGACACTAGTTTATTCAGCTTCATATTTTTTTTGTGTCCTCCACCCATTCTTTGGGGTTTGTTGCACAGCATGACTTACAGGTCTATTCACTAAAAGGTGAAACTCCAGAGAATTGGCAGGAGAAGTGAAAAATCCAGGTCATAATAGCCAAACCAGAAAAAATTTCCCATTTATCCCACTTTCCAAATCAGCTATTTGGTCCAGATTGTTCTCTTCTCCTGCCAATTCTACTGAGTTTCACCTTTTAGTGAATAGACCTGTATATCATTCCTTAAGAGAGGGATCTCAAGCTGCCCCCTGATCCCAGATGATGATGGCCTACAGGTCCCAAAATTCTGTGAAAGCAAAAGATGGCTAGAGAATCACGAGTTTTGAAGTTCAGAAACAACTTGGAGGCCAGTTTGTGGTTCCTACTGTAAATATCTTTTACTTCTGTGGGCTTTTCATGCCAGTTTTTCACAGTTAGGATGTGAGGTTACCTGAAGGCAACATTTCCGAGGATAATGAAGTCTGCTACCCACCTTGTTTTACATCACATCTCCAAATTCATCTAAATAAACTGGGTACTGGGGCAAACTTTACACAGGAAATGTATTGCACAAATATCTGGAAAGTCAAGGTCATATCATTATATTAAGAAAAAAGCATTCTTCATACTAAAATTTCATTTGTTACCTGCTTCATTAAATCATCACCAGTGACAACTGCTATCTTCATATCAAGCTGGGCTTTCTTTACTACTTCGTGTAAGGCAGCGGCGCAGGCTATGGGGTTAGTGCCTCCGGCATTACTAACGACCCGAATACCTGAAACATCACAAAAAAATAAAAAATACCAGTATGAGCAGCGTAACAGAAGCAACGGGCAGTATGACAATGTTGGTGCTAACTTAACCAGAGCTGTTGTAAACGTAATAACTCCATAGACTATAATGGCTCTGGGAAGTTTACAACAGCTCTGGTTAACTTTGTAATATGGCTCTACATCTTTTCATTTGTGTTTAAATATTTTTCAATTGTTTGAATCCGGTCACGGCTCACGTTGTCGCCGCAGCAGGAAGGCCCAGATCAATGCTGCCCCACCATGAAAACCCTGGCAGCTGCTTTCCTGCTTTGCCCTGCCTGGTTCCAGCTCTCCTGCAGGCACCTCAGGTGCTTCCACTCACAGCCCTGGACTTGCTTATATTATGGAGACAATGTTCTGCATTGTTCAGTGCTCAGCACTCCTGAAAGGAAACTAGAAGATTCCTTACCTGATTCCACTACACCAGACTGTTGGCTTTCCTTCCTGACCATGCTTGTTTTCCACTTGCCCCAATTTACGGCCTACCCCCTGGACTTCGCTATTTGGATTACCCCTGCTGGATACCTCACCTTGATCACTCTGCTACCCACCGTGTTCCAGCTTACAGAGTCCCTTGGTCTTCAGCCCTTTTACTGTCCTGCCTATCTGGTGTCTTCTGTGAGTTCCTTCTGTACCTGTGCCTAGTTCTCTCCCTGCTTTGCCCCTGTGTTCTGTGTGTTCCATAGTCAGCCCTATTCCTGCCTCACCCCTCATTCCATGCATATGTATTTGTTCTTCTAAATAAACTGCTGTTTATCTACTCCATCTAAGCCTCCCGTGTGTGCATTGCATCCTGGGCTCATACCCGCCCTCCCCAACAAATTGTATGTCAAATCCCTTGAATATCAAGTGGTTTTCCATAAAACCAATAGCATGAACCAATGGTTTTATGGAAAAATCACTTCACATTACCCCTTAACTCCAACACACACACACACACACACACATCTACACAGTATAAATGTATTTAGAGACTATACACAATATTTGACAGGCAGAGCGCTCCCTCTGCTGGCCAATCACAGTACTGACAAGTTTCAAACAGACCACAGAAAACTGCAGATTGCATTCTGGGTGGCTGCTTTGTCCACAGTAGTGTAACTTAAGGGACACATTCTGAAGCCAATATGCAAGCAAAATCATTTTACAATAAGTAAAACGTGTTTGCAATCATTCCTCTAGAATGTGTCCAGATTGAGTTAACTCTGCATCTGGTGTTCTTTATGAAGAACTAGTCGAACGTGGAGGTGAAGGGGTTAATCCAGGGCTTGACAAATGTACAGTATATCAAACATAGAAGGCAGCATGATAACATGGCAGCCATGCACACAATAGCTTTTGGAGTTTGGAAAACTGTATATGTATTTTTGTAGAATATCTGTCCTGACCTCTAGATACGTAAAGCCCTGTATTAATCAGCATCTACTTTTATCTTGTTGGTAGAAGTAAAGGCTGCTTGAAACAAGGTTCTTTTAAGTATTCTAATGTTGTAAAAGCATGAAATCTTATTGTAACCAGTCAAAGTTATTTAAGTGGTCACAGTGCCCTGAGCGTCCACACCCCTCTCGGAGCTCATTCTGCCTTCCAAGTGAAGGGGCATAGTCCTTCCGATAAGCTCAGATCAGTGAGTGTTGACCTCTGCTTCAAGGATCAAGACCCGGAAGCAGGAACCAATCGAGGACCTAGGTCCCTCCAGTGACTCTCAATGAACTTGCCATTGGGATGGTTGAATGCTTGAGCGTCCAATCTCCCAGTGATCACATGACATGCTGTGACTCAAAGGAAACCGGCAGCAACTCGTTTCCAAATGATTAAAGAGCACGCACTCCAAGGTGTGTTTTGAAGCTATCTAAGAGGTTACAAGGGAAGGGCAATACAGAGGGGGTCAGGAAAGGTTAATATTTAACCTGCATACCACCCATCCACTACAGAGTATCCATTTAACTTTTAATGCTTACATTTTCCAGCTTATCCTCCCATCATGCCTGTAGGTATTCGGTTTTATCTACGAAACTTCTTGGTCAAGAATTGAAAAATGAATATCACATTTTCAGGTCCATGAACTAAGCTTTCAGCATCACTTGGAAATTTGCAGACATTACGCATTCCAACACTAATAATCATAAAATGCTGCAAGCAAACATGAAACTCCTTTAACAATATAAGTTACTTATACACAATACCTGCTTTATGTATATCTTTGATGTATGGTGCCATTGCTGTGTAAACAAAGTCTGGGGCATATCCCAAATTCTGAGGGTAAAAAGAAAAAGGTGATCGTGTATGTATTGGGTAAAGAAAGGTATATACTTCTATTATGACTCTTAACTCAAGGGATTCTTGCCACTCCTGTGAGCAACATATTCCATTCAATTATTGTTATACTTTATTTAGCACCATAATATTCCGCAGCAATGAACAATAGGAACAAAATCTACAATGATCACTGTAAAGGAGTGCTTAATTTTTGAGATTGAGGATGGGAGGCAGGCCATTACATGACATTCAACAGACGTGGGGCAGTGGGACAGTGTTCGCGCACAATTTTGCGCATGCGCAAAAACGCATTAACGCGAGGGGAAAAACTCTTTGCGCTGAACATCGTATTACAAAATGCACATTAACATCTAAAGCAAGTTACCCTGCGCGAGCAAAAGTTCGTGCGCGCATCCCATACTTAACATTGTGAGTGCAAATGCTTTCGTGCACTGGTACGCGGATGGCATTACAATCGATGCGCAAATTTTTACAAACGACCTTTGCGCGCATAATTTTAACGTCTTTTAAAAGCTGGTGGTAACTGCAAATCTGAACGTTCTGGCCGAAACCAAAGACACCAGCACGAAAAAAAAAATACAGCACAGTATAGTTACACATTCTACACATACCCAAACAATAAAATAGAGAGGTTGTGCATGTTTTTATTATTGCTGCAGCATATATACTCAGATTGATTTTGACAGGCGCAAAAACTGAACGGGAGACAATTGTGGTTCTTAATTCTGATTGACTGAATCGCGTGAAAAAACAGTCTGCCCACCGATTTCTGCGCGCAGCGTTAATTTGCGAGTGTTAACGTTTAACGCTGCGCGCAAAACAAATTGTGCTGCGTGAGCGTTTTTGCACAAGGAATGTAATAGAGCCCGTGATGTTTAATTTAATTGCAAAAATCAGCAATGAAGTGTTTGCACTTACTGGTGATTTGGCTTTTGCAGCTGTCAGTAGGGACATGGTAATTTCAGAGAGGTAGTCAAATACCAAGAAGTCCAGTTTGCCACCATATAAAAGCTGTGGAACTGGAACGAAAAAAAGAACTTTATTTCTGGGAAACCTTTTTTAAAATGCATGCTACTATTGTATCACTTTTTTTGGGTGACAAGTATTTTATGGGGTTATTCGGGAAGTGTTGGTGTTTGGCAATGTTGCAAACACTGGCCAAAATCATCTAAGAATGATTACATATTAAACTGTAACAATATTCAACGCAAATGTAAAAAAAAAACCCATCTATTACGAGTTAGGCTAGGGTCAGACCAATGCATTATGTGCGAACTGTGCGTCCGTGCACAACGGATGTACTTTCTGACTGACGACAAGGTAGTAGCCACACGGTCCGTTTTTGTGACTGATGTAGATGGGAAATAAAATGAATATAAAAAACCATTTTGTCAGTCAAAAATGCTGGACGTCAAAAATGCAGTCTGTCTGACTACGTTCCATCACTCACACACAAAGCTGTGCGGTCGTTGCAGTCATGGTGCACTCCGCACGTCCGTTCTAGCGGTTTTACGTTCTTGCCTAACTTGCGTCCGTTTGCCGCGTCCGTTGTGCGTCCACACTTCTGTGCGGATGTTTTTCGTGTGTGGGTCTCTATTGATCATAATTGTATGCTACCACGGACGTTAAAATGTGCGGCAACACGGACGTGATCACTGCGCTCGTCTGACCCGAGCCTTACATGCTACCATACTATGGAGAAAGAATATTACAGGGCCACGCAAGACTAAAAATAGGATTTTTCTTCTTTTTACAAATATCATTTTACAGTAAAAAAGTCATATTTTACTATTTTAAAAGGGCTTTAAATATATATTTCTACTACTATATATTCAGTGATGTGATGTCATCAAGCTACTTCCTGATCATTGTCCAATGCTCAAGGTATTGAGGATAAGCAGCAAATAAGGCTGGGGTCAGACGAGCGTAGTGTTCACGTCCGTGATTGCGCCTAAAAGTACGTCCGTGATAGCATGAAAGTAAGTCCATTGGAGCCTGACACATGAAGTACGTCCGCACTGAACTGCGGACGCACAACGGCCGCGGCAAACGGACGCAGGTTAGGCAAGAACGTAATACTGCTAGAACGGACGTGCGGAGTGCGCCACGTGCACAACGTCTGCATAGCTTTGTGTGTGAGTGATGGAGCATGGTCAGACGGACTGCATTTATACGTCCAGCATTTTTGACGGACAGAATGTTTTTTCATTGTAATTTATTTTCCCCTCCTACATCCGTCAAAAAATAACTTCAGTGAAAAAACGGACTGTGTGACCACTACTGCGTCATCCGTACTGACGATGTCCGTACTGCACGGACGTACAGTCCGTAGAAATCACGCTCGTCTGACCCCAGCCTAAATATATGCAGATTACATGCACACACATTACAATGAAGTGCTTATGGCTATCTGGAATCTTACAGATGTTTTGCCACATCATCTCCCATGATGCTCAGCTATCCATTAGATGAGCTATGTCTCATGAGAAATAAAGTTCCAAAACATCTGGAGGGTCAAGGTGACCCACGCTTGACATAGAGGTTTCCTTAGTTTCTTGGCAAGTGCAAGCTAGTTATGTGATTCCAATTAAACCATGTGACGCGTTACCAAGAATCAGATGATTTACGTTTTGGCTGCTGCTTGTTTTTGAACATAAGCTAGCAGACGTCCGGCATGGTGACGGTCAATAATGCAAAATTCCACTACCTGAAGCTGCGGTGTCTCCCCAGAAGCCAGATGCACATCCAATTCTTACTGAAGGTCTTTTCAGGGAGGACGGGGGACACTCTGGGATCCTGTTATTAGAGGCGAGCTGTCGGACGCAAGTCTGACACAGCTTAATTGTAGGTCTCCTGGATGGGACACATCTTCCCTTTAATAGAAAAAGTGTCCAACCCATTTTTGCAGCGAAGCAATATCCAGCTGGACCCTTAATGTCAGTTTTGCTTGAAAGACAATTCCAAGGTCCTTAACCTGAAAAACATAAAACATGTAACGAGCGTGCAGTTACCTACTACTGTAACTATGATCGAATGTTTATGGCATTACTTCCTGTCATTTACTCAGTCCATGTATTCAGTCATTTTTTTTTTCCAATTGAAACTGCAAAAGGAGAAGCTGTTCCACAGCAGAATCCTCACAGCAACACAATGATTCAATAGTTCACTTTTGAAATCAGGGATTGGGACAAGACCCTGGTTTTTGGCCAGATCATCCTTTTAAGTGACCACTTACTTCTTAGCTCTGGTCAGTCCTGCTGCACTTCACAGTCAATAAAACATATGTCTTATTACGTCCTTAAGGGAACCAAACTCTTTGCAATTCAGGTATATTTAACCCCATAGTGACCAGGCGATGGTCTGTCCGAAAGTACCCACTGCTGTTTTTACATTTCTGCGCTGTTTGTGTTTAGGTCTAATTTTCTTCTTACTCGTCCAGAAGAGAATGCTACAGTTGTTGGAGATGTTGAGGATGTGATTAGGTTGCGTGACCGCCACTTTCCTGACTACATTCCACCAACTGAAAAAAGAGTCACCCCATGTAAAAGGTGTCGCGTTTGCATGCGGCAGGGGCGGCGTAAGGAAAGCCAACTTTACTGCCCCAACTGTCCATCCAAACCAGGCCTTTGTGTGCCTGGTTGCTTTAAGATTTATCATACAATGGCCCATTACTAGCGGCATACCAGGAAAGTGTATCCCATAAAATATATAACCATAAGGCCCCGTTCACACCTGGGCGTTTTACAGAGCGTTCCTACACATTGTAAAACGCTCAAACATGGAAATCCCATGATTTCCTATGGGCCTGGTTCACACCTGGGCGTTTTACAGCGCGTAGGAACGCGCTGTAAAACACCCTACGCAGTACAGGAGCTTCTTTGGGGCGTATTACTGCGCGTTTGCGGCCATAGACATAGCCGGGTACGCGCTGAGATGGGCGTTTGCATGTTTTCATAGGCCTGACAAAAACACGCGCGTACGCTCCACAAAAATGCCACACTTAGGTGTGAACCCAGCCTAAAGGCTTGGAAACGTAAAAAATTTACTTTATACGCTGCAGATGTTTAAAATTTTGTTGAAAATTCACATTTTTTTAGTTATAGCATTCTGGTATGGCATAACGTATACTTATAATAATAATCTATTATGAATCTGCCGAATATGCCGGATAAAAAGAATATATAATTTGTCTGGGTCGTACAAGAAAACGTGACTTCAAATCGCATTTAAACATGAGCAAAAACTGTCAAAATGAGCTCAGCACACTTCTACTTTTAGAACTGTGCCGAACTTGTAAAATTGCCCCTTGTCCTTAAGGGGTTAAAGAATAAACAAAAACGCCTTTTGAAAAACCTTTTTGCTGAAAATGAAAAGGATAAATGTTTTTTTTTTTTATTAAAAATTATATTTTTTTCCTTTGAATCCTATGGGATTCGCCTGTTTAAATGAGTTGAACTGAATCACCAAAAATCAGGGCATGTCTCTGACACTTTTGCGTTCTCTGAATAGATTAACCATTACTTCTCTATGGGACAATTTTGCTGCCGCTGAAGATCGCCGAATTGCGACGATCTACAGCGTATTTCACTGTCAATTCGCCAGTATTTAGCGAATTGACAGATTATTGAATGGACAAATTGCTCTGAAATTGCACCGTACAGTGAAATTCACAGTACAGTGCAATTTGGAGGCAAGTTCACCGGTTAGTGAATAACCCCTTTAGTCTCAGCAATTGAAGTATAGTTTTTTACCCCAAGAATCCCTGAAACTGACACACATTGCTGCAAACAGCCAGCCAGGGGTGTGCTGCATGAGAAAAGCCAGAGCAGCCCTTGTAAGGTTTCAATGTGTTTGTCACAGCAACTTTGACACCAAAGCTTTACAAATAGCTAGTGGGCATCACCCCCCCACTCCCTCAGTGGACTGATCCACCCCATGCAGAGGTGATATATCCCCAGGGCAGGCTGTGACATCAAACCGCAGTATTTTTTTGTCTAAGTTTTTCTACTTACTCTTCAGAGGTTACTCTGTGTACGGAAGAGAAAAGCGGGCCAGTCCATTCAGCATACACAGGAAGGGGCTCCTAAAACACTTAAAGTTTACCACAAATAATATTGGTTAACAGAACTCCTGAAAACTTCACATTTTTTCACTGCTACCTTGAGTAGGAGTTTCTAAAATTATTAAGGATACGCTTATACTGCAGTGCGTGGAAATCAAGTCCATAATCATAACCCCTCCTTTAGAAACCAGTGGAACGTTCCACAAGAAAAATAAATGAGAATGATGGGTGTTACTGGTGTCATAACCATGGATGGCCAGGAGATGGCAACAGAGCACCATAAGAAAACTGTTTAAAAGGCATAATAAAGGCAAATAAATAAACATGAAAATGCAATTGGAATTCTACCTCTCAAGCAGCTCCCTGTATTTCTTATTTTTAAATTTTTTTTAACTCTTCATGTCTTGCTAGTCTGTGGAATTCTCTGTGTTTCATGACATTTTGGTGTTTTGACAGGTAAATGCAGTATTTAGGTTAGAATAAGTAAATTGGGCAAAAAATAGATTGGTTTTTTTCCAAAATTCTGTTTATTTAAAATTTTCAATTTACACAAAAAAGGTAAATAAAGCTGAATAAGTACAAGTGTACAGCAGTATTAGGGAGGTACAGCAGAAAATGAAGACATATCATATGATACTGTACATAGACTGAAAGCACATATGGATACTGAAGTAGTACCAGAAATATGAGAGATAAAACATTAACCATAAGGACAGCAAAGGTCACACGATACAACATCTCTTATTCCAGAACGCATCAATAAGGCTAGGGTCAGACGAACGCAGTGCGAACATGCGTGCAGCCGCACTTTATCACGGCCGTAGCAGCAGCAAATGACGGCCAATGACAGGCGATATACGAAGTACGGCTGCACGAAAGTGCGGCTGCGCAACGCAAGCGGCAAACAAATGCATTTTTTTGAGAACGTGATACTGCTACGGCGTGTGTGCGTGATTAGGAGACGTCAAACGCTGCTAATGTCCAGCCAACATAACGTCAAGACGCAAAAAGGGTTTTATTGATGATCCGTACAAAATCACGGACGAAAATGCGCATCGTATGACCGCTATCGCGTATTCCGTGAAAAAATACGTCCATTCGTTTGAACGCACTTTTTCACGGACGATGCGAAAATGCGTTAGTCTGACCCTAGCCTAAGAGGACACAACAAAAAATGACACAAAATATGAGAACGCTTAAGCGATCCAAGAAAACGGATACCATCCGTAAAGGCCGTGGAAGGGTGCAGAAACCAGTGCAAACCTGGCGGACAGGAGATGAAGATTACGATCCCAAGAAAGAGAAGCATGCTGGGGGGAGAGCCATGGCTCCCAAATTTGACATTAAGGCTAGGGTCAGACGAACGCATTCTGTGCGGACTTTGCGTCCGTGCACAACGGATGTACTTTCTGACTGACGACAAGGTAGTGGCCACACTGTCCTTTTTTTGTGACTGACGTTTTCTTTTGACTGATGTAGATGGGAAATAAAATTAATATGAAAAAACATTTTGTCCGTCAAAAATGCCGTCCGTCTGACTACGTTTCATCACTCACACACAAAGCTATGTGGACGTTGTGGATGTTGCGGACGTGGCGCACTCCGCACGTCCGTTCTAGCGGTTTTACGTTCTTGCCTAACTTGTGTCCATTTGCCGCGTCCGTTGTGCGTGTGCACTTTTGTGCGGACGTACTTCGTGTGTGGGTCTCTATTGATCATAATTGTATGCTACCACGGACGTTAAAATGTGCGACAACACGGACGTGATCACTGCGCTCGTCTGACCCGAGCCTTCGTCAAAAATTCCATTTTATAGATGAACCACACTTTAACAACAATCACCTGTAGGGCGCGGTAGAGGTTTTCTTTAGACAAGCTATACAGATTAGAGTAGCCATACATACCCTGTAGACTAGACAAATAGAGTGGTGGGGAAGCCATACCGTCTGGAGGGATTATTGAGGAAGGCCAGTACAAGGTCAGTGGAACAGGGGCACCAACAATGTACGATTAAAGGTCAAACATCGCAACCCACATAGCTTCCGCACCCTCACAGTCCCACCACATATGGTAATAATTAGCTTCCAAATAACTCTCACGTGGGCAAAGGCCCAAGGCCGCTCACTGCCTCGGATCTTAGTCTCTCTGTCCTTCTCATCTCGTTCACCCTTTCACGCCTTAAGGGTTTCTCCCGGGCTGCTCCCACACTGTGGAACTCACTCCCCCAAAATATCAGACTGTCACCCACCTTCCAAAATTTAAATCTTCACTCATAACTAGGGATGGGCTGCCGGTTCGAATCGTTTCGAAGTTCGATTCGAACATCTGCTGTTTTAAAATTCGCATACTTCTAAGTTTTCAGGATGTTCGCAAAAAGTTCACGAAAAAAAGTTTTCAAAAAAATCCAAAAAATGCTTAAAAGATCCTAAAAAAATCTAAAAATAAAGAGACTCTTTACTGCAGCATATAATAATAAACGGTTTATTAGATATTGTATTAAAACGAGAATATTTTTAACATTGAAGCATATGGGACATAAACATTTCCCACACCTTGTTGCTCAAACATTTCCCACACCTTGTTGCACAAACATTTCCCACACCTTGTTGCACAAACATTTCCCACGGCTTCAAATCACATTTAAACATGAGCAAAAGCAGTAAAAATGAGCTCAGCGCACAGCGGTGAAATGGCTCAGCACTTGGCAGTGAAGGGGTTAAAAACATTTTGTTTTTTTATTTGTTTTTCATTGTTTCCTGTCCCCTAGGGCAGTACCCGGACCCGAATACACCTTTTATGGCCAATATCTTGCATATATGCCGTCTCTAGGGGACCTTTCAAAAAAATCCAAAAAATGCTTAAAAGATCCTAAAAAAATCTAAAAATAAAGAGACTCTTTACTGCAGCATATAATAATAAACGGTTTATTAGATATTGTATTAAAACGAGAATATTTTTAACATTGAAGCATATGGGACATAAACATTTCCCACACCTTGTTGCTCAAACATTTCCCACACCTTGTTGCACAAACATTTCCCACACCTTGTTGCACAAACATTTCCCACGGCTTCAAATCACATTTAAACATGAGCAAAAGCAGTAAAAATGAGCTCAGCGCACAGCGGTGAAATGGCTCAGCACTTGGCAGTGAAGGGGTTAAAAACATTTTGTTTTTTTATTTGTTTTTCATTGTTTCCTGTCCCCTAGGGCAGTACCCGGACCCGAATACACCTTTTATGGCCAATATCTTGCATATATGCCGTCTCTAGGGGACCTTAATTTTCGAACTTTTGAGCCCTATTGACTTGCATTGTGTTCAAATCGGGTTCGAGTTCGCCGCGGTCAAACTTTTTCGGATGTTTGAGTTCGAATGCGAACCGAACACGGGCGTATTCGGCCCATCACTACTGATAACCTTCCTATTTAGAGAAGCTTACCAACTGTCTCCACAACAAGCCACATGATCTACCCACTCTCCAATCAACCAGTGCAGTTGACGACCTTCCTTTATCTGCCCCCATATCCCTCTAGATTGTAAGCTCCTTTGAGAACAGGGCCATTTCTATCTTATTTTATTATTACTGTGTATTAACCTAACGTATTGTGCGCTGCATAATATGTTGGTGCAATATAAATAACCGTATAATATGAGGAAAGAGACAAGGAATAATAATTTGATACAGAATGTGGAATCAAAAATATTTAAGTAAAGTAGCATTATTTTCACTTCATAAAAATGACTAAAAAGTGAAAGGAACAATTCGTATTACGTTTTACATGATAATATGTATTATTTATATTATTATTTTTTTAATGATCTAACAATGAATGTTTCGGATGCCCATTTTTATCTACCTTCACAAATAAAATACAAAATAAAGAGTTCAGTCCGAGTGACAGGATGATACTGATATTGCTGTTGGTTTTCTTCATTTGGTACACAGCAGATCTCTGCTTTCATAATGTGCTGTAAATATTTGAATTTCACTTATCTTTTTTAGTGAGTCAGCACATAAAGACTTTGTTTAACAAATGGAGTTCAGAAATCCAACATTCAAGGTAACAAACAGATTTGTTAAAAATAGAAAAAGGTCCGAGATATGTAGCTCTTGCAAATCTAGTATCTATCCATGAAAATGATCAATTACAGTATAAAAGCAAGTCTTAAAAAATACATATATATAAATATTTATATTTCAGTTTAAATTGTAAAAAGAAAATACATAAATAATTTGTCTGGAGTAACTTTGCATTTCTGTAATAGAAATCTGAATTTTACTTATCCGAAAAGTATTCATTTTTCCTTCAATTATCTTTATTAGAATAATTACATTGTAGCCATAAGTTCACTTATGACATCATTACGTTCTGACCGACCTGTTGTAATTAGAAGAGGATGTAGGTTGAATGTACGAAACAGACTATATGGACTGAATACTGAATATGGACATTAGTCGTAAATGCAACAAAACATTTTGGGTTGAGTTTTGAAAATTTCTGAAAATATCATACAAATCTGATATTAAATTGGTTAGGAATATTCGGGTGGTCTATAGTCTGAAATTTTTTTATTTTTAGGGCTGGGGTTAGGTTTAGGATTACTTCCAGGGCTAGGTATTATTTTAGGGTTAGGGTTACAGTTACTTTTAGTATATGGGTAAAATCACTCCTTCCAGCGCAAACTATTTGGGCTCTATTGACTCAATATAAAATGCAATCACATATAAAAGCAGAATAAAGGGTACATTTGTGAAATAAAGTGCTATAGTGCTCTATAAAATCCTGATGGACTATTTAGTAAAAATGTACAAACATATGCATAAAAACACTGTTAGTGGAAAATATAAACGATATAACAGAATGCAACCACATATATGAATACTGTGTGCAATAGTGCAAAAAAGTGTTATTTTGCTTCATTAAAAAGCAGAATATAAATACTTATATTTTATATAGAGTCTGTTATTGATGAATCCCAATCACTTGAGAAACAGCTGTAAAGAAAAATAATAAAAAATTATGGTGCAGTATTTTTGCGTGTCCAAAAATATTAAAGTGTGCAGAAGAAAGGCTATGAGAGTTTCCACTCTCATGTTCAAGAGCATATAGACCAGCTCTGTTTGATTTGCCTTGTGTCAAATATGGGATGACACTGCTCTAGTCTGTAGTGGGGTCACCTTGATTCCTCCAAGCAAATACAGAAGAGACCCCATAGGGTAGTACATTCCAGAAAAGATTAAAAAGCTGCGGGCAGACGGGATTAAGAACACTCACTGAAATTGGAGCCTCACTACATACCTGGCGCTGGTTTTTGAGCCTTGGACACTTCTTTGGGGTAGTGTCTTATGTTATGTATTGATTATGCTTATACTTCCTGTTTCCTGTTCTGACCTCTGACCTGGAGGCAGTTCTATAATCCAACATGATTCCTCACACAAGCAGCTTGCAGTGTCTTCATTTCTACACATGAAACATCTTACTCCCTTTTCCTCTAGTTTTCAGTAGTAACTCTACCAGCTATTAGGCCGGGAGTTCCCCCACTGCTGGGTGAATGACTACTCAGGGATGTGTATATTCAAAAAGAAGGGACATTTATTGTTACAACCAGCTAGGATTGCTGGTACAATCAAAAAGAAAAACAAAATGCATAAAAAACAAATCACAAAATACAATAAATAACGAAGCAAATAGAAGAAAAAGTAAAATGATATGCATTTTGCTGCTCTAGATTCTGTCAACTTCCTCTGTCATGAGCTGCCTAAAAATGTAAAAGGTACCTCTAGGAATATGTATTTTCTAGTAGTGCAAAAATGGCTATGGGCGTTCAATGTTGGTGCATCCATCCACATACAATTCCACTCCTTGACTGGTGTCCCAAGATGGCCGTGGGTGACCCACGATAGTAGTAGCGTGGCACTTGCCATCCATTGGCTACAGGAGCCCATGCATGTTACGTTCGCTCCCTGGTTGTCCCAAGATGGCCACCGCCATCCTTCCAGTACATAATCTTCTTTGTCTGTAATTGGCAAAATCCAAGAATGCCACTGCGCGACTTCCGTTACGTCATTTCCTGTGACGTACTGCGGCGCCATCTTGAGAAGAAGTGTTTTCTTTTCGTCATGCGTTCCACTGTGAACCAATGTTCTTTCTGTTTCGTTTGTCCCGATATTAAGACCTTCTAGTCCTTTGGTAATTCTATAGCCTAATCAGAGAAAAACAGGAGGGAAGGGTGGCAAAAGACTGACGTTACCAGATATCTGCTAATAAAAGATAAAAACCAAAGATAAATGGAAAATGGTTTGGGGGAAATTAATATATAGATAAAGATGGGTATATATATCTATGTAAGAAGATTAAAAAATGGTGGGACTATAATTTCTTGGGTACTCTGCATGAACGGATCCTATACAAACATTTATTAAAAATCCTATGAATAAAAATTCCCGAAAATAAAATTAAGTAAAAAATCACATATAGAGGATCCATATACAGTATATAGGAAAAAACATATATATAAAAATGGATATATATATATATAATATAACTCATCAAAAAGGCGTGCTCTGTTGCAGGGTTATTCAGAGAGATCCAAAAAGTCACTGCACATTCGGTGACTTTTCGTTCCCTGCACTTCGGGGCGAGTTGGCGATTCCAAGTTCGCCGACCCTGTGGTGTATTCAGCAAGCACCGCAGGACCCCCGTAGTGCAGGGAATACTCGCCGCAAACCCGCAGAACACTCGCCGAACACTCGCCGAACACTCACCGAAAAGCCGCAGAAACTGCGGCAAAAACCAAGCCCAACACGCCGCAAAAATCCGAGCAGCCGCCGATCACCAAGCCGACACGCAGACGAACGGGGTAAAAAAAACAAACAAACAGTTTGCTTGAAAGTTTGAAATTTGAAACGCTATTTGCAAAAAAACTACAGAACGAAAATGTCTGGAAATTACATATAAGATCCAATGAATGATAATAAAAAGGGCTGTTACAGAGAAGTGGAAAAAAAAAAAGGATTAAAAAAATGGAAAAAAAATTTTGACAAAAAATCTCCAAAAATACCTAAAAGATCCTAAAAAAATCTAAAAATAAAGAGACTTTTTACTGCAGAATAAATGATAAACTGTTTATTAGATATTGAATTAAAACTGGAATATTTTTAACATTGAAGCCTATGGGATTCGCTTGAATAAACCTGACGAATGAAACCACCGGACGGCAGGGCACTTCACTGACATTCCTCAGCTGTTCGGTGTTCTCTGAATAGACGAACCATTGCTTCTCTATGGGGGATTTCACTGCCCTTGAACAGGCGAATTGCCTGCTCTCTGAATAGCTGAAGGGCCCCGAAATGTCCCCGTTCACTGAATTTCAGTGTCCGGTTACATTTCGGCCACATTTCGCATCTCTCTGAATAACCCCCTTGGAATCTTTTATCTATTCAATAAAGATGAAGTCAGGAGAATTGACTGGAGAAGTGAAAAATCCAGGAAAAATTATCCCGTTTATCTCACTTTCCAAATCTGCTATTTGGTCTAGAATCTAGACTCTAGATTGTTCTCTTCTCCTGCTAATTCTCCTGAGTTTCCCCTTTTAGTGAATAGACCTGGTGAATCTTGATATATAAAAATATAAATGGAAAATTTATGTAAAAAAGGGACCATTAATATAAGGCTCATATGGAGAATATAAATATATATAAAGGTGAAATTCCACTTACTGGAAAGAGAGAGTCCTGTACTGAAGGAGGGGGAGGAAGGAGGATAAGCAAGAGACTACACATGTAAGAGCGTGAGTAGAAGGAGGGGAATGTGTCTAAAATCTAGGATAATTGAAAACTAATTTAGAAAATGATGGCGTTTGAAATCTATGTTGAGGCCATATGATTGTAAAGTCTTAAACATATAGATCAGAGTCATCTCTTATTTTTAGGGATGTGCGTTTCGGGTTTCGGAATTTTCACGAAATTTCCCGATTCGTGTTTTCGGATGCGGCCGAATTTCCGAAAATTTTTAGATCCGAAAACGGCAGATCCGAAAAGGTTTCCGAGCCGAAACGAAATATTTTCGGAATTTTCGAATGGACTTGAAATGTGTCAAATCGAAATTTATTGCTTTGAAACGAGAACAGACGTTCCGAAAAAACGAAAATTTCCGAAAATACGAAAAGTCGATACAAAAAACGAGCAAAGTGACACGAAAATACGAAAAACGGTCGAAATTCCGAAAACATGTACAATTCGGAAAAACGAAAATTTCCGAAATTACGAAACGTCGATACAAAAAACGCACAAAGTGACACGAAAATACGAAAAATGGTCGATATTCCGAGAAAAAAATGTACACGAAAAACGAATCGAGCCGAACCGAATCGAAACAGAAATCGGTCGAAACGAGCCGAATCGAAAAGTTTAAAAATCCGAAAAATCAAACCGAATCGAACCGAAAAAAAAATCGGTGCACATGCCTACTTATTTTCCTAGTAGTAAATTCATATTGCCTCCTCTTTTCAGTAGTTTGATTTTTTTTCAGTCCCATAAATGATAGGCCCTTAGAATCACAGCTATTATGTAATTTTAAATGTAGGAAGTGTAACGGGGGGAGTAGCGCCCACTAGAGAGTAGCGGAGTGTAGATCCTTATGGACTGATAAATCTTTTTGACGTTTAAACACTGATTGGCATATACAGAAATATACACTTGAGGCAGCGAGGATGAACCAAACACTGAGTTGCTACTAAGCACTAAAGGTTTCGAGACCGATAGACTACTTAGAGCACGTTCAGAAATACACAGATAAGTCAGGCAGTTGGTGAATTGCGCGTACTGCAGGGCAGTCAGGAAAGAAGCTGCTTTAACGTTTTCTGATAATCGGGAGCAGATCAGCGGTACCTTCAGATAGTCAGGGACAACACATACACCTCGGGGTCTGTCGTAAGTACAGTAACGAGTATTGTTGCTGGTGAGCGCACACTGACCAGGAGCTGCAAATAAGCGGTACCTCTCGATCGCAGTTCTTATCAATATGTGTGGCTGGAGAACATGAGTCCTGGGTTGGGTATAGGCAGGGCCGGCGCTAACGTAAGGCGGCACAGGCGGCCGCCTTACTGTCTGGTGTCCTGCCAGTGTGAGGGGCGCCGGCCCGGGGTGTAATCGGTCATCCGATTCGGATGACCGACCCCCGAGATTTGGCCGGGGGTTGAGGGACCCAGATGCCGGGCAGCGCGAGAGCGCCTGCCCGGTCTTGAACAGTCTGTCCTGTGAAGTGGATGCGGCTGTGTGCGTGCGCAGCCGGTCACGTGGTCCGGCTAATCAGGTGGTACTGAGTCTCAGTACCACCTGACTGGCCAGACCGCGTGACCGGCTGCGCACGCACACAGCCGCATCCACTTCACAGGACGGACTGTTCAAGATCGGGCAGGCGCTCCCGCGCTGCCCGGCATCTGGGTCCCTCAACCCCCTGCCGGAGCTGGGGCAACAATCCAGGTGAGAGCTGGGGGCAAATCCATGACCTGGGGGCAAATCCATGTGCTGGGCAAATCCATGACCTGGGGGCAAATCCATGACCTGGGGGCAAATCCATGACCTGGGGGCAAATCCATGAGCTGGGCAAATCCATGAGCTGGGCAAATCCATGACCTGGGGGCAAATCCATGACCTGGGGGCAAATCCATGAGCTGGACAAATCCATGACCTGGGGGCAAATACATGAGCTGGGCAAATCCATGACCTGGGGGCAAATCCATGAGCTGGGCAAATCCATGTGCTGGGCAAATCCATGACCTGGGGGCAAATCCATGACCTGGGGGCAAATCCATGAGCTGGGCAAATCCATGACCTGGGGGCAAATCCATGAGCTGGGCAAATCCATGACCTGGGGGCAAATCCATGACCTGGGGGCAAATCCATGAGCTGGGCAAATCCATGACCTGGGGGCAAATCCATGAGCTGGGCAAATCCATGTGCTGGGCAAATCCATGACCTGGGGGCAAATCCATGACCTGGGGGCAAATCCATGAGCTGGGCAAATCCATGACCTGGGGGCAAATCCATGAGCTGGGCAAATCCATGACCTGGGGGCAAATCCATGAGCTGGGCAAATCCTTGAGCTGGGGGCAAATTCATGTGTGAGCTGGGGGCTCTCTGCTCCTCTAGATTGTAAAATCCGGGGTGCCCTCTGCTCCTCTAGATTGTAAAATCCGGGGTGCCCTCTGCTCCTCTAGATTGTAAGCTCCTGGGTGTCCTCTGCTCCTCTAGATTGTAAGCTCCTGGGTGCCCTCTGCTCCTCTAGATTGTAAGCTCCTGTGAGCCGGGCCTCTGCTCCTCTAGATTGTAAGCTCCTGTGAGCCGGGCCCTCTGTAAATTCTCGTGAGTCGGGCTCTCTGCTAAAACACCTTATCTTCTGTAAGTGCCCCTCCCGAGACTAGTCTCTGGATCCGCCCCTGCCTGGGATTGGAAGGGGGCAATGAGAGGGAGGGGACAACAAGCACCACGTGGTTCCCTGCCTGGCCTTGCTTCCCGAATCCAATCACAGGCGAGCGGGAAAGGTGCGTGTGCACGTGTGCATCACATGCCTGGCCAGCGCCAGCGGCCGCTCGCACCAGTCGCTCGAGACGTGACGTCACGTGTCACACGAGGGGGACGCAGAGAGCGATGGTGGCGGTGCCTAGCTTAAGCTAAGCCTAAAAAATTGTTGCTACTAAAAAACCTACTACCTGGTCTGGTCCCTGATTGTCCCTGGTGGTCTGGTCTCTCGTCTCACTCCCTCCCTGACTGCCTGAGAGTGTGGACTGAGTAGAACTAGAACGCCAGCGGGCGACGGGGGGGCCTGCAGTGCCAAGGTGAGGCAGCAGAAGTCAGCAGGCAGCAGTGAGCAGTGCTGTGCACACTGTCACAGTCAATCAGACACAGTCAGCTGAGCAGAGAGGTAAGAGACTCGCTGGGGAAAATTTATACCATAAATAATACCCATATGAGCAGCTGGGGGCCGCAAATATACCCATACATGAGCTGGGGGCCGCAAATATATACCCATACATGAGCAGGGGGCCGCAAATATACCCATATGAGCAGCTGGGGGCCACAAATATACCCATACATGAGCTGGGGGCCGCAAATATATACCCATACATGAGCAGGGGGCCGCAAATATACCCATATGAGCAGCTGGGGGCGCAAATATATACCCATACATGAGCTGGGGGCCGCAAATATATACCCATACATGAGCAGGGGGCCGCAAATATACCCATATGAGCAGCTGGGGGCCGCAAATATATACCCATACATGAGCTGGGGGCCGCAAATATACCCAAATATGTTGTTCCTACAGTCTGACAAATGTAACTACTGCCTTTCCAGAAGAAAGACAGTGTTTATATAAGTCCATAAAGACAGCACTGGTGGCTGTCCCCCAATCAGTGACTCACAACACTGCTAAAGGTTGTCCTTGCAAGACCAACTTTAAGCATCCTTTAATCTCTGCGTCACGACACCGAACACTCACGATAGAGATTATTATGCATCTCTATCCTGATTGGCTTGACATGACGGGGGGGGGGCACCAAAACAGACCTTCGCCTGACTAGGCAAAAAAGCTTGCACCGGCCCTGGGTATAGGAAACTAAAGAGGCCACAGACAAGACCTACCGCTGACAAGGGACACTTCCCCAGTAACGTGTAAACACCCCAGCGGCAAGCATGGGGATAAACCACCAAAACACCACACAGGCGATCGTAATCCAGCAGCAGGAGAATAGTCAAAATCAAGCCGGGTCAAATAACAGGAGCAGGGATCGTATCCAGAAAACGGGTTGGCAACAGAGAGACAATAATAACGAACGGTAAGCGAAGCAGGAATCAGACTCAACGACAGAGCGACGAGGCAACTCCTCGTGCCCTGTTTTAAACCCAGCGGCTCCTTGTGACCATGCCAGGCCCCGCCACCTCGGACGCCGCTCGACCATTCCCCAGTGCTGGCAGCCGGCCAGCTCTTGGCACAGGACCTTGCCCAGACCCCCCCAGGCAGTGCAGCAGGGGCTGAGTACATGACAGGAAGACACCATGGCCAGTATTACATAGCTGGTGCTAACTTAAGCAGAGCTTTTGTAAACTTACCAGATCCATTATAGTCTGAGGGGTTGTTAAGTTTACAACAGCTCTGGTTAAGTTAGAACCAACTTTGTAATACAGCCCTATGTTTGTCAAAACCCTTCTTTATGATTCTAAGGTGCTCTTGAAATCTTACTTTGAGAGATCCTGAGGTTTTGCCGATGTATTTAAGTCCGCAGGGGCATATAAGAAGGTAGATTACGTTGTGCGAAAAGCAAGTAATGACTTCCTTAGTTTTGTGCTGAACGTGTTCTGATTCCATTTCTGTAAAAATTCTCTTTTTATTTCCTGTGGTTCGACAACTTAGACAATTCCCGCAGCCATGAAAACTATTCGAGATTCCAGATAGATGTTTCTCTTGAGTTTCGGTTTGATATTCACTATGTACTATACCAAAAATCAGCAGGCCACACCAGGAGCTTGACCATATAAAAATATTTATTATGGAGCGGCCATAATAAATACTTTTATATGGTCAAGCTCCTGGTGTGGCCTGCTGATTTTTGGTATACACTATTGGTGGACTGTGAATCCCAGACAGTGGAGTACCCGGGCGCTGACCCGGCATTTGGTGAGTCCCCCTGTGTTAGCCACGCTGTGTTTGACTTCACTAGGTACTATAGGAATACTGCTTGACTCCTCTAGTTCCCGGAAGCAGTACCTGTTTAGATTACAGTATATTAGTATTCTATTTATTTATTTCTCTAGTCAGAAAGATTTCTGTTTGAGGCACTGATATTTACCACTTTTCCCCTGTCTTTCACTACAGTTACTTTTAGGACAAGGGTTACGGTTACTTTTACAGTGAGGGTTGGAGTTCCTTTTAGGGTTAGGGTTAGAGTTCCTTTTAAGGTTAACAATAGGGTTACTTATAGTGTTACATTTTCTATTTCTGTTTGTTTTATGATTGGGGTTACTTTTATAGTTATTTTTATGTCTAGGGTTAGAGTTACTTATAGTGTTACATTTTCTATTTCTGCTTGTTTTATGATTGGGGTTACTTTTATAGTTATTTTTATGTCTAGGGATAGAGTTTATTTTCTTTACCACTAGGTTTAGGGTTAGCAAAAGTGTTAGGGTTTCTATTTTTGCCTGTTTTATGAGCAATTGTGGTTCAACCGGTATAGGAGGGGAGTCATTATCATTGAGTAGGGCTGTAATACTTATTTATCATTCATTAGTGATAATTGCTCCATTTTATTATGGCCCAGGATGCATAGATGTACCATAAGGTGCTGACCAATTATAGTCATAACAGGAATCATGGCTCAGCTTTGAATAGTAGCTCGGCTGTCAGCATTTTCTATGTCAGAAACAGTTAAGGCTAGGGTCAGACTAATGCATTTTTCGCGTTGTCCATGAAAAAGTGCGTTCGAACAAATTGGCGCATTTTTTCACGGAATACGCGATAGCGGTCATACGATGCGCATTTTCATCCGTGATTTTGTACGGATCATCAATAAAACACTTTTTGTGTCTGAACGTTATGTTGGCCGGACATTAGCAGCGTCTGACGTCTCCTATTCACGCACACACGCCGCTAGCGGACGCAGCGCACTCTGTACGTCAGTACTAGCGGTTCGACGTTCTCGAAAAAATGCGTTCGTTGCCACTTGCGTTGCGCAGCTGCACTTTTGTGTGGCCGTTCTTCGTATGCTGCCCGGCATTGGACGTCATTTGCTGCTAGCACGGCTGTGATTTAGTGCTGCTAAACGCACCTTAATACTGCGTTAGTCTGACCCTAGCCTAACATAGCTCATTTGCAAATACTGACAGAAATAGATCCCATACAGGGTTATTCAAAGAGCTCCAAATTGTGGCCGAAAGATAACCGAGCAGTGAAATTCAGCGTACGGTTACCTTTCCTATTCAGAGAGCAGGCAGTTCGCCAAATGTTGGCGAATTGCCTGCACATACGGTGCCTGTTCGGTGCCTGTTCGAGGGCAGTGAAATCCCAATAGCTTCGTCTATTCAGAGAACAAAAACCAGCAGTGAAAAGTTGCCGAATTGCCCTGCTGTTCGGTGGTTTCATGCGGCAGATTTATTCCGGCGAATCCCATAGGCTTCAATGTTAAAAATATTCCCTTTTTAATTCAATATCTAATAAACGGTTGATCATAATATTCTGCAGTAAAAAGTCACTTTATTTATAGATTTTTTTAGGATCTTTTAGGCATTTTTCGGTATTTTTCTGCGATATATATATATATTTTTTTTAATTTCCTTTTTTAAATAGTTTTTTATATTTTTGTAACAGCCCTTTTTATTATCATTCATTGGATCTTATATGTAAATTTCAGGCATTTTCGCTCAGTAGCTTCTTTGCAAACAGCGTTTCACTTTTCAAACATTCAAGCGTACAGTTTTTGTTTTTTTCACTCCATTCTTCTGCGGTGTCGGCTTTTTCCAGCGGCTGCTCTGCGCTATGATCGGCTGCTCGGGTTTCTCTGGCATGTTCGGCGGGATTAATCCAGATGTTTTTGCTTGTTTTGGTGTGCCTTCGCCTGGTTTTGCGGTGAGTTTTCGGCGGGTTTGCGGCGACTTTTCCCTGCATTATAGCGGCCCTGTGGTGCTTGCTGAATACACCGCAGGGTCGCCGAAATGGGATCGCCGAATCGCACTGAATTGAAGAGAACGAAAAGTCACCGAACGTGCAGTGACTTTTCGATTCTCTTTCAATAACCCTGATAGTTTTTGGTTGGATGGGGTTTAATTTTAACCAAAGAGAAAATAAAAATCTCAGCTCCCACAGAGCAAGGGTAATCCTAGATTCACTGAAAAGCAGAAACTGTTGATGTGTACAGGGAAATATGTAGCAGTTTCATCTAACTCTGCCGCATTGCTGGGATAATAAACTAAAATACACATAATTAATCAATATGGCCAATGTCTACTACATTCAGTTCTAGACACAAAGCCAATGGAAATATCACCACAAGGGTAGACTCAGGGGCGGATCCAGAGACTAGTCTCGGGAGGGGCACTGACAGAAAATAAGGTGTTTTAGCAGAGAGCCCGACTCACGAGAATTTACAGAGGGCCCGGCTCACAGGAGCTTACAATCTAGAGGAGCAGAGGGCCCGGCTCACAGGAGCTTACAATCTAGAAGAGCAGAGGGCACCCAGGAGCTTACAATCTAGAGGAGCAGAGGGCACCCAGGAGCTTACAATCTAGAGGAGCAGAGGGCACCCAGGAGCTTACAATCTAGAGGAGCAGAGGACACCCAGGAGCTTACAATCTAGAGGAGCAGAGGGCACCCCGGATTTTACAATCTAGAGGAGCAGAGAGCCCCCAGCTCACACATGGATTTGCCCCCAGCTCATGGATTTGCCCCAGCTCATGGATTTGCCCCAGCTCACACATGGATTTGCCCCCAGCTCACACATGGATTTGCCCAGCTCATGGATTTGCCCCCAGCTCATGGATTTGCCCAGCTCATGGATTTGCCCCAGCTCATGGATTTGCCCAGCTCATGGATTTGCCCCCAGCTCATGGATTTGCCCCCAGCTCATGGATTTGCCCAGCTCATGGATTTGCCCCCAGCTCATGGATTTGCCCAGCTCATGGATTTGCCCCCAGCTCATGCCCCAGCTCATGGATTTGCCCAGCTCATGGATTTGCCCCCAGCTCATGGATTTGCCCCCAGCTCATGGATTTGCCCAGCTCATGGATTTGCCCCCAGCTCATGGATTTGCCCAGCTCATGGATTTGCCCCCAGCTCATGGATTTGCCCAGCTCATGGATTTGCCCCCAGCTCATGGATTTGCCCAGCTCATGGATTTGCCCCCAGCTCATGGATTTGCCCAGCTCATGGATTTGCCCCCAGCTCATGGATTTGCCCAGCTCATGGATTTGCCCAGCTAATGGATTTGCGCCCAGCTCATGGATTTGCCCCCAGCTCATGGATTTGCCCCAGCTCATGGATTTTCCCCCAGCTCATGGATTTGCCCAGCTCATGGATTTGCCCCCAGCTCATGGATTTGCCCCAGCTCATGGATTTGCCCAGCTCATGGATTTGCCTCCAGGTCATGGATTTGCCCCCAGCTCATGGATTTGCCCAGCTCATGGACTTGCCCAAGGTCATGGATTTGCCCCCAGCTCATGGATTTGCCCAGCTCATGGATTTGCCCCAGGTCATGGATTTACCCCCAGCTCATGGATTTGCCCAGCTCATGGATTTGCCCCAGGTCATGGATTTGCCCCCAGCTCATGGATTTGCCCAGCTCATGGATTTGCCCCAGGTCATGGATACTGCCCCAGCTTGTGGATTTGCCCCCAGCTCATGGATTTGCCCCCAGCTCATGGATTTGCCCAGCTCATGGATTTGCCCCCAGCTCATGGATTTGCCCAGCTCATGGATTTGCCCCAGCTCATGGATTTGCCCAGCTCTCACCTGGATATTGCTCCAGCTCCGGCAGGGGTTGAGGGGACCCAGATGCCGGGCAGCGCGGAGTGCCTGCCCGGTCCTGAAGAGTCCGTCCTGTTGAAGGGGATGCGGCTGCGTGGCGTGCGTGCGCAGGTCACGCGGTCCGGCCAGTTAGGTGGTACAGAGACTCAGTACCACCTGATTAGCCGGACCACGTGACCGGCTGCGCCTGCACGCAGCCGCTTCCCTTTAACAGGACGGACTCTTCAGGACCGGGCAGGCACTCCGGCGCTGCCCGGTATCTGGGTCCTCGGCTCAAATCTCGGGGGGGGGGGCAATTGCCCCGTTGCCCCCCCCTGGATCCGCCCCTGGGTAGACTTTAATTTCAGAATTGCCATTCTTCGTATAAGGAAGGAAATGTTATTATGTTGAAATAAGCATTTCCCTGTTGTACAGAGTACCGATTGTTGCTTTTCATATGCTATGTCACAACTCCATTATTTGCACATCTACAGCTGCTCAAATTTCAAAGGGCAGAAATCAAGTTTTTGTCTGTACATATATATATATTCAATTTATTTTTTTAAATAAACGGTATTCCAAGTTTAAACATTAATCACTGTGACCCTGCTAGGTGTAGTTTATAAGTACATGAAATATACTGTATATATTTTTCATAATATGTGCATACAGAACCTACATACTCGATCAAAACAAACAGAACAACCTGTAACACTTCCCACGATTAAAACAAACAAAAGTGCCCTGGCCTTGATTTGTCCCACGCAGTTGCCACATTTACCGTAATCGACCCAAAAGAACACAGGGTTCGGTCTTGTTATTATTCTAAATGACCATTACATGTACTGAGGTAAAAATGTTATAAATTAATGACTGGTAATTTTTAAGATTTTTAAAGGGACACTACCACTTACATAAGCTGTAACTAGATTACTTGCGCATTACAAACAAAACCACCTTATAAAACACGTGCTGCTGTTTTTTCCCTTTGTTTGACGTAATTGCATGTAAAAAAAAAAGGAAAAATAAATAAGGTTTGGATCTCTTGTTTCCATTTTGTGTATTTTACCAATGATGCAACATTTACCAACAGCTTTGCTTTTGGGTTCTTGTTCATTTAATCTACATTATTTAACAGTTAATGAGGTGGAGGAGGGAATGTTTAGATAAGGCAGCAGGGACATTGTTCTTTAGGCTGAGATAAGAGATGGCAGCTGATTGAGATATGACAGGGAGCTTAAAAGACTTCTGCATTACCATTTGGTGATATTCTTTGAATACATCCCACATAATACAATGATGTGAGTTAGCGATTGACCCATAGACTCCGCTACATGGCCAATGCCACACCATGAGGACCAAGTGAGGTAAAGACATTGTGGGGATGGAGCAGTGTACAACACCAAAGATCACACAATGGATGCACCCAGTGACACATATAGAGTTAAATGTGTTCTTAACTAAACAAGGGAAAAACATGTAAGATATCAGCTGCATAAAAAAAAAAAGGATATTTCATTTTTTGGTGGTAGCGGCCCTTTAAACAAAGTATAATTCTGATTACGCTAAAATATACATATGCCATATACAGTATGTTCCTTATACAGCATATAGATGTTTTTCCCAAGACACTTTGGCACCCAATAATATTACCAAAAGAATTACTTACAATTAAACTTTAACCATTGACTTTATAATGTTGTCCATCATTAGAGAGATGCTCTAAAGTAACTGTAAAAAACAGGTATACACAACATCTAATAATTACACATGACATGACTGTAAGGAGTATACTATAATATCCAATATTGTGACACAGGATACACATGTTTGCCCTATTTCACTAGCTTAGGTTATGGTTGGTTGGGTCTTACAGGGTTATTCAAAGAGATTCGAAAAGTCACTGCACGTTCGGTGACTTTTCGTTCTCTTCAATTCGGTTCCTTTTGCCGATCCCATTTCGGTGACCCTGCGGTGTATTCAGCAAGCACCACAGGGTCCCTGAATTGCAGGGAAAAGCTGCCGCAAACCTGACGAAAACTAACCGCAAAACCCACCGAATGCACGCCGAAAACAAGCAAAAACATCTGGATTAACCTTAAAAAAACCCGAGCAGGAGCCGATCGCACGCAGCGAAGCAGCCGAACAGGAGCCGAATCACACAGAGCTGAAGCAGCTGAGACGCAGAGGAGGCAGTGAATAAATTAGCAAAACCGTTTGTATGAATCTGTGAAAATGAAACGCTGTTTGCAAAGAAACTACTGAGCGAAAATGTCTGAAATTTGCATATGAGGTCCAGGGAATGATAATAAAGACGGCTGTTACAGAAAAAATAAGTAAACTTAAAAAAAAAAAATCAAAAAAAAATCGGACTTTTAAAAAAAAAAAAATTAAGAAAAATGCTTAAAGTATCCTAAAAAATCTATAAATAAAGAGACTCTTTACTGCAGAATTTTATAATGAACGGTTTATTAGATATTGAATTAAAACGGGAATATTTTTAACATTGAAGCCTATGGGATTCTCCTGAATAAACCTGCCGAATTAAACCACCGAATGGCAGGGCATTTCGGGAACCTTTCACTGCTGGTTTGTGTTCTCTGAATAGCTGAAGCAGTGCTTTTTCACGGGGATTTCACTGCCCTCAAACAGGCACCGAACAGGCACCGTATGTGCAGGCAATTCGCCAGGATTTGGCGAATTGCCTGCTCTCTGGATAGCCGAATGGCCAGGAAAGGTTTCTCAAGCAATTCGGATCTCTTTGGATAACCCTGTAAGTTTAATACATTGTTTAGGGATAAAGTAGACTAAGGTTTAGGGATAATGGTTTGTTAGGGTTAGGTAGTGTACATCCTTATTAGCTAGAGGTTATCCATAGTATTGCTAATGGTATATGTTGTCTAATGCTCTTAATCCTAACGCAAATTCTAAATCCCAAATTCTAAATCCCAAATTCACAATATATACTTCCAATTACCAACCTAGGGCTGTATTCCAACCATGGTGTAAACTTAACCAGAGCTGTTGTAAACCGACAAACTCTACATACTCTACTACTCTATGTAGTCAATAACCATTGATGAAATAATGTGAGCTTGGAGTTAACAATGAGATTTGATGTCAGCCTTGCTTACATTGATTGGTCTGTGCATATGGCTGCCTAGAATGGTGCTATGGGTTAACTTCAAGTGGAGAGTTATGCTTTGGAAAGGACTACATATTTATGATTACATAGTTGTTTTGACAACAATCTACTCTTATGATGGACTGAACATGACAATGTAATTATTAATGATTGAATAAAAAGGTTTTCAGTTTCTATACCACACTCTGTTGCGTAGGGCCCACAGGCACCCTTTGTCAAGGGCTCCCACATGGATTTGGGCCATACCTGTATAGAATAAAACCTCAGTCTATATTATTTTGCAGTGGAGCAAATAGTTAAACTTCTTTTTTGTGCATCCCCAGGCTTTCCCTTGCTGTTTGGAAGAGGCCATCTTGAACTCCTTCACACATGGTTAAATATACTCAATGTTCAAAAGCTCCTGCAGGAACCAAACAGGTATGGTCATATTCTGGACAATGCAAATGAAATTTGTTTACAAATAGACTCCCCAAATTTTCTGCAGGGTGGAACTGTCATCATTGAAGTTGTTTGAACTGCTTGGAGATCTTTTTTTTTTTTTTTTTAGAAAGGATTTTACCAGGAAGGATACATTAAGATTTCTCTCGTTTTCAAGTATGTCCTGGGTGGCAAGTATGTACCGTTAGGTGTCTTGCCCAAGGACACTTACTGGAGAGGTGCTCGTCGGGATTGAACCCATGTCTCCACAGGCTCTCTCCATGCAGAGCGGTGATGTTACCTCTACTCCACCCTGCCGTTTTCATTCTACAGAATAAGTAATCTCAGATCATAGTATTATACATATAGTAACACTTTTTGGCCAGCAGGGGGAGTCATTTGCCTGTCAAATAAGCTTATTGTCTCTGAAATGTATTTTATGAAAATTACATTACATTTTTAACTGTCTACACTGCAAAGTTGTTTTCCATAAATCTATTGGGTCCCGGCAGTGGTTTAATGGAAAACAACTTGATAGTGAAGGGGTTACGTCAGAGATGTCAAACTCTGGCCCCTCAGAAGTTACTGAACGTCAATTTTCATGATTCTCTGGCCATCTATTGCATTGAAGAAATTCTTGGAATTGTAGTCATCAACATCTGGGGTGTGGGATGAGTTTGACAGCCATGGGTTAAGTGTTAAGTCCTCTTTGAGGGCAGCATTATTTATATAAATCTGAGTCGCAGAAATCAGCACAGAACACCGATTTTGAGGCATTTTGGTTGTGACATTACAAATATGATGTAAGATACAGTACATATAAAAATGTCCATAATTAACATATCAATAACCTGCAACATATTTTAGTCAAATATTGGATTTTAAGGCACAGTCATGAGTCTTGTGAATACAAGTATGCATCCTGAGGACTACTAAATTACTTTAGGGATTATGTGTAAAAACAATATGTAAAATTTAGTTTGTTTATAAGAATTTGTTTTGAGTTATAGTGAACATGTTCCTACATCTACAGAAACACATTGAGCCGCATTCCAAACTGAACATTAAAATATTATGTGGCATGCAGAAGTGTGTGCAGCCCACATATTATTGTGTGCACCCATAGAACATATATTACTTACAAACTGTAAATTACTACAAACTGATAAATTCAATGCTCTTAAACCATGAAGCCAATTAGGCACATACTAAAATTTTATGCAAGGACCAAAAGAGACATTATTATTATTATTGTCATCATTTATATAGCGCCAACAGTTTCCGCAGCGCTTTACAATAAACAAAGGGAACGAGATAAGCGGACATATGATGGAAACAACAGGTGTAGAGGGTCCTCCTCATAGGAGTTTACAGTCTAGAGGGATTGGGGGTTGAGGAAGACAAGAGGAATTTTACAAGATAGCGGGATCATTAGTGCCAGTGGTATGGGAATGGTGGGGTCATAGAAGCAATTTCAATCATGTGTGAGTCGATCTTACGATCTTATGCAGGGGGATGAGTTGCATCAGTGATGTGGTACGCTAATCTGAAGAGATGGGTTTTGAGGGATTTCTTAAAGGCCTGAAGATTAGGGGAGAGTTTGATAGGGCGAGGCAATTCATTCCACAGGACTGGTGCTGCCCTTGAAAAGTCTTGGAAGCAAGAGTTGGCTGTGCGCGTATAGACAGAGTTGTCTGAATGGGATGTGCTTGCGGAGTAATGAAGAAATGTAGGGAGGAGAAGAGTTATTGAGCGATTTGAATGTGAGCATCAGTATTTTAAACTGTATCCTGAAACGCACAGGAAGCCAATGGAGGGACCGGCAGAGGGGGGAGGTGCAAGAGGTGCGTCTGGTGAGAAAAATAATCCTGGCACCTGCATTCATTACAGATTGCAAAGGGGCAATACGGGAGTTGGGGAGGCAAATAAGGAGCGAGTTGCAGTAGTCAAGTCGTGAAATGACAAGCGCATGGACCAGCACCTTTGCGGTATCTTGTGTGAGAAAGGGGCAGACACGGGCAATGTTTTTGAGTTGAAAGTAACAGGATTTGGTCACTGTCTGGATGTGGGGAGAGAACGTTAGGTCGGAATCAAAAGTGACACCAAGGCAGCAAGTTTGAGACGTCGGGCTAATCGGTGTTCCATTTACTTGTAGAGCGATAGGCGGTATTGGGTTCTTCTTAGAGGGAGGGATGATGAGAATTTCAGTTTTGGCAAGATTGAGTTTAAGGAAGCGGGAAGCCATCCAATTTGAGACAGCAGAGAGACAGTCAGTGACTCAATCCAGGAGAGCCGGAGAGAGATCTGGGGAAGAGAGGCATATTTGAGTGTCTTCAGCGTATAGGTGGTACTGTTTTCCTAGAGAGGCCGTGTAGATTGAAAAAAGTAGAGGGCCCAGTATTGACCCGTGGGGCACCCCAACAGAGACAAAGACATGTGTGACCAATTCACCCCTTCCCCTTGCACAAGACTATTTGGATATGGTTAATAATGTTGTGCTTCATATTGCCTCTGCAGCTGTCAGGTGTGTGGAGGGGTTCAAGCCCAACGTGCAGTAAACAAGGGGAAAACAGGTATGGGAGTAAACAAAGAGGGTTTATTAGAACAAATGACAAGATAAACAAGGTATAACTTCTAAGATCAGAGAGGATGGAAGCGAGAAGGGCCAATGGAGAGACAGAGGTGAGAAGGGGCACAGGAGAGATGGAAGCGACAAGGGGCACAGGAGAGACGGAGGCGACAAGTGGCACAGGAGAGATGGAAGTGAGGATGGCAGGATAAACAGAGATGAGTATGGGCACAGGATAGACAGAGGCATGGATGGACACAGATCAAACAGAGGCAAGGATGGGCACAGGATAAACAGAGGCGAGGATGGGCACAGGATCAGGTATGGTGGAGCAGAGCTGGTATGCGAAGCTGGTCATGTAAGCAGTGCAGGTCTGGTAAGCGATACAGCTCCAGTAAGTGGTGCAGGTGTGGTAAACGGTGCAGGTCTGTATAGCGATGCAGGCCTGGATATTGGTGCAGGTTTAGATACCGCTGCAGGTCTTGTAAGCGGTGCAGGTCTGTATAGTGATGCAGGCCTGGATATTGGTGCAGGTCTAGATACCGCTGCAGGTCTTGTAAGCGGTGCAGGTCTGGTAAGCGGTACAGGCCCGGGTAGACAAATGGCTAAGAACAAAAGAGAGGAGCCTTAGGATATCCACCTCACTTAGTGATTTCTCACTTAATGCTGAAACATAGGTAGAGGGGTGTGACCTCCTTTTAAAGGAAGTCAGGAGTGGCTTCAGACAGGTGTGCCTGGCTCTCTGGATCCTGGATCCATGGAAACCAGAGAATTAGGCTGATGCTAGAGTCACTGGGTTACAACACCAATGCCAATCTTGGCCCTCTTGCAGCGCCACCGGCTAGGGCTGTGACAGCAGCTCTGTTTTTTCAGGTTGAGTGTTAACATGCTTTTGCCTGTGAGAACTGCGGGACACACCGAATTAGTATTAGGATGAGAAAACTGAGATGCTTCTTATTCTTTATACAATCAGAGAAAAAGGGAAAAAAATTCCAGTAAAAATTGTTGTGAATGCAAAATCACTAGAGTAGAAAGTAATTAAAACAATACATGCCATTTGGCTCCCTTGCCACTCATACCATATCTGTCATTTATTCTTTCTAATCAAAGCAGGCATTGATTCTTACTCCTAGCAGTGTTGGCACTTGCGATAAAAATATACCCAGAATACTTGTGCTATTGTGTGCACGTTAGTCATATTTCCTCAAACTAGTATTCACATGTCACTGTTAAACTTTGAAAATGTCCCCATCATTTGTATAACATATCCAACCTTAGAACATTCAGTAAAATATATGACACACCAAAAATATGTGCTTTGAATCCCATATAACCACATGCTAATTGCTAAACAAAATCACAGAAGGTTTAAGTTTACTTAAATGGCCATTAAAGTTTTAAGCCCACTTGCCATTGTCAAAGCAAACCCCTGAAGATGGGAAATAATTTCAATCTACAGCCTTCTGCCACATTAAGGTCAGAGACTAAGGCTAGGGTCAAACGAAAGCATTTTTACACGCGAACGTCAAAAAGTGCGTCCAAATGCATTGACGTATTTTTTCACGGAATGCGCGACAACAGTCATACGATGCGCAATTTTTGTGCGTGATTTTGTACGGATCCAAATCAGGAAACTTTGGGTGTCTGGACGTTATGTTGGCCGGACATGAGCAGCGTCTGACATCTCCTAATCACACACACACGCCGCTAGCGGACGCAGTGCACTTTGTACGTCAGTACTAGCGGTTCTACGTTCCCGAAATAATGTGTTCAAATTCCACTTGCGTTGCACGGCCGGACTTTTGTGCGACCGTACTTCGTATATTGGCTGTCATTGCCCGTCATTTGCTGCTACTGCGGCCGTGATTAAGTGCGCCAGAACGCACGTTAAAAGTGCTCTGGTCTGACCCCAGCCTAAATAGTGGGTTTATTTATAACAGAAATTAACAATTCCCATTTTGGGAGCATGGCCTTTCCAATGATACCAAACCTGAACATGGTATATGTAAATAAATAAAATAAATAAAACATTTATTTTATTAAAATACAAGTTTTTTATTTTTTATAATGCAGCACTATTGTGCACTTTTCAATTATAATGTGAACAATGATGCTGCACGAACTCACCTTCTCATTTCCCACGATGAAAAATTACTTTTTTAAGTTTTAGTTTAATTATATCGTGTGTACTAGGTTCCCAATTAAAATTTTTTTTTCAAGAGTGCCCCATAGAATATATAACCACAAAGGCTCGGATGATAAAATGTGAAATAAATAATTTTACAAGCTGTAAATGATTGAAATCTGCATGGAAATTCAGATTTTGTTACATTTTTTGTTATAGCATGCTGACAGGACATGATGTATACATATAATAATGATATATTCTGAATCTGCTGAGTCTGCCGTAAAACGGATATATAATTTGTCTGGGTCCTACAATAAAACGTAGCTTCAAATCGCATTTAAACATGATGAGCAGAAAACGGTCAAAATGAGGTCAGCCTACAGAGGTGAAATGGCTCAGCAGTAAAGGGGTTAAATATCATAAATGTCGAAACGATTATGTTTATTGTCCCTTTAAATCATCAATATGTTGTGTTTAGGTTTGTCTAGTAATTTTGGAGTTTTATTTTATTATTTTTCACTGATCACAAACTCATTTCTGTCATTTTGTTTTCGTAACACTTAACCCTTTCCAGAATGTTAATGGGATTATTTATTTTATATGTATTTGGTGAATATCACTCTATTTCAAAGTTACTTAATCAAATTTAGTTGGTTTTGTGGGATTTTGACTGTATATTAAATGAGTTCCGGAAATATGTTTCAAAAGTCATGAGAAGGGTTAATGTCCACTAAGATGTAATCAGTGTGCCAATACTGAGGGTCAACACCTCTGTTTACTCCTCCTCTTGTTCATGTTCTGACCTTTGAGCAACTCCCTGGCCAATGTCTCCAACATTCCTGCTGCCCAACTAAAGCACATAAAATGACAGGACAGCCAGTGTTTGCTTCATTTGCGAACTCAGTCAGACAAGTGCAGGGTTCAGCACAACCTGCAACCATGTCATGGATACACAAGCAAAGCTTACTGCTGCTCCTGTCCTTGTTTCTCACATCAAGCACATTGGCTGTAAGTATATTAAAATTCATAAATGGTGACTTGTGAGTAAATCGAGGAGATAATTTGTCTTTAATTTAAAAACAAATTTTTTTTTACGATCATAAATTTTTTTTTACTTGTTTTGCTTTTATATTACTGTTTTATCCAACATACTCTTCATTTTTAACACTTAAGTGTAATCACCCAAATAAAAATATGTAATTCTATAGAGAAGCAATGTGTAAAATATTTAATTTTAAAGAAGTATAAATTGTATTTGAATTGATTATATATATATATATATATATATTATCCAAAAGTCCAGCAACACCTTTCAAAATAAAACAGCAAAAGGAGAGGTGCTAGACCTGTATGCAATATAGAAAATCCAACAGATGGCCGCGCTCAAATCAAAAAATAAAATAACAAAATTTATTAAAGCATATTTATAAAGCAAGTCCCCTTGCTTTTTAAATATGCTTTCATAAATTTTGTTATTTTATTTTTTGCCGAGTGCGGCCATCTGTTGGAATATATATATATAAAGTTCAAAAATAGGACACACTCCAGGATTTAGGTGAAAAAAAGTTAAAATCGATGATTTATTCAAAGTACATTTAAAAAATGCGTGCCCATTGGCACTCGCGAGTGCCAATGGGCACACATTTTTTAAATGTACTTTGAATAAATCATCGATTCTAACTTTTTTTCACCTAAATCCTGGAGTGCGTCCTATTTTTGACCTTTGTACCATACTATTGGATTTTTTGCACCCAGGTAATACCATTATTAACGTGGTTTATGCAGGTTGCCACCGGTTTTTATATATATATATATATATATATAAGAAACCAAGGAATCCCGCACTCCACATACCAGAATTTTTTTGGCTCCGGTGAATTCAATCCGGCTCAAATAGACAAAGAACCAAAATCCGGACACACACGGAGACTTCTTTTTGGAGATTAATAAATTTCAATTTTTATTAAGGCATCGCTTCAACATTTCAGTCTCTAAAGGGACTTTCTTCAGGACTTCCTGAAGAAAGTCCCTTTAGGGACTGAAACGTTGAACCGATGCCTTAATAAAATAGAATTTTATTCATCTCCAAAAATAAGTGTCCGTGTGTGTCCGGATTTTGGTTCTTTATATATATATATATCACCAAAGAGGTGATTTGATTTGGTTTTTTTTATTACTGAAACAAACTTAAAATTGCTGGTTATATATATATATATATATATAAATATATATATATATATATATATATATATATACATATAAAATAAACCAGCAATTTTAAGTTTGTTTCAGTAATAAAAAAAAACAAATCAAATCACCTCTTGGGTAGCATTAAATATCAATTCAAAAATATTTCTGTTTACTATATCATATCCCAATTTTATTTTTACAGAATTTTCTTGTAAAATTTTGACAACTGATCCTTCTCTATTATTGTCTAAAATGGAATAACTTGTCTTTATTATTTTCAGCAAAGTTTGGTCCCGAACGCGGCGAACTGCTGCATTTTAGATAATCGATTTGTAAGTAACACCAAATTCAACTTTCAAAAATATTAATGAAAAGGAAGCAAGATATATCACTCATATTGCCTGATTCTGCCTCTCTCCAGGGGGAGTACTGCCCGACGACATGTGGAGTTGCAGAATTCTTCAACAGATACCAGTCAGAAGTAGACACAGACCTGTCAAACATTGAGGGATTACTACAGCAAATCTCCACCAATACAAGTAGCACAACGGTGATGGTGGAACAGATCAGAGAAATAGGCAAGGGCCCTGCTGGCTCTCAGTGGAGTAAGTATAACATAGGAAACTGTTACCGTTCCTATTTTTTATTTATTGTATCTTGGATTGGTATGTTTCCCTTTTATCTGGGAGCATGTAAATTGTTTGATCCATATTACCCTTCACCAGGGTATTAATCGGTGAGCCGCAATGCTCCTGATGGGTAAAATAATCTAATAAGCAGAGTACTTGATTTTAGTATTAGTCAATACTAGAGTATCTTAACTCTTTAAAACTTATCGTCTGCAAAACACATCACAAATTGCAGTTTATCTAGCTAGGCAAAAAGTTGTGTGTCGCAGTGAGCTTGCTCTTGTCTTTTAGCTATGTTATTCATTGCAAATGCCTTTAGTCATTAGTTTACTTAAACTTTTGTTCTACCAGTATGGGTTAGTTTGGATATCTCTAGTTGTAAGCTTACCTGAGCAGTGTTGTCTATGCTTCTTGTCTCTGGTTCCTAAAGGGTTTATTCAGACAGCACTGTTATTTCACTGAAATTTCGGTGCGCTCTCCTTTGGCAACCTCAATTCGCCAACTCTGTGATGATTTCAGCATTCCCCGAAGAGCGCCGAAGGTATCTGCCGAACGCCTCCTGTCAGCCCCCGAACACCGCCAAAAAAAGCAACTTTCAAAAGGCGTTTAAAAAAAATAAAAAAATACATGAAAATGTCTGGAATTAATATATAAGGGCCTATGAATAATAATAAAAAGGTCTGCTACAGAATAAAAAAACGCCATTAAAAAAAGGCTGAATAAAAAATTTCGCCAAAGAAATCCAGAAAAATTCCTAAAAAAATTCTAAAAATTTAATTAATAAAAGACTTTTTGCTGTAAATGAAAAAATTATAAATGGTTGATTAAAAACAGGATTTTTTTTGCATTGAAACTTATGGGATTCTCCTGTTTAAACCTGTCGAATGAAATCACCGAAAATCTAGGCATTTTGCCAACTTTTTGGGGCTGTTCGTATTCTCTGGATAGATTAACCATTTCTTGTCTACGGGGAATTTCTCTGTCGCCAAATTGCACCATATTTCACTGGCAAACTGCCAATATATGAAGAATTGGCAGCTTATTGAATAGCTGAATTGCCTTGAAATTGCACCATATGGTGAAATTCACTGTTCGGTGCAGGTCAGTGGAAAATTTGTCTGTCTTTGATCAACCCATTACGTTTTATGTCATTTTGTTAGTTTAACCCCTTTACTACCGAGTGATTTTCCAAAAATACATTTTCAGAAACCAGGGTTTTTTTGTAAAATAATTCTTAATTAATTATAAAGTAAGAAATATTTTGGCCAATAGATGGCGCCATCTACTGCCAAATTGAGTTAGAGGTTTGAGCGGCTGGTCTATTTTCTTCTATTTCTCCCTGCATCAGCTGCTGAAAGCCCGATATTTCAGAGCTTTGAGCAGCTGATTTTACAGTTTTAGCTTTATGGGCATTATGCTCACAGGGCTAAAACTTTGGGGGCTCCTTCTGCACCCCAAAAGCAAACAAAATTAGTTTGCAGCAAATGAATTTAATTTGCTTTTGGGCTGCAGATCAGCATACCGAGATATTTCAATATCAGGGCACCAGATGGTGCCTTTGAAGCCTGAGATATCTCAATATAGGTAGTGAAGGGGTTAATTCCCCATTAATTATTGTAAAGCACTTCAGAAACTATTGATGCTACGTAAATGTTGATGATAAAAATAATAATAATAATTCTCATACCAAAAACAGTAAATTCACTAAATGCTGTGTTGAGGTAGGTTGCTGACAACCAATATGCTAAACTTAAACTCTGCATAGAGAGTTATGGTGAACTAAGAACCAGAAACATTTAGGTTAAGAATATATTTTTCGCATGCTATTTTTTTGTTTTGTTATTTTAACCTAAGTACTTACTTTAGCTGTCAAATCACAAACCGTCACTGTTTAGGTAAAAAATAATTCAGAAAATTGCACGAATTTAGGCATAGAGTTATAATCTGTCATTTTGCACATTATTTTTTTATAACTGCTTGAGTTATCAAATTCCATCTCTTTCTTTTAGGTTTATTTATTTGCTTTCTTTATGCCTTAACATTTGTGTTTCCTCTGCTAGAAGGCATCGATCCGGACAGCCAAAAGTTTGACTCCATGCTGGAAAAAATTGTAGAGTATGAAAGAACTGTCAGTCAAAATGAAAACCTAATACAGTAGGTATCATTTGCAGACACATATGCTGTGACGGACATAAATGATACATATAGGGAAAGTTAGAATTCCTCTGTTTAACATAATTTAACATTCTATCAACAAATAGTGAGCTATATTCTTAGATTGTAAGCTCACTTGAGCACTGTCTTCTTTTCCTAGCGTTATCCGTGTGACAATCCTATTATTGATTTTATGTTTCTATTGTGCTACCCATTGTACATCACTGCAGACTATGTACGCGCTATATAAATAAATGTAATAGAAATTTGTATTAAATCACCACTATATAATTTAAGCTATAATTAACTATTATAAAGTATAAATAACTGCTGTAAAAAAAGAAATAATTTAGTTGATCTAGGTCGGGGTATTAGCGCAACTCTGCAATTTTTGCTTATACTTTTGTAAATTACTTAACGTTTCACTACTCACTAAAATGAGAATAAACCATATAATATCTGCAGAATGTTCTATTTTAGCACTGTAGGAATCCTAAATAATTGGAAAGAATAAATGAAACACACTGGTGACTATACACAACGTGCCGGGGTTTTTGTTGTTTTTTATTTTGAGAAAGGATTGTACCAGGAAGGATACATTGAGATTTCTCTCGTTTTCAGGTATGTCCTAGGTGGCGAGTATGTACCGTTAGGTGTCTTGCCCAAGGACACTTACTGGAGAGGTTGCTCGTCGGGATCGGACCCATGTCTCCACAGGCTCTCTCCACGCAGAGCAGTGATGTTACCTCTACTCCACCCAGCTGGTACAACGCTGAAAAAAAACACCTAACGGTACATACTCGCCAAACAGGACATACTTGAAAATTAGAGAAATCTCAATGTATCCTTCTTGGTAAAATCCTTTCTCAAAAAAAAATTGCCATTTTAGCACAGGTGACAAACTTTTCAAAAAGAGAACTGCAAACAGCGTCAGAAGGAGCTTCGTCAATAAAATTTCTCTTGACACTGAATTTCCCTGTTGTGAAATGCCAAAGGTTGTCACGGTTGCAACAATGGCAATTTTCAACCGTCCGTGTTACCGCACATAAGTACGTCCGTGATAGCATACAAGTGTGGTAAATGGGGTCCCACACACGAAGTACGTCCGCACAGAAGTGCGGACGTACGCGGCAAACGGACGCAGGTTATGCACGAACGTAATACTGCTAGAACGGATGTGCAGAGTGCGCCAGGTCCGCAACGTCCGCATAGCTTTGTGTGTGAATGATGGAACGTGGTCAGACGGACTGCATTTATACGTCCAGCATTTTTGACGGACAGAATGTTTTTTTATTTTAATTTATTTTCCCTCCTACATCCGTCAAAAATAACATCAGTCACAAAAACGGACTGAGTGGCCACTACTGCGTCTTCCGTCAAAACGTGCGTCCGTACTGCACGGGCGCACAGTCCGTAGAAAACGCGCTCGTCTGACCCTAGCCAGAGCTTAACAATTGCTATAACAACAGGTTAATTAGCCCAAAGAATTATACAAAAATAAATCACAAAAACATATAGTTATTAGTACACTCTTGCCACAGATGGCAGGTTCTTTTAAACAGAGCAGCTGTTAAATTATGATTTCATACATAAAGCAGGATTTCATAAATAAAATTAAAAATGTATTGTAAAACATTCATATTTATGTGAGTAGTTCGTACATAAAGAGCTATAGGTATGAAATAGATTAAAATTGAAGTGGTTTGTTGTAACTATGAGGGTTATTTACTAAGGTCTGAATTTGCCACCAAATTGCACCGAACGGTGAATATCATCATATGTACAATTTCGGGGTAATTCCTCTATTCATAAACTGTCAATTCACCAAATACATCAGAATTGACTGCAAAACACGGTGCATTTCACCTCAATCCAGTGCGATTCTGCGGCGTGTAACGGCACTAAAATTTTCCCTTAGAGAACTAATGATCCATCTATTCAAAGACTGCCGAATTGCACTGAAATTGCGGCAAAATTGATTTCAATTTGACAGGTTTAAACAGATGAATGTAATAGAGTGTAATGTAATAAATGTAATATATTTTTAGATTTTTAAGATACCATTATTTTTATTTTTTACAAAACCATTTTTATTTTTTAAAGGATCTTTTTTTTTTTAAAACAAAATAATTATTTTATTTTTTAAGACTTTTTTATTATTCTTTAAAGGACCTTTTTTATTAGTTAGATAATTCTATTTTCTAAATTTTTATTGATATACTCTTCTATTAGGAGACTTTCTTTTTTTTCTGTTTCGTGGAATTCGCCGTTGCCAATTCAGCACTTTTCAGTACTTTTCGCCAATGTCCGATAACTGTTTTGGCAACTCCATATTCGGTGCAATACGGCAAACATTCGGTGAATAGTGAATGCCCCATATTATCGGTGTAATGGAATTGCCAAAGTGTGCCGAAATGCGTAGAAATGAAAATCACCGAAATCTAACTCAATTTCGGTGCTTTGTGATTAACCCTCTATGTAAATTTGGGGATGTGGAAATCAACAATCAAAAGTTTATATATTTTTTAATGCCCATAACCTATGAAACTATTATCTTTAATGGAAAACAGACATGAGCGGTCAGTTTTGTTTAGGAACAAGGTTTTCAGAAATGCCCTTTGTTTCACGTGAAGTAAATCTTCTAGTGTGTTTTCCGTTACATTTAAACTTTGTAAGCATCCTATCAGGGTTATTCAGAGAGAGGTGAAAAGCAGGAGAATGACTGGAGAACTGAAAATTCTAGTTCAAAATAGCCAATTCGGAAAGTGAGATAAATGGGAGAATTTTTCTGGCTTGGCTATTTTGACCTAGAATTTTCCATTCTCCAGTCATTCTCCTGCTTTTCACCACTCTCTGAATAACCCTGTATATCTATCTCAATGACCCGCCGCTTTCCCTTTGCAGACGTTTGCAAGAAACATTCAACTCCAACACTAATAGCATTTTCACGCTGAAGCAGAAAATTGCAAGCTTGGAGTTACAATGCCAACAACCATGCCGAGATACTGTACAAATCCAGGAATTCACTGGCAAAGGTAAATCACCTACAGCACACGGGCTAAATAATGGCTATAGAGCAAGGGAGAGTAACCTTTTACAGCATGTTATATTCCAGGGGCATCACAGGATGGTATCTGAAGTACCTTTAGGCTGGGGTCAGACCAGCGCACTTTTAACGTGCGTTCTGGCGCACATAATTACGGCCGCACTAGCAGCAGATGACGGGCAATGACGGCCAATATACGATGTACGGCCGCACGAAAGTCCGGCCGTGCAACGCAAGTGGAATTTGAACGCATTTTTCTGAGAATGCTGAACCGCTAGTACTGACGTACTGAGTGCGCAGCTGCGGCATAGCGGCGTGTGTGCGTGATTAGGAGATGTTAGACACTGCTAATGTCCAGCCTACATAACGTCCAGATGCAAAAAGAGTTTTATTGACGATCCGTACAAAATCACGCCCGTAACTACGCGTCGTCTGACCGTTTTTGCGCATTCCGTGAAAAAATACGTCAAAGCGTTCGGACGCACTTTTTCACGTTCGTGGGGAAAAATGCTTTCGTCTGACCCTAGCCTTAAATTACATATAATGTTACACCCGATAATTCTATTATATTTTTTCATATTTTGGATACAGTTGCTTCAAACAAATAATGGATATAATGTATTGATTTTGGTAACACACCAAGCCACCGTAATACAAAATAAAATCTCTTAACAAGTACACAAACCAGGTTTTAGCAGATGTTGAAGACGTTTGAACATTTAATTTCAGATTGTCAAGAAGTTGCAAACAAAGGTGCGCGGCTCAGCGGCCTGTACTACATCAAACCTCTGAAAGCAAAGCAGCAGTTCCTTGTTTACTGTGATATTGAGCCCTCTGGCAGCGCATGGACTGTTTTCCAAAGAGTAAGTATGAAAAGGCGTAAAATATACCAGATCATTTCAGAGAGGATCTGTTTGAAGCAAAAAAATCTTTTAGCTGAAATGGAAGTAGAAGCCCTCAAAATTTATAAAGCAGAATATGAGGGGTAATTTCACCCACATTTCCTGAACCTCTGAGGAATAGTCAGTGCTCTAGATCAGTGGTTCGCAACCGCGATCCTAAAGTATCCCCAACAGGTCAGGTTTTCAAGATATCTGAAGCACAGCACAGTTTGCATTTCCCCAAGGTAATCCTTAAAACCTGGCCTGTTGGGGGTACTTGAGGACCACGGTTGGGAACCACTGCTCTAGATCAGTGTTTCTGATCAGGACCCACTGACACTCCAGGTTTTCCAGATATCTGAAGCACAGCACAGTCTGCATTTCCCCAAGGTAATCCTTAAAACCGAGCCTGTTGGGGGTACTTGAGGACCACGGTTGGGAACCACTGCTCTAGATCAGTGTTTCTGATCAGGACCTGCTGACACTCCAGGTTTGCCAGATATGTGAAGCACAGCACAGTCTGCATTTCCCCAAGGTAATCCTTAAAACCGAGCCTGTTGGGGGTACTTGAGGACCACGGTTGGGAACCAGTGCTCTAGATCAGTGTTTCTGATCAGGACCCACTGACACTCCAGGTTTTCCAGATATCTGAAGCACAGCACAGTCTGCATTTCCCCAAGGTAATCCTTAAAACCGAGCCTGTTGGGGGTACTTGAGGACCACGGTTGGGACACACTGCTCTAGATCAGTGTTTCTGATCAGGACCCGCTGACACTCCAGGTTTGCCAGATATGTGAAGCACAGCACAGGTGATATAATTTGCTGCTCAGTGATTGCAGGATTCTTTCTGTTTTTCCAAAAGGTGATCTGCAAAATCTGGCCTGTTCAAGTGTCCCGAGGACAGGTTTGGGAAACACTGCTATAGATGAATGTTTCCCAAACCTGTCCTCAGGACCCATTGACACACCAGGTTTGCCAGATATCTGAAGCACAGCACATGTGATATGATTTGCTACTTAGTGATTGCAGGATTCAGTCTGCATTTTCCCAAGGGAATCCTTAAAATCTGGACTGTCAGAAGTGAGGGCAGGGTTGGGAAACTCCACTCTAGAAAAATAGATTTCAAATTTTATATATATATTATAAAGTGCATTTAGAATTTGTGCTCATATGACTTATTAATGTACATTCTGCTTTATTGAGTGCAGAGCAGATACAATGTATCAATGTTCTTGCTATTAACTCCTATGAGTGTCATTCCTTTTATAGGTTTATATTGTGTATATACTGCATCACATGAAATACTTACAGTATATTCCCAGCATGCACAGTGCATGTAATTGCATATTGTATGTATATTTTTTCAGTTATTAGGAGGGCTGATTTTTTTTCTTACCTTAGTTACAAATGCAGTCATATGTTCAACTGAGGATGATATATTTTTAACCTCGACTTAAAAGAATTTCTTTTATTTTTCTAGAGGCTTGATGGTAGTCTGGACTTTAAGAAAAACTGGATCCAATACAGGGAAGGATTTGGATACTTGTCACCAAATGATGATACCGAGTTCTGGCTTGGTAATGAAAAGGTCCACCAGATAACCCAACAGTCTCCTCACCCATATGTTTTACGGATAGAGCTGCAAGACTGGGACAATCAGAAGAGGTAATACCAAATGTTTATACATTAATAATGTGTAACACAATTACTGTACACAAAGGTGATCTTAGAAGTAATTTTTTTTAGCCTCTTTTTTTTTCCAGGTGTGAGAAAATTATATATTATGACACTAGAGCACAAAAAAGTCATAATTTGTTTTGCCCATTTAGTAAGGCAAATATAACTATGGTATTCAATTATTAGGGTGGGATGCTGTATTCTTTTACTTTAATAAGGGCACCCCCTTGTTTAGATTTGGCCTACTAATAGTCAAGTTTTATATATTAAAAAGTTTTCTATATTTTGCAATTCTAGCACAGCTGACTATCACACATTCAAACTTGGGACAGAAAAAGATAATTACCGTTTGACTTATTCTTACTTCATCGATGGTGATGCTGGTGATTCCTTTGATGGCTTTGACTTTGGAGATGATGCAAGTGACAAGTTCTTTACTTCTCACAATGGCATGCAGTTCAGTACATACGACAAAGATAACGACAAATTTGATGGAAACTGTGCCGAACAAGATGGATCTGGTTGGTGGATGAACAAGTGTCATGCCGGCCACCTAAACGGCAAATACTATCAAGGTAACAATCTGGTGTTATTGTTTGTATTCTGGAAACTAATTTGAAAACCTAATCTAAGAGTCTACTATCCATCAAGTATTAAAGCCCAGAAAGAAATGATGAGCTCCACATCAGTGAGGATGATAACATTATACTTAATGACTCGCTTATTAATGTTAATGGCTCCTGTCTTATTCCAAGCCAATCAGGCAACTGCTGATGTGGCTCAGCGTCTGAGCAAGGTTACTATACATTTTTCCTTCCAATGCTTTGTACACAAAGTGAAAATGCACTGTGAGTCAGAGAATAACGAGAGTTTGCAAAATCAAACAATAAAAAATTACTGGCTTCCAAAACCATGTGTTAAGTAATTTTGCAAATTCGAATTAACTCGATTTTTTTTTTCACTCTGCAATGTGTAGCATTTGCCTTTTTTTCAGTTTTTTAATTAATTTTTTTTAATATAAAAAAAAAATAACCTGCATCTTTCAAACCTATTTTCGGACGTGGACAATGAAAAAGATATCTCTGAAAAAGTAAAATCTGCCTCTTATCCCAGCTTTATTAAAATATGGGTCTATGTATTTAACCCATTGGGGTATTTGTATTATCCTGGGATATTATTATTATTATTCTTTATTTATAAAGCGCCAGCATATTCCGCAGCGCTGTACAATAAGCACAGTATAGACAGGGTTACAATACATTGAACAACATTTGACAAACAGTACAGGAGGAGATGAGGGCCCTATTCCCATAGGAACTCACAATCTGGGAGGGTTGGGGTTGGAAACAGGAGGAGAGGACTGTAAGGTGAGAGTGATTGATGGTTGTGTCAGTGAGTTGGGTGGTAGGCTTCCCTAAATAGGAATGTTTTAAGGGAGCGTTTGAAGGAAGAGAAGTTAGGGGAAAGACTGACAGTACGAGGGAGAGCGTTCCAGAGAGTGGGGGCTGCACGTGAGAAATCCTGCAGTCTATCATGGGAAGAGGTGATGCGGGGAGAAGCTAGGTGCAGGTCACTGTTTGACCTTAGGGAGCGGGCTGGGGTGTATTTGGTGATTTGCGAGGACAGGTAGTGGGGAGCTAAGTTAGTGAGGGTTTTGTAGGTAAGGATAAGGATTTTGAACTTAATTCTGCAGTGGATGGGGAGCCAGTGAAGGGACTCGCAGAGGGGAGCGGCAGAGACAGAGCGGCGGGTGAGGTGAATTAGCCTGGCGGAGGCGTTCAAGATGGATTGTAGGGGAGAGAGGCGGGACAGAGGGAGGCCAGATAAGAGATTATTGCAATAGTCGAGTCGGGAGATTACCAGGGCGTGTATGAGTTGTTTTGTGGTGACAGCGGTAAGAAATGGCCGAATTCTGGAAATATTACGCAGTTGGTATCGGCAGGAGGAGGAAAGAGACTTGATGTGGGGGATGAAGTAAAGAGCAGAGTCAAGTGTAACTCCAAGACAGTGAACTTGGTTTGATGGGGAGATGGTGATACCCTCCACCGTGATAGAGAAGTCAGGAGGTGGGGAGGCATTGGATGGAGGAATAAGTAGGAGTTCAGTCTTTGACATGTTGATCTTTAGGTGGTGGGAGGCCATCCAGGAGGAGATGCCAGATAAACAGTCACTGACTTTTGAAAGGACAGGGGGAGAGAGATCAGGGGTAGAGAGGTAGAGCTTAGAATATATATTCTAAGATTGCTTTACATCTCTTAAGGTCACTTTAAGTTAGATAGGCATTTTTTGTAAAATAAATCATTTCTTTTGAAAAATAATGCACTAGTGACTTGTATTTTTGCGTTGACAAAATAGCTAAAAAGTCCATCACTGTTATCTCTTTAATATCTCAAAGAAGCAAATTTATAGCCATTACCATAACCTTACTGGTTGATTTTGTAATATAAAAAAAATGATATTTTATAGAATTAATAGAAAAAATAATAATGTCCTTGGGCATTGTATTTTTTTTCCCTCTTCAGTAAGGAAGCTATGGTTATCTGGTTGTGGGCTGCGTTACGTAGCTATGGTCTGAAAATTGCATGTTTACTTCTTGAATTTTGCAGGTGGTGATTATTCTAAAGGAACTGACGGCTATGACGATGGTATTATTTGGTCCACCCTTCGCGGCCGATGGTATTCATTTAAGAAAGTGACTATGAAGCTCATTCCTCTCAGTCGATATGGAACAGATGGGCAACAGATATCTGGAGGAGCAAAGAAGGTCGATACTAATTTGAGAGGAGACTACTAAAAATGTACCTTTTCAATTTTCTAAGCAAAATCAAAGGAAAACATTTTCTCACAATGTTTTATTTCCTAATGTGTGATATAAGGCAGAATGTCCCGATTGTTATTTAGCAAAGTTACCTATACACTAAATTAATGGCTTTTGTCAACAAACAGAACCCTTTCTCTATCAAGCGTTTTTTGTTGAAAAAAATGTTTTCATCACATTTATTTGAAAAATGCGACATGAAGTTAACAATTAAATAAAGGTTAAAATAGAAGTTTCGCACAGAAATTGTTATTCTGAGATAGTTAAAAAATCTAATAATGTCAACTTGCTCATTTTTAAGTTTTTCATGTACTCGTTTATCCTTTACAGAAATATTGTTGAAATGCAAGATTCTGAGCTCTAGATGGTGTCCCTCATCTTACACAATGTCAAACGAAGTCTGCATTATTATCATACAGGCAGAAAACACCTCTGTGTTCACATACAGTAACTGTGATAAAGATAAATAGGAAAAATGGTGAGATCTCCTGTTTATGGAGATTTGGAGTGATCATAATGAGATCATAAGCAATGCAGCTTACAGAAAAATCCCCAAATAGAATATAAAAATAATATCTGTATGTTGTATATGGAGATTACAGTAACACCCTGTATCTGCACTGTACAGGGATTTTCAATCATTATAACCCCCTGAATCTTATCCCTGTACAGCAGTGAGAGACCCCACAGCTCTGGCTGTATTCTGACAAATCCCAGACAGCTGTAATGCAGCAACAATCTATTTGAACTTTTTTGTTACAGTGAGGATTAGGGCAGCTATTTACTGCTGGTTTTATGTGTCTCTAGGGTGCTTGGAGAGACATGAAACAAAGGATTTAATTTCTCCACAGGGGACACACTAATCTTGATTTTAAAAAAAGGTGTGGAAATGGTCTTTTGATATGCTAATGAGTGCTTTTCATTGCATTACAATGCAGAATTGAAATAACTACATTTTGGGTGTGAAGGTGTTAAGCACACTTTCAGGGTCTTATATCAAGGAGATAGAAGAAAAACTAAAAGAGCAACCGCTTTCTCATGAAAATAATGTTAAAGAGGGGCACGTTTCCACAAACACAAACTAAAACAGCGCTTAAAGCTGTCTTAATAAATATTGCTAGTTTAATATAGACAAACAATAGAAATATAAAAAGCATACAGACAAATACAATACTCAATTATTTGAACTCTTAATGGTTCTGAAACATCTCTAAAAGTCTTGTTTAGTCATGAAAAATGGCCAATAAAATGTTTATTCTACCAGCACTGTTATTTTACTCATCAGCATAATTAAATAAATGACTATTTATTTTCCCATAGGCCATAACAGATGTTTTCTTTTATTATAGGGTGGAGATGTATAAATGGACAGACTAAATAAAACTTTGGAAACTGGGATGCACCAGATTTTTTGGGACACACTTTTTTTAAATTTTCTTCAAGTGTTCATTGCACTATGTCAAATATGGAAAACAAAACATTAAATAACTTTAGAAAACTATCAGAAGACTCATTTATTCATTCTGGGAAACATTTTGGGGATTTCTGAACTGCAGTATAATGCATACTATCTTCAGTTATTTTCAGATTCTTTTCTTTTTCTCTTCTGAAACACGACTGATATATTAAGAGCTATATTACATTGTTCCCACTTACGTCAGCGCTCAGCTGTGTGACTGCTAATGTTAGCTCTGGTGGCTCTAGCGCGGGCCGACCATATCACAATCCGAGTGCTAACAGGTTAAAAAACCCAAAGAGTTAATTAGGATTACAAAGTCGTAATGCTAATTACGTCCCCCTGCGGTTAACTCAAAAGTTAGCCACAGCTAGGACTTGGTGCTAACTGATTCCGCTTCCAGCTGAAAAAGAACCCAAAAACCAAATACTCCCCTCTCATTTCTGTGGCGAGAACGGCGGCTCAATGCGCTTCTTCTTGCCGGCAGTAGCAGAGAGAGACTGAGGGAAAAAAGTCTCCTAGTCTGCCTCTGCGAATCACTCCGCTGACCTGCCGGATCTCGAGAGGCCATCTAGTATGGCATGGCATTGATTTAGGGGTTCTGTTTAAAACCAGACCCAGGATGCAATAAAAGTGAGTCAGATGTCATTTGCATATCCAGAATTCCTTGCTGCATATGGGGAATGTAGCACAGGAGCTCTAGGTTGCAGTTCTTTGAAGTGCAGATGGCTTCTGCAATAATATATATATATACAGTTGTGTTCAAAATAATTCAACCCCCACTGAAATTGAGTGTTTTGGCCAGTTTGACATTGATTTTGATCATTCAGTCATCTTGCTTACAATTAAAGCAAAGAGGCACGTGTAGGTCAGACAAATATAACATAACATTTAAAATGAAATAACCACAAATGTCTTTTCTGTGCTCACATCATTATCAGTTTTATTCAACCCCCAAGTGACATTCAATCTTAGTACTTAGTACAACATCCTTTTACAGTTATAACAGCTTTTAAACGTGAAGCATAGCTTGACACAAGTGTCTTGCAGTGATCTACGGGTATCTTCGCCCATTCGTCATGGGCAAAAGCCTCCAGTTCAGTCACATTCTTAGGCTTGCGCACTGCAACTGCTTTCTTTAAGTCCTACCAGAGGTTCTCAATCGGATTTAAGTCAGGTGACTGCGATGGCCACTCCAAAATGTTCCAGCCTTTAATCTGCAACCATGCTCTAGTGGACTTGGAGGTATGCTTGGGATCATTGTCCTGTTGAAAGGTCCAATGTCTCCCAAGTCTCAGGTTTGTGACGGACTGCATCACATTGTCATCCAATATCTCCTGGTACTGAAGAGAATTCATGGTACCTTGCACACGCTGAAGCTTCCCTATACCTGCAGAAGCAAAACAGCCCCAAAGCATGATTGACCACCCGCCATGCTTCACAGTAGGCAAGGTGTTCTTTTCTTCATAGGCCTTGTTCTTCCTCCTCCAAACATAGCGTTGATCCATGGGCCCAAACAGTTCTAATTTTGTTTCATCAGTCCACAGAACACTATCACAAAACTTCTGTGGTTTGTCCACATGACTTTTGGCATACAGCAGTCGACTCTTCTTATTCTTTGGAGCAGCAAGGGGGTGCGCCTGGGAGTTCTGGCATGAGGCCTTCATTACGCAGTGTGCACCGTATTGTCTGGCTGAACTTCAGTACCCACATCTGACAAATCTTTTCTCAGTTCCTCAGCAGTCACACGGGGACTTTTCTCCACTCTACGCTTCAGGTAGCGCACAGCAGTCAAAGTCAGCATCTTCTTTCTGCCACGACCAGGTAGCGTTTCAACAGTGCCCTTTGCCTTGAATTTGCGAATGATGCTTCCTAAGGTCTCTCTTGGTATGTTTAACATCTTTGCAATCTTCTTATAGCCATTGCCCTTCCTGTGAAGAGTAATCATTGGTTCTTTAAAAAGTCCTTGTAGGATTTCATTCTGAATACAATTACAAATGTACACTAAATTCCCTAAAACCTTTTACATCATTGGGGGTTGAATAATTTTGAACACAACTGTATATATATATATAAACCTTTTCTTCCTTTCTAGAAAACTAGCCAGATACCAAATGTCATCCAGGTTGTACATGAATCAGTTGGCATACACTAGTCCCGAGAAGGTGCTTTACTCCCAGTCCACCGTCTCCAGTCCATAGCAATAATTACCTAACCACAACCTCAATTTTTCTATGGAGCCAGGAACGAATACAGGTGGCTGAGATTTGCTATTGGGGAAAGGATCTGATTACATCATCTCCTGAATCCACAGTGTGATGCATTTGACCATTAGTACTGTCTGCAACATAAAAAATGCATGTTCAGATTCAATGCAGCCATTTCTGGTTTTGTAATTTCTATCATACATTTTTGTTTCTTTAATCTATCTATACCTACATGTTTCAATCAACAAGCTATTGACATATTTTTTATTTGTTTACCTATCTAACACTCGCTGTTAATAGTTCTTTCCTGTTCTATATCTGACATAGTATTCATAGTTTACATAATCCAACTGTGCTTTTTGTCTATCTAAAATTATTAACTATTTGTTTCATTTTCTATACTCCCATTTTCTATAAAAAAAAACCACATGGATCAACTGATCCAGAAAAGCAGATGAGGACCGTCTCCAAAAAATAGAAGTGGAAAAGAAAATAAACAGATAAAGATAAAAAATATATATATTTATTGATACACAGTAATAAAGCACACAACAAAATACCAATCACAATCATAAAAAACAATACAGAAAACATACAGGCCCTAGACATAAATGAAATCTAAAAACCGCATCACTCTGGACTCGTATAAATAAAGAAAAAGGGAGTGCCACATCATTGTGCTATTCCCACCATGTTTCAGCAGAAAAGGTTCCAGATGAAGATGTGTGCTTGTCTCAAGGTCATACAATATATGTCAAGCCGGAGCTCTGCAATCTACAAAATGATACAATTCTTATACAGAGAACCCACAGTTAGGACAGGCAAAAGTATTAAAACAATCCAATTCTCCCTTATTCAATAATAAAGTGCCATTACTTGAAAAATCATCATGGGTCAATGCATGTAAGATATATGCCCCTCGTTAGTCATACAGATCAAAACCAAGGACCAATTCATTGGACCAAGCACATAAATAAGGGAGAGAAAAAAAATACAAAGAGGTTTAAAGCAGGTCCGACGCGCGTTTTGCATAGGTCTGCTCCTCAGGGACGTAAAGAAACAATGTGTCAAGACCCCTTATATGGATAATGTCGTCATCAATGAAGGGGTCACGTGGGGAGAACTGGCCAATCAAAAGATATAAGGGAATAACCCTCTTGCGTTGTATATTTAATGTCACGTGGTGCAAATGGGCCAATGGCATAGCGGCATCAGGAGGTTGCTTGGTGACTGAACGAAAAAATAGCCGGTATATCAATACCAGTCGCGATCCTATAAATTGTAAAGAAGAACTCTCTAATCAAAGGGAAAAAGCACATTAGGTAGGCTCTACAAGTAGAAATTGCCTTCGTCACTACCCATCAAAAAGGTGATTACAATATCAACTTAGTAGGGAAATTTAATCACGTGCACTCATCAATAGCCAACCGGTATGATGGAGTTGCTAAGCAACACATAATGCACTGGTGGTATATTTAAGCACCACCCATCTAAAAACACAATAATATGTGTAAAGTAAACCACCTGGCACCCAAATATCAAAGTCCCGAGCATTCAAATGGCCTCCCCAGTGGAGGATCCACTCACTGTAAATTACAATCAATTTAAATGAGTGCTATGGGGTTTTAACGTCCTGTACAGAGAACCACAACTGTATCACAATTATCTTGTTATAATCTGACCCAATAAAGACCCAATTCCAGGTCCTGCACTGAATAAACCAACAAAAAGGCCATACCCATGTGAGGAAAAGAATGTGTTGTGAAACACAAATATAGAGTACAAAGATGGATAATTCCGCTCCCGAATTATAAAACATTATTATTTATACCATCCGTCCACCCTAATAAGGTGATAACATGGAGAGTGGATATTCATATAACCGTCAAAATTAGGAAGGGCTTAAATAAAAGAGGTATAATTAAATTCCTCATTAAGGCCTTCTGGATATTGGGTTCTGAGTTTATAGATCCATCTAGCTTCATGTTGTTTCAACTTTTGGTAAAAGTCCCCTTTTCTGGGTCCTAGTTCTAGTCGTTCAATAACGTGAAAGGAAAGGCAAGAGGCATCATCATTATGATAACCATGCACATGTCTAGAAATGGGGATATCTACCCCATTCTTAATACTACTTACATGTTGCAAAATACGTCTGCGTAATTGCTGATACGTTTTGCCCACATATTGCTTAAGGCATGTGCATGTCATCAAATAAACCACCATAGTGGAGGTACAGTTGGCAAATTGTCGGGTGGAAAATGTCCTTTTAGTGAAGTTACTAATGAATGTTTTAGATTTAGTGATGTAATCACAGGCCTTACAATGTCTGCATTAGTAGTCTTGATGGGATACTGGTAGGTATGCATCAGTAGATCCCGTAAATTTTTGGATCTTCTAGCTGCAAAGGTTGGTGTGGCTGGTAACATCCTTGTCAAAGGCTCCTCAAGATGTAAAAGGGGCCAGAACTTGCCGCAGATGGCTTTAATAGCATCCCAACCCCTGTCCATGTGTTTTTTATAATCCCAGGGGTTAAACCCTGCAAGTATCTGGTGAGGTGCACTCCCGGATTTCATTTTTTTGCATACTTGCAGTCCTCCTACTAATCCCTGCTGGGGTAGGTGGGGTCTGTTTTTTGTTTTCTCCCTTTTTCTATATTCCATTTTCTTTCTAAATACTTAATTATCACTTTGTCTTTATTTTACAATTTTGGTTTATTTATTGCAATGATTTACCAAAAAAAACACATAAATCCAATGAGGAAAAAAAATGTATAATTAGTTATATAAGAAGAACATTTGTGGAAATTGGTTATTAAAAAAACAATGTAGCATTAATTATATATGATTACACTGTAAGGGCAAAAGCATTGGGACACCTGACAGTTACACCAACAGGGACTATTATGACAATGCATTTGAAATACAAAAACATTAATATGGAGTTGAACCACCCTTCGCAGTTATAAAAGCTTACATTCTTGTGTGAGTGTTTCTGTGGGAACTTTTGCCCAGTCATCCAGAAGAGCAATTGTGAGGTCTGGCACTGATGTTGGGTGAGAAGTCTTGGCTTGCAACCTCCATCCCTGTTTATCCCAAAGGTGTTTGATGGGGTTGAGGTCAGGGCTCTGTGCTGACCAGTCAAGTTGTTTCACACCAAACTCATCCAACCAAGTCTTGATAGACCTTACTTTGTGCATTGGGGAAAAGTCATTGTCACGTGTAGGCGAGGGTATGAGCCCAGGATGCAATGATACACAAGCAAGCCAAGATATGGTGTGTAACAGGGGGTTTATTTGGAACATAAACAGCAATAACAATGAGGAGCAATGCAGGAACAGGGCTTGGGATACTGTGGGCTGGCTAACTAACAGAGGCCACGCAGGATAGGGACACAGGGGATTTTCAGGAGGCATACTTGACACAGGTACAAAAGGAACACTTACATGGAGACACCAGACAGGCGAGACATGAAAAAGACTGACTGGGAACTTGACACAGCAGGGCTGGAGACCAGGGTTGCAGAGATACAGGAGACACAATGTGGGTTCTCTGTAGGCACAGTGAGGCAGGGTATTCAAATCGTGGTATCCAGAAAGGGGAAATTCATATAACAAAGTCCATAAATTGTGGGCCGGTGGAGAGCAAAGGAAGTCTAAAAAACAAGGCCAAAGGTTCAGCACACAGGTATTAGCAGGCGTCGAGAGAGAGTAGCTACAGGCAGGCAGACAGATACAATGAAAATTAACTTCAATGCAACAGCAGGGAATGAAGTGTGTGACCTCCCTTTAAGGGGAACTGATTGTGGGACAGGGCTGACAGCTACGGAGGTGAAGTCCAACAGGCAGAACGTGGATCATGTAGGCAGCAACTTTCATGTGATGGCAACACAATTCTCTCCTTTCTTGCGCCGGCAGCGGTGAGGACCATGACAGTCATGTTGGAACAGGAAAGGGCCTTCTCCAAACTGTTCCCACAAAGTCGGAAGCCTAGCATTGTCCAAAATGTCTTGGTATGCTGTAGCATTAAGAGTTCCACTCACTGGAAGTATGGGGCTGAGGCCAACCACTAAAAAACAGTCCCATACCATTATCCCTCCTCCTCCAAACTTTACAGTTAGCAGTGTCAAAACTCTGACAAGCAAGCAGTGTTCTCCTGGAATCTGCCAAACCCAGACTCGTCCATCAGACTGCCAAATAGAAGCTTGAATGGTCACTCCACAGACCACATTTCCACTGCTCCACAGTCCAGTGGTGGTGTGCTTTACACCACTCCATCCAACACTTGGCTGTGTGGTTGGTAATGTGAGGCTTGCATCCAGCTGATCGGCCATGGAAACCCATTCCACAAAGCTCCCGCCACACGGTATTTGTGTTGCTATTAATGCCAGTGAAAGTTTGGAACTCTTCAACTATGGAATTTTACAAACCATGCGCCTCAACACTCAATGACACCACTCTGTGAGCAGTGTTACAAAACTCATGTTAACTTAACTAGAGCTGTTGTAAACTTTCCAGAGCCATTATTGTCTATGGATTGTTAAATTTACAACAGCTCAGGTTAAGTTAGCACCAGCTTTGTAATACTGCCCTGTGACTTTAGGAGGTCTTCCACTTCGTGGCTGAGTTGCTGCTGTTCCAAACCATTTCCATTTTCTAATAATATCACGTACAGTGACCTTGGAATATCAAGCATGGTTGACGTTTCACAAACTAACTTATTGCAAAGGTGGCATCCTATCATGTACCACACTTGAATTCAATGAACTCTTCTGTATGATCCATTTTTTCCACAATTGTTTGTAAATGCAGACTACATGGCTAAGTGCGAGATTTTACACAACTGTGGCAATGGGTCTGATTGAAACACCTGAATTCAGTCATTAACAGGTGTGTCCCGACGTGTTTTTCCATATATTGTACAGTATATTAAAGTGATATTTTTAGCCACCACCATCATCATTTAAGTGAACGTATCATATTATGAGTGTCCACTTGCCTGCCCCTTGCTACTGTGGCAGACACGTGTAAAGCCTATTGTTAGATTTTAATTTTTTGTATGTATTAATTATGATTTATAAAGCCTGCTCTAATGCAGGGTTGTGGTCTCCACCCATCCTTTCTCCCCCTCCTTTTCTTGTCCCAATGCAACAGATTTCCTGATCAGCTTCATATCTATCTCAAACCATATATGGTAATAAGTGTTTGTTAAACCGTGTTGGTTAAACTGTGACGTGGAAATGTATCTGTATGCTGATTGGCTGTTATATCACATTCCTATGTTGGGTGGAAAGCAATTTCTTTCCTATAACGAACGTTTCTATTGGATGTTGAAATAATAGACGGCTCTGACTGACCACGAAATAGTCAGACGTGAAACGGCCATATCTCGGTGTGATTGGTTTTATTGTCTCCTCTGATCAGTGGCGTAGCATGGCACAGCGTTTTTGCTTCCTTTTGATATATAAGAAGAAATGACAGACTTTTTGGGATTCCATTTATGGTAATTATAATAGGGAAAATTGTTTTTGCTTGCTTAAGGTTATAATTTAACACCTATCGTCCTGTATGCTGTCAGTTGATGGCCACTGTACAGCCTTCTGGGGATAGGGTTGATTTGGAAAGGGAATCTCATCATATCAGTAAGCAATCTCATCTAGAGGTAATTTAATGAGAAGTCAGCTGCCTCGTAATGTGCTTGTAAAAACGGGGATGCTAAGGGAGAGATTGCGAGCACAAATTTTTCCTCTTAGCGTCCCCTTTCAGCAAAGGGCAGATTATAATGCCCCAAATGTCTAGGAAACTATGAGATTGAGATGCATTCCAGTTCAGTTTCTTAGTTTACATATGTGCCACTGGTTCCTAAACCAGTCTTAAAGGGCCTAGAGAGCCAGTGTTTTATTGATATTCCTGCTAGAGCTCAAATATTGGGGGCCTTGTGCACAGAATAGAGAATTATTATACTGTATAATTTTTATTATTATATAGCAGCAAAGCGTTGGAGACAGCAAATATAGACTCCTCAGTAGATGTGTGCATACTTGTTTCTGCACATGACATGACAGGCAGCTGCATTCATTACAGATTGCAAAGGGGCAATACGGACTTTGGCGAGGCCAATAAGGCACAAGTTGCAGTAATCAAGTCGTGAAATGTCAAGAGCATGAACCAGCACCTTCATGGTATCTTGCATCAGAAAATGGGCAGACACGGGCAATGTTCTTGAGTTGATAGTAACAGGATTTGGTCTCTGTCTGGATATGGGGAGAAAAAGTTAAGTCAGAATCGAAAGTGACATCAAGGCAGCGAGCTTGAGGCATCGTGTTAATGAGCGTTCCATTTACTTATAGAGAGATAAGGAGCATTGGGTTTTTCTTGGAGGGAGGAACAACAAGAATTTCAGTTTTGGCAAGACTGAGTTTAAGGAAGCGGGTATACATCCGTTTCGAGATGGCAGATAGACAGTGAGTGACTCCATCCAGGAGTGCCAGAGAGAGATCAGGGGAGGAGAGGTATATTTCAGTGTCATCAGCGTATAGGTGGTACTGGAATCCAAAGGAGCTGATCAGTTTGCCTAGAGAGGCAGTATAGATCAAAAAGGAAGAGGGCCCAGTACTGAACCTTGGGGCACCCCAACAGAGACAGGCTGCCAGGAGGAGGTAGTTCCCGCAAGTGAGACACTAAACAATCGTTGGGACAGGTAGGAAGAGAACCATGAAAGAACAGTACATTGAAGGCCTATATCATTAAGAGTTTGAAGGAGGAGCGAGTGGTCAACTGTATCAAAGGCGACAGAGAGGTCAAGAAGGATCAGCAGAGAGTAGCACACATTAGATTTAGCATTTGCAAGGTCATTGATCCATTTCACAAGAGCCATTGCTGTCGAGTGCAGTGACTCTTTAATGTAAATTAATAATTCTTGAACTTTATACAAGAAGCCTCAATTTGCTGGCATATAGAGAATAATAAGCAAATCCAAGTTTATTCATTATTCTTGTCTAAAGCCTTTATTAAAAAATATATACTGGTGCTCAGACCCTTGTGTTAATGGATTCTACTTTTGAAAAGTCATATGTCTTAAATATAAATAGCTCAAAAAAGTCCTTACTTACCTCTGGCCCCACAATTCAAAGGTACGAAGGATAACACAATATATGCAGGGGATACAGGGAACAAACAGTGCTTGCAGTGTAAGTCTCCAAGAAGTTCTATTGACTGCAGGAGACGATACCAATGGCTGTGAGTGGCATCGCTGCTGTCGTTAGCAGCTCCTTTCTATTACAAGTTTAATGCTTACATAAAGGGTCACTCATAATAGAGCCGGTAATAGCAAGTCGCTAAGGGTTAGCTGCTTGTGGTGAATTCACCCGTTAGCAGCTTGATGTTACTGGCAGAATCTGGGTAGTGGCCATAAGGGTTTATTCAGAGCGCACCGAATTGGGCACCAAATTGCACCTAATGGTGAATTTTCCCGTACAGCACAATTTCGTGGCTATTCGGCTATTGAAAGAGCTGGCCCTGATTTTTAGTGGTTTCATTCGACAGGTTTAAGCAGGCGATTCCCACAGGTTTCAATTCAATTTTTTTCCAGTTTTTCTTAAATATTTATTCAACCGTTTATTCTTTTTATTTGCAGCAAAAAGTCTCTTTAGTTATTTATTTTTTAGGATTTTTTAGTAATTTTTCAGGATTTTTTCATTGAAATTTTTAATTCAGATTTATTTTATGTGTTTTTTTATTCTGTAACAGACCTTTTTAATGTTATTCATAGGACCTTACATATTATTTCCACGCATTCTCATGCACTAGTTGAGGGTATTTTTTTTCTTACCCCTGTTTGGTGGCTGGTCGGCTTTTTTCGGATCGATTCAGCGGTCTCCACGGCGGATCTTCAGATGCCAAAAGCCGGTTTTTCAGATTGATCCAATGATTTTTCGGATCAATTTGGAGATTTTGTGGTGCATTATTGAATCGTTCGGTAGTTTTTCGATTTGTTTGGTGAGTTTTCGGCGGTGTTAGGTGCATCGATTTGGTGCACTTCGGGGACCCTGTGGTGAAGGCTGAATTCACCGCAGGGTCGTCGAATTAAGAATGCCGAAGTTCGCCGAGGGAGAACGCACCAAAATTTTGTTGAAATTTCGGTGCTCTCTGAATAACCCCTATAGTGTTTCATCCAGACTTGTCGTGTCTGGCACATTGTATTCCCTGTATGTACCGTATTTTTCGCTCCATAAGACGCACTTTTCTCCCTCCAAAAAGGTGCGTCTTATGGAGCGAATGCCCCATGATATGCCTCAGCTCACCTGTCGCCGCCGCGTTAGGCTCCCTCTGAGCGTGCGTCCGGCAGCAGGAAGCTTGGGTACTCGCCTGGGGTAGCCACGTGACCGCGATCTCGCGCGATCGCGGTCACGTGGCTCCCCCAGGCGAGTGCCCAAGCTTCCTGCCGCCGGACGCACGCTCAGAGGGAGCCTAACGCGGCGGCGACAGGTGAGCGGAGGCATATCCATGAGCTGCTGGGGCACATCCATGAGCGAGCTGGGGCACATCCATGAGCTGCTGGGGCACATCCATGAGCGAGCTGGGGCACATCCATGAGCGAGCTGGGGCACATCCATGAGCGAGCTGGGGCATATCCATGTGCTGGGGCATTACCCATGTGCTGGGGCAATATCCATGAGTTGGGGGGCAAATCCATGTGCTGGGGCATATCCATGAGCTGGGGCATATCCATGAACTGGGGAGCATATCCATAAGTTGGGGGGCAAATCCATGTGCTGGGGCAAATCCATGTGCTGGGGCATATCCATGTGCTGGGGCATATCCATAAGCTGGGGGGCATATCCATAAGCTGGGGAACAGTATCCATGAACTGGGGGCAGTATCCATGAGCTGGGGGCATATCCATGAGCTGGGGGACAGTATCCATGAACTGGGGGCAGTATCCATGAGCTGGGGGACAGTATCCATGAGCTGGGGGACAGTATCCATGAGCTGGGGGACAGTATCCATGAGCTGGGGGCAGTATCCATGAGCTGGGGCAGTATATCCATGAGCTGGGGGCAGTATCCATGAGCTGGGGGCAGTATCCATGAGCTGGGGCAGTATATCCATGAGAGGAGCTGGGGCAATATCCATTATTACACTATTTGATTTCAGAATATTTATTTTCCTGTTTTCCTCCTCTAAAAACTAGGTGCATCTTATGGTCAGGTGCGTCTTATGGAGCGAAAAATACGGTACTTCAATTTACCGGTACGATTGCACCTACAGTTGTGTTCAAAATTATTCAACCCCCAATGCTGTAAAGGGTTTTAGGGAATTTAGAGTACATTTGTAATTGTATTCAGAATGAAATCCTACAAGGACTTTTTAAAGAACCATATGCAACTAAAATGACATCAATTGGTTTTGTAATACAGTAGTAAATGTTTATTTTGTGAATTCTTCATTGACACAATTATTCAACCCCTTAAAGACTACCACTCTGAAGAACAGAGGTTCATTCAAGTGTTTTCAATCAGGTATTGAAAACACCTGTGGATGTCACGAAGCAGCAATAAAGCATAATAAGCACCAATTAGGCAGCTTTAAAATGACTGTGATACTCAGCTCCTTCTAGACATTTACTGGTGTGGTTACAAACATAGTGAAGTCAAGAGAATGGTCCAGGAAGACAAGAGAAGAGGTGATTACTCTTCACAAGAAGGGCAATGGCTATAAGAAGATTGCAAAGATGTTAAACATACCAAGAGAGACCATAGGAAGCATCATTCGCAAATTCAAGGCAAAGGGCACTGTTGAAATGCTACCTGGTCGTGGCAGAAAGAAGATGCTGACTTCGAATGCTGTGTGCTACCTGAAGCGTAGAGTGGAGAAAAGTCCCCGTGTGACTGCTGAGGAACCGAGAAAAGATTTGTCAGATGTGGGTACTGAAGTTTCAGCTCAGACAATACGGCGCACACTGCGTAATGAAGGCCTCCATGCCAGAACTCCCAGGCGCACCCCCTTGCTGTCTCCAAAGAATAAAAAGAGTCGACTGCAGTATGCCAAAAGTCATGTGGACAAACCACAGAAGTTTTTGGATAGTGTTCTGTGGACTGATGAAACAAAATTAGAACTGTTTGGGCCCATGGATCAACGCTATGTTTGGAGGAGGAAGAACAAGGCCTATGAAGAAAAGAACACCTTGCCTACTGTGAAGCATGGCGGGGGGTCAATCATGCTTTGGGGCTGTTTTGCTTCTGCAGGTACAGGGAAGCTTCAGCGTGTGCAAGGTACCATGAATTCTCTTCAGTACCAGGCGATATTGGATGACAATGTGATGCAGTCCGTCACAAACCTGAGGCTTGGGAGACGTTGGACCTTTCAACAGGACAATGATCCCAAGCATACCTCCAAGTCCACTAGAACATGGTTGCAGATTAAAGGCTGGAACAATTTGAAGTGGCCATCGCAGTCACCTGACTTAAATCCGATTGAGAACCTCTGGTGGGACTTAAAGAAAGCAGTTGCAGTGCGCAAGCCTAAGAATGTGACTGAACTGGAGGCTTTTGCCCATGACGAATGGGCAAAGATACCCGTAGAACACTGCAAGACACTTGTGTCAAGCTATGCTTCACATTTAAAAGCTGTTATAACTGTAAAAGGATGTTGTACTAAGTACTAAGATTGAATATCACTTGGGGGTTGAATAAAACTGATAATGATGTGAGCACAGAAAAGACATTTGTGGTTATTTCATTATAAATGTTATGTTATATTTGTCTGACCTACACGTGCCTCTTTGATTTAATTGTAAGCAAGATGACTGAATGATCAAAATCAATGTCAAACTGGCCAAAACACTCAATTTCAGTGGGGGTTGAATAATTTTGAACACAACTGTAGTTTGCTGTTTGATTACTATCACGAGTACGTTTTTATCACTGGGCCGTGTGCAGTTCCCGGATTTCACCCACTCATTCGTACAAAGTGCAGCTTAATGTTCTACAAATGTTTTTAGACAAGTGACTGATGTTCATAAATCATGTAAACAAATTCAATCATGATTCAATGTCTTATCGCTTTATCTGTATTTTTGGCAACTTTTAATATTAGTCAGAAGATCATTTTGTTAAACTGATTGGCCATTTCTCGATGTTCCATTATGATTTTTTGCTTTCTTTTAATAATTTGATATTGTTTAATTGATATTACTCTGTGCGCTTATTTTTCTTTTTGTAGTAAAAAAAAATGTCAGTACTCTACACATGTATGTTCAGAGATACTCTAGTATATTTTTCAATTTCTTAATAGCTACAGTATTTATATAGTGCTAACAGATTCCACAGCACTTTATAATGGGGAAGCACAAACATGAGACTATCAGGTCTATTCAAAGAAATGTGAAACTCAGGAGAATGACTGGAGAAGTGAAAATTCTAGGTCAAGATGGCCAAACCAGAAAAATTGTCCCATTTATCTTACTTACCAAATCGGCTATTTGGTCTAGATTGTTCTCTACTTCTGCCAGTTCTCGTGGTTTTCACCTTTCTCTGAATAACCCTGATAATAAATAGAGATACTTAAGGAACTTTTATTAATGAAAAGGTCTTCACTCACAGTCTAACCATGTACAGATTTTGTATATGACTGACAATTTTCATCTCCTGCAGTACAAGCGCTAATATGGTCCACATGCGCTATATACAGTATATATAACTGCAGTGACGTGACCAAAAAGCAATAAAAAGCTGATGATGTTCAACAACTTCTGGTTGTTGCAGCCACCCTGAAGCGGAATAGCCGCGACATTGTTTTTTCTGCATGTGGGCTAAATACGGTGATAGCGTGACGCCCAGATCACCTTCGCATGGAGCTATGGGGGTAAGTGCAGATTACACCTTTTTTTCTTGTTATGTTTTATACATGTTGTGGGCTGGATACTTCTGGTTGTTGCAGCTGCCCTGGTAGGAAATAGACGGGACACCGTTCTTTCTGCGTCTATGGATATTTTGTTGTATTCCCAGCCAGGTTATTTTTAATGCTGTCCCTTTTCCGTGTTTTTGTTTTTAATCCCAAAGTGAAAATGTTTCAGGTGAGGGTATAAATAAAACCCACTGTTTTGTCTCTCAGCTGAAAAGCAGCATGAGAATATGTGGTTGCTTAAAAAAGCAGCTTGGTTTCATTAGGGAGAACCCATCTGACCAGAGGTGTTGTGATGTGGCAGGTGGGCTTGCACTTTGATGGCCATTCAAGTAACCAAAACCTCTGATTGTGGTTTGTTTTGCATGGAGCTAAGGGGAGTAAGCACAGATGACACATTTTTTTTTCTAAAGTATGAAATAGGTGGGACATACAAAAAAGAACAGACATATAGGCTGCGGGCTCTATCACCTCCTTAGGCTAGGGTCAGACGAGCGCAGTGTTAACGTCCGTGTTCCCGCACATAAGTACGTCCGTGATAGCATACAATTGTGTTAAATGGAGCCCCACACACGAAGTACGTCCGCACAGAAGTGCGGGGGCTGACGGACGCTGCAAACGGACGCAGGTTAGGCAAGAACGTAATACTGCTAGAACGGACGTGCGGAGTGTGCCACGTCCACAACGTCCGCATAGCTTTGTGTGTGAGTGATGGAGCATGGTCAGACGGACTGCATTTATACGTCCAGCATTTTTGACGGACAGAATGTTTTTTCATTGTAATTTATTTTTCCCTCCTACATCCGTCAAAAAATAACTTCAGTGAAAAAACGGACTGTGTGACCACTACTGCGTCATCCGTACTGACGATGTCCGTACTGCACGGACGTACAGTCCGTAGAAATCACGCTCGTCTGACCCTAGCCTTAACCCCTTCACTGCTGATGACGTGAGGGACACGTCCTCATTGATGCACATTACATGCTGAGGATGTGCCCCACACGTCATCAGCTGTGCGGGACCCCTGGCGGAGATACTCACCTCTCTGTCCGGGGTCCCGCGGCGTTCTGACTTCAGCGTCCTCAGATGCTGAAGTCAAGCTCCTCCCGACGTAAATGACGTCATTTCCAGGCGACCCCCCGGGAGATAGCCTGGAAGGGAGGGGGGTGATCCGTTCAGATCCCTCTCCCTCCTGATCGGGAAGGAGCAGCGCCAAAAGCCAGGCACCGCTTAAAAGGGGAGACTCTCCCCTTAAAAGGGGAGACTCTCCCCTTTTAAGCGGTGCCTGGCTTTAACCCCTCAAGCGCCGGGTCGCACTTCAGCGCCTTGCGGCGCCGAAGTGCGGCCTTGCTCCAGTGGGGGCCGCCATCTTGGATGGCAGCTCTACCCCCGGGTCCCCCCTCGCTGCCCGACGTCATCACGCATAGTGTGATGACATCAGATAGCCGGGGAACCCCTAGCTGCCTGGGGATTTCCCAATCCTGTGAACCCCGATATCTCCAGAATCATGGCAGCTAGGGGTCATGGAGGGTGTCATTTGGAAGGCCTGAGCATGGCCTTTCGAATGATACCCATCATGACTAGGTACAAAATAAAAAAATTAAAAATAATAATAAATTTAAAAAAAAACATGTTTTTTTTGTGTGTGTGTTGTTTTTATTAATGCAGCAATATTGTTCACATTTCTATTATAATGTGAACAATGATGCTGCACTAATGATTTTTTTCTATGGTGTGTGTTTGCTAAAAATCACGTAATTCCCCCCACAAAATGTAACAAGTCCCCATTTCTAATTTTTGTACAAGCGCACCCATAGAAAACATAACCACAAACGCTCATGTGATAAAATGTGAAAAAAAAACACTTTACACACTGCAGATGATTAAAAATTCAATTTTTGTCATAATATACAGGCAGGACATGACGTATACATATAAAAATGATATATTACGAATCTGCAGAGTCTGCCGGAAAGAACGATATTTAATATGTCTGGGTCATTTAATAAAATGTGGCTTCAAATCGCGTTTAACATGATGAGCGAAAGCAGTAAAAATGAGCTCAGCACACAGAGGTGAAATGCCTCAGCAGTGAAAGGGTTAATGCTAGTTATAGGGCTCACATAAATGAGTGTTAGCGCTAGGTTAATTGAGGTGATAGCGTGATGCCCAGATTATTATTATTATTATTATTCTTTATTTATAAAGTGCCAGCATATTCTGCAGCGCCATACAATAGGCACAGTATAGACAGGGTTACAATACAATACATTGAACAACATTTGACAAACAGTACAGGAGGAGATGAGGCCCTATTCCCATAGGAACTCACAATCTAGGAGGGTTGGGGTTGGAAACAGGAGGAGAGGACTGCAAGGTGAGAGTGATTGATGGTTGCGTCAGTGAGTTGGGTGGTAGGCTTCCCTAAATAGGAACGTTTTAAGGGAGCGTTTGAAGGAAGAGAAGTAAGGCTAGGGTCAGACTGAGGCAGTGCGAACGCGCGTTCTGGCGCACTTAATCACGGCCGCACTAGCAGCAAATGACGGGCAATGACGGCCAATATACGAAGTACGGTCGCACAAAAGTCCGGCTGCGCAACGCAAGTGGAAAATGAACGCATTTTTTCGAGAACGTGAAACCGCAGGTACTGACGTACAGAGTGCGCTGCGTCCGCTAGCGGCGTGTGTGTGTGATTAGGAGACGTCAGACGCTGCTAATGTCCGGCCAACATAACGTCCAGACACAAAAAGTGTTTTATTGATGATCCGTACAAAATCACGGACGAAAATGCGCATCGTATGACCACTATCACGTATTCTGTGAAAAAATGCGTCCATTCGTTCGAACGCACTTTTTCACAGACAACATAAAAATGCGTTCGTCTGACCCTAGCCTTAGGGGAAAGTCTGACAGTACGAGGGAGAGCGTTCCAGAGAGTGGGGGCTGCGCGTGAGAAATCCTGCAGTCTGTCATGGGAAGAGGTGATGCGGGGAGAAGATAGGCGCTAGGCATGTGCACCGACTTTTTTTTCGGTTCAATTCGGTTCGATTCGTTCGGATGTTTAAACTTTTCGATTCGGCTCGTTTCTGACGATTTCTGTTTCGATTCGGTTCAGTTCGACTCGTTTTTCGTGTACATTTTTTTTTCGGAATATCGACCATTTTTCGTATTTTCGTGTCACTTTGCTCGTTTTTTGTATCGACTTTTCGTGATTTCGGAAATTTTAGTTTTTTCGGAACGTCTGTTCTCCTCGTTTCAAAGCTGTCTAACTCTATTCGTTTTGATGTAAACTACTATGGTTTACTTTTTTATACTTTATATATTTTTTTATAATAAATTTTTGGTTTGTTTTTCGGATCCGATAATTTATTCTGTCGATACGATAATTCTGGCGATTCTATCGTGTTTTTTTTTAATTAAATAAAGATCCTTTTTTTCTTATGAATATACATTTCACAACTTTATTTAATCACATTAAAAAATGGTATGAAAGCCAAGGAACAAAAAAAAATGAACAAAACGATTTAAAAAACGCTAAACTGACCCGAATGGTCTGACTTTAAAAATAAAAACCAGAACAAAAAGGTTTTAAAACAGAAAAATAGTTGATCAAAATGATCTGAAACGAAAAAAAAAAAAAGATTTAAAACAGACAAAAAAAATTAACCCTTTTGCTGCTGAGGCATTTCACGGCTTCCCTTCACGCCTGTGTGCGGTACTGCGGTCTGCTGCTGAGCTAATTTTTAACAGTTTCGCTCCTCTTGTTTAAACGCGTTTTTTTGAAGCCTTATTTTATAATATGACCCAGACATGTTATATATCGTTCTTTCCGGCAGACTCGGCAGATGATTCATAATATATCATTATCATATGTATGCGTCATGTCCTGTCTGTATATTATAACAAAAAATGCAATAAAATTAGAATTTTCAATGTTTGTTTTACAAGGTGTAAAGTATTTTTTTCACATTTTAACATGCGAGTGTTTGCGGTTATATTTTATGAGTTGCGTTTGTTAAAAAAAATTGAAAAGGGGACTTGTTATATTTTTTGGGGGGAAAATTACACTATTTTTAACAAACGCACACCATACAAAAATCCTTAGTGCAGCATCATTGTTCACATTATAATTGAAATGGGAACAATATTGCTGCATTAACAAAACAAAACAAAAAACCTGTTTATAAAAAATTAAAATATAATTTTTTTTTTTTTTTAACATTGTCATGTTTGGTATTGTTGGAAAGGCCATGCTCTAGTCGATCCAAAGATACCAAACATTAACCAACCGATAGCTGCCGCAGATCGGGAGATAGGGGGTTCCAATGAACCCCCTATCTCCACCATTGGTCGCAGTTAGGGGTTAACTCCAGAACTGACGTCATTGTGATGAGGTCTTGGGACTGTCGGCAGCTGCCGTTCCCCCACGCTGTTGTCTTCCTGCAAAGACGTGACCATGTTGGTGGGCAGTGCCTTAGTGGGCAGCGGTGTGAGAGAGTGAGCTCATAGCTGGGAGGAGGTCAGGGCTCGAGTCGAGCAGGAACGCGCGGGAACGGCGTTCCCGCACTTCTCCCACAGCAGGAACGCTGCGGGAATGCAGCGTTCCCGCTGTGGCCCGAGCCCGAAAGGCTGGAGCAGGCGGCCGCCGCACATTGTCGGCGGCCGCGTGCTTCCTGTTAGAACGGCCCGCTGACAGGAAGTGGAGCCGCTCGCCTGGCTGTTTCATCGATCCCAGGCGAGCGGCTGCACTTCCTGTCAGCGGCCGTTCTAACAGGAAGCACGCGGCCGCCGGTCGCAGAGAGGTGAGCTGGGGGCACTATCTATGAGACCTGGGGCATTATCCATGAGAGCTGGGGCACTATCCATGAGACCTGTGGCATATATCCATGAGACCTGAGGCATTATCCATGAGACCTGGGGGCATTATCCATGAGACCTGTGGCATATATCCATGAGACCGGGGGCATTATCCATGAGACCTGGGGGCATTATCCATGAGACCTGGGGCAGTATCCATGAGACCTGGGGCAGTATCCATGAGACCTGGGGCATTATCCATGAGACCTGGGGGCATTATCCATGAGACCTGGGGCATATATCATGAGACCTGGGGCATTATCCATGAGAGCTGGGGCATTATCCATGAGACCTGGGGGCATTATCCATGAGACCTGGGGCATATATCCATGAGACCTGGGGCATTATCCATGAGAGCTGGGGCATTATCCATGAGACCTGGGGGCATTATCCATGAGACCTGGGGCATATATCCATGAGACCTGGGGCATTATCCATGAGACCTGGGGCATTATCCATGAGACCTGGGGGAATTATCCATGAGACCTGGGGCATATATCCATGAGACCTGGGGCATTATCCATGAGACCTGGGGCATTATCCATGAGACCTGGGGCGTTATCCATGAGAGCTGGTGGCATATCCATGAGACCTGGGGGCATTATCCATGAGACCTGGGGGCAATATCCATGAGACCTGGGGGCATTATCCATGAGACCTGGGGGCATTATCCATGAGACCTGGGGGCAATATCCATGAGACCTGGGGCATTATCCATGAGAGCTGGGGGCATTATCCATGAGAGCTGGGGCAATTATATCCATGTGAACTGGGAAAATATATCCATATAACCAGTGCCGTGTATATTATTCTGGGGGTCCAGTGCTGTGTATATAATTATGGGGGGTCTGTGCCTGGATATATATATAGATTATATATAAAACGCGTTAGTCCAGTTGCCAAAATCGCGAGTATACCTGTACGTAGTGATACCTTTCACTGATCAGTATAGTTTCCAGTTTACACTCTTGAAAGCTTGTCTTTTAAATGTAAAGTTAACCCAATAAAAATGGTATCACCGGCACGCACTGCTATACTCGTGATTATATATATTTTTTCTTCAGGTAATAGGGGTTGTGGAATTCGTGGGTGAGTTCCCTCACTTTTTTTCCCAGGACTTGACCCCTGGAGGAGGTGTTGAGTGAAGCTGCAAACAGGGACAAATATACTAGACCTGAGCCGCACTGAGGATCTTTGGGTTGTGTCGGAGAAGACTTCACGCAGTGCTGCCATCAATATTTTTTGATAAATTCTTGGTTATACAATGAATGTGACTGTGGACAAAAATCCGTGTTGTTGTGACATCGCCTAAGCTTAACAAAACCAGGCCACGTCGGTAATCAAATCTCAAGGCAGTACAACAAGGTTGTGTTAGTGTGTGACATTTTTTGGCCAGGCAGGAAGTGTAGAATGTGCACAGTCACATTCATGGCCACAAATATGTTGACAAGTTTATGACAAAGGGTCCATAGAAATGTCAATACATTTATGTACATATAATTTTAACAGTGTGGAAAAGAAACCAAGCAATACATATTAACTTATTAAGTAAGGAAAAGCAACGCACACAAACAGGAAAATAATTAGAAAAAATATAACATTTATTTACAACATGGGGAAGGGAAGGGAACATGCCAAGGATGGCAAACTGCCCAACAGTTACTGGCATTTGAGGAGATGTTGGAGCTGGTCCGCATCTTTGATTACAAAGATTATGACTGCCGTAAGGACCCTTACGGCAGGAAGAATAACACCCGCAGGGATCGTATCCTTGACAAGCTACGCACCACCATCCTGGAGCTGGTCGGGAAGGACCGGACGAAGGACCAGCTCCGAAAACGCTGGTCCGACCTCAAGGCACGCGAGCAGGAGCAGCTGAGGCACATTCCGGTTACATTCGGGAGGAGGCTGCCACTGGTCTCACTGCCGCTCCAGGATGTCCGCGGCATTGCTTATGTGCTCCCGCAGTTCCTGGAGCAGTTCCTGTATGGCGTCGATGGAGGTAACAGCCAGGCATAGCTCGCCGATCGCCTCCCGATTTATTAGCCTGACACTGGACGTGTCCGGTCTGGCTTCTCCTTCTATATATCCAATAAATGAAAGAAGGAAAATACAGTAAGTAAAGCAGGTTTCTATTTTTGACTGAAAGTCTTGAAAAAATATACCAGTAGTATATACCAGTGCTGGCGGCCTCCTCCTGCTCCTCCTCCTGCTCCTCCTCTTCCTCCTCCTGCTCCTCTTGTGCTATACATAAAAAAATTTAATTAAAATACAGTAAACAAAAAATGTTTCTGTTTTTGACCAAAAGTCGTTGCAAAATAAAACAGTATATACCAGCGCTGGTGGTCGCCCGTGGCTCCTCCTCCACTGGGGCACTGGTGCCCGCCGGGGCAGATGCTGCCTTCTTCCTGTCTTCTGCCAAATCCAAAAAATAACACGTAAATAATGCAGACTGGAAAAAATGGTATATCTATACAATATATTGCCGAAAGTATTGCGACACCCCTCCACTACCCACTAGCACTACCAGCTTGACACACCACTACTCCCATCTCATAGTTCTAAAGTCACAAAATATTTATTTATTATTCCTCTGCACATAGACATATATTACCGTTCAATTATATATTTTTTTCAGAAGTATAAAAACTATTATTTGTGTTGTGTGCATACAAAACGCATTGTGCTGACTGCTTTTAGTTATTTTATAGAAGGCCTCAGCCTCAGTTTCACTTTCAGTTTCTGCGAATAAAACTGAATATTGCAGAAACAACAGAAATCGGCCATTTTGTTTTGAAATTTGCATCTAAAGCGTTCAATAATGACACTGCTGCAGCAAACTGAATTGCTGCGCTGCAACAATTCAGCAGCTGCTGAGGATGTATTGAAGGCGGCTCTGTTTGGATGCACTTTCAGAACAACTACATGTCCCATCCTACCACTTAGCAGAGACACAGAGATTTTTGTTGATGCGCAGGTGGGAGCCAATATTGGGCAAGCTGTGGGTCATCTCGTATGCATCACTCAATCACAACAACCCCCCCCCAGCACACTACAGACTACACACAGTGCCAAAAGAAATCCAGCATTGTAACTTCATCTACATACATCAAATGTCACAATTTTCACGAATACGTAAAATCACAAAAAAGAAGAGCTATGGCAAAAATGCATGTATGACGAGTTGTGAAAACGCAAAGCTATACACAATCACATTGTATGAAAAAAGGACTAGATAAATCAACGTATTTCTGTGCACATTAGCACATGCAAGCACATTATTATTATTATACAGGATTTATATAGCGCCAACAGTTTGCGCAGCGCTTTACAATATAACATGACACTTACGTTTGGCTATGACACACCGGATGTCCCTCAGCTGCTCCTGGTCGCGCGTCTTGAGGTCGGACCAGCGTTTTCGCAGCTGGTCCTTTGTCCGGTCTTTCCCAAATAATTCCGCGATGGTGGTGCGTAGCTTATCTAGGATACAGTTCTTGCGCGCGTTATTCTTTCTGCTTTAAGGGCCCTTACGGCAGTCGTAATCTTTTTTATCAAAGATGCGGACCAGCTCCAGCATCTCGTCAAATGCCATGTTACTGGCCCGCTTCTTCCTGGGTGTCTCTGGGGTGGAAGCAGATGAGGAGGTGTCCGAATGGGACTCTCTGTCTCTTCCTTCAGCCATGATAAATAATTTCAATTTTTTTTGGCAATTGTCAAAACTCTGTATAAAAATGGCTCAATAAAGTTACGACATCCGCGCGCGCGCGCATGCGCGACCCGCGGACGAATCGGATCCGACCCGATTACGAATTTTTGTATCGACAGAATTATCGGATCATTGGAAACAAAAAAAACAAGTGATATAACCGGTAATAGTTAAATATACGATGTCCAGAATTACCGAAATGGAACCGAAATCACGAATGGAACCGAAATCATGAATAGAGCGAAAATAAATTTCGATTTGACACATTTCAAGTCCATTCGAAAATTCCGAAAATATTTCGTTTCGGCTCGGAAAACTTTTCGGATCTGCTGTTTTCGGATCTAAAAATTTTCTGAAAATCGGCCGCATCCGAAAACACCGAAACGCACATCCCTACTAGGCGCAGGTCACTGTTTGACCTTAGGGAGCGGGCTGGGGTGTATTTGGTGATTAGTGAGGACAGGCAGTGGGGAGCTGAGCCAGTGAGAGCTTTGTAGGTCAGGGTAAGGATTTTGAACTTAATTCTGCAGTGGATGGGGAGCCAGTGAAGGGACTCGCAGAGGGGAGTGGCAGAGACAGAGCGGTGGGTGAGGTGAATTAGCCTGGCGGATGCGTTCAGGATGGATTGTAGGGGGGAGAGGCGGGACAGAGGGAGGCCAGATAAGAGATTATTGCAATAGTCGAGTCGGGAGATTACCAGGGCATGTATGAGTTGTTTTGTGGTGACAGCGGTAAGAAATGGCCGAATTCTGGAAATATTACGCAGTTGGTATCGGCAGGAGGAGGAAAGAGACTTGATGTGGGGGATGAAGGAAAGAGCAGAGTCAAGTGTAACTCCAAGACAGCGCACTTGGTTTGATGGGGAGATGGTGATACCCTCCACCGTGATAGAGAAGTCAGGAGGTGGGGAGGCATTGGAGGGAGGAATAAGTAGGAGCTCAGTCTTTGACATGTTGATCTTTAGGTGGTGGGAGGCCATCCAGGAGGAGATGCCAGATAAGCAGTCACTGACTTTGGAAAGGACAGGGGGAGAGAGATCAGGGGTAGAGAGGTAGATCTGAGTGTCATCAGCGTAGAGGTGGTAATTAAAGCCAAAGCTGTTGATGATTTTGCCCAGGGAGGAGGTGTAGATGGAAAAGAGCAGAGGACCAAGGACAGAGCCTTGAGGTACACCAACAGATAGAGGCAATGAAGAGGAGGAGTTACCAGCAAAGGACACACAGAAGGACCTGTTGGATAAATAGGAGTCAACCCAAGCAAGTGCAGTGTCACCGAGACCCAGAGAGTTGAGGGTCTGTAGAAGGAGGGGGTGGTCAACAGTGTCAAAAGCAGCCGAGAGGTCAAGCAGGATGAGAATAGAACAGTAGCCATGTTTTTTGCAGTTAGGAGGTCGTTGGTGACTTTGGTGAGGGCAGTTTCAGTTGAGTGTAGGGGACGGAAGCCAGATTGCAGGGGGTCAAGTAGGGAATTGGAGGACAGGAAGAGGGAGAGGCGGTTGAAGACTAGTTTTTCTAAGAGCTTTGATGTGAAGGGAAGCAGGGATACAGGGCGGTAGTTGGATGGAGAGTTGGGATCGAGAGATGGTTTCTTTAGTAAAGGGGTAACTAGCGCGTGTTTGAAGGTGGATGGAAAGGAGCCAGTGGAGAGAGATAGGTTGAAGATGTGTGTGAGAGCAGGGGTGAGGGAGGAGGAGAGGGGAGGAATTAGATGTGAGGGAATGGGGTCGAGCGGGCATGTGGTGAGTTGTGAGGAGGACAATAAGGAATTGACTTACTCCTCAGTGGCTGGGAGGAAGCGGCAGAGGGTGGCAGAGGGGACCTCTGGGAGTGGAGGTGGCAGATAACTATCTTGTGTTGGGATGTTGCTTCTGATAGTTAGAGTTTTACTGAGGAAGTAGTCTGCCAAGTCTTGAGCGCTGAAGGCAGCTGAGGGGGGAGGTGCAGGTGGGTAGAGGAGGGTGTTGAAGGTGGACCAGAGCCGTTTAGGGTTGGAGGACAGCGTAGATATAAGAGATGAGAAGAAGGATTGTTTGGCCAAGTGGAGGGCAGAGGTGTATGACCGGAGAATAAACTTGAAGTGAACAAAATCAGCTTCAGAGCGGGATTTCCTCCAGGCACACTCTGCAGTACGGGAGCATCTTTGCAGGTAGCGAGTCTGGAGGGTGTGCCAGGGCTGAACTGGCGGCGTGGGGCCTTACAGAGTCGAAGAGGAGCAAGAGTGTCTAGAGCAGAGATAAGTGTGGTGTTAAAGTGATTAGTGGCAGCATCAGGGCAGGTGAAGGATGAGGTGTGCAGGAGGTGGTGAAGTAGATTGGAGAATTGATGGGGGTCCACAGCATGTAGATTTCTGCGAGTGTGTGTGCGGGGTGGGGGAGCAGGGTGTTTAGGAAGTCCAGATAGGTTGAAAGAGAGAAGGTGGTGGTCAGATATGGGGAAAGGGCGACAATTGAACTCAGAAATGGAGCAGAGGTTGGAAAAGACAAGGTCAATAGCGTGACCATCGCGGTGGGTAGGGAGGAGGGAGGATTGTGTGAGTCCAAGGGAGGACGTGAGTGAAAGAAGTGAAAGAAGGGGCGGAAGGATCATCAATGGGAATGTTGAAGTCCCCGAGAATTAGGCATGGAAGGTTAGAAGACAGGAAGTGAGAAAGCCAGGTAGCAAAGTGGTCAAAGAACTGGGAGGTTGGCCCCGGTGGGCGGTAGATGACTGCCACCCTGAGGGCCAGAGGAGAAAACAGGCGGATGCAGTGTGTCTCGAAGGAGGAGAAGGAGAGGGATGGGGTGGAGGGAGATGCTGGTAGGTGCAGGTGGGAGAGAGCAGGATTCCGACCCTGCCACCATTTCTCTCACCCGGTCTGGGGGTATGGCTCAAGTGTAGACCACCATGTGAGAGAGCAGCAACGGAGGCCGTGTCAGAGGGGGTTAGCCAGGTTTCAGTTAAAGCTAGGAGGTTGAAGGAGTTTGAAAGGAAGAGGTCATGGATTGCTGTGAGTTTGTTGCACACAGAGCGAGCGTTCCAGAGGGCGCAGGAGAAAGAGGACAGGCGCTGAGGGATTATGGGAATGAGGTTGCTGGGCTTGCAGGGAGGTGATTTATGTGCGATGGAGATAGGATGAGGGGAAGTATTGGATGTGTTGTGGGGCCAGGGTTAGGGGATATGTCACCTGCATAGAGTAACAGCAGGAGGGTGAGAAAGAGAAGGTGGGAATGGGATTTGTGTGAGTGGGAGTGATTGGCAGCACGAGAGATAGAGGGAGACCATGTTCTGAGGAAACAAAGGAGCTCATGAGAGGCCATCATGTGGGACGAGAGGAGGGAGGGAGAGATGCAGATAGTGTAGGGGTCGGTGGTAGAGGGGCAGGAGTTCCATTTAAGGAGAACGGTAGAAGTAAAGAGTAGAAGCACGAGAGAAAGCATGATATAGACGTGTGTTTACCCAGAGTAAAAAGTGGGCCTTGCAGTTCCTTAACTCCAGGAAATCAACTCCAAACTTCCACTTAAGAAGGCCACTTGGGATGGCACAAGAGCCAAGGCTCACTGGAGCCAGTCCTAGCTGTTATATAGGGCAGACTGATTGCATTCATGCAGTTAAAAGGTAAACACCTGATGCTGGATGGGCTGTGTCAATAGGGCAGGAGATTCACATGCTAATTAGCAAAGCAAATGGTGGAGAAAGGAGACAAAAATAAATAAAAAAATTTAAAAAAATAGCCAAGGTAACGTTACAATGTGGGTGCCTGCAAATACTGGGTGATGGGGGTCATACCAGTAAAAGTATGCAGGGGATCAGTTGAGATGTGGGTGTCTGTGGATACTGGGTGATAGAGTCTTACCAGCAAAAGTATGCAGGGGATCAGTTGAGATGTGGGTGTCTGTGGATGCTGGGTGCAGATCACCTCCTGATCGCTAATGGGCTAAAAAAATCCATTAATGGTATTAGCACTTATCGCTAGCTTACTGTGCTTTCTGCTCCCTATACTTAACATGGGGAGTGCAAAGTGTAAGCAGAGAGTAATTAGCATCAGGATCACTTAGTCCTAATGGTGTTCGTTTTTCGGTTTTCCTTAATAGTTAAGTTTTTTTTATGCAATATCACTTAAAATATGGCTTTGGGAGACAAGGATTTTTTTCTTCAACATCTCAGCAACAAGCAACTGGAAATAAACAGTCTGTAGAGTTGCACACCCAGAAAGCGTAAACAACTGTGTGCTATATTACAATGTTGGCGCTAAAATGGGGATGCTAACGGGGGAAAATCTGCGCCTGCAGGTTTCCCCTTTGCGTCCCCGGTTTAGCTTCAAATTACAGGGCAGGTGCTGATTCAGCAGCTTGCCCTGTTATGCAGCGCTACCCTCCTCGTGAGATCATGCAGGGCCATGGAGTGATTCACGGTGGGAGACTGGGGACTATTTGTACCCAGTCTCACTCTGCTCCTGAACCAGAAGTGCCAGATCGGGGTGCTGTTCGTGCCGCAGGATGAGAGGTGAGTATCTGATATTTTTTGGGGGGTGTCAGCGGGTGCTGACTGATTCTGCAGAAGCAAAATCAATTGGCACCAGTTTGGAGCTGTAGCTAACTTTTTATTAACCAGCATCGGCGCGGTAAATAGGGTTAGGACTTTGTAATCCTAACGCTAACTACTGATAACATGGGGAGTGCTAAGTATAAGGAGCGCAAAGTACAGCAAGCTCGCGCAAGCAAGAGCAATCACAGATGCGCTAATGGATATTTTTAACATGTTAGCGTTTGGAATGTAATATGGGGGTATGCGTTAAAGTCTCTAAACCTAGCGCTAACGCTCACATATCTGAGCGTTAACGTTTCAATTGTAATAGGGCCCTATTTCTGCTAGGTGATGAAAAAGATAAAAATGTGTATATAGCTGAATCTGATTATTAATATAGAACACAATGAAAAAACAACAATATAATCCAGTAAATATTAATGTGACTAAAAACAATATAATCCAACAAGTATTCATGTGAAAACAAGTTGCTCTTTATTGCATTAAGGTAGTGTATCTGTGCTCCAACAAAAAGCAAGAAAAATATACTTATATACACACAGTGTATTTCAGAGTAACATCACCTGGATAAATGCCCTCCAAAAAACAGAAAAGAAAAAATATAGTGCAGTACAGTCCTTATATATACCGGTAAAAGAGCCAACAGGATATAAGTGTAATCACACTCAAGTGATTGGGAGCCTATCCTATTTGTGCAATCTGTCAACTTATCGCGTGACATAGCCCACTTCCTCAGCTCCTCCTCCAATTCTTCGGGTAACCAAAACAAAAGAGAGAATTACTCTCATAGCATAATACGTCTGTGCCCCCGAGTGAAGGGAAAGCCACTCAAAATGGCTACTCACCAGATCCTGAGCTTCTATCCTTCAGCCTCCCTTGGTGTTGCTTGTGACCCCTTCCCAGGCAAGGTCCAGCCTACCCCAGACGTCTAGTCCCCCTCAGGTGGCTAGCATGTGGGCTCCGGATGTGGGACAGGCAGATAGGCAGGCCCCAGGTGTTGCTCCATTGATGGTAGATCGCACTGGGACTTATGCTTCCACCTCAATGGCTAGTGGATAGATCAAAGGAGATATTCCAAACAGGACCAAGTGCACCATTTAATGTGTTTTTGATGTTTTTTAAAAAATATAACGGTACTTTTAAGTGAATCAAATTTTAAAAAAATACAACATAAAAAAATAATAAAAAAGAAAGAATAAGATAAAGATAATAGGCGAGACACATTTCACCACTATATTGCATCTTCCTTAGTCAGCAGTGGTATGCTTCATGCTACTTAGATTTAGATATACTGTAAACACAGTTATATCTTGTCCATCACTTATTGGTAACAGTTGTTTGTGCTCTCTGGATGCGTAACTATAAAGTCTGTTGATTTACCTTCTCTGTGCAGCTGTTTCTGGGGATCACCTGCACAACCACGCTCAATAGGGGAGCTGCATGATAACTTTTTCTTGTACTCCAAGCACTCTGTTTTAATCTACTGACTTTCTGTGCTAAGCAAACGGAAAGCACTTATTCAACCACTCTGTCAATGTTTGCGCTTCCAGTACAAAGTATAAGAAGTGTAAATGTAAAGTATGCTATGGTAGAAAGAGCCATAACAGAACTAGCAGCACAACCTAATATATAAATAAGTAGAAAAAAAATTACATTATTTTATTTTTTATCTATTTGATAATACAAATTTATGCACAAAACATATTTTTTTCAATCCTACATTTAAGGATTAACTACATATGTATCACATCTTTCAAATAAATGGTACAATATAGTTTTCAAGGAAAAGTACTTGATAGTGGAGGTGTAAATTCAACACTCCTTAGGCTAGGGTCAGACGAAAGCATTTTTCCCCGCGAACGTGAAGAAGTGCGTCCGAAAGCATTGACGTATTTTTTCACGGAATGCGTAAAAACGGTCAGACGACACGCATTTTCGGGCGTGATTTTGTACGGATCGTCAATAAAACTCTTTGCGTCTGGACGTTATGTAGGCTGGACATTAGCAGCGTCTAACATCTCCTAATCACGCACACACGCCGCTATGCTGCAGCTGCGCACTCAGTACGTCAGTACTAGCGGTTCAGCGTTCTCAGAAAAATGCGTTCAAATTCCACTTGCGTTGCACGGCCGGACGTTTGTGCGGCCGTACATCTTATATTGGCTGTCATTGTCCGTCATCTGCTGCTAGTGCGGCCGTAATTATGTGCGCCAGAACGCACGTTAAAAGTGCGCTGGTCTGACCCCAGCCTAAACCTACCAACTTATATAGTTTGGTATTTTAACAGTCCTATTCTGGTAAATTAAACCATAGCCAGCTTCCATCCGTTGCACAAATCCACAACCCCAGGCATGTGTCTATGAGGTACCTTCAAGATTTATACCAGTTGTTTACCCTACACACACAATTTTCTCAGGGGTACCCTACACCCCATTCCACCAGGCTTCTTCTGGCCTATACTTGGCTGATTTATCATATTTTAATTAATGTATAGCTATTACTGTTGGAGGTGTTTATGATGGGAGAATATCACTATTTTATTCGTGCTATTTTCACTTGAATATGGGAGCTGCATCATAATACATATGGTACATTAGCACATTTAAGATTTTAGATGCTTCTCTTTGTTCGCTCTGCTGCTATCCATTGCTCTCATCAACATTTTTTTTTAAATGTTCTGTAACAAACAGGCAAAAACGTTGGGTCAATAAAAAAAAAAACAGCCTAAAATAAATTTGCTCAATCCTTGAGCAAGAACGACCGGGGCACTGACACTACCAACCCAAGTCCTGTTTGTTGAGTACACAAAGCACATATTAATCATTGATTTCTGACTCTAGATTAGATTTAAAAAGTACAGAAATCTCCTATACCTATACTGGCAGAAGGACAAGACTTAGCTCATCTCAAGAAGGAAAGATGCTGAGGGCTACGGCAATCGTTGTGCTACTGTGCCTTGCTGGCATTACATTGGTATGCTTCAAATTCTTCAAACTCTAGTATATGATTCTTCTAAAATTCTATTACTATTTTTTGGTTACTCTTAACGGTTCTGTATAAAATTCTCTCCTCTGACTCTTTATGTTAAAACGATTAATGCTTTATGCGTTTTGAAATAATTGAGATATATTTACGAAACGAAGAAAAGAGGGTTAACATTTGTTATTCCAAAACCAGTTTTCTAAGATGAAGGGGCACTGCTAAACCTAAGCTCTAGTTCTCTATCTCTGTCATTGTTTCTTATGATTCACAATCATGCCGTAATTGGAAATGATACCCATAGGAAACCTAAGGTGCCAATGGTTAGCCATTCCTAACACAACACAGTCAATGGGCTAGATTCACACGGGTTACTTGCTAGATCTAGAAATGAGCTGTAAGATCTCATTTTGATCTATCGGCCGTAAAAAATTGAAACTCACCAAGTTCTTGATTCCGTACGGGTTGCAAGTTTAAGGATGTGACCCTTACGGAATACAGCCCTTGGTGATTTTAACTTCTTAAGGCTGATCGATCCCTATGCGATGTTAAATCTCATTTCCAGTGCCATCAGGGAGCTTGCACGAATTGAGGGATTTGGTGGCTAATCTATATTTAGATATCTGCTTGAGATCTTAAATATGACAGATTTTAAGAATAACTTCAAGACTTCAAGGACATGATAGCATCCCTCAATAGGGTTTTATTCTTCTAATAACATGGGAAAAATATCAGAAATACAAAAAGACGTTTTATTCTCTGCCTGAGATGCAATTTATTTATTTATTTATTTATAAAGGATTTTACCAGGAAGGATACATTGAGATTTCTCTCGTTTTCAAGTATGTCCTGGGTTCAAGAACATTGAATAGTTACAGAAACAAAAAGTAGTGAAAATGCAAGAAATTAAGACAAAACAAATATACAGATTAACAGAAAATAAATATGTAGGAAATATAGTCACTTTGTTACATGTTTACAGGTGCATTCCTTATTGAGGTATGTTAATAGGGAGCTCTTAAGGGACTTTAGACTGGGCAAAGATTTGATGGCGTCTGGGAGGTTATTCCATAATTGTGGTGCTCTGTAGGAAAATGAGGACTGAGCCACTTTCTTTTTGTATTGTGGTATTGCAAGTAAGGTGCTGGTACTGGATCGAAGGTTATAGGATGAGGGAGCTGCTGGGGCAAGCAATCTATTCAGGTAGGGTGGTAGCTTCCCAGAAATGCTCTTAAACACCAGGTTGGAAAGGTGAAAGGTGCGTCTAGATTCCAGCGACGGACAGTTTAGTTCTTTTAACATGTCACAATGGTGGGTCATGTATGTCATGCAATAATTTGAACTATATTAATTGGGTTTAAAATTCAGGATCATTTTCTAGATAACATATCTTTACTGTTTGATGGTTTTTGGTACTCTTTAAAAGCTGCACAGCTATGTAGGTATGTACAGCATAGAGTTGGCTACTTCATGGTTTGAAGTATCCACGGTCAGGGCTCGGGTCCTATACTCAGCGGATACCAGGGTCTTAAAAAGTATTTTGATTCGCTTTATTTCTTTTTAAGTCACAAGACTTTGAAGAGGAGGGCGGGGGCATCCGTGGCCCAAGGATAGTGGAACCTAAAACATCATCGGATTGTAAGCAGGATAAGAACTGGCCAATCTGTGCAGATGAAGACTGGGTAAGAGAAAAAAAAATCGAAATAACTATATAGATAATGCATGATTTTCCATTAATTATTATGCAGACAGTCATTACCTTGTTATCTCTTTGCTAAGGTTATGTAATATGCCATATTATTAATTACTTTTTTTAGTTCTGTTTTGCTTATTTTGTCTATGGCTCTATTTTGGCTAAAATAGTAGGGTACGCTAACCATTTTCCACTCTTCCAAACTGGAGACATTTTTCCAATTGACTATAAGGAGATGAATGGCTTCAAGTCTATTGCAAACTCAAAACAGCATACTGTTTAATGAATAACCCCCTGAGTGTTTACTGTTGAATAATCTTTTTCTGATCGTCATCTGCCAAAAATGACATCCTTTGTCTATTATCTACGGTATCTATCTTAATGAGTGAATGTCACCTAAATCATAATTATAGACAGGCTGACAGCAACCATGGCACTCCAAATTTCCCATGAATCTCCATCAACTTAACATGTGGCTAAACATCATTGGAGATATACCTGTAGTTGCAAAAAATGTGGAGGGCTGAGGTTGCTGACCACTGTTATAGACCAGTCGTGTCAGTTATTTCAGAGATCCCCGAAAACATTTCCAACATACAATAAAATTCAATATTTATGAACCTTCTTCTGATCAGCTTCTAGGACGCTTTGGAACACTTTTTCATTAATTAATTTAATTATTTTTTGTTATATTAGATACTACTGTGTGATGCTTCTCAGATATATAATACCTGATCCATCCCTTTTACGACAGCTGACAATCCAGCCGTACTTTGTAATGTATAATGACTCTTCCAAGCTAGAGGAAATTAAATGGGAGAATCAGGGCCGGACTGACAACTTTTAGGACCCCTGGGCAATATGAGATCATGGGGCCCCCATTGTGCCTGCCCACATACAAGCAATGCCCATTGTCGAATTACAGAATTTATTTCCCCATGCTATTTTCAAATGAAAATACAGTCGTTGCTGCAGCCATAACTATACTTGCTATAGTGGGGTTGGTATAGTTTTATACAGCAGGGCAGATATATATGCACTTAAAGCTGGCTGCTGGTACTATTTCCCCATGATTTCTATCTGTGGCATGGGCACCACTGAAAGGGAAGGCCTGATCAAGCCCTAGAGGGACCCTCATTGGGCCTCTTCTAGGCCAGGGCTCTTGGGCAGTGTCCTATTGCCCTAATGGTCAGTTGTCCCCTGGGAGAATACACACACACACTATACCTGGGTCTTCCCTAATATTTGTAATTTATTTGATCACAATCAGAGAACATATATATATATATATATATATATATACAGTAGTATGTGCAAGTGGCTTCTGCAATAATAAACACACTTATTATACTGTGGAGGCTTTTTATCTCACTTTTAGTCCTCCGCCACAACCCTTGTAGACACTAATTTACCCTATGGTCCAAGCATCCACTGCAACTGGTCATCATGCCTAGCTCCTAGCTGATGAGGGTCCAACAAACCCGAAACAGCGCCGTCCTAGGAGTGGTTTTGACCAGTTGCATAACATTATCTCTACTACAAAGCCACGGTGTGGCATAGCATTGATTTTAGGGTTCTGTGTAATAACAGACCCAGGATGCATAAAAGTGAGACAGAGGTCATTTGCATATCCTACCCAGAGTTCCTTGCTGCATATGGGGAATGTGGCACAGGAACTCTGGGATGCAATTCTTTGAATTGCTATGATGTGCAGGTGGCTTCTGCAATAATAAACACACAATATATATATATATATATATATATATATATATATATACAAAATACACTTGTTGTGTTTTAACCCCTTCACTGCTGAGCCATTTCGGGTCTAATTTTTCTTCTTTACTTTAAACATGGTCATGTTTGGTATCATTGGAAAGGCCATGCTCTGGCCTTTCTACTGATAACAAACATGACCCTCTAGCTGCCAACAGTGGGAGATATCGTGGTTCAAAGGAACCCCCTATCTCCACCCCTATCTTTCCTTAGGAGTCAATGAGGACTTTCCCCACACGTCCTCAGCAGTGAAAGGGTTAAATATATATATATATACATACAGTTTATTATTGCAGAATCCATTTGCACATCACAGCAATTCAAATAACTGCATCCTAGATCTCCTGTGCTACATTCCCCATATGCAGCAAGGAACTCTGGGTAAGACATGCAAATGACATCTGTCTCACATTTTTGCATCCTGGGTCTGTTTTTACAAAGAACCCTTAAATCAATGCCATGCCATACTATATATATATCTTAACAGTAGGGTTGCCAGATAGACCATCTTTTCCTGGTTACATACAACTTCATGCAAAGGGAAGGAGCTTCCCCATAACATGTATAATTCAAATGCCTCAGAAGGGAAATCTGTTAGACATGTGCACAGCACAAAATTTCGTTTTGAACTAATGCATTAGTACTAAAATGCAATTTATTTAGTTGCTAAAGAAATTCGTTTTCAGTTCTTTAGTATGAAAACTAATTTCATTCATCCGAAAACCAGTGGATACAATTACTATTGTAGTGGCTCCTCAGAGGGCTGAGATCGCTGCTTGTTACAGTATCTCTCACTCTCAGCACAATGTGGGCCATATTATATAGCTGGTGCTAACTTAACCAGAGCTGTTGTAACCTTCCCAGAGCCATTAAGCCTATGGAGGTTTTCAGTTACAACAGCTCTGGTTAAGTTGGCACCACATTGTAAATACTGCCCCGTGTCAGGCAAAGCTGTTACTGTAACTGACTGCTGCTCATCACAGCGCTCAGAGTTTCAGTAAAACTAGTAAATAATATTTTTATATATAAGACGTTAGTAGAACAATATTATTTACTTGTTTTACTGAAACTCTGAGCGCTGTGATGAGCAGCAGTCAGTTACTGTAACAGCTGAGCCTGATACATTGTACTGAGAGATAATGTAACAAGCAGCCGATCTCCGCGCTCACAGCCACTGGATTTAAAGGGCAAAAAAAAAGGCTCCTCTCTGTATAATGTTTAGAACATCCTCCTGCATTAATTAATACCCCTCTCTGTATAATGTATTACAACATCCACCTGCATTAATTAATACCCCTCTCTGTATAATATATAGAACATCCTCCTGAATTAATGTCCCTCTCTGTATAGAACATCCTCCTGCATTGGCATGTGGAGGTGCAGAACTTCGGATGTTGCGATGTTGCGCTCTTCATTGCTGGTCTCCTTCACTCATCAATATAATATCACAAAAAGGACTGAAACTAAAATGTAGTGCATTTTATTTTAGTTTCTTTCGTTTTTTGTACTGAGCAGTTTCGTTTCTCTTGAGTCATACTAAAACTAAATTATCCCAAAATTCGGACTAAATCGTTTTAGTACTAAAACGAATGCACATGTCTAAAATCTGTTAATCAAGGCAAGTTGTCCTGGATTCCCCTTTAATCTCTTACCTATAGCATATTAATTCTACATACAGTACCTCTGGTTTGCATTATTAATGTATTGCCCATCATCTTGATTAATTTGTCCAGGAAAACATGGAGCTTCTTGCTATCCTATCTTCCAATTAAATGGTCACAATTATAATGTATCTTCACATTCATGCGCTATTGGATAGGATGAGCAATTCTACATTAAAGTATTAAAAGTGGAGCAACCAGTAGCAGCATTCCATCAGTTTCTATCCAGGCCCTTGCACTTTTAGAACTTTGTCCCAAATTCAAGCAATTGCCCAACAATCCCCACTTAATTCTAACCTTCTGTTACCTGCAGGGTCCCAAATGTCCATCTGGATGCAGAATTGCTGGATTAGCTACTCAAGCCGATAAAGACTATAGCAAACGAATTGATACAATCAGACAGAAGCTAAAGGACAGCGAAGTCAATTACAAGAGTGTCGATGTGAAAACAAAAGAAACATATGAATATGTCAAGAATAACCTGGTAGAGGCACAACGTAAGTTATATACATTATATTATATGCATGTAATATATGAAATGCTGAAGGGAATCACTTTTCATGTCATGCACAAACTTGCAAAACAATACACATTTATTATATTATATGTATATGCGATACAAAAGTTGAGGTGCAAGTGAGACAAAGAATTTGAAAAACATGGTGCCGTGCAAGTATATCTGCCACACCCCAACACACATTAGACATCTATTAGACACGCAACATGTAACACATTTAATCTGTGTGTCCAAATCAGCAGAATGTTACAATTAAAAATTTAGCTATCCAAATAAACAGGATATTGTCGTTGCTGTAACAATATCCTGACAAAGATAAGATAAAACAATCTAAGGCGAATAGGTTGTTATGCATATAGGAGAATAATTGGGAACGGAATGCAACTCACAGCATGGAATTGCTACTCAGTATTAACCCCTTAAGGACCGCTGACGTACTATGTACGTCCTGCCCACGGGTCTCCCTTAGACCCGCAGACGTACATAGTATGTCAGCGGCTCCTAACCTCCCTCCCGCCCGAATACTTACCTCCCTGCTGGTTCCAACGGAGATCTGGCAGGGAGGAAGCCTGCCCCTCTGCTTTAGAGGGGCTGGCGAGCACGATGACGTCACCACACTGTGTGGGGACGTCATCGGCAGGCGCCCCCCCGCGCCTGCATTAAAAGCAGGAAGTGGAGGGGGGCTCCTTTGGAGCCCTCTATCTCTTCATCCATGGCAGCTAGAAACTTACTTTTTGCACCGCTGGAAAGGGGAGAGTCTCCCCTTTTCAGTGGTGTATACAGTTAACAGTTTCGCTGCCGGATCTCGACTCGGCAAAAATCGTCGCAGAGTCGCGATTTAAACATGGAGATGGCTGACATCTTGGATGTCAGCCTGGCCTCCTGGTCCCCCCCACCCACTGACATCCCCACCATATGTGTGAGGATATCAGTGGGCCAGTTAACCCCCTAGCTGATAAGGGGAGATAGGGGGATCCTTTGGATCTTTTTATCTCCCGATCCATGGCAGCTAGAGGGCCTGATCATGGCCTTTCCAATGATACCAAACATGACTAGGTTTGGTGTAAAAAAAAGCTTAAAAAAAACTAAAATAAAATCAATAAAATAAAATTTTAAAAAACTGTTTTTTTAACATTTTTTTTGTCTGGGGGGGTTAGTTAAAAAGGACCTAGGCTGTCATCTAAAAATAATGAGCATAAAACGGTCAGAATGAGCTCATCGCACATAGGTGAACTGGCTCAGCAGTGAAGGGGTTAAAAAGCAAAAACATGTAAAAATTGGGTATTTCTATTCTCGGGACAAACAAATTTTTTTAACTATTTAGCTGTTTTTTTTTGGCGGTTGTGGATTTTGGGGATTAAATTACGAAAAAGTGTGTTTTTACCATTTTTTCATCATATTTCATATTTTTTTATAGTAAATTATAGGATATGATGGAAATAATGGTATTTTTAGAAAGTCCATTTAATGGCCGGAAAAACGATGTATAATACGTGTGGGTTGCATAAACGAGTAAGAGGAAAATTTGACCTAAACACGAACAGCGCAGAAACGTAAAAACAGCAGCGGTCACTAAAGGACGGATTTGTGTAAAAGCGCCCGGTCACTAAGGGGTTAAACATCCAGGAAGGGCAAGCTTCCTCTTTGTGTTAGGTCCAAATGATACTACTGCATCACGTGGCATTGAAGTTTATACATTTTATTATAGTAAATAAAATACTGTGGTGAATAAAATAATTAGGCAAAAAATCCCAGGCGGTAGACCGACAAAGTGATTGATCAAACAGGAGACCTAGGCACCGAATAAATGCGAGTTAACGTCTAACGCGGGTGAACCTGCGCGAACCCTGCGCGAGCGTAATGTACTGCGCGCGTCCTATACTTAAGATTTATTCTTCAACAAAACAATTTTTTTTGTAATGCACAACACTAGTGAATTTTTATTGTGAATAGAGCATACGCTCGCGCTGGGTTCGCGCAGGTTCACCCGCGTTAGACGTTAACTCGCATTTATTCGGTGCCTAGGTCTCCTGTTTGATCAATCACTTTGTCGGTCTACCGCCTGGGATTTTTTGTTATTGAAGAGGTTTTGTTTTTGCTGACGGGTGTTTTGTTAATGTTGTGCCTCTTAAAAACCTTTTTTGAATGCACAATGATACAGAATATGAAAGCAAAACAAATATATATTTTTTCATTTAAAGATCTTACTTTTTTCTTCTTAAATGTTCTCCCAACAAAACCACACACTTATCGGAATTAGTCCCTAGCCTATAACTTACAGGGTTAGAGAGAGGTGAAAACCAGGAGAATGACTGGAGAAGTGAAAATTCTAGGTCAAAATAGCCAAAGCAGAAAAATTCTCCCATTTATCTCACTTTCCAAATCGGCTGTTTGGTCTAGATTGTTCTCTTCTCCTACCAATTCTCCTGGTTTTCACCTCTCTCTGAACAACCCCAATAGTAAGGTCTATTCACTAAACTTAGGAGAACTGGCAGGAGAAGAGAACAATCTAGATCAAATAGCCGATTTGGAAAGTGAGATAAATGGGAGAATTTTTCTGCTTTGGCTATTTTGACCTAGAATTTTCACTTCTCCAGTCATTCTCCTGACTTCACCCTTTAGTGAATAGACCTGAGTATCTTTAATGGTAAATGATGCCATTTAGGCTGGGGTCAGACTAACGCATTTTTAACGTGCGTTTAGGCGCACTTAATCACGGCCGCAGTAGCAGCAAATGACGGGCAATGACGGCCAATATGCGAAGTACGGCCGCACAAAAGTCCGGCCGCGCAAGTGGAAAATGAACGCATTTTTTCAAGAAAGCAGAACCGCCTGTACTGACGTACAGAGTGCGCTGCAGCGGCATAGCGGCGTGTGTGCCTGATTAGAGATGTCAGACGCTGCTAATGTCCAGCCTACATAACGTCCAGATGCAAAAAGTGTTTTATCGACGATCCGTAAAAAATCACGCACAAAAATGCGCGCCGTCCGACCGTTTTCGCGCATTCAGTGAAAAAATACGTCAATGCGTTCGGACGCACTCTTTGACGGTCGCTGCGAATAATGCGTTCGTTTGACCCTAGCCTTAGTCATATATATATATATACACAACTGACACTAATAACCTTATCACATTACAAGTTTTCCAAAATCCCTATTCCCATAATATGGTGACCCCCACTGATGTCTATAATGTCCATAAATAGGTATTTTTCATTTGCTACATAACCGTCATATTAATAACACCTGTTTCATATGCATATTTTCTCTTTTCTTAGAATACCATACATACTAGACATGTGCATTCGTTTTAGTACTAAAACGATTTAGTCAGAATTTTGGGATAATTTCGTTTTCGTATGACTCAAGAGATACGAAACTGCTCAGTACAAAAAACGAAAGAAACTAAAATAAAATGCACTACATTTTAGTTTCAGTCCTTTTTGTGATATTACATTGATGAGTGAAGGAGACCAGCAATGAAGAGCACAACATCAGAAGTTCTGCACCCTCCACATGCCAATACAGTAGGATGTTCTATACAGAGAGGGGCATTAATGCAGGAGGATGTTATATACATTATACAGAGAAAGGTATAAATTGAGGAGGATGTTGTATACAGAGAGGGACATTATTTAATTCAGGAGGATGTTCTATACATTATACAGAGAGGGGTATTAATTAATGCAGGAGAATGTTCTAAACATTATACAGAGTGGAGCCTTTTTTTTAACCCTTTTAATCCAGTGGCTGTAGGCGCTGAGATCGGCTGCTTGTTACATTATCTCTCAGTACAATGTATCAGGCTCAGTTGTTACAGTAACTGACTGTAACAGCGCTCAGAGTTTCAGTAAAACAAGGAAATAATATTGTTCTAACCTCTTATATATAAAAATATTATTTACTAGTTTTTACTGAAACTCTGAGCGCTGTGAGGAGCAGCAGACAGTTACTGTAACAGCTTTGCCTGACACGGGGCAGTATTACAATGTTGGTAATAACTTAACCAGCTGTTGTAAACTGAAAACCTTCATACAGGGTTATTCAGAGAGCGTTTTTCATTCAGTCATTCTCCTGCTTTTCACCGCTCTCTGAATAACCCTGATAGACTATAATGGCTCTGGGAAGTTTACAACAGCTCTGGTTAAGTTAGCACCAAGTATGTAATATGGCCCACATTGTGCTGAGAGTGAGAGATACTGTAACAAGCAGCGATCTCAGCCCTCTGAGGAGCCACTACTACAATAGTAATTGTATCCACTGGTTTTCGGATGAATGAATTTAGTTTTCATACTAAAGAACTGAAAACGAATTTCTTTAGCAACTAAATAAATTGCATTTTAGGACTAATCCATTAGTTCAAAACGAAATTTTGTGCTGTGCACATGTCTAATACATACCGTATTATCTTTTCTGATTATTTTAAAACAAATTAAACTAAAATTGCCATTAAAGGGATATTCTGTAAATATTTGTGCTCTGGGACATTTTATGGTACAAACATTGTTCTTGTCTCTCGTCAACCTGTTTGTTGAACAATAGAATAAAAAAGCACTACTGAAATTATAAAATGATATGGCCACAATCCTTGCTTTGTAAAGTCAAAGGTAAAATAGGGAATTTGTAATAATGGCTTCTGTAGACCATATTATGTCTAGTCACAAGGATATGCAATAATGCTTCACATTCAATATTTTAATGCTGGTAAACTATAATGCAACATTTAACAATGTCTTCTAACCTGTTTTTAGAGAGTGATGGAAAATATAATCAGAAATCACAGACTCTCAGGAATAAGATTGAATTCTTAGTGACGAAAGTGTCTAATCAAGTGGAAAGGATATTAGCATTGCAGAGAAGCATCAGGGATCAAGTTGTGGATATCAAGCGACTTGAGGTATCTTCTTATTTTTACCAAAATAATCAATATTTTATATTAAAGAACTTCCAGCTATGTCTGTAAACACATTTTATTGTGTCTCTTTTCGTTTCCTTAGGTGGATATTGATATCAAGCTTCGTTCCTGCAAGGGTTCTTGTGCAAAGTCTGTTGATTACAATGTAGACAATGATAGTTATGAAAACATCCAAAAACTACTATTGCAAGCCGAGTCATCTGTCCTCAAACCTAACACTAATGTACCAAGAGTGTTGAAAATGAGGCCAACTAAAGATTCTTCTGTAGATCCACGTTACAAAACTGAAGCTCAACTGTCAAACCAAGAAAAGGAGCTGAAAATCTTCACGGATATTGAGCAGTACTCTTTTATTTTAGAAGGGAGACGGGTAACTGGCCACTCTGAAATACCTTCTTCTGGCACCTCAACATCTGTTCTTGGGAAAGAGGTGACCATAACAGGTTCAAAGGGTACAGGACAGGGAGGTGGCAAAATCGTGGGCACGGGTACTTCAGGGTCAAGTACAACACACGAGAGCACTCACGTTGTTTCATGCACTAAAACAATAACTAAAAAAATTACCCACGGACCTGGAGGACCTAAAGAGGAAATAGTGGAAACATACACTGGAGGAGAAGAGTGTGAAAAATTAGGAAAACTTAAATCTGAAGGTAAAGGAGAACTTCTGCCTGATAGCACCTACAATGTTAAAATCTCTGGTAGTGGATCAAGTGGATCAACTGGTGGTAAGGTACCATCGTATGAGGAGTTCCTTACCATAGCTGGGGCGAATCCTGGAACATGCCAAAACTGTGGCAGTACAGGTACTAGCTCAGGTTCCAAAACAAGTCACACAGCTGGTGGTTATGCTGATTTGGGAGATGATGATATTGATGATTTTAATCTTGATTTCCATGGTACCCCTAGCTTTACACCACTCAAAAGTCAAAGCTCATATACCAAGACTGTTGTCTCCAGCAGCAGCAGCACCGGTGGTACCCAGTATGACACAAAATACAAGAGCAAACAAATCTTTGAAGACCACGGGCCTCTCCAGCAAGATGTCAGTGGGGAAGACACACCTGATTTACAGGCTCGCAGCGTGAATAAAGAAGTGAAGTTGGTTTCTCATTATACCGGGACAGGTAAATCAAAATAAAAGAGAAGGAACAGAATCCAACATTAAGTTAAAAAACACATAATTCAAACTTCAAAGATATACCATCAAGATGCTTTCCAAAGGGTGATGATTTACATTAGATTTCCACGAATGCAGCAGTAAACTTGCAATTATCTTTCCCTCCTCTTCAAATATTGCTATAAATGCCACAATAAGCACAAGTGGCTTATTCGGTAGATGCTAGAAGCCAGTATATATGTATATTAATAATAGGAATGGCTTATGGGAATAACATCTTATAAATAATGACACTTATACTGAAACTAGCATTTTGCTATATTTACAAAGATTTGCAATGCATCTAGATTTCGAAACAATACATAAGTAAGAGATACATACATATTTTTCAAAATACAAATTGTAAAATTGGGGCAATGTACCCAGGGGTCTAGTCCTGAAATAATAAATGTGAGAACTCACCAAGATTTCTTAACCATTGGAATGTAGCACTTGATCATCCATACATCACACAAATTTTATATTAATATTTAAATATACAGATAGGTTAGGTTTTAGCATATCATTATGATAATTGTAATAAAAACCTCACATTTATTGTCACTTAATAGAGAAACATGTGATTGAAATCTGAATAAAAGCTATTCGGTGTGTGAACCAAAAGGGAACACTGTTCCCCCTGCATAAATAGTGGAGGAACTGCGGTTCCAAGCGTTCCCGCTTGACATGTCCCCTGAATATACCCCATTGTTTACAAAACAAAGCAGAAATTTCAATTATAAAATTCTAAGACTTATATATATTTTCAACTATACGTTCTGGCCTTCCGTTGTGCAATACATACAAGTTTGTATTTTTTTCCATCCTGGTAACCTTTAACATGTTTTCTAGCATCAATAAAACAGATAAAACTGCATTTCTTTTTAGACTGTGATGATATCCGCCAAAAACACAGGTCTGGTGCCAAAAGTGGCATTTTCAAAATCAAACCGGAAGGATCCACTAAAGTACTTTCGGTTTATTGCGATCAAGACACAGAGTTGGGAGGATGGATTTTGATTCAACAAAGAGAAGACGGATCTGTGAATTTTAACAGGACCTGGGAAGACTATAAGAATGGCTTTGGCAGCATAGACAGCAATGGAAAGGGAGAATTCTACCTTGGCAATGAATACATCCACCTGCTGACTCAGACGGACACAGTTCTTCGAATTGAGCTGGAGGACTGGTCTGGGGAGAAGGTCCACGCTGAATATAATATCCACCTAGGGTCTGAGTCAGAAGGTTATGTTCTTAAAGTCTCTGAGTACGGAGGCAATGCAGGGGATGCACTCATAGAAGGCTCCAAGGAGGACGGGGAATACACCTCTCACAACAACATGAAGTTTAGTACATATGATAGGGACAGTGATAAGTGGGAGGAGAATTGTGCCGAAATGTATGGTGGAGGTTGGTGGTTTAACAACTGCCAAGCAGCAAACCTAAATGGTGTTTACTATTCTGGAGGTCAGTATGATCCAAGGAATAATGTCCCATATGAGATAGAAAATGGAATTGTTTGGGTACCTTTTAAAGCAGCGGATTACTCCCTTCAAACTGTGAGAATGAAAATTCGTCCAGCCGAAACCTCTAAATGAGATTATATGTTCCTCACTCAACCTCGAAAGTATTTTATTGTGTTTTTTATTCCCGACTTAATGTATACTTTTGACTGTTCCAGAAAAGAAAACTTTAAAAAAATCATTTGAATCTTATTATCTGCGTATGTTGTGATTTTGTTCTAGACAGTTGCTACCAATTGGTGATCTAGAATGGATTTAGAACTAGACATGAATTGAATAGGGGCACCATATATTATATGAATTATTTATTGGCCAAGGTTTTGGTAAAACAATAAAGGCATTAAATATCCTACCCAGGACGCTAACACTAAAAAATAAAAGAAAAAGATAAACAACATATAAATGTCTACCTGCTCCTTTTAGACTTATAGGACTGAAAACTCATACTATGTTAATAACTAATTCTTACTAATTATTCATCACACATGGCTCAAACTACATCTATCCCAGTCACCTATTATACCTAGAGACTTGTGCATTATTCTAGGGCAGTGTTTCCCAACCTTCTCCTCAAGGTCCTCAAGCAGGCCAGGCTTGCAGGATATCTGAAGCACAGCACAGGTGACATTATTTGCTGCTCAGTGATTGCGGGATTCAGTCTGCATTTCCCCAAGGGAATCCTTAAAATCTGGCCTATTATGAGTACCTAGGGCAGGATTGGGAAGCACTGTTCTACACTCCAGCCAATATATATAAATATTATAGATAAAGATCATGTACTCATGGTTCGCCTCCATAAACCTGTACCCGGGGCTAGGCAGTGGTCTCTAAGTAAATAAATCTGTAGATGCCTGCACTCACAGGTTTTTCCATAAAACATCTAACTTTATTGAATAGAAAAGTTAGGAACAGCGCTCTAATAATGACACTCTCAACAGTCTAGAGACAGTAGGTAAATAATAGATAAAACACACCTTATGCCAGATAGCAAGTAGGTTATGGATAGTAGTTCGTGTGAACCTCAAAATAAAAGGGAGAATTACAACATAGCGTATAACTGTGTGATAAACGTGTGTACATACACGCAGGAAAAATTGAACACTCACGCTTTATGAGAGCTTCTAGCCCTCATGTAGTCGCCTCTCAGGTTATTGTAGGGCTAACCCGACTGCCCGTATCTCCCGACTCGCTGGTGTCCTCAAAACATGGCTAGCCTTCAGTTTGAGAAAAGGATGGAGGTGAGCCGTCCTCGGAGCAAGTGGACATATATATCCAGAGAATAGGAGGAAAAAAGAATATTTTTTACCAAACTTTAAAAAGTAGAAGATTTTTTATTTCCCCAATGGGATAAAAGAAAAAGTAAATAAACAGACAAATATTCAATCCGCCAGACGCGTTTCGCACCCTTCCGGGTGCTTCCTCAGTGGCAAAGGAATGAAATTTCATTTCTGGCGGATTGAATATTTGTCTGTTTATTTACTTTTTCTTTTATCCATTGGGGAAATAAAAAATCTTTTACTTTTTAAAGTTTGGTAAAAAATATTCTTTTTTCCTCCTGTTCTCTGGATATATATGTTTTTTACCAAGCTTTAAAAGTAAAAGATTTTTTATTTCCCCAATGGGATAAAAGAAAAAGTAAATAAACAGACAAATATTCAATCCGCCAGAAATGAAATTTCATTCCTTTGCCACTGAGGAAGCGCCCGGAAGGGTGCGAAACGCATCTGGCGGATTGAATATTTGTCTGTTTATTTACTTTTTCTTTTATCTCATTGGGGAAATAAAAAATCTTTTACTTTTTAAAGTTTGGTAAAAAATATTCTTTTTTCCTCCTATTCTCTGGATATATATGTCCACTTGCTCCGAGGACGGCTCACCTCCATCCTTTTCTCAAACTGAAGGCTAGCCATGTTTTGAGGACACCAGCGAGTCGGGAGATACGGGCAGTCGGGTTAGCCCTACAATAACCTGAGAGGCGACTACATGAGGGCTAGAAGCTCTCATAAAGCGTGAGTGTTCAATTTTTCCTGCGTGTATGTACACACGTTTATCACACAGTTATACGCTATGTTGTAATTCTCCCTTTTATTTTGAGGTTCACACGAACTACTATCCATAACCTACTTGCTATCTGGCATAAGGTGTGTTATATCTATTATTTACCTACTGTCTCTAGACTGTTGAGAGTGTCATTTAGAGCGCTGTTCCTAACTTTTCTATTGAATACACGCATTGTTTGAGATTTTGGAAGGATATCTCTGAGGACATATAGAGTGAACTTAAGATATAAGCGCACTACTTTCTTGTCCTATTGTTCATCTAACTTTATTGGTCCATTAAAAATTCAACGTTTCAAAAATTCTATGTTTCGGTTCCTCTCTGGGGATCTTTCTTCAGGACTATTGTCCTGAAAAAGGTCCCTAGAGAGCATCTGAAATATTGAGTTTTTAAATGGACCAATAAAGTTAGATTGTTTATCGAAAAACCTGTGAGTGCAGGCATCTATCCGTTTAAATATATATATATATAGTTTGTTTATTATTGCAGAAATCACTTGCACATCATAGCAATTCAAATAATTGCATCCCAGAGCTCCTGTGCTACACTTCCCATGTGCAGCAAGGAACTCTGGGTAGGGTATGCAAATGACATCTGTCTCACTTTTATGCATCCTGGGTCTATTATTACACAGAACCCTAAAATCAATGCTATGCCACACCGTGGCTTTGTAGCAGAGATCAGGTTTATGCAACTGGTTAAAGCCACTCCTAGGACAGCGCTGTTTCAGGTTCATCGGACCCTCATCAGCTAGGAGCTAGGCATGATGACCAGTTGCAGTGGATATATATATATATATATATATATATACAGTATATATAGTAAATATCCTTTATCATGAGGGAGACATATTGAGACTTGTTTTAGTTTGGCCACAGACAAAAAATAAACATATAGGAACTAGACTGGGAATATCATCCTACACACAAGCAAATCATGAAGACATTATGGTTATTTTAAAAGTACTGACCGAAGCTCAGCAGTGTCCAAAGTTTTATCACTCCGCAATACATCCAGGGCCGGCCCAACGATGGAGCAGGGTGGAGGACTTGCGCCAAGTGGCAAAAATGTAGAGCGGAAAAGTTTTCCGCCGCTGCCGCACTATTTTTTCATTAGCGCCGGCGGCAGCATCTGATTTGGAGGCCTGCGCACGGGCATGGGTACTATAGTATGTGGCGCCGGCTGACCGCACCCACACACATGCGTCTACATGGGCCAGCGCGGGATTGAGACGTGTGTTGTGTGGGCGGCGGATCTTCACCCTTCAGGCGCTTGTTTTTGTCTCCCGCCGGGCTTGGGACTAGCCAGCGACCACGCTACAGGACCAGGTATGTGCCCTGCCATGACATGATTTATCACCCTGTAGGGGGGCAGTATTGCATTCTGTATCACTGTCGTCGGGCGCACAACAAACCAACACCTCCCAGTCTTGTGTAAATATTCTGAAGGATTCCATCAGATCGCTCTCCTTTTACATAATCAGGAACCAAAGGGTTAATGTAAATGTATCCCCTTCCATCGCTCTGCGTCTCTCCCGTATCCCCCTCTGCGTCTCTCCTGTATCCCCTCTGTTTTGACCCCCCCAGGAGGCCCCACATTCTTCTCCCGTCAGAGTCAGTATAATTCCATGTTTTATTAGTCCCCAGCAGGTCCCTCACTTTCTACCCCCCCCCCCTAACAGGGCCTGCATCATCAGATGAATGGGGGGGTAGAAAGTGAGGGACCTGCTGGGGGCTAATAAAACATGGAATTATGCTGACTCTGAGGGGAGAAGAATGTGGGGCCTCCTGGGGGAGGGTCAACAGAATTTGAGGGGCATGCTGGGGGGTGTAATAAGGCTGTGCAGCCCTGGGATACGCTCATACACACTGCACATTACTGTATAGCTCTGCGATACCCTCAAACACACCGCACATTACTTTATAGCTCTGCGATACCCTCAAACACACCGCACATTACTGTATAGCTCTGCGATACCCTCAAAAACACCGCACATTACTGTATGGCTCTGCGATACCCTCAAACACACTGCACATTACTGTATAGCGCTGTGATACCCTCATACACACCGCACACTACTTTATTGCTCTGCGATACCCTCAAACACACCGCACATTACTTTATAGCTCTGCGATACCCTCGTACACCGCACATTACGTTATAGCTCTGCGATACCCTCAAACACACCACACATTACTTTAGAAGCTCTGCGATACCCTCAAACACCGCACATTACTTTAGAAGCTCTGCGATACCCTCAAACACCGCTCATTACTGGGGATGGTATGAAATTTTTTCCAGGGCTGTTTTTTATCCCCAGTCCGGCCCTGTAGCCATCTGAAGCAGGGACCATTAAATCACTCACTAGTACTGAACGAATATAATAAAATATAATTAAAAAGTTAACAAACTCACCTGCTCCACGCTCCCCCGCTGTCCGTCTCTGCGCAGTATTTTTTTTTCTTCAGTTCACATCAGCGGCAGTCATTGTTTACATCAGGTTATTATAGGTTTTTTATTTTCACCTCTAGTTACATCACCATCTCCTGCTTGCCTAAAGCAAGATCCTGGACAGCTGAGAGCAGCCAGATCCTGGACAGCACTGAGAGCAGCCAGATCCTGGACAGCACTGAGAGCAGCCAGATCCTGGGCAGCACTGAGAGCAGCCAGATCCTGGGCAGCACTGAGAGCAGCCAGATCCTGGGCAGCACTGAGAGCAGCCAGATCCTGATAAGCACTGAACCTACGTAACCTGTGAATATCTGGCTCTGATACTAGCCAGTGCCTCTAGCAAGACTACTTACATCTCCATTTCCCAGACCAATGCAGGCATTTCATTCCCATGAACAATGCCTAGCACATACCGGTCCCTGCTGCTGGGGAGTATATGCTCTGGGGAGTCAGTGTGATGCTATCATGGCCAATATATACAAATTAGCTGCGTATTTTATTATACTGATACAACATAATGGACGTGGGTGTATTTTGGGGGACGTGGTGGGGGGGCAGCATTTCAGCCTTCGCTCCAGGCAGCACAATGTCTTGGGCCGGCCCTGAATACATCCATAGCCATAGTTTATTATGATAATTCCTACTTCCCCCCGAAAAATAAAGGAGGTGAACAAAGAGGGAGGATTTGCGTTTATTATATGTTCATACACAGTATGTATGTAGATTTTTGTAAATAAACTTGATTCATTAAAAAAATACAAAATAGGTTTTATATAAGTAACTTAAAGGTCTATGACTTCATGGAATATTTTACCACCAACTCAAAAGCTATCAAATGCCCATGGCCCGTTGAAATTGAAGTGACGCAAGCTCTGATTATTGGCAGGTCACCAAGTGCCCATCTGGGTGTAGGGTGCAAGGACTGATTACCAAATCTGGGAAAGAGATCATGAGTCGAATGGACAGAGTAAAACAAACTTTCATGACAAGTAACTCCAACTATTTATCGTCCCTTCCTGGAATAAAAGAACTACATGATGAGACTGAAGATAACATGCTAAAAGACCAAGGCAAGTATACATGAGTGAGGGGGCATTCACACTAGACACATTTCTTCACATTTTCAAAACTAATTGCACTTGCAGAAGATGTTTTAATCACTACCATCAAGTCGCACTATGCGCGACATTTATGATTCACTTGCTAGCTAACTTGGAAATAAAAATGTCACAGATATCACAATTTTCATCACTAGTATATGTGTGAGTGGTGGTTGCTCGAGCGTGATGGGTGTTATGGAAGTGTTTATGTGGGCTGCACGAGTTTGATGAGAGCTAAGTGAAATTGTTTGAGGACTGAACGTGTGATTTGGCAGTTATATGAGAGTGGGGCGCTGCATATTGATTGCAAGTTTTATGAAAGGGGACCACACGTGTGCTTTTGGAGATATGAGAGTGAATGGGGGCTACATAGTAGGAGTCATACTTTCATTACATAGACCAGTGGATCCCAACCCCATCCTCAAGTACCCTTAACAGGTCAGGTTTGAATGATATCTGAAGCACAGCACAGGTGACATAATATGCTTCCCAGTGCAGCACTGGTGATATGATTTGCTGCTCAGTGATTGCAGGATTCAGTCTGCATTTCCCCAAGGGAATCCTTAAACCCTGGCCTGAAAGGGTTACTTGAGGATGAGTATGGGGGCCAATGATCTAGACCAGGGCTGCCAGACTCACAGTTTCCCCATATGTTGACGCTTACAATTCCCAAAATTCCTTCAGTGCAGTACATGGCCAGGGAATCATGGGATTTGCAGTTCAGAAACATCTGAGGGGACGGAGTTTGACTACTCTGATCTAGACTAACAGCAGATCCTCAGTGGTTGGCTTCATAATTTTGAAATTCATTGACACTTTGAGATGCCCGGTTTGCACATAATCACAGACGTGGGTTAGTGAGAGTCATATGTTATGGAATCAATGTTTCAGTGCCAAATTTCAAATACTAATCCCCAACATTATCATGCATTCCTGACTGCATAGAAAGCTATAATCAGCTACTACAGGCCATAATGAACAGCTCCTATTATTTATTTTATTTATTTATTTATAAAGGATTTTACCAGGAAGGATACATTGAGATTTCTCTCGTTTTCAAGTATGTCCTGGGTTCAAGAACATTGAAGTGTTACAGTTATTACGGAAATACAAAGTAATACAATGCAAGATATTAAAAACACAAATATACAGATTAACAGAAAATAAATATGTAGGAAATAGTCACTATGTTACATGTTTACAGGTGCATTCTGTATTGAGGTATGTTAGTAAGGAGCTCGAGTGACTTAAGACTGGGGGAAGATTTGATGGTATCTGGGAGATTATTCCATAACTGGGGTGCTCTGTAGGAAAATGAGGTCTGAGCCACTTTCCTTTTGTATTGTGGTATTGCAAGTAAGGTCCTGGTCCTGGATCGGAGGTTATAGGATGAGGGAGCTGCTGGGGGAAGCAGTCTATTCAGATAGGGTGGCAGCTTCCCAGAAAAGCTCTTAAACACCAGACTGGAAAGGTGAAGGGTGCGTCTAGATTCCAGCGATGGCCAGTTTAGCTCTTTTAACATGTCACAATGGTGGGTCATGTAGTTACATTGTAATGCAAAGCGGCAGAATGAGTTATACGATGTAGTAAGTTTCTGAAGGTGTGTTTGCGGGGCGGCTGCATACACTACATCTCTGTATTCAATAGCCGGCATAAGCATTTGTTGTACAATCGGCTTTCTTACCGCGGGGCTCAGGCAGGATTTGTTTCTGTACAGGGCACCTAGTTTGGGGTAAAGTTTAGATGACAGTTTTTCGATGTGGGGGCCAAAGGATAGATTAGGGTCCAACCACATACCTAGATATTTGAGAGAAGTGACTGTGGTCAGCGTGCCATTTGATTTTGTCCCAACACATATGTGGGGATTTTGCAATTTGTGTAGTTTAGGTTTTGTTCCAAAGAGCACCGTTACCGTTTTGTCAGTATTTAAAAAAAGTTTGTTGTGTTTGATCCACTATTCTACCTCTGTGAATTGTTCTTGCAGCACGGCCTCCAGCTGCCGGAGATTTGGTTTGCTGGTATAAATTACGGTGTCAGTGTATTAGACGAAACCTCTTCCGGGTCAGGTGGATGCCCCATAGTTTTAGTGATGATATTCCCAATAATTCATAGAAATGTTTAGAGGACAGTCCTGACAACATATGCTCCTTGTATCAGGTATGGTGTAAGGATGTCACTATCTTTCTAGAAGAGTTGCCTATCACTGCAGCAAAATGACCAAGCATGTAGCTGTCACTTCCTTTCCACCCCACTTCCATACAGACCTACTACACCTGTTGCTGGAATACTGGAGGAATAAATTATACCCATGTACTCTAATCTCCAGCAAAAAAGTGGGAAATGATGATGTACAACACAAGCACAGATCCCTGGTAACATCAAGGAGCACTTAAGCAGTGTCATTTCATTAGTATCTGCTATGTGGTCTTCTTTCAGCATATGTATGCAAACACAGGGTGAAAAGAGGAGGGTGTATAACGATTATTTCAATATGAATAACTATTCATATAAATTAGGTATACACTTAGTTTTAGTCTGTCATTTAGTCTGTTCTGGATTATGAATAACTGTTATTTTTTGTTATTTTATATTAGTTACTTTCAAAACATTTGCTAAAGTTGGAAGACTGTTCAGGACTAAACTTTCCACTCTTGAAGTAAAGGTTAAAGAACAAGAAATCAAAATAGAAAGTTTACTGAATGATGTCCGTGAGCAACTTGCATTGATGAAAAGAGTGGAGGTGAATATACTCTCTTTTTTTATAATTATCTTATGACTACACTATTATTAGTTTTCTGAGGACTTAGTGAGGTTTGTGTGTATACAATACGTAAAAATGCACACATACAGCATTTGCTCCTTTTTATATTTTTATGGCGTTTTAGTAAAGTTGTAAAAATACAATCTTTAGAGTTTCTGTATCTGAGATGTGCCTTGAAGGTGATGCACATATTTCGGAATTTGTGAATCTTCAATGAAAAACTTCAGTTTTCTTTAATTGTTCATTTATTCTGCAAAAGCAGTATAAACCTTTGACTGCGTCCGATTGGGAACAGTAGTGCTTGTGCTAACCCAGGGATGTCCAAACGCCGGCCCCCCAGTTGTTCCTGAACTACAACTCTCAGAAATCTCTTACTGCATTAGATGGATGGAGAAGCATGGGGGTTGTAGTTCATGGACATCTGGGGGGTCGGAGTTTGGACATCCCTTTGCTAACCTCTTTACCATTGAGTTGCATTTTCACTCTCTTTATCCATTACATATTTGAAAGCTTTTGTCTGTTTATCTGGTATTCTCTGCTTTCAATGCTTGCAAACTGCAGAAACGAAAATATGCTCATCAAACAAGTTCAACTCACTACGGTTACTTTCTGTACTTGGTAGACTCCTGGCACATAGGGCCAAGCAGGTGCCAACAGGATCCATGGAGCAACCACCTCCAAATGTATATAGAGTGAAAGAAGAACTGGACCAGACACTCAACCAACTTTTTAGACTGATATATTGGCCAACACACCTACAGAAACATTTCGGCAGCTTTACAAAGGCTTGTTTTTGCTGAAATGTTGCTGTAGTTGTGTTGTCACATAAAGCTGTCTAAGAAGGAAGATGAGTGCCCGTCCAGTTCTTCTTTTAATCTATAATTTCTACTCCTCTGTCAAATTTTGTTTAAAGGGATACTCTAGTGAGTTTTAAGATAACTCCTTTCAAACAGCTGGTGCACACTCCATGGGCGACGCAGAAGCCGGCAGCAGAAAAGCAGCAATGAATATGGGAGGCTCTAAAAGTTACACTAAAGAACAGTTTATTAGAGGAAAAAGTAATAAGATTTCGGTCAGAGGACCACTGGGGTAAGAGGTTTATAACATATTTCTTCAACAGCTTTCAGGAGGCCCCGACTAAGCTCTGATTCTTATTATCAAAGCATCGGTGGGACTTTCTTCTGGTTTCTTCAGTCCCAAGGATAATAATAATAATATCAGCAACATAAAATAAACACAATAAGGCCATTATATTTTTTTGGTGCTAGTGGCCCTTTAAGGTGCAGGATAACAAAATTCATTATTTCGCTAGGATTTTCAAAGATGCATAAAACCAGCATTAAGGTGTGCCTGGCCACATTTGACACATGCTCTGCACATGCCTATGAGCATAGACAATTTTAGGCTGCTCATGCACGTAACAATTTATATGATTTCTTCACGTATTTATTGCATTTGTGTCATTGTAGGTGGACATTAGTCTCAAGCTTCGTGCCAGTGCAGGTTCTTGCCAGAAATTCCACGTTCATGATGTGAATATGGACGAATATAGAATTTGGAAGAAACGTTTGGAGGAAATGAACAAGATGACGATGATTCAAACCCAAAACATAAGCCATCTTAATTTATACTTGGTTCAAAACAAGGTTACCAACCACACAGAACCATCTTCTTCCCTTAAAGGGATGCAATTGGATCGGTTAGAAAGCACTGAACAATATGTTTTAGAAATTAGAGGAAGATTATTCCACCAATCAAACAAATAATGTTCTGAAGTTTACACAAGTTTAAAATGTTTATTTAAAAAGTTTGACATGTAGTTGGCATGTCAAAGTATGAACAAAACTTTATTGATTTTTACAACTCAATGAAATTATAAATGGGTTTTCTTTATTTACCTAAATTCATATCGAATTAATAACAAATTGTAGCATTTACACTAGAACCATGATTGTAGCTGAGTTATTTACAAATAGGCAATTTTTGCATTAATTTAAATTCTGGTTTTGATTCTTTACAACTCACTGCTTAAAGAAACTCCATTGTATCATGTTCTGCTTCCTAGAAGCTTAGGACATTTCACTGAAAATATTTCTACTTCAGCTTGGGAATGTAACAGAAAAGCTAGAAGAACAATATAAATAAAAACATGAAAACATATACAGGGTTATCCAAAGAGATTCGAAAAGTCACCGCACGTTCGGTGACTTTTCGTTCTCTTCAATTCGGTTCCTTTTGCCGATTGCTGAATACACCGCAGGGTCACCGAAATGCAAACACCACAGGGTCCCCGAATTGCAGGGAAAAGCTGCCGAAAACCTGACGAAACCTAACCGAATGCACGCTGAAAACAAGCAAAAACATCTGGATTAACCTTCGAAAAAGCCGAACAGGAGCCGAACAGGAGCCGAAAGGGAGCCGAATCACACAGAGCCGAAGCAGCTGTGACGTAGAGGAGGCAGTGAATAAATTAGAAAAACCATTTGTATGAATCTGGGAAAATGAAAAGCTGTTTGCAAAGAAACTACTGAGCGAAAATGTCTGAAATTTTCACAGGAGGTCCAGGGAATGATAATAAAGAGGGCTGTTACAAAAAAATAAGTAAACTGAAAAAAAAATCAAAAAAAATCGGACTTTTAAAAAAAAAAAAAAAAATCAGAAAAATGCTTAAAGTATCCTAACAAATCTATAAATAAAGAGACTTTTTGCTGCAGAATTTTATAATGAACGGTTTATTAGATATTGAATTAAAACGGGAATATTTTTAACATTGAAGCCTATGGGATTCTCCTGAATAAATTTGCCGCATGAAATCACCGAATGGCAGGGCATTAGGGGAACCTTTCACTGCTGGTTTGTGTTCTCTGAATAGCCGAAGCAGTGCTTCTCTATGAGGATTTCACTGCCCTCGAACAGGGACCGAACAGGCACCGTATGTTCAGGCAATTCGCCAGGATTTGGCGAATTGCCTGCTCTCTGGATAGCCGAATGGTCAGGAAAGGTAACTGAACGCTGATTTTCAGCGTTCGGTTACCTTTCTCAAGCAATTCGGATCTCTTTGGATAACCCTGATAATGTTTGTGTTGTATTATTTTAAGCAGACTGTCAGGGTTATCAAAGAGATCCGAATTGCTTGAGAAAGGTAACCGAACGCTGAAAATCAGCGTTCGGTTACCTTTCCTGACCATTCGGCTATCCAGAGAGCAGGCAATTCGCCAAATCCTGGCGAATTGCCTGAACATACGGTGCCTGTTCGGTCCCTGTTCGAGGGCAGTGAAATCCCCATAGAGAAGCACTGCTTCGGGTATTCAGAGAACACAAACCAGCAGTGAAAGGTTCCCCTAATGTCCTGCCATTCGGTGATTTCATGCGGCAAATTTATTCAGGAGAATCCCATAGACTTCAATGTTAAAAATATTCCCGTTTTAATTCAATATCTAATAAACCGTTCATTATAAAATTCTGCAGCAAAAAGTCTCTTTATTTATAGATTTTTTAGGATACTTTAAGCATTTTTCTGATTTTTTTTATTTTTTTTAAAAGTCCGATTTTTTTTTGATTTTTTTTTTCAGTTTACTTATTTTTTTTGTAACAGCCCTCTTTATTATCATTCCCTGGACCTCCTGTGAAAATTTCAGACATTTTCGCTCAGTAGTTTCTTTGCAAACAGCGTTTCATTTTCCCAGATTCATACAAATGGTTTTTCTAATTTATTCACTGCCTCCTCTACGTCACAGCTGCTTCGGCTCTGTGTGATTCGGCTCCCTTTCGGCTCCTGTTCGGCTTTTTCGAAGGTTAATCCAGATGTTTTTGCATGTTTTCAGCGTGCATTCGGTTAGGTTTCGTCAGGTTTTCGGCAGCTTTTCCCTGCAATTCGGGGACCCTGTGGTGTTTGCTGAATACACCGCAGGGTCACCGAAATGCAATCGGCAAAAGGAACCGAATTGAAGAGAACGAAAAGTCACCGAACGTGCGGTGACTTTTCGAATCTCTTTGGATAACCCTGTGTGTTTTTCAAATTGTTGTGACTTAGATGAAGATCAGAGCAGATTTTATGACCAATTCATGCAAAACTCCACGTAATCCCAAAGGGTTCACATACTTTTTCTTGCCACTGTATATATATATATATAATTATTTTTTTTTTTCTTTTTCTTTATACCAAGTATTTTTTTAAAACAACAAAAATATATACACTCATGCACACTGACACCTACACACATATAATGCAATGGCTAGCTGCAGCTCTCTATTTCTCTGGTCAACTCTACAATGTTTTAAACTGCAAAATCTGTTCTTTCCTGCTATAAATAATGAAACTGTTTTAGTCAATGATTGCTTTATAAATGCTGGTGAAATAAATATGGCCAAGTATATACAGGGTTATTCAAAGAGATCCGAATTGTGGCCGAAAGGTTACCAAACAGTGAAATTCAGCGTACAGTTACCTTTCCTGGTCATTCGACTATTCAGAGAGCAGACAGTTTGCCAAATCCTGGCGAATTGCCTGCACATAGGGTGCTTGTTCAGTGCCTGTTCAAGGACAGTGAAATCAAAAACCCATAGAAATGTTGGCGAAACACGGTGCAGTTCGCCACATTTCGGCATTGTTCAGCGGTCTTCGGCGGCAGCGTAATTGTCCCATAGAGAAGTACTGGTTAATCTATTCAGACAACACCGAACTGCACCGAAATGCTCAGATTCTATTTGTTTCAGTTTGACAGGTTTAAAAAGTCGAATCCCATAGGATTCAACGTAAAAAAATGTTACAGTTGTAATTATTTTTATATTCAATTGTTTATTCTTTTCAGTTTCAGCAAAAAGCCTTTAAATTCATTGTTTTTTAGTTATTTTTTCTGAAATTTGTTAGGCAAAATTCACTATGCGGTGTAATTTCAAGGCCAGTTTGGTTCTCTTTAAGTAACCCTGAGAGTTAAATTTTCACTGACCACACACACACACACACACACACAAACGCACACAGGAATCCCTGCATTTACACACACTAACAACAAACAAACTATTTCACACTGACTCCACATAAAAATAAGACACATATGTTCGCACATATATTTACACTCCACTAAAAACAAGTAATATGCAATATTTTTTAAGGCACATTTGCCTTGTTTCAGTTAAATGTGACTGTTAATGCTATTAATTTCCTCTCACCGATATATGATAATAAAGATTTAAGGGTCTATCCACAAAGCACTGAAATTGCATGGATGGAAGGAGAGGGAAGTGTTCTCTGATCTCTGACGTACTATGCCATGCCTATAGCATCGCACCCTCTTTGCCCTGCTCGATATGCAGCCAAGGCCCTTATCAGCCTCAAACCACCCCTTGCTCACAACCAGCTTTTCCCTTGCTGGTCAAAGGTCTGGTCTGGGTTTGTGGAGCATTGTTGAGGAAGTACACTAATCACATAACTGGGTAACTTCAAGAAAGCTATTTATATCTGTAAATAGACTAGTAAAGTAGAAAAAAAATCATATTTATTCAAAATAGCATATATAAAACAGTTTCTATGCAAATTTATTTATGGGTAATAAATGTTGCTGAGCCTCAATGGGACTCGAAATAGTTGTCACCTCGTCTCCCCTTTCTGGAAATGGACCTCATTGCTACATTCTGACAGTCAGTGGAGGGAAGAGGGTAGGAAATAGACAAACATTTCAAGATGGGAAATCAGGAGACGGGAAATATACACAAATATCTAAAAAAGGAATCTAACAGCGACACTATGTTATGCCATACAACATTACCTTGTATCCAATAGGAGAACATAACATTATTTTATGTACAGGGTTATTCAGAGAGAGGTGAAAAGCAGGAGAATGACTGGAGAATGGGAAATTCTAGGTCAAAATAGCCGATTTGGAAAGTGAGATGAATGGGAGAATTTTTCTGGTTTGACTATTTTGACCTAGCACTTTCCAATCTCCAGTCATTCTCCTGCTTTTCACCTCTCTCTGAATAACCTTGTAAGTGATCACTTTCGCAGGTCAAACGATCAGCAGAATATTCATTCATAATGAGATATGACTATGAAGAATTTTATTAGTGGTGATATGAGAGAACAAAAATACAAGAGAAACAGGAGTACAATGTATACTACAGTAAAACTCCAAGCTGATCAAAGTTGTTAAAATATGTAGCATATACAGTATGTTGTTGTTAGTACTGCATTTGTTTCCTTTGAAATATATTAAATAAATGTAATATTTTACAGTATTTATTGTGTTTCTCTAATTATTTTATGCAGTTTTCTTTCTAAATAGTATGTTTTCTTAAAATACCGATAAGTGGTGTATTTATTGATAAACTTTAGGTACATTGAGACTTCCAGTTTGGCAACCATCATGGATGTTTGCACTTCATGATGGCTCTGCAGCAGGTGCTGTTGTCAGGGCTTTTCTGCCATGCCGAATTGATATAGCCGGCTCCTCTTTGCCTGCCTCCATCCAAATGGCGGTTGGGGCTCGTAGCAAGAAATGCCGCAGAAATAGATCGCCCAGGAGCCTGGATCTGTAAGTGAGGCCCACTTGTCGTTGTCTGCTCAATATCACTGCGGCGCGGCTGGCCGCTTGGTTTTTTCCCCTCTACGAGGGGGCATTTTCCCTCTTCTCTTCCCCGACCCCCTGTAGCTGCAGAGGAACGGCTCTTAAGGAACCCAGAGGGCCTTTCTGGTGACAAACTCTTACAGGGATATTCAGAGAGAGTAGAAAAGCAGGAGAATGGCTGGAGAAGTTAAAATTCTAGGTCAAAATAGCCAAACCAGAAAAATTCTCCCATTATTTCACTTTCCAAATTGGCTATTTTGACCTAGAATTTTCATTCTCCAGCCATTCTCCTGATTTTCACCTCTCTCTGAAGAACCCTGTTATTCTACAGGCCTCCATCCTCCTGGGTCACCATATTGGCACCTGGGAATCGGGCTTTGTGGAGGCACGGAGTATCCTCGGTGCTGGCCCCATGTTGCTATTAAAAACATTCATGTTTTTCCCACTGGTGTGATGAGTGGCCTTTTTTCCTTATTATATTTTAACACTGCCTTTCCTTCTCTTGCCCTTTATATCAGGTTTGACAAATTTGCTTTGAATCTAGGAGCCAGATAAAAACGTTAGGAGCCATTTTTATGGTACTGAGTGATAGTCTCCAGTCTCTGCCTGTCCCTCACTGCTAATACAGTTTTAAATGTACTTAGTTCTTAGGGGTCCTAAGGCTGGGGTCAGACCAGAGCACTTTTAACGTGCGTTCTGGCGCACATAATTACGGCCGCACTAGCAGCAGATGACGGGCAATGACGGCCAATATACGAAGTACGGTCGCACGAAAGTCCGGCCGCGCAACGCAAGTGGAAAACGAACGCATTTTTTCGAGAACGCCGAACCGCTAGTACGGACGTACAGAGTGCGCAGCTGCGGCATAGCGGCATGTGTGCATGATTAGGAGACGTCAGACACTGCTAATGTCCAGCCTACATAACGTCCAGACGCAAAAAGAGTTTTATTGACGATCTGAAAAGATCACGCACGAAAAATGCGCATCGTATGACCGTTTTCGCGCATTCCGTGAAAAAATACGTCAATTCGTTCGGACGCACTTTTTTACGTTCGCGTGTAAAAATGCTTTCGTTTGACCCTAGCCTTAGAAGGTTAACAGGCAAAAGCTGAGAGGCATAACTGTCTGTAAACCTGTGTCGTGCATCTGTAAAGATACACATCAGGGCTACATAAGAGAAGGGGTGCTGTGCTTTTTTTAAAATAAGGAAAAAAGGATCATTTTAATTTTTAATACACAAGCCATTTTATACTGTTGATCAGCCTGCATGTGTCACAGGGAAGCATGGAGATTTCTGTTCAGAGTATAGAAGGGAGAAGAAAAGAAAAGCTATAAATTACTAATACTTACCCTGCCGGTCCCATGAGGCTGGCCATTATATGTAATTCATGGCTTTTCTTTAATTTAATTGCATAATGGTGAAGAGCGCAATAGAGTGTAAGCTCTGAGGATTAGGTAGGTATAGTGGCCATGCAAACAGATTTAGAAATAAACCATTTTAAATGTGTAACTGCCATAATAACCCCTTATATGCCATAAAACCAGGGAAAACCAATAGAATTAATACACATTGTTGCACGTAATAAATTCTAAAAATTCAGTAAATAAAAAGGCTTTTTGCTGCAGATTAAAAAAATAAATGGTTGAATAAATAAGGGATAAGATCGATAATATTTTTGCCATTGAATCCCATTGGCTTCACACACGGCAGGTTTTCCTATACAATGCATCTTCTCACGTTTCCCCGAAGCCCGCCGGTTTAACCATACAATGCATCTTTTACACAGAGAGTCAAGAGAACACCTGTGCTGGAGTAGAGGTAACATCACTGCTCTGCATGGAGAGAGCCTGTGGAGTCATGGGTTCCATCCCGATGAGCACCTCTCCAGCAAGTGTCCTTGGCAAGACACCTAACGGTACATACTCGGCACCCAGGACATACTTGAAAACGAGAGAAATCTCAATGTATCCTTCCTGGTAAAATCCTTTCTCAAAAAAAAAGTAATTGCCTGCTAATTTTGCGCAAGCACTTTTGACGTTTTTTTTTACCTTTGTTCTCTCTTTTCCGTCAGTTAACACTAGAGTTGAGCAGTAGGTAAATTTTTGCAATTAGCGTCGGCACTAAAATTAGTGCCGGTACCAAAAAATCTGTTGGTTAGAATAGCGAAAGTGCTCTGTAGCGCTGCCCATGTTAAGTATAGGACGCGGTATGTACAGTAAGCTCGCGCTACGAATCATTAATTACTGCACGCTAAGTGCTTTTCGCTGTTTGTAGCAAGAGGCAAATGATCAGGGTTATTCAAAGAGAATCGAAAAGTCACCGCACGTTCGATGACTTTTTCGTTCTCTTCAAATCGGGCCGATTCGGCAATCTCATTTCGGCGACCCTGCGGTGTATTTAGCCAGCACCACAGGGCCGTTTAAGCGCAGGGAAAAGCTGCCGCAAACCCGACGAAAAGTCACCGGAAAAACCCTGCGAATGCACGCCGAAACCCACAAAAACATCTGGATTAACCCGCCAAAGACGCCGGAAAAACCCGAGCAGGAGCTGATCACACGCAGCGCAGCCACCGGAAAAAGCCGACACCGCGGAAGAGTGAAGTGAATAAATTAGGAAAACAGTTTGCTTGAACGTTTGAAAAGTGAAACACTGTTTGCAAAGAAACTACTCAGCGAAAATGTATGAAATTTACATATAAGGTCCAGGGAATGATAATAAAAAGGGCTGTTACAGAAAAAATAAGTAAACTTAAAAAAAAAAATCAAGAAAAATGCTTAAAATATCCAAAAAAATCTATAAATAAAGAGACTCTTTACTGCAGAATTTTATAATGAACGGTTTATTAGATATTGAATTAAAACGGGAATATTTTTAACATTGAAGCCTATGGGATTCTCCTGAATTAACTTGTCGAATGAAACCACCGAATGGCAGGGCATTTCGGGAACCTTTCACTGCTGGTTTGTGTTCTCTGAATAGCCGAAACAGTGCTTTTTCACGGGGATTTCACTGCCCTCGAACAGGCACCGAATGTGCAGGCAATTCGCCAGGATTTGGCGTATTGCCTGCTCTCTGGATAGTCGAATGGCCAAGAAAGGTAAGAAGGCTAGGGTCAGACGAGCGTGATTTCTACGGACTGTACGTCTGTGCAGTACGGACATCGTCAGTACGGAAGACGCAGTAGTGGTCACACAGTCCGTTTTTTCACTGAAGTTATTTTTTGACGGATGTAGGAGGGGAAAATAAATTACAATGAAAAAACATTCTGTCCGTCAAAAATGCTGGACGTATAAATGCAGTCCGTCTGACCTTGTTGCATCACTCACACACAAAGCTATGCAGACGTTGTGGACGTGGCGCACTCCGCACGTCCGTTCTAGCAGTATTACGTTCTTGCCTAACCTGCGTCCGTTTGCAGCGTCCGTCATGCCTCCGCACTTCTGTGCGCACGTACTTCGTGTGTGGGGCTCCATTTAACACAATTGTATGCTATCACGGACGTACTTATGTGCGGCAACACGGACGTTAACACTGCGCTCATCTGACCCCAGCCTAACCAAACGCTGATTTTCAGCTTTCGGTTACATTTCTCCAGCCATTCGGATCTCTTTGAATAACCCTGGATATGTTGGTCTGGCGCTAGACTGAATTTACATGGCGCAAACGCGGAAACAGGCTTATGCTAGGGTTAGCTCACACCAGCTGATAGTGCCCTTAATGTTCAACTGACCACCAGAAGATAGCTTGCAAATGGGATTGACTGTGCAATGGTTCACATGAGGTGATCGTAAAAGTGTTTGAACATTTGAGTAAATTATTTCTTATTTAATTTTTGAAATTTTTTTAAGCGAGGTACATAAAGAAAATGACACTCGGAAAAATTTGAAGCAAAGTAGACATATCAACCAAAAAAAAAAGTAAATGATGAAGGAACACTTTAGAGTTTTTTAAATGGTTGAGCTGAATTATTTGTCAAATCATTTTAGGGGTTATTCACTATTGACTGTTCATAGATGAATCTATCAGGATTATTCAAAGAGAATCAAAAAGTCACCGCACGTTCGGTGACTTTTCTTTCTCTTCAATTGGGTGCGATTGGGCGATCCCATTTCGATGACCCTGCGGTATATTCAGCAAGCACCACAGGGCCGTCGTAGTGCAGGGAAAAGCCGCCGCAAACCTGCCAAACACCCACCTCAAAACCCGGCGAACAAACACCAAAACCAGCGCAGAGCAGCCGCCGGAAAACCCCGACACCGCAGACGAATGGAGTGAAAAAAAAAACACAGTACGCTTAAGGCTAGGGTCAGACTGAGGCAGTGCGAACGCGCGTTCTGGCGCACTTAATCACGGCCGTAGTAGCAGCAAATGCCGGGCAATGACAGCCAATATACGACGTACGGTCGCACAAAAGTCCGGCCGCGCAACGCAAGTGGAAAATGAACGCATTTTTTCGAGAACGTTAAACCGCTAGTACTGACGTACAGAGTGCGCTGCGTCCGCTAGCGGCGTGTGTGAGTGAATTGGAGATGTCAGACACTGCTAATGTCCGGCCAACATAACGTCCAGATGCAAGAAGTGTTTTATTGATGATCCGTACAAAATCACGGATGAAACTGCGCATCGTATGACCGCTATTGCGTATTCCGTGAAAAAATACGTCCATTCTTCGAACGCACATTTTCACGGACAACGTGAAAAATGCGTTAGTCTGACCCTAGCCTGAATGTTTGAAAAGTGAAACGCTGTTTGCAAAGCAACTACAGAACGAAAATGTCTGGAATTTACATATGAGATCCAATGAATGATAATAAAAAGGGCTGTTACAGAAAAAAGAAAAAAATGATTTAAAAAACCCCCCAAAAAATATTTTTGCAAAATAATACCGAAAAATGCCTAAAAGATCCTAAACAATCTATAAATAAAAAGGCTCTTTACTGCAAACCGTATAATGAACGGTTTATTAGATATTGGATTAAAACAGGAATATTTTTAACATTGGAGCTTATGGGATTCGCCTGAATAAACCTGTCGAATGAAACTACCGAACAGCAGGGCAATTCGGCAACTTTTCACTGCTGGTTTTTGTTCCCTGAATAGACAAACCATTGCTTCTCTATGGGGATTTCACTGCCCTCGAACAGGCAACGAACAGGCACCGTATGTGCAGGCAATTCGCCAAGATTTGGCGAACTGCCTGCTCTCTGAATAGCCGAATGGCCAGGAAAGGTAAGCATACGCTGAATTTCACTGTTCGGTTACCTTTCGGCCACATTTCGGATCTCTTTGAATAACTCTTTTATTCTGCCACCATTTGAATTTCTGTTTGTGAATCACCAATGTTTGTCCCGTTGCAAAACGGCACACAACAATCAACAGTGAATAACCCCCTAAACCGTGCTTTTTGAAATAATTTCTGTCTCATAAAATAAATTGATATATAGTCATATTATACCAAAGTTATACATAAAACACAAGCAAGGCTAAATCTGAGGACACATGAACGGTTGACATGTGATCATTTTGTCAAATAGCTTTGTTTTTGCAAAATAGGATTTGGGATGTTACAATTCAAGGACAAATTTTTTGCAAACGCAGCCTACACTTAGTACATTGAACTCCAATGTAAATAGCACTTTGGCTCAAACATTTATTCTATTTGTAGATCTAAATCACTATCAGTTCTAAGAGTAGAACAACATGTCCAGTTGCTTTGCATAAATTTGTGACTAGACTCTTATTGAGATCTTGAAAAAATTAGGACAAGTCCTTCACACGGATAATAGACACTAAAAATGCGAATGTCTCCAAGGGGTGCAGAAGAATTCAGATATACCATCCTCACATATACAATGAAGAAGAAGGAAAAAAAATAACTTATGCAGCAGTTAGATACTTGAGGGGAACCAGAAATAGACACTTTTGGTATACAAAGAAAGAAAAAAATATTTTAATACATAAAGCAGGGCTCGACAATCCCAGGTCGCCATGGCGACTAGAAATTGTGTCCTGGCGCCTGGGCTTTTGTCAGTCCATTCACTGTTGGTACAGGCCAGGGGCGGATCCAGACACAGGTTTGTGGGGGGGGGGGCACTTTACCAGTTTTGAGCTGGTGTTTGGTTCGCAGTGACAGGCATTCACGCCAAATCACAGGCTGTGCTCATCACACTCACTCTCTCCAGAGCATTGCATCGGGTCTGTCTTCATGAGGCTCAGGTGACACAGCACAGACACATCCAGGGGCAGACTGACCCATCGGGCACTGCCCGAGAGCTCGGATGGGGGGACGAGTCCGGATTGGGGCCCCAACAGACAGCCTTGGTGCCCCTGCAGTGCCAGGACATGCGTGGAGAGACACATAGGAATTCCCTCCCCATTGCAGAGGACGCTCCATGCGCATCCTGTTCTATCCCTGCTCGGTGCCAATCTGCCCCTGAGCAGACGTGCAGCCACAGCAGGCTGATATGAAACATGTCAGCCCTAGCTGTGGGACTGTCCCCCAGGCTGTTAGTGTCATCGCACATGCGTGCAATGATGTCACATATTGGGATCCCCTCTGGCTCTGCCCGGCAGGGAAAAATCCTGTTACACGAGGTGCAGGGGTCTTTGAACCCCTGCCTCTCCGGAACCATGTGTCCTACATGGACGCCAAAGGTGTATGTCGTGCAAAAATCAAAAACAACACATTGAGTATTACTTTCATTTTCCCCGTAGTTTAGTTGTATATTACAGGCCAGGTTTCATCCCTCACAGTGTATACATTTCGCCGGGCCCTATTACAAACTTCACGTTAAAATGCGGGCGCAAGGGATGAAAAACTGTGCCCGCAGTTTTCCCCCTTGTGCCCGTGTTTTAACGCCAGAACACAATGCAGGCGCAAAAAATGCTGCCTGCATTGTTTGCGGGCGGTAAAATCAGGGATGCTCACGGCAGCGCTGAGCGCAGCCGCGAGTATCCACTCGCTGGAGTCCATAGGACTCCATTGAGTTCCCCCCTGCCGGTCACATGACCAGCCGGATCTCGCCTCGCGAGATCCGGCTGGTCGGCGTAGTGATATGCAGAGAGAGACGGGGGGACTTTTTCCCCCAGTCTTTCCCTGCTACCGCCGGCTGGAGGAGGCAAACAGAGCCACGGTCCTCGCCGCGGGACAGAGGTTGAGTATCTGATTCCTTTCTTTTATTTTTTAGACTGGTGTTAATGGATTCTGCAGAAGCGGAATCCGTTAACATCAAGTCCTGGCTCTGGTTAACTTTTCGCTAACCACAGCCAGATGTTAATCAGCGCTGGGACTTTGTAATCCAGCGCTGATTAACACTTTGCGCTCCCCATGTTAAGTATAGGGAGCGCAAAGTGCAGTAACCTCGCGCAGAGGAGCGCAAGGTACCAAACGCAAATGGGTTTTTAAACCCGTTTGGATTGTAATATGAGGTAAATACCGCGGCAAACGTTAATGCTCACGCGCGTGAACGTTAACATTTGTGTTTAGAGTGTAATAGGGCCTTTCATGTTTTCCCTTGATTAATGGCATTTTAGGGGTTAGTGGGGAGGTTACGTGCCGTACTGTGTTTTAATCACAATGTTTTCCTCTGGTTTTGTAGCATTTTAGAGGTAATGGGAATTCTACATGCCCCATTGGGTATTAATTTACATTTTCCCTTACTTTTACAGCATGTTAGGGGTTAAAGGGCATTCTACCTACCGCCCTTGGTATTGGTTTTAATTTTTCTTGTAGTTTCATGCCATTTCAGGGTTTAATGTTCAGGCTAATGTCTGTTAATGAAAAATGAAAAGATGATTTGGAAAAAAAAATTGATGAAAAAAATCGATAAATAAAGAGACTTTTTACTGCCGATTAAAAAAATAAATGGTTTATTATTAGATATTGTATAAAAACGGGAATATTTTTAACATTGAAGCCTATGGGATTCACCTGAATAAAACCTGCCGAATGAAAACACTGAACACCAGGGCAGTTCAACAACTTTTCCCTGCTGTTCAATGTTCTCTGAATAGATTAACCATTGCATCTCTATGGGGGATTTCACTGCCTTCGAACAGGCACCGTACATGCAGGCAATTTGGCGAACTGCCTGCTCTCTGAATAGCCGAATGGCCCCGAAATGTAACCGTATGCTGATTTTCAGTGTCCGGTTACATTTCGGGGCCAGATTGACTCTCTCTGAATAACCCCTTAGGTCAAAATAGCTGAATTGGAACGTGAGATAAATGGGAGAATTTTTCTGGTTTGGCTATTTTGACCTAGAAGAATTTAGTGCACCTCAGCTATTGTGCAAATATTTTATTATAAACCTACCGTATATCCAATAATTGAGTTTGACACTGATCTGTCTATTGAAAAAATGGGGTATTGGATTGGTGGATAATTGTAAGAGAAATAAAAATTTAAGAGCACAGTGCTGAAGAAGTACTAAAGTTGGAAAAATTCTCACGTTGAACTATTTTGGCAAAAAACAAAATAAAAAAATTTGGCAATTTCCACCGATTCAAATATTAAAGAATATTCTCTTAAGACACACATTTCCTTGTACCTGTGATGTCCCAATGAAGACATGTTTTTAAAAAAGAAACACATTCCCACTTGCTCAACATGTAGAATCATAGTGAGTTACATAATTATTTCACTATTAGACCTTACATCTTGGTTTGATAGTTGGATGTTTATAAATGGATTATGTGATTGGCTGCACACCCTTCTCTTACGACAGAGGTTAGCAACCTTGACCAGCCCGATCTTTTGGAACTGCATCTTCCCTTGAAGCTCACCTGTCATTAGGTTGCAGAGACTCAAGGGAAATGTTGTTCCACAACATCTGGAGGGCCAAGGTTGCTGACCCCTGATTTAGGACCAGTGGCTTAACTAGAAACCTGAGGGCCCCGGTGCAAGAATCCATGAAGGCCCCCCCCTCCCCTCCAACAAAAAGATAATTTTTTTTACTTTTTTCCCCTGCAATATAAAAAAGCTAGTGTTGCCCCCAGCTCACGTGGATATATATATTGCCCCCAGCTCACATGGATATATATTGCCCCAGCTCACATGGATATATATATTGCCCCAGCTCACATGGATATATATATTTACCCCAGCTCACATGGATATATATATTTACCCCAGCTCACATGGATATATTGCCCCCAGTTCACATGGATATATTGCCCTAGCTCACACATGGTTATATTGCCCCAGCTCACACAATGATAGCTTACCATTTCACCCCAGATATTTAATGACTACTTAACCCTTTCGCTGCTGAGGCTTTTCCCGCCCCTGTGCTGAGGTCATTTTTTACCTGTTTTGCGCATCATGTTTAAACGTGTTTTGAAGGCTTATTTTAGTATATGACATCGACATATTATATATCGTTCTTTCCGTCAGACTCGGTAGATTCATAATATGTCATTATTATATGTATACGTTATGTCATGTTTGTATATTATAACAAAAAATGCAATAAAATATGTATTTTCAATAATTTACAGCGTGTAAAGTGTTTTTTTCCACATTTTAACATGCGAGCAATTGCGGTTATATTTTGTATGGGGTGCGCTTGTTAAAAAAATTAGAGATGGGGTCTCGTTACATTTTTTTTGGGGGAAAATGACACCATTTTTAACAAACGCACCGCATACAAAAATCGTTAATGCAGCATCATTGTTCACATTATAATTGAAATGGGAACAATATTGCTGCATTAACAAACCAAAAAAAATAAAAAAAAACTGTTTATTTTTTTTTTTTTTTTTTTTTTTAATTGTTTTTTATTTTTATTTTTCTTTTTTTTTTTTTTTTTACAATTTTTTTTACTTTCATGTTTGGTATCGTTGGAACGGCCATGCTCTGGCCGATCCAACGATATCAAAATTTAACCCCTAACTGCCACAGATCGGGAGATAGGGAGTTCATTGGAACTCCCTATCTCCACAGTTCGTGGCAGTTAGGGGTTAATGCTAGGACTGGCGTCATCGTGCTGCGCACGATGACGCCAGTCCTCTGGGGGAGTTCCCGGAAGCTTGGCCGACATCCAAGATGTCGGCCAGCTCCCGGGAAGGATCGCAAATCGGCGCTTTTCAGCGCCGATTTGCGATCCAGCTCCCCAGGGGTTAATGCCAGGCATCATTTGGAAGGGCAGGCTGTGCCCTTCCAAATGATGCCTGGGTTAAGCCCCTGTGAGCCGCCGATCGGGAGGGAGAGAGGTCCGAAGGACCTCCCCCCCCTCCCTTTCAGGCGCCTCCTCCGCACATGCGGGGGGGGGCGCCTGAATTAGGTGTCATCGCGGGGGCGCGATGACACCTAATAATGGCGGCCACTGCTCCGGATGCCGGGCTGACATCCAGGATGTCAGCCCGCACCGGAGGGGCCAGCGATCGGCCGGTACCCGGCCGAACGCTGACCCCAATGCGAGGACGCGCTCAGCGCGTCCTCCGCATACCAGCGGCAATGCTGAGGACGCGCTGAGCGCGTCCTTAGCATTGAAGTGGTTAAAGGGTCACCACCACTTACATAAACTGTAACTAGATTACTTGTGCATTACAAACAAAACCACCTTATAAAACACATGCTGCTGTGTTTTTTCTTTGTTAGAAGTAATTGCATGTAAAAAGGAAAAATACATTTATTTATTTGTTATCTATGTTGACTAAAATCTGTGCAATGGATTTCCCTTGTGACTGTGCTTTATCTCTTACAGTAATTTAACCGTTAATGGGGTGGTGGGGGGAATGTTTATATGAGAGTGCATGGGGTGTATTGTGGAAAAAACGATTTCCCGCTCTATTCCCTACATAGTATAGTTTACTATAATGGCCTTTAAAGTGTTAAGCCCACCCATCACATCACGACAACCTGTTTTCTCTTGCATTTTATTTTTACACTGTACATTACACATACAGAGTTATTCAGAGAAAGGTGAAACTCGGGAGAATTGGCAGGAGAAGAGAACAATCTAGACCAAATAGCCGATTTGGAAATTGAGATAAATGGGAGAATTTTTCTGGTTTGGCTATTTTGACCTAGAATTTTCACTTCTACAGTCATTCTCCTGAGTTTCACCTTTCTTTGAATAGACCTGATAGTCTTGTTTGACATAATATGGCCTTTCATTGACACCTCAATCATCTATGTAAAGTGTTTGAAACCGGATACGTGATTTCAAAGGTCCCCTGTATCACCTACAATGGGACTGCAGCTCTGGGGGGGGGGGTCAAATGCCCCCTCTCTAGATCCGCCAGTGACTGAGGGGATACTAGGGGAGGAAGAGGCTGAGGGAATAGGTAGGTCTTTCTGGAGCAGGCAAAGGCACGTCTTGACAGAGCATGAAAGCTTCAATAATAGAGTCCTGACTCCGAGTAGAGGGAAACATAGTAGAAACATAGAAAAATGTCGGCAGATAAGAACCTTTCGGCCCATCTAGTCTGCCCAATTACATGGATACTTTACCTGGATTTATCTTTTGTTTAGGATAGCCTTATGCCTATCCCATGCCTGCTTAAATTCAATTACTGTTTTGGCCTCTACCACTTCAATATGGTAGTGTGGTCGGGGCCGGCCCATCCATGGAGCATGGTGGAGCAGCTGCTCCAGTCAGCCCTTTGTCAGGGGCAGCATTTTGCCACCCTGGCAAAGGCCATGGCATGGAGAGCGTTCGGCCTGAACAAGGCACGGCCCTCCAGCGGGCTGTTTTGTGAAGAAAGCCAGCCACACCCACCCCTCTAGCAGGCTGTGCCCACCCCTCTCAGCAGGCCTCGCCCACCCCTTATTAGGGAGAGACTGGGCGCTACCAGGGGCGGACTGGGCCAGGCAGGGGGACAAGTGCCACCCGGGTCTCCTCTGCAAGGCAGGCCCCTCCTGCACAATATTGCCGGCCGCCCAGTGGCGTAGCGAGGGGGGGCAGTTGCCCCCAGGCGCTGCTCTGAAGAGGGGTGCCACAAACTCCTCAGTTCATAATGAAATCTTTCAAATTCAATAAATTTTAATGGCAGTCAGACCGGAAGAGGAAGAGTGAGCACCGCAGGAGCGGCGGCACAGCATGCTCCTCACGTTCGGCATCAGTCTGTCCTCTCCTTCACTAGAACACTGGCAGTTGCTAAACAGCCAATGAGCACGCAGCATCCTGATCCCAGCTAGCCTTGTGCACATGGTAAGTAGCTGGGGATTGGCTGGGTCTTTGTTTTGATTTCCCCGCCTTTTTTCCTGCCCCTGGAGCCCTGCATGCAGCTGAGAAGCAGCGTGGCCAGACTTCAAGTTGGTGCCTGCCTGGTCCTGGTGGAAATAAAATCTCAGAACTGCAGCAGCAGGAAGAATTACCAGCTGGGCTGCTGATCAAAACAAATTCTGTAAATATACTTTGTTTTGATATTTTTATATTACTTGAAGAGAATAATAGTCTCCAATTGTCCGTCCTTAACCCCTAAGACCCTGTCTTAGGCACACCTTGAGTTAACTCTCATTCTGCGCAGGAGAGAGAGAGAAATCAAAACACACGAGGCATTTTTTTGTCTGGCATCCCTCTCTCTGCCTTCCAACGGTTCTTGACACTTATTTATACCCTGTGTCAAGGCGCTGGCTCTTTATTTCATTAGTTCATTTCAAAACATAACATCGTTCATTGGCTAGTTTCAATACAGGTCTGGTGACACATTTCTGGACAGTCCCGTGGCCCGAGCATGTGATTTCTTGTGACATGCTATCTCTTGAGAAATGCTAGCCATCAGTTCATTTCTTCAGACATTTCTAAAGAACATTTCTAAAGACCAGTATCTAAAGACATTTCAAAAAAACATTTCTAAACATCTTGAGAAATGAGCCCCAGTCCTAATATACTGCTGATTATCAATTTATCTTAAATTAATATTATAATTCACGGGGTGTTATTTAACTACTTATAGGGTCCTTCTTATAGGTCAGCAGATGGTGGTCTGAGGATTCCTTTTCCTTCAATCCCCTCTTAGAATCATAGTATGATCATACTATTTGATTCTTTCTTTGTTTCATCTATCTACTGAAAGTTAGTATGGGTTGGGGAGCGAGACCCTCAATACCCATGTGGATCAATATAGAACTAGGGGGGGGGCTGTACCTGCCATGGAACTGGTAACACATGGCAGTCTCCCAGTGCCTATTTATCTTCCTAACCTACCTTTTTCAGCCAATATCATGTCCAGAGCCATCCGGTTCTGGAACGTCATAATGGATGTGGATTGTAGTTGGTCAGCGAGGCCCTGTAAAGCTTCGCGAGTATAATTAACAAATCTCTGCTGGTTATAATATAAATAGTTAATCAATCTACATTCTTATTAATAGTAACAAGAGGTGCTAGGAATGACTCAAACCCTGCCTTTACCTGATCCCTTGCTTTAAACTCATCAGGACCCCTCTTGGTACCCCTATAGCATCAATATAGACATGCGGATCAAGACTACCTTGTGGGCTTGGGACTTCCCTTTTCCTGCGACGTGAGCTAATATTTGGAATTTCCTCAGGATCCGAAACAATATGAAATCCCATTATGGCCTTAGCTAGGGCACATTCACCTGACCATTGAAGGGGCAGACGCGCCCTAATCTTGAGGTCTCCACATATCCAGTAGAGATCCCCAATCAGAAAAACTTGATTCTGTAACTTAATACTGTTGATATCGCTATAATTGGCACAATAACCCTCGGGGAAGAAGGTGAGGTTCCTACCTTTTTCTGCTGACCTATAGCAGGTATAGTTCCCTGGGTAAACATGTATCCCTTCTCCTGGTTGTGGGAGGCGTGTTAGTATGGGGTAGCTATTCTTCCAATATTCACATAAACTCTGGCTATCAGTGGTGTTAGTATATAAACTAAGAAAACATTCTTCTTCATCTTGCGGAATATTAAAAGGTACGGTGCCTAGATGTGGCCTAGCAGCACCACACACATAACAATTTGTACGGTTATTGTTTAGGGCACTAAATTTTACCCATTCTAGCCAAACATTTACATCTGAAAATCCTGTTTCCATTACTATGCTGTCTTCATAGGTGGGATTTGATTTGGTGTTAGGTAGGAGAGGATGAGGTCTCACTACCTCTCCATATTTCCTGGGTAGGAATGGGTTCTCTTCCTTCTTATAAGTGGCCATATCTTGGAGTTTGAACTTGTATCGAGGGAATTTGGTTGTGGCGGTTGCGTATATTCCCATTACATAGACACCCGTGTCAGCCTGGGAAGGGTGTTGTATAGTCAGCGTCAATTGTACTGACTGAGCTCCGCTTCTGATTGAGCACCGCCACCCACCTCTCCCAATCAAAGTCATACGATTTAATAGGCTTTGTCCCTCGGAACTGCGTCGTCGTGCGGCGCTATCTGGTTTATATCCCCATCTGTTAACTTCGGCATAAGAGGTACCATATCCCATATTGCCCGTGTCCCACCCCACTGCGCCCCAATAATCACAATTATGTCCCCAGTACTCATCGGTTACACATATATATACAGTTGCCTTGTACAGTATCATACTGCAGTAATGGTGGACAATAAAAAAAAACAACAGTGGCCAGACAGTGATGGTTTGGGTTGGGGTTCTTTCTGGTAGGGGGTGTGGACAATAGGGGTTGTGACATATGTTCCGAAGGGGGGGGTAAACATATTATTTCAGTCTTTTTCTTCCCCCCCACATGCGTCTCCATACTCTTCGAAAAGGATCATTGGTTGTCATCTTCTCTTTGTTGGAAACCAGGGCTATCTGCCCTCGTGAGTGTCTCTTGGTCCGGGTCCTCTTCCTGATGGAGGCCAGGGCTATTAGCTGCCCCCGTTAGTACCCCTTGTTGAGTCCTTTGTTGAATCCGCTTGACTCGAGAGGGTCCCTTGTTGAATCCGCTTGACTCGAGAGGGTCCCTTGTTGAATCCAGACTGGGCTGTCCTCTGTCAGTATAGCTGTGCGGGTTACAGCTACCACCGTGGTCTCTGGTCCATAGGCGAAATCCTCTGGTCTTTTTCCTTTCTGTAGCCGCTTTACCAGCACCTTGTCTCCTGGATTAAATGGGTGGGTTGGTTTGTCTGAAAGAAAGGGGAACTTAAATATAACTTCGTCTCTGGTTGTCTCGAGGGTTGAGATCAGCTGCCTAAGTCCCCTGTCTCCACTGTTAGCCTACCTGTAGACCATGGTAATGGAAAGGGTCTGCCCATAAGTATCTCGAAGGGGGAGTAGCCTGTGTTCCTATTAACCGCCATTCTGATTTCAGCCAGAATGATGGGGAGTACCAATTTCCAATTCTTTAGCTCTTCTGTGGTTGCATATTTTTGTAAAGTACAAAATAATTGGTCCCTATCCATTGTGGGAGGTCGCAAAACCCGGCATTACTAGTTTAGCTATGTCCTGTTGTGCTGCTCGTTTAGCTGCTTGGTCAGCCAGATGATTCCCTTTTGCAATAGGATCTGACGCTCTGGTGTGTGCTCTACAATGTAACACCGCTATCTGAGAGGGCATAAGAATGCTTGCTAGGAGGTCCGTGACCAGGGTCGAATGGGAAATCTTCTTGCCATCTGCGGCCACAAATCCCCTCTTTTCCCATATCGTCCCATGGTCATGGACTACACCATAAACATATTTGGAGTCAGTGTATATCGTGACAGGTCTACCCGCATAGAACCTGCATGCTCGTGTTAATGCAATCAGTTCTGCTGCCTGGGCAGACTGGTAGGGTACAGGCCCTGACTCTAGAACAGTGTCAGGGAGTTGAACCTACTGCATAGCCTGCATAATAAGTGTTGTCATTGGGGCGGGTACAGGAGCCGTCAACAAAGACGACATCTGCGTCCGGAACAGGTGTTGACATGAGATCAGTGCGGGGTGCAGTTTCAGACTCAATGGAGAGAGCACAGTCATGTTCGAGTGGGATGGTATCTGAGGGATTCTTAAGACCCAGTAAAGCGTTTAGGATTGGTGCTGGACCAGAGACACTTGAACTGTATTCTATGTGCAGTGCAGGGTTGCTTAGCAGTGTGACTTCATATCCACTAAAGCGCTGTGACATGTGCCGTGTATGTATGCCCTTAAGTAAAAATAAAACATCATGGGTTGTGGGTAGATGAGGATCGTACCCTAATGTGTATTGGCTTGCCATACTAACGACCATTGCACATGCTGCCAGGGCACGCAAACAGGCCGGCATCCCTTGTACCGTTACTGGCAAAATCTTTGAAAAAAATGTTATGGGGCTCAACCGGCCCCCCATGTTCTTGCGTCAGTACCCCGGCCTTGGTTGTACAATTGTCCCTTGCAAACAGATGAAATGAAAGTACATAATCAGGGAGGCCTAGCGCGGGGCTTATTAACATCATTGCATTTCTGAGAACCTTAAAAGCATTTAACATTTCATTAGACCACGTTATCACATTGGATTGACCCAACAGGGTGGCTTGTCTCAGAATGTTATCATAATAGGAGCAGTCAGGGATCCACTGTCTGCAATAGTTTATCATGTCTAAGAATGACAACATGTCCTTCTTAGTTTTCGGGTTGACCAGGCCCGTGACAGACTGGACTCTCTTCTGACTGATGCTCCGTTCCCCCTGTCTGAGAACAAACCCTAAATATTCAACTTGCATTTGACACCACTGAACATTTCATTTTAAGGGAAACCTTGTACCCACATTCCTGTAACCAACGAGGAAGTGATTTACCATCCTCCCGGCAGGCCTCCTCTGATGGACTGCATACGAGGAGATCATCCACGTATTGCAGCAGGACAGAACCATGGCTGGGGTGCCAGAATTTCAGAGTGGCCTGCAGTACAATACTGTAGACCACCGGGGCATCAATGTACCCCTGAGATAACCTTTTCCATGTAAATTGGGTGCCTTCAAATGTGAATGCGAACAGCAATGCCGTTTCCAGATGTACAGGGATGCTAAAAAATGCATTCTTCAGGTCAATTACAGAAAAATGTGTATGTGTCGCTGATATTGATGACAGAAGTGACGTGACATCTGGGACAATTGGCGCAATTAAAATCACTAGGGAATTAACTGCGCGCAAGTCTTGAACGAACCTGACAGTCCCGTCAGCTTTGTTCACGGGGTTAATTGGGGTACTGAAGGGGAAGACTACAGGTTCCAGGATACCATCCTGTAGAAACTGGTCAATCATAGGACGTAGTCCGTCCTCTTTCTCTTTTTGACAATGTTTAAAAATTCTATTAATATCATCTATTCCTAAGTAACTTATTCCCCACGGTCATAAATGGAAAATGGGTTTTGTTGGTGTTATTCTCATATCTTAAGGGCTTATTAATGGCGATCCTTTGTTATATACGAGTGGCCATAATAACGAAAGTCAGTATAGATATTCTTCTGCTTTTTTTTTTCTATTTTCTCTTTTACTTCCTCTTTTTCTTCTACTCTTATCTCGTCTATCATTTTTATGTCCCTAGTATCTTCTATTTGTGGTTTACTAGGGGCTGACGATGTACATTCGATTGCTGCAACAGCACCGAGTATTTCGGTGTCTTGGAAACCAGCAAGTGAAGGATACATTGAGTATTTGTAAGAGGGAGGGGAGCGAGGGCCCCCAGTCCGCTCGTGGGACTTCCTGTTTTCTCCGTAATATGCTTAATTCTATTTTATGCAGTCTGGCGCTGTCAGAGGACAATGGGGTCCCTCTTCTACATTGTTTCACCATTAATCATTGTCCCCCCCTCCCTAATTTCATATATGTCATATCCCATTGAGGGTCTCCTGCATAGTGGGGCCATGCCTCGGTGTCACCAAGACATAAGCCCTTTCACTATATCCATATAGAATGGGCTGTGGTCTCCCTGTCTGAGGAAAGGATCACAACTCCCACTGCTTCTGTCCATCCCGCCATACTATCTATCCATGGGTTAATTAAATAGCAATCTGTACCCCCTACTCGTGCTACATAATCTTTACAAAACTCTCCTATTTTCAGTAAGGGATATTCTTTAACCTTGCTACTCTAAATACCCATGGCTAGTTGTACAATTGAATAATCAGGCAGGTAAAATAGAGAAAGAAAGAAAAAGGAGAGACTCTTCACAGTGCTCGAAAAGAAAAACGATGGAAGCAGACGTGTTTTTCTGGAGCTCTGAGGTATTCTCCTGTTACCGGGAGTTTTTTGACTGTTTTTTTTTGAGAATCGCTCACAAGAAGAGACCCTGCGCAGCTGGCCATTACGGGGATTGCTCCGTGGCCCGTTTTACCCCCCCTCCGGAGCACAGCTGAGGTTTTTTGAGGTTTTTCCCCGGCGGCACCGAGTGCCGTCGGCCATTTTGAGGCCTATTTCCTCACTCCTGGACGCCACGTTCTTCCTGAGGTCCCCTTCCGTGTATTACACCCCTGATGGGGAACTGTCGATCGCAGACTGTGGGGATGGAGGGCCCCCATCCTCCGGCCGTGCCTGCTGTCCCCCTGGGGGGAGGACGGAGACGCATCAGGAGGGATGCCGCATGGAACACCCCCCGCCTGCCTGTGGTATGGAGGCCTTGTTTGCAGCTTTCGAGGCCTGCCTCGAGCAAATACCGGGAGATGAAGAAAGTCCACTTACCCAGGGTTCGTGGAGGCGGCTGATGGAGGTGATGGACGTGGGTCGGGAGCCTGGAGGCCTAACGGAGGAGAAGTCGAGGGAGGCTGAACCTGGTCTGAACGGCATCGCCGACCCCCAGAGAGGTGACTCGATTTGGCCCTGCGTACGGCGCCTGCCTTCGGTGTGTCGGAGAGGGAGCGGATCTGCTGAGGCCAATACGGGTGCTGCGCGGACGGTGGAGGATTTGGAGAGGACGATGACACGGAAGAAACGAGGGGAGCTACAGTGGCGCCCTGCGACCTACGACGGAGGCCTGTTGCTGCTGGCCTGCCTGGGATTGCCCCCCTACGGAGGCCTACGGAGCCGGGGGTTTCCAGGTCGGTGGAGGTATCGTCACGTGTGCTATGGATGTCGGCTCTCTGCGAGGCGGCTGATGCAGGCGGCTCTGTGTTCTGGTGGCGGGACGTGCAGGGAGCCCTCTGCGGATGGGCTAGAGCTGAAGGGACGCTTGGATCCGCTCCATGGCGTGACACGGGCTGAGGGATTCCTGCCTTTTCTGCTACCGTCTGCCTGCTTGACCCAATACTGGACTACACCGGACTGTTCTTTGCCCCAGGCTCTCCATGTCCCCCCTTTTACGTTGAAAACTTAAGCTCTATAATTTTCTCGCGAGTCCCCTCTCCCCTCGCTGCACCTTCAGTCAACTTTTGAATTTTGAGTTTTTAGATTGCACTGTGTACCTGTCTGTGGTGGCCCGGCCTCCTATGCTGGACACCAGCTGACTGTGTTAATTTGCTTGCTTCAAGACCACATTGAACTCTGACGACCATCCCCTCCATGATGCTTTTTTTTTTTTTTTTTTTTTATTATTTTCTCTTTCCCTGCCTTTCTTCCACTGCACCCAATGACTCTACCACTCTGAGATTACCCAATGTTTTGGTCTTTACGCCGAGTATTTTCTACCCCCGATGTCTCAACTTATACGTTTCTAAGTATTTGATCTATGACCCTCCCCCTACCCTTATATATGTGTACTATTATCAGATGAGACCCCCCTATCTGGGGATGTTTATTTAATTTTTTTTTAATTTTTTTTTCTTCTCTTCTTTTTCTTCTTTCTCTCTCTCATGTGATTCCTCAAAGGCTTGCACTGCAAAAGATGGTGTATCCATTCCCCTCACCCCCCTTCCCCCTCCTTTTTTTTTTTTTTCTGGCATTACTGGGCTGCCTGAGGCGTGCCACCATGACTTAGCGTTATGATTGGCCCTTAGGGTCCTGGGCCCCGTGACATTGTCCCTCCATGGCCTCCTTCAGGAGCGTGCCAGGAGCGTCACGGCAATGGCCTTTGCCATTTTTCACACCCCCCACCCCCTTTTTTTTTTTTTTTTTTTTTTTTTCTCTGTTATTTGGATCACCATCTTTTTGATAGCGTTGTGAACATAATTCCTTGTGATGATGCAATGTTTCCTGCTGACAAAATAATTTTTGATTTCTATTTCGATGAGACCCCCCTCTTTGGGGATGTTTATCTGCGTTGATTTCCTGCTGACTAGCCTGCTGTGGCCCTGCGCGGCCGTTTACTGTTTGTTGTATTGATGACACTGTTACAAAATAAAAATTTGAAACACAAAAAAAAAAAAAAAAAAAAAAAAAAAGAAAAGAAAAACAATTTAAATTCTTACTATATATATATCTATATCTCTATGCTACATGGATCAACAAAAAATGAGCTAATTTAAGGATAAGTAATAAAAACTTATTTAGTGAATCCTCCCCTAATCTCGAGAATCAAACTTCTAATCTTTTACTTTTATTTTGTAGTTATATAATTCCTTCATATCATAAACAAAAATTTATAAACCACAATCCAATAGTATATAAAAACTAGCTTCACAATATATGTATCTCCGGTTAGTAGCTGCATACATGACCAACATCATCCACCCCATCAGTCAGCAACTAACACACAAATGGCCAACAAACACCTCTGCTTAATACAACATACACCTCACAGCAAACAATGTCCAACCAGTCAGCTCTTATATATATATATATATATACACAGTACCATCAGTATACAAAGGGGCAAAAGTCTGCATACTTTACAGATTTTCCTGCCACCCAATTAACTTATCACTCTAATAATATATACTTTAACAATATATACATATACATAACGACTTTTCCGCCTCACCTTGCGGATTGTTCGTTATTTTAACTTATAACTCTATTATCACAACTGATGGACGTCTGTTTTACCTTACAGATCGTTCAGCAGTGAATCTTAACACTCTAATATTCTTATACTGTAATATTCTTATACTCTAATATTCTTACACTCTAATATTTTTATACTCTATACATTTTATGAGGGTTAACGCAAGGTGTGATCAATTGGACATATAATGTCCCTTCTATTGAGTGTGGTCCCTGACCCACTCCATCTTTAAATAAACGGCCCGTGGCAACGTTTTCTTTTAACTTCTATAGGACATGGACAACTAACTTTAGTTCGAGATAAACGCTGTCATTGCCCTCGTCCAGACAAGACAATATACTCACCAGGACGAGGGATGACTGTTCATTTCGGCAGTGCCTCCAGATTGAAGAGAATAATAGTCTCCAATTGTCCGTCCTTAACCCCTAAGACCCTGTCTTAGGCACACCTTGAGTTAACTCTCATTCTGCGCAGGAGAGAGAGAGAAATCAAAACACACGAGGCATTTTTTTGTCTGGCATCCCTCTCTCTGCCTTCCAACGGTTCTTGACACTTATTTATACCCTGTGTCAAGGCGCTGGCTCTTTATTTCATTAGTTCATTTCAAAACATAACATCGTTCATTGGCTAGTTTCAATACAGGTCTGGTGACACATTTCTGGACAGTCCCGTGGCCCGAGCATGTGATTTCTTGTGACATGCTATCTCTTGAGAAATGCTAGCCATCAGTTCATTTCTTCAGACATTTCTAAAGAACATTTCTAAAGACCAGTATCTAAAGACATTTCAAAAAAACATTTCTAAACATCTTGAGAAATGAGCCCCAGTCCTAATATACTGCTGATTATCAATTTATCTTAAATTAATATTATAATTCACGGGGTGTTATTTAACTACTTATAGGGTCCTTCTTATAGGTCAGCAGATGGTGGTCTGAGGATTCCTTTTCCTTCATTACTGTTCTGCGACTGTCAGACTCTCAGGTACATCACATTCCTATATGGCATCTAATACTGTGGAGGTTTACTAAATATACAGCATATTCTTATATCAGATTGAGTTTCATGAGGCTGCAATATATGTGCTATTACAGGCTCATGAAACTGATAGAAGGCAATCTGATATGAATAATGCATGAAATATAGCAAACTCGCCTGAGTATAGCAAATTAGGGAGAGAGAAAAGATCAAAATAAAGAGAAATCACCCTAATCCAGCATTCCCTTTCTAATTCTATGTATTTGGCAAACCTTTATAAGCATATCCTATTAGTGAGTTATTTCCTAAATTGATGGATAAAAGGGAACTAATTATCAGGGTTATTTATAATTGAATGAATTCCACTCATTCCTGGATCTTCTACAATTTGGGTATAAGATGGAATTTGTTCATTTGTGCTCCTTAATTTAATAAGAATGGAACTTTCAAAGCCCCCCCCCCCCGCCTGTGTCAAGCTGTTAAAAAAGAAAGAAGGTTTTCCCCTGGGCACAATGTATTAGGTCTGTCTGTGATGTTCCAGGAGTCCACATGTTAACCCTTTGTGTGCATGCAGAGATTCCTCTCCCTCCTAGCTGGGGATGAGATGACAGCCTTAAATCCTTCGCAGAGCTATATCTTAGAACAGGTAATGCTGTGGCGTGCTTGGTTAAATCTCCTCTGACGCAAACAAAAACTTTGTGTTCGCATCTCAGCTGTGTTTTTTTGCTCATCTACCTGTGCCTGTATTATAATACTGCGGTTATTATTATTATATTATTCCTAAATCATACACTAATAATAATCCTAGGAAGCTTTGTTTTATTTAATTAAATAATTCAAAGCTTGCTATGATTATTATTGTAGGATTTATAATAACAGCATTAATATTATGAATAATACAACACAATCATAGTAGCATAATATAATAATAATATTATATAGTGTTTGTTTAGGGACGTACAGGCAGAGGTGGATAAATTAGAAAAAAAAAAAAACCTGATGAGACATGAACTCACAAACTACCGTTCACTTTACAGGAGCATTAACCAACTACGCCACAACAAACATTTTAAAGTTGCTGCTCCATTCTCTAGCTAGGGGATACACAACCTTTAATGGGCTCAATGTAGGAGATCTTCCCCACAACCTAATACATTGGCCCACGTGAAAACAATTATTTTTTTCTTCAACTTGACATTGGCAGGGCTCCGCAGAATGGAGCCCCGCTGGTGGCAAGAGGAAAAATTTAAATTAACTTGCGCCCATGATGTGTACGTTCGTGGGGATGATCTAATAAATCTACACCACGATGAGTAAATTTAGTTTTTTTATTAGCGCGCACACAATTTACTGGTTCCATGTGCATGCATACCCAGGTAGAGAGTCCCCTCCGAGTGCTCCTTACTTGGTGGGGGGCCGCAGCCCTCCTTAGCCAGGGACAAGATTTTAACCCAGGGCAGGGTTTTCTCATTAGATATATATGTGCAGTAGGTTATCAGTGTCAGTCTTGTGGCTCAGTTGGTTAAAGCCTCTAATAAGCAGGAAGATTCTGAGTTCAAATCTCTACTGGTCCTGAGTGTTGCTTTTTTTTTTCCTGTTTAAACATCTACCTAGTCTGCAAGCACATTAATAATAATATTATGCAGCTGTTGCTATTGCACTATTAATAAGGTGAGAAAACAAGATACAATCCCATGAAACTGTGCTTCCGTATCTCGTACATGGATTACCCATATCTGTGTGTGAGGGAGGGGCTAACAAAAGACTTGCCCCCGGGCACCTCATGACCTTGCTACGCCTCTGCGGCCACCGCGTGCTTCCTACGAGCGGCCGCCAGCTTGAAACTCTGCCGCTCATGTGGGTTCCACCAGCCAGTCGCGGGATCGCTAGATCGCACGCAGGAAGCACGTGGCGGCTGGCAATATTGTGCAGGATGGGCCTGGCAGAGGAGAGGTGAGCTGGGGGCAATATATATCCATGTGCGAGCTGCTGGGGACAATATATTTCCATGTGCGAGCTGCTGGGGGCAATATATTTCCATGTGTGAGCTGCTGGGGCAATATATATCCATGTTTGAGCTGCTGGGGGAAATATATATCCATGTTTGAGCTGCTGGGGCAATATATATCCATGTGTGAGCTGCTGGGGCAATATATATCCATGTGTGAGCTGCTGGGGCAATATATATCCATGTCTGAGCTGATGGGGCAATATATCTCCATGTGAGCTGGGGCCAATATATCCATGTGAGTTGGGGCAATATACCCATGTGTGAGGTGGGGGGCAATATATCCATGTGCGGTGTGTATGAGTGAGTTTTATTGCTGTGGAGCTCTGATACAGTAATGTGCAGTGTGTTTGAGCGTAACAGAGCTCCACAGCAATAAAACGCACAGTAATGTGCAGTGTGTATGAGCGTGTCACAGAGTTCTACAGCAATACAATTCACTGTAATGTAAGTTATATTGCTGCAGAGCTCTGAGATAACGCTCATACACAAGGGCCTGAGTTGCTGCACTATGGGCCTCTGGGTCATGCTTGGCCCCTGGGCCAAAAGTTGCCAGTCAGCCCCTGGGCGCTACATCTGCCCAATGGGTGATACACCGGATCTTGGATTAGAGATGGGGGTGTTCCAGACCTGTCTGACCCCCTGGATAATATTGGTGCCCGCCCGTGTGTATCCAGGGGGCTCTGCTTAATGTGTTGGTTGTTTCCGGGAGAACAGGTTTTGAGCTAGACCGGTTTCCGGGAGAGGGACTTGATGTCTGGTCACTGCAGGGAATGCGGTGCTGGCCAGGATCCGGGGTGCTGCAGGCTCAGGGCTGTGGATGGAGACGAGCTGGGGAGTGATGACGGGTTCCAGGGAGAGAGGCCCTGTCGCACCTACTACTGCCTTTACCTGTACCAGGCAGGGAGGTCAGACCTGTGTGTAACACTCACACCGTCTGGGGGGAGGGGTCATTTACCAGACTGAGACACCTGACCCCTGTATTACACACAGCTATCAATTTCCAGACTGACAGGTCAAATCTATACTATAAAACAGTAAGGGCTGGCGTGTCCGTCGCCAAAAAACCCTTCTGCGCATGCGTGCGCAACCTGCGGTGGTTGGCTGCGAGCGCATCCAACCGCCGCGGCAAGCGCAGCCGGCGTGCGCGAGGGACAAAAAAAATCCAATCCATTGGAGAGGCGCACTTTCCAATGGATCGGATTTTTTGTGTCCCTCACGGATACCCCCTGCCCAGAGTCTCCCCCGGAGGCACATACTTACATTTTAATGAGTGCCCCCACACTCCGCCATATCACTGTTTCGGCGGTTGGATGCGCGCACAGCTGGGTACGCACGCAGCCAACCGCCGCAGCACCCGCACAGCGTGCCTAAATAACATGAGGTGTGCCAAAATGCCTCAGTCAGCAGCACAGCCTCCGGATACAGTGAGCAACCTGCAGAGTTTAAAAAAAAACACGGAGCACAGAGCCCCGGCCCAATTGGCACCTCCACCACAGAACCTAGGAGCACCCGGCAAAAAAACGTACCCCCACCCCAAAACAAAGAGCCCTCAAAGCTCTGAGCACCACCACCACAGAGCTCAGAGGGCCTAACAAAAATCAGTGCCCCCCACCAAAGAGCCCCCAAAGCTCTGAGCACCCACAGAACCTCAGAGCAACCAGTCAAAAACAAAAAACATAGCTGTTCCCCCACCCAAAACACAGAGCCCCCAAAGCTCAAAGCACCTCCACCACAGAGCTCAGAGGGCCTAACAAAAACCAGTGACCCCCCCCATCAAAGAGCCCTCAAAGCTCTGAGCACCAACACCACTAAGCACCCACCGCCAAAGGAAAAAAAAAATCAAAAAAAAATCACACACTTATCAATAGACTGCCCTCTGGGCAGGCTTTCCACCTAGTCTCTATATAACACTCACTGTGCATGTTGTTATTTTGCAGCCTGTCACAGCCGCTCGCAGACAGTGAGTTTTATTGCTGTGGTGCTCTGTTATGCCACACACACACCGCACATTATTGAGTTTTATTGCTGTGGAGCTTTGTAATAAGCTCATACACGTTGCATGCTTTTTTTGGTGGGGGCAGCAGTTCTTCCATCGCTCCAGGCAGCACAGTGGCTTGGGCCGGCGTTAGAGCGTCTGTATCTGAGGTCTGGAATGTGTTAGGTATACATGTATCTGCGGCCAGTGGGGTATACATGTATCTGAGGTCTGTGGGGTGTACATGTAACTATCTGAGGCCAGTGGGTTATACATGTATCTGAGGCCAGTGGGGTATACATGTATCTGAGGTCTGGTGTGTGTGTGTATATATATATATATATATACTGTGTATATATAAATCACGAGTATAGCAGTACATAGTGATACCTTTTTTATTGGACTAACGTTACATTTAAAAGACAAGCTTTTGAGAGTATTCCTCTCTTCCTCAGTAGGAATACTCTCGAAAGCTTGTCTTTTAAATGTAACGTTAGTCCAATAAAAAGATATCACTACGTACTGCTATATTCGTGATTTTGGCATCAGGACTAACATGGCCTATCGATTTTATATAAATATAAATACCACAACCCTTGTAAGTACTGATTTACCCTACAGGTCCAAGCATTCACTGCAACTGGTCATCATGCCTAGCTCCTAGCTGATGAGGGTCCAATAAACCCGAAACAGCGCTGTCCTAGGAGTGGCTTTGACCAGTTGCATAACCCTGATCTCTGCTAAAAAAAAAAAGCCATCTAGTATGGCATGGCATTGATTTAAGGGGTCTGTGTATGAACAGACCCAGGATGCAAAAAAGTGAGACAGAGGTCATTTGCATGCCTTACCCAGAGTACCTTGCTGCATATGGGGAATGTAGCACAGGAGCTCTGGGATACAGTTCTTTGAATTGCTGTGATATGCAAATGGTTTCTGCAATAATAAATATATATATATCTGAGGTCTGTGTATGTGGTCAGGGCGCGTGCAGGCCTGTGCAGTGGGTAAATGGGGTGTCTGACCATACATTTCAATATTAACATAACTTGGATAACCTTTCCTCAAAATCCTAAATTATTTATTGGAAAGCGTCACGTTACCTTAAATAAAAGTATAGGTACTCGGTATTGGTGAGTACCCTAAAAAAAAGTATCGGTACTCATACTCAGTCTTACAAAATTGGTATCGGTGCAACCCTAGTCATTAGACATTTTAAACTGCTTCCTGCAAAGTAAGAATTCATTTGTACCGTGAAACCTTTCTACCTTTAATATTATCTGTTTATCATTTTGGCTTTTAAGTCAGTACACTTTATATTGATCCATGGTGACCTTGCAACCAACAGGTGAAATTTGGGATCAAAGAACAAGTTGAGAAAATGTATCCTTAACCCCTTCATTACCAAGCCCTTTTTCTTGGAAACAATATTATCATAATGCTAATTTGAAAAAATGTGATGCACATAGCTACCAATTAAATGAGGGCATTCCATAAAAAAAAAATGCAAAAGTGATTTTATATGCTAAGTATTGCTTTGCAAACAGTTACAATTCAAATCCGTTTAACCCGCACCAAACACTCCTTATCACTGTGGGATTTAGTCACTGAAGGTTAATAAACCGAACTCAAGAATACATTTTAGTTAACGTCATATTTATTGAAGCACCTAATATGTGACATTATTTGTGTTTCTACTACAAATGCATATAGTTCCTTCATAATGTGAAATGTTTCAGAAAATGCAAGTGTGCAAAAACTATGGACTTCTCCATTTCAGATCCTACATAATACTTGGCATACGGGGGTCAAATGGAAACTATAAGGTTTAGCAAACCTGCAAATGAGAAGGTTTACATATATGCACTTGTTACAAATGCAAAATGGGTCTACATTTAATTTTTTATAAAGTGTACTTTATTTACAAGCACACAACAATACCACATTTACACCATTGTATACAATGGTCCATGCCCCAAACCTTATATTCATGAAGAATCTATTCCTTGAAGATCTTATTTCAATCTCACTGGAGTCTTGCTAAATGTCAGCAAATGTTGTGTTTGCCATAGTAATAAAACTGCACGTGAAATTAATTACTATCTATTCTGATGACAGGGCTCCTGTGCTACAAGTTAGTTGTTTATATGTAGTCACTTCAATGGCCTTTTAAAACATGAATGTCCATATACAGGTTGAGTTTTGCTTATCAGGACTTCCAAAATCTTATATTCCAAAATCCGAACTTTTTTTGGAGTGCCAACATCACACCAAAAATGAAAAATTCATCACTTTACCTAGTATGACCGGGAACAAATCAATTACGAGTCGTGTATAAAATTATTTTCTGGCAATCTGTGACTCCCCGAAGTGCAGGGAACGAAAGAACACCAAAATTCCGGTGGGATTTCGGTGCTCTTTGAATAACCCTGTATATGTAGATATTATTACTGATACACATTAAAAAGCCATTTGTGCTTAAAAAAACAACAAAAACAATTAGCCAGCATGAGCATGAAATATAAATGAATTTGGTGATTATAATTTGGTTTCATCCTACGGATAAGCAAATAGTATAGAATCTGAAAATAAATCATACATACTTCTGGTTGAAAATTATATATTGTGAATACCAAAGCGATTGTAACTGTGTAAGTGGGAGCAGAGGACGAACAGAGTGTGAGGTACTAATGTATAGACAAGGATCATGAAATTACTTCAGTACCCTTTCAAGCCTTAGACTGAGGTATCAACTGATGTTTTCAGTGTGAGATTGTGTGATAAACTGTAAACACTATATACAATAGGGGTTATTCAAAGAGAGCCGAATTGGCCCCGAAATTGCACGGAACAGTGATTTTCCCCGTATGGCGCAATTTCAGAGCCATTTGGCTATTCAGAAAGCAGGCAGTTTGGTAAATATTGGCGAATTGCCAGCGAAATACAGTGCTGTTCGACGGCAGTGAAACCCCCATAGAGAAGCAGTGGTTAATCTATTCAGAGAACACAGAACAGCACCGACATGTCAGTGAAATGACTTGACTTTTGGTGGTTTCATTCGGCAAGTTTAATCAGGCGAATCACATAGGTTTCAATGTAAAAAATATTCTCAGTTTTTATTAAATATTTGTTAAACCATTTATTCTTTTAATTTGCAGCAAAAAAGTCTCTTTATTATCTACGATATTTTTTGGGATTTTTTCAGCAAAATTTTTTTCCGTCTGATTTTTTTTAAATAGCGTTTATTTTTTCTTTAACAGACCTACAGACCTTTTTATTATTATTCATAGGACCTGATATATTATTTCCAGGCATTTTTGGTCGATAGTTTTTTGCAAATGCGTTTTAAAAGTTGTGGTGTGTGTTTTTTTTTTACCCTATTCGCTGGCTTGTCGGATTTTTCTGGCATTTGGTCGGCACTCTGTTTGGCGGATCGTCGGCTTTTTTCAGATGAGTTCGGCGATTTTTGCGGCGGATCATCGATGTACGTTTGGCATTTTTTTCGGCAGCTTATCGGATCGATCTGATGTTTTTTTGGCAGTTTTGTGGTGGTGTTTCCGTTCGATTCAGCGTTTTTTCATATGTGTTCAGCTTTTCCTGCACTTTGGGGACCCTGCGGTAAACACTGAATTCAACACAGGGTCGGCAAATTTGACTCCCCGAAGTGCAGGGAACGAAAGAACACCAAAATTCCGGTGGGATTTCGGTGCTCTTTGAATAACCCTGTATATGTAGATGTTATTACTGATACACATTAAAAAGCCATTTGTGCTTAAAAAAACAACAAAAACAATTAGCCAGCATCCTGGCAACCTATAAGTTGTGTCATCTTGTCTCAGAACAGCAGCATAAGTTAGTTAAGAACTGATTTGTAAGGTGGGAAGAAGAAAGGGTTAATGTGAATCTTGCTACCCAGCTGACCGTAAAAAAATTTAATGAACTAGACTAGACGCAGTGGTTTCCAACCGCGGTCCTCAAGTCCCCCTAACAGGTCAGGTTTTACGGATCACCTTGAGGAAATGCAGACTGAATCCTGCAATCACTGAGAAGCAAATCATATCACCTGTGCTGTGCTTCAGATATTTGGAAAACCTGGCCTGTTGGGGGTACTTGAAGACCGCGGTTGGGAACCACTGGACTAGACAATAATGTGTTGGCCAACTCATGGATAGTATAGTGACAAAAGGAGAAAATATGAGCAAGAGAAAACATGAAAATGGATTTTGTATAAGTTTATTTGTATTCCGTTAATAAATATGTTCTGAAAGTGAAACATGCCTCATATATATTCTCTGAAGGCGGGTACTTGCCAGTTTCGGGGTGACGTAATATTTATTTTGCTTTACTGTACGTTTTGAGACGAATAAAAACAATTGCAACAATTGATCATATGATACCACTGATTTTATTTGTATTTGTTTCAGCAGTGTAAACTAACCTTTTATTATAATAACACAAGGTGTTTTGTAAAGCCTCCCTCTGCTTCTGCCTTACTTTATAAATCCACTAACCGGATATAATTGTCGTTTAAAATACAACATGTCTGTGAGATGAGAATGATATCAGACATGGAGGTGACTTATTTGGAAGCATACTTGTGTGTGAGAAAGGTTGCAAATTGGTTGATACTGCGAGTCAGACGTGGACATTTTTTATGTGCTGAAGTAAGGTCTGATCTTAATGGACATCGTTTTCAGTGAATACCAAGAGCCTTTCCAGTTCATCCATACGACACCATCATCTGTGCCGTGTTTTGCCATATCCCACGTGTAATGACCACCCCAGTAATATCTTCCATTAGGATTGGCTGCATGGCAACGATTATACCACCATCCACCACCATCTTCTTTTGAGCACTGTTTGTTGGGATCGGTTGTAAGCCTGAAGATAAGAAATATTATAAGTGAAAAAAATATATACAGTTGTCAAGTAAACAGAAAATAGAGCCAGCAATGCAGATTGTCTTAAGACACATTCATATTTTACTATTAACGCCACAGTAAGTCATCATTAAGGAATTCTAGAGGAAGGCCTTTTTTATTTACAGGTACACTTCAGGATAGAAAACACATTGGGGTATATACAAAGTTGGCACTAACTTAACCAGAGCTGTTAACAACTCCATAGACTATAATGGCTCTGGTAAGTTTACAACAGCTCTGGTTAAGTTAGCACCAGCTTTATAATATAGTCCGTATGATTATTAGTTCAGTATTTGTTTCACTGTATTATTCTTTACGTTAAAAAATTAATTTTTTAGCAGTTACTGAAGACCCTCCCCTTTTTCCTCGCCACCTTACTTCCTTGTTAGGCAATGCTCTTGTGTACAACCAGATGCTTCTCATAGGGAAGCATTGCGACCAACAATTTTTCTGTGTTTGCGCTAAGCAGCATTAATCCACAGCTTCTACCAGACAAATAATAGACACCATGATGTGGGAAATAGGGGAACTAATAAAAATAGTGACAATTTTCTTATGGATGTTAGTTTACATTTTTTTAGGATGATTGCTCATCTCAAAGGGAGCACAGAATATAATACACAAAAAAATAAAGTGACATTAGCAGAGAAATAAATTAGAAATGTTTTACACTTTACAAAAAGTGTCAAAGCTAGAGAAAGACTAGCTGTTAGCAACTATGTATGAAAAAAAAATATGTACATTTTTATTGGTCTGTAGTCCTTGCAAACCTTCAATAACTAACTACCAGACAGATCAAAATCAAATGGCACGCTGACCACAGTGAGTTCTCTCAAATATCTAGGTATGTGGTAAGACCAAAATCTATCATTTGGCCCCCACATTGAAAAGGTTGGCGGTGGCATTCGTCACCCAATTCCCTGCACTTCAGGGACTTGATTTGATTCCCTGAAGTGCAGGGAATAACAGAGTACCGAAATGTCGGCGACGGTGAATAACCCCTGTAGTGTATGCAGCTCCCCCGCAACCACACCTTCATAAACTTACTACATTGTATAACTCATTCTGCTGCTTTGTGCCACAATGTAACTACATTACCCACCATTGTGACATGGGAAAAGAGCTAAACTAGCTGTCGCTGGACTCTAGACGCACCCTTCACCTTTCCAACCTGGTGTTTAAGAACTTTTCTGGGAACTACCACCCTACTTGAATAGACTGCTTCCCCCAGCAGTTCCCTCATCCTATAACCTCCGATCCAGGACCAGCACCTTACTTGCAATACCCCAATACAAAAAGAAAGTGGCTCGATCCTCATTTTCCTACAGAGCACCGCAATTATGGAATAACCTCCCAGACGCCATCAAATCTTCCTCCAGCCTTTAGTCACTCAAGCTCCCTATTAACATACCTCGATACAGAATGCACCTGTAAACATGTAACATAGTGACTATATTTCCTACATATTTATTTTCTGTGTTAATCTGTATATTTGTGTTGTTTTTCTAATATCTTGCATTTATTACTTTGTATTTCTGTAACGACTGTAACAATTCAATGTTCTTGAAACCAGGACATACTTGAAAATGAGAGAAATCTCAACGTATCCTCGTAAAATACTTTATAAATAAATAGACAAATATCAATAAGGAACCTACTCCATCAATTAAAGTCTGCTAATTTTGCCTTCATACTGTAGTTTGGGTGACCTTTATACATACCATCCATCATTGTCTCTGTCGTATGTACTGAAGTACATGCCATTGTGTATTGTCATGGTTCTGTTTTCTCCTTTGAGTTGTGAGGCGCCTTCCATTAAAGCATTTCCAGCAGTGCCCTTATAACCACTAAGAGATATCTGGTATTTATTAGCCTCGTTTTGTACTGTGAATCCATTGTATTGAGCAGTCACTTTGTTTCCGTCCCAGTCTTCTATTTCAAACAAAGCTTCAGTAGGCCCCAGGTTAGTAAGCTGGCTAATTTTATCATTGCCAAGCCAAAATTCACCTGAAAAATGAAAGTGTGAATAGAATGTAAAAATACAATCAAGAAATACACTACTTACACTCTTTTTGCCACCCTAACTACATACATTTGCTGTTATGAAAGAGTGTATGTCAGGACAAAACTCACTATTTTTACATCCGTTGTGTCTCTGCCCTATCCTTCTTACTTTAATTTACATCTCTGGCCTATCTTTGCACCTTAGTGAGCCTTTGTCCCTACCCTTTCAGCTAATGTGAGATTTTGCCCCATCCATCTCATACAGGTCTATTCAAAGAAAGGTGAAACTCAGGAGAATGACTGGAGAAGTGAAAATTCTAGGTCAAAATAGCCAAAGCAGAAAAATTCTCCCATTTATCTCACTTTCCAACTCAGCTATTTGGTCTAGATTGTTCTCTTCTCCTGCCAGTTCTCCTGATTTTCACCTTTCTTTGAATAGACCTGATAGTGAAATAGTTAGGATTTCACCAGACCTATTTTTGGACATGGGCCTGGAGCCACTGGTCCAATCACCCCATGTTAATCTGTAAATGCACACACACTCTCATGCATACTTCCTTATATGTGGATGCATACATGCTCTTCTGTACATATGTCTTAGGCCGGGGTCAGAGGAGCGCACTATGTGTGCCCGTACAGACGTGCCTAGCGGTGTCCGTCGCAGCGTTGTGACGCTTCAACGGGGCCCACCACACGCTGTAACGCACACACGAATTGCATGGGTTACAGCGGGTGTGCTGCACATGTTCTGAAAAGACACACCTTCGACGGGGCTGCACAGAGCGATCCTCTATAGGAGAATCGAGCCTTGCAGCGCTGAGCACACTAACTGCACTCAGCGAGGTGGCCAGATGGGCATCAGAGTAGAAGGAAAATCCACTCTCACGTACGTTCCTTCCGCTCTGCAAACACTTGACTGACCCCGACCGTAAAAAAGGTTTTCTATAATTCAACTGTGCATGATGTCTTGTGCAACGCTGCATATGCACAAACCATTTTCAGATATAGCCTACCTTCCCTTCACAACTCCACATAGTTTCACCTTCTTTGAAGTTAAGACAACCTCCATGATCACATATATCTTCCCTCCATAACATACACTATATTGCCAAAAGTATTCGCTCACCCATCCATATACGAGTCAAGTCAGGTGAGCGAATACTTTTGGCAATATAGTGTATATCTCCACAGCTCTATACATCTGTCCCCTCTAATAACCTCAAATCTCTCCCTTACTACTCCAAACACTCCATATGTCCATATAGCAACTAGAACATACACACAATAAAAATAATAATAGCTGTAACAGCAGGAAAGCTGCTAGGTAGACACTTAATTAATATCTCTAGATTGTAAGCTCCTATGAGCAGGGCCCTCTTCACCTGTTGTTTCCATCATTATGTCCACTTATCTCGTTCCCTTTGATTATTGTAAAGTGCTGCGGAAACTGTTGGCACTATATAAATGATGACAATAATAATAATAGTAATGGGCCAGAACATATCCAGGACTCCCATTATTTTACTACAGTCTACAAATATTTCTGTATTTGTTTACTGTATAATTAAGAATGATTTTTTACAAAAAAACACTGTTTTCTGACAATGGTTTGGTAGTGATGGGGTTAATGCAAATGTTCATTTATAGTTGACATTAGGGGATAAGGAAGATTTTCCATATGCGTGAACCCAATGCCAGTACAAGAAATTGTTATGAGCTTATGTATACAAATAAACAAGATTCCATGTTTTACCTGGCATGTCGCAAATTTTTTTCCCACCATCACGAGCAATATTGCCAAACCCAGATCTGTAGCCATCCCATGTTCTTCCAAATCCAACACTGCCATCTTGTCTGTTCTGGATAAGGGTCCATCCTGTAATCAAAATCATTCTTTTTAATAGAAATATTGGTAATTATGCCCTGGATACATGTATTTCATGAATTTTACTATGCTTGTGTACATTTGTCTGATATTAAATTAGTTGGTCTGGTCATTATTGAAGAGAATGTAAAAGACTTGTGTCCCTTATTCCTAGTTGACACACAAGCACATGCTCACAAACACACCACTGGTAGATCCAGAGAGCGGGCAGAGGGGGCATTGCCCCAGCCAAGCTGTAAACCCATTATAGGTAGGGATGCACCGATACCATTTTTTCTTAAGACAGAGTACGAGTACCGATACTTTTGTTCAAGTACTCACCGATACCGAGTACCGATACTTTTATTTTATGTCATGTGACTGCTTTCCAATAAGAACAGACCTCATATAAAGCCCCCAGGTCTCATAGATATGCCCCCCAGCTCATGGATATGCCCCAGCTCGTGGATACTGCCCCCCCAGCTCGTGGATACTGCCCCCCCAGCTCGTGGATACTGCCCCTCAGCTCGTGGATAATGTCCCCCAGCTCATGGATAATGCCCCCCAGCTCGTGGATAATGCCCCCCAGCTCGTGGATAATGCCCCCCCAGCTCACCTGGCACTCTCCGCTCATACTTACCTTTCTTTAGCGACGCCGGGAAAGTCTTCGCGCGAGCGCTCCTTGGAAGGTCCCCAGCCGCGACCACATGGGACCATGTGATCGCGGCTGGGGTCCTTCCAACGAGCGCACGTGCGGAAACTTTCCCGGCGTCGCTCAGGAAGGTAAGTATGAGCGGAGAGCAGCTGCAGGGCCTGTCCGAATGCTCTATCGGCATTCGGACAGGCCCTGCAGCTGCTGTCCTCACTTTGTTTATACTTACCTTCCTTTAGCGACGCCGGGAAAGTTTCCGCGTATGCGCTCGTTGGAAGGACCCTAGCCACGATCACATGGTCCCACGTGGTCGCGGCTGGGGACCTTCCAAGGAGCGCGCGCGCGAAGACTTTCCCGGCGTCGCTAAAGGAAGGTAAGTATAAACAAAGTGAGGAGAGCAGCTGCAGGGCCTGTCCGAATGCCGATAGAGCATTCGGACAGCCGCCCCAGCCCCTAGGATGCCGGCAAGCCGGCTCAATGCCGGCTTCCGGTATCAGAAAAAAATATCGGGGGTACTGCACGAGTATCAAGTACTCCTGCAGTACCCGGTATCGGCACCGATACCGATACTAGTATCGGTGCAACCCTAATTATAGGTGATACACGGGACCTTTGAAAGTTTGAACTTCTGTATCTCCGGTTCCATACACCCTACATGGTCTATTGAGGTGTCACTAAACAGGGAGTCTGACCTTTCTAATGATACCAAACATGACCATGATGAATGATTGGCTTTAATGGACATAAATGGCCCGATAGTTTGTGATGCCGACTTAGAAGTCTGGGAATAGCCTACTTTCTGAGCCTGCTTCCAGTGTCCTACCTAACTGGTATGTGTATATAGAACAATGTATGTGTTTGTATCTGAGTTATATGGCTATGTAGGAGTACCAGTATGTGTCTCGACCTACATGGTGTTATTGCTGGTGTTGCTCGATTCTCAGTGACAGACAGAGCATGAGCCAGAATACAGTCTGTTACAGACTGCCTGCTGTACGGCGTGTGTTAGGTGTCACTCGTGCAGCAGGAGGACAGACCCCGGGTGGCAATGTTCTGGAGAGAGTGAGTGTGATGACCACAGCCTGCAATCCAGCACCCGCTATGACTGTGACTTCAAACTGAACACCAGCTCTTAGCCAAAATTGGTAGAATATCCCCCCCAAAAAGACCTGTGTCTGGGTCCGCCCCTGACACACACATGGTGCCTTCTTGACAGCAAATAGCTTGTACAGGGTTTGTTCTTTCAAAGTTCACGTGTGTCAATGTTTCATTGTCTCTAGGTCAAGAATACAGATTCCTTGAATTAATAATAATTGTGAATTATAAACTCCTTTTACCTCCATTCTGTGTAGTCATGTCACAATAAACTTTGTAAGGTCTGAAAAAGTCATCAGGCTTTATAAGATACATCTCTGATTTTTCTCCTCCTTTTCTAAAGATGTCTTCACACTCTGGAATTGAAAAAGAGAAAAAAGAACACAACATTAAGAAAGAAAAAAAAATCTTCCAATATTTTATTTTACAAATGTCGCATAACCAATTATAGAAATTTCTAAAAAGCTCTCACAATTTTGGTTTTCAAAGCAATACAGCCAGAGTCAGGAATTGGGGGTAGTAAGGGTTTAAAGTCACATTACCCTTCTCTCGTTGCCCTGGTGTTTTCTGACATGGATTTTGACGCAAGACACTCAGCTGCATTACTTTTTAATACTTCTGACACTGCGAGTCATTCTCTCGCAACACAGAGCCATTCTCCGACTTTCTTGCGCTTGTATTTGACGTCAGCCAATGGAAGACTATAAAAACCTCACTCACCCTCTAGTCCAGTGTTTCTCAAGTGGTGGGTCGCGACCCAAAAGTGGGTCGCAACCAGGGGTGGACTGGGTCACGGAGCAAGTGCCCCCAGGCCTCTCTAATGCCTGGGACCTGTTGATGCAGCTTACCTGCAGCAGCGGGTCCCAGACGGCGTGGCTACCGCTGAATGTTCCCAGGTGCCACCAGGGACCCGCTGCACCAGGTAAGATACTCTGTAATGGCAAGGGGGGGGGATCTGTAATGGGAGGTGTGGGGTGGGACTCAGTGACTGGCGGCACGCTCTGTACTCCTAAAACCAGGAGCCACTGTGCACAATGCACATCTCAGTGAAGCAAAGTATGTTTATAAAGGCCGCCTCCCATGGAGGCATTTTTGAACGGCTTGGACCAATGGTGCTTTCCCATTGGTCCAAGCTATTCCATTGCTCTTCAGTGTCTCTCTGAGGCACTGAAGAGCGTAGGTTCAGGAAGTAAGCAGCGACAGACGCGCTCTGCAGACTTCTCAATCTCTTTGCCGAGACGGCAGAGACAGACGGCGGGGGGAGCACGGAGCAGATGAGTATGTTAAGTTTTTTTATAATATTTTATTATTCATTCAGTAGCAATTTAAATTAGAGTTTCTTTGTCTACCTAAAAGTTGCTTTGTCTACCATCACCCCTGACTTTGAGACACTTATTAAGTGCAAGAAGCATCCACAGTTTTCCCTTAAGTTATAATTAATTTCATATGTTTCAATTACAGTTTATTTTATTGGGTTTTTGCCTCAACAGCACTTTCGTTTTCACTAGTTTGGTGAATACTGCACTATCCTTTTTGGAAAGAATCCAGGTTTGTTTACAAAATTGTTTAAAAAGTGCATACATTGTAGAATATTGCGCACGTTGTTTGGTGGAATAAATTATAATGTTTCAGAAATTCAATTATTATTTTTGGTTCACGACTGAATGACCAAGGACAATTGTGGGTCCTGAGGGTCCACAGGTTGAGAACCACTGCTCTAGTCCTTTCCCTGCCATAGTTCTATTCAACCGAGAGCGTGCTATACTGTACTATCATCCGTATACTGACCTAAGATAATTCTATGCCGACTACGCTGATTCTCTGTTGCATCCGACTAATGGACTGTATGACTACCTCCTTTAACATATGACCTTGACTAGCTTCTGATTTTGTTTTCTGTGTTATGTCTGTCTGTCAGTTAGTTGCTACCAGCCATTATAAGAACCAGCCGGCTTAGGTCGTGTTTCATACTGCATGTTTGGCTCAATAATTGTGACATATAATCTGTTATTGTGACGCGGTGGTAAAAGGTGGTACAATTTGAAATACTTCTGATTTCAATTTTTCACCTTCTTTTGGTTGAATAGCCAAAAAAAAGTTATGTGTGAATTCTTGCACTTTATGAACGTAGCGTTTTTTTGTTTTTTTTAGATCCAAATAACAATCTTAGTGGTTCATTTTATATTGTAATATGAGCTGAAAAGTGTTTTTCATGGGATAAACAGGATAAAACATCCTCAATTTCATTAAAGCAATTTAAAGAGATTGTAACAATATGATATGATACCTTTGCCAGAGACCACTGGAATGTTGCAACCTGTGACACAAGGAGTGCGACAGTTCTCAACCTGGAGGGACATTGCAGATTCCATTTTCTGGAGCTTGGATTTCAGGTTGTCCAAAACCTGCCGTAGGACACGAATGTTGGTTGCGATATTCATTTCTACATTTTCCTTGATGTAAACGTAATGTTCTTCCAGCTCCCTATTAAATTCATTTGCAATGTCTTGGTTTCCTATAATAGAAAAAGTACAATACATTTTCACCAGGGAATTTTATTTTGTGTTTCACTCTAATTGTCTAACAGACACCAGAGACATCATAAAAGACATCTATCAAAACAAATTGGGACCAGGAAGCATTTTGTAGACATTACCATTTCTCAACATCTTGTTGTAATGTTTGAAACATTGTTCTGTGTATTTGGACATTTGATATAGGTGTTGACCTTAATTTCTCCACATCTTCTTCTCATAACAGTCATACTGTTCTTTCTAATACAATTTTATACAATCGCAGTGAGAGGTTCCTTTGGAGCTTAATACTATCTGCAAAGCCATAAATACTGCCCCGTCCTAGCTTACATTATTAAATTTAGTGGGCCCTATCACCTCCTTAATGCTAGCACTAGCGCGCCCATAACTGAGTGTTAGCGCTAGGTTAATTGAGGTGATAGTATGCCGCAAAGATCAACTCTCGATCACTACCAGGTTAAAAAATCTGTTAGTGCATCGGTATTAGCGTGAGGTTACTGCACATTGTGCTCCCTATGCTTAGCATGGGGAGCGCAAAGTATAAGCAATCAGTATTTAGCCTTAGGATCACCAAGTCCTAACGTTAATAATGAACTGCTGCTGCTAACTAAAAAAGTTTGTTACAGCTTAGAGCTTCTGCAGAATCAGTTAGCAGCAGCTGGAACCCTGAAAAAATCAAATTCTCACTTCTCATCGAACGGCGGCCCAATCCACCACTTCTGGCCGCCGGGAGCAGAGTGAGACTGGGGAAAAAAAAGGCCTTAGTCTCCCCCGTGAATCACTCCGCAGACCTACAGGAGCTTGTGAAAGGCGAGATCCTGCTGGCCATGTGACCCGGCAGCAAAAGCCTCCATGGAGTCCTATGGACTCCATGGAGGGGATGCTCGCGAAGACGTGATAGCACTGCCCCAAGCATCCTGGAGCCTACCTCCTGCCTCGTAATGTGCTTGTAAATGGGGATGCTACGGGGAAATGTGCGAGCACAAATTTTTACCCTTACAGTCCCCGTTTTAGCTTAGGGCACATGAGAGTGCTCAGTATGTTTTACTTTTACACATACTAGACTTGAGTAGTGGTCCAGTTGGTAGATACTGGATAGTTACTTAGGAAGTTATCCTATAGAAAAACAGAAAAAAAGTGATGTAGTATGACGCTCCAATTTGTCCACACCCAAATTTGGGTGCCACAATCAAATTGAAGGCTCTGGGCTGAAGTGGAGCCTCTTTTTTCTAGAATTAGAAATTCGTGTTAGAAATCAGGGTTAGGTTACTATTTGTACTTGTTTTAAAGTTATGGTTAGGGTACATGCTAACACTATCCTAACCCGACCATTCTGCTCGATTTTTTCTATATTTTCACCCTACAGCTTCTGTTCTAAATGACATCAGTCACCTCAAAAGCATGTTGAGAGTGAGTAGAGTATTCATTTTTTAAGACTGTTCAAAATGTTCTAGAGACATAAAAGTGACGTTTTTTTAAATATTATTTATTTTTTCTAAGTAACTGATTTATTTTATTAATGATGGAGGTTCACTTGTAAGAATTTACTACTTCATTTAAAATCTTACAATCGGTCATTTGATTTAGGGTTATGGTCAAGGATTAAGGCCTAAAAATATAAATGTGGGAACTCAACAAGAATTCTACCCCAGCTACTTTTGTCATCTATCTCTTAATCCACCAAACCCTGTTTCAAATTAATACAAACTATAATAATACTCTAGGTATATCATTTATGTATCCTTCCTGGTAAAATACTTGATAAATAAAATAAATATTGTGAATCAACAAAAAAAATTGATTGAACAACAAAGAAAGGTGTTATAGTGTGTGCTGAAAAATTAAAGCTGAACCTGCATTCCAAACGTTCCTGCTCAGGGCTAGAGCTCTAATAAACCACTGATTATTTAGTCAATCTGATGCTCTCACTGTATTTAATGTAAGGCATTGGCTGATCTGTGCAGTGCTGATCGTAACCCCGGAAAGTTATGATATTTGTAAGCCGAGTAACAGCCTTCCAAGTACAGAGAAGCCCTCCACATTCATAGGTAGTCATGGCCCACAGGGAGACCTCAGGGGAAAGCACAATCATTTCATCATTACTGTTTAAATTAAATGGCCACAGTGGTCAGTGATCTAAATATATCCCTCAGTTTTTCACTCTTTTCTGGGTGATTTCTGCACCTACAGGCAACTGGGATGATGTATATCCAACCCTGGATTTGCTTTACCTGACCTCTGATTATATTAGTTAAACAACGCAAAAAAAACACTCTACAACTTTACATTATTCAGTAACAGCTCAGTAGAAGATGTAGACTGTACCTGTGTTAATATCATTCCTTACATTCACGCTGCTCTTCAGCACAGAAGCATACTTATATATATTATTTGTTGATTGTGCCAATACATTTACTTTGCCGTTCACGTCCCTAATGGCACTCTTAACTGTCCTGTCTTGCTTCAGCAATGAGGTACGCAGCTCACAACCAGTTGGACAGAGTGCTCCCTTATGGGAAATGACAAATATATCAGTTATATATTATGTATAAGTCACATGAAAAAATGCATATACTTATTACAATTTTCATTAAACAGTTAGAGGAAGAGGACAGGCTGTAATTAAAGGGTACACATTTAAGATGATAATACACTATAAGCTAGGAAATAAAAAATAAGGTTGAACGCATCTGTCTTCTCTCAGTTTATCTTTTCTTGTGGTACTGAAAAATAGTGAGCAGCAGTTCCATGTGGTAAAATGTTTACCCCTTATATACAAGAAGCTGTTTAAAATGTGGGAAATAAATAATTAATATCTTCAAAATATTTCTTTATTGCCATAAAGACAGATATGGCTACATACGCCGCAATCAGGAAAGAGTGTACAAGTGTACAGCAAAACAGAGAAATACACTTCCAAACAGAAAACCTGAGGGAGACTAAAAAAACAAATACAAGAACTATTTTTTTTTATATAGGAAACTTCACATATATTATGAGGTCCTAAACATGATCTCCTACAATTTAATACACATGCATTCTTAAAAGAAAACAAAAGGCAGTGATTGAGAATGAAGGGAAAGAGAGACACGTGAGTATATAGCAATGTAAAACACCAGGGTTCAGACCTTGACCCTCCAGATGTTTTGGACTTACATCAATAATGATGCTCAGGCAACCTAATGAGTGGCCGAGCATCCTCGGAGATGCAGTTGCAAACCATCTGGACGGCCAAGGTTGCCGAACCATACCATCAGTTAATGAGCATGAGTGACTCACTAACATTCTTCTTTCGATAATTGTTTACATTTTCTCATACACTCGTGAAGTAATCACCATCTCTTTTTTTCTTGAAGCAGTACGTTTACCTGTTTGGGGGTTACATAGTTACATAGGCTGAAAAAAGACATGCATCCATCAGGTTCAGCCTCTCACACATCACCTACTGCTGTTGATCCAAAAGAAGGGAAAAAAAACAGTCTGAAGCGCTCACCAAATATGCAACACACTGGGAAAAATTCCTTCCTGACCCCAGAATGGCAGTGAGATTTCTCCTTGAATCAAGAAGCTTTTACCCACATATTAAATATTATGACCCTTAATACTCTGTGTCGGCAGGAAGTCATCCAGTCGTTTTTTATAAATCTGTATAGTCTCTGACACAACCACCTCAACAGGCAGAGAATTCCACAGCTTTATTGTTCTCATGTAAAATAACCCTTCCTATGCTTTAGGCTGAATTTTCTTTCATCCAGTCTAAATGGGTGACCTCGGGTCCTGTGTATAGTCCTGTTAATGAATAGGTTTCCAGACAAATGGTTTATAATGGCCCCGTATAGATTTATATAAAGTTATCAGATCTGCTCTAAGGCGCTGTTTTTTTAAACTAAACGGGGTTATGCCCTGTCTTTCAGGGTCACTCTTAGCATACCATTCCTTATACATTTATACATGGTTTTCCAATTCAATCAATGACAGAAATATCAAGGCTGACAAATATATTTATAATATAATTTATAAATAAAATAGGAAGAGGCGGCTCTATAGTTAGCGATGTCTTAGGCAAAACTCAAATATGGGGCCTCTCTTTTTGTGAAAACAAAATGCAGAAATCATTCAAATACATTACACTTACTGAAGGATTGCAAGGCCCTCTAGCTAATGGGAATATGTATGAATATGTGCATGTAGATAGACATTTGTGTGGATGTCTGAACACATATGAGTGCCATGTGCATAATGATTTTCCACACAAATCCCATCGTGAGTAATATCAGCATTGATGATGGATGAAGGAGGCTCTTCGGAGACCGATACACATATCTAATACAGGTGGACTGAGTTTGGGACTAGGATGACAGAATAAGAAATAATTTAAATGAACTATATCCATGGTTGGAAGGGACAAAGTGCTAAAGATAAAGGAAAGACCTCCTTTCACTAAGGTAAAATAAGAGTGAGGAACTATCAGGGTTATTCAGAGAGCACCGAAATGTCACCGACATTTCAGAACTCTCCTGTTCCCAGGACTTCGGCTAGTCCGATTTGCAGACCCTACGGTGAATTCAGCATTCAACACAGGGATCCCGAAGTGCAGGGATCAAGCCACAGAACGTATACGAAAACCGGCAAAAAAAAAAACCCCGAATCAATCTGAAAAACCACCGGAAAGGCATCCGACGATTCACCGCAAAACCGCCAAATCCATCCAAAAAAAAGCCGACGACCCACTGAACAGAGGGCCGACCAGCCGCCAGAAAAAGCTGACGAGCCGACGAACGGGGTAAAAAATTTAAACAAAATGCAACTTTTAAAAGGTTTTTCCAAACAAAATACTGCACGAAAATGACTGGAAAATGAAATCCTATGCGTAAAAAAAAAAAGACAAAATAATCCTAAAAAAAATAAATAAAGAGACTTTCTGCTGCAAGTGAAAAGAATAAACAGTTGAATAGATAAAAACAGGGAATTTGTTTTACATTGAAACCTATGGGATTTTCCCGATTAATCCTGTTGAATGAAACCACCGAAAATCAGGGCAATTCACTAACATTTTGGTGCTGATCAGAGTTCTCTGAATAGATTAATCAATACTTTTCTATGGGGAGTTGACTGCCGTCGAACAGCAACGTATTTCGCTGGCAATTCGCCAATATTTGGCAAACTGCCTGCTTTTTGAATAGTCGAATAGCCACGAAATTGCACCATACGGGGAAATTCACCATTCGGTGCAATTTTGGAGCCAATTCGGCTCTCTTTGAATAACCCTGTATATTATTAATACTGAAATTGATGAGCCGTACGTGTCTGTGTTGGCTTGGCTAATATTGGCTAATAGTCCTGATGTATCAAACATTTCCCTATGAGATTTGTAGAGCTGATGATGACAAACAACTCTTTGATTTCACACACTTTGTAGTTATCAGTGTCTAGTTGCTCTTAGTAAATGGAGCCCTAAATTGTGCAAAAATTAAAAAATTAAGCCAACGGTTTAAAGGGGAAATGAAGGTGGAGTGAGTAGAGAGGGTAAGCTAAGGAAATGAACAATGTGGTCCGTCAAATGTGAAGACAAGGACTGAAAAGCACATGTACAGAGGTGGAAATTTAAGGGTATTTTTACAATATAGGGATTTATGCAACAAACTGGGAAATAGGTAGACCTGAGAATGGAGTTTTGAAATATTAGAGAAAACACATGTCATTTTAAACTGAGGTTTCACAATTATGGAGGTCTTTATATCATATGTATGCTAGATTTTAACAGCTGAGAGTATGATTTTACAGATATTCCTTACTTAAGCCATAATTTTGTGCTCACTGTCCGAAAAGGTCAATATTATGGCTAGGTATGGGGTGTAAGGTCTCATTTGCAATACCACAATACAAAAAGACAGTGGCTCGGTCCTCATTTTCCTACAGAGCACCGCAGTTATGGAATAACCTCCCAGACACCATCAAATCTTCCCCCAGTCTTAAGTCACTCAAGAGCTCCCTATTAACATACCTCGATACGGAATGCGCCTGTAAACATGTAACATAGTGACTTTATATTCTACATACCGTATTTTCTGGAGTATAAGACGACCGGGTGTATAAGACGACCCCCTAATTTTCCAGTTAAAAAATAGGCTTTGGGCTATACTCGTCATATTGTATTGTATTTCCCGCGTATAAGACGACCCCCAATTTTTGGGGGATGTTTTTAAGTATAAAAAGTAGTCTTATACACCAGAAAATACTGTATTTATTTTTCTGTTAATCTGTATATTTGTTTTGTGTTAATAACTTGCACTTGCAATAACTTTGTATTTCTGTAACAACTCAATGTTCTTGAACCCAGGACATACTTGAAAACGAGAGAAATCTCAATGTATCCTTCCTGGTAAAATACTTTATAACTAAATAAATAAATAAATTTAGGAACTGAAATTAGTTGATGTAATGTATATACTTACAAGTTCCTCATGTGCATGTAGGCAACCGCCTTCATCAGGATAAACAATTTTTTCTTTCTTTGCTCCCCTGACAGGTGGCTTTGTGGGACGAGGTTTATAACCACCACCACTGACAGGTGGAGGAGGTGGTCTGTTGGTGGGGCCTGGGCTTTGGCCTTTGGAAAGTGGCCTGTGTCCGCGAACATCAGCCCCTTCTTTTGCTTTCTGTAATTCCCAGAAAATATCATTAATTTAAATAAAATTAAAATTCACTCGATAATTAATATTAAACCGATTGGGAAGCAATTGAATCTGGCTTTTAAGAGGGTATTTGCGAATTAATATCACTTTGAAATAAGTTTAATTATGAACAGGAAAGAAAATACATTGAATAAAATCCAATTCTGATGAATATATAATAACCACAGGATGTGTAAAATATTAGCATGGTTATTCAGAGATAAGTGAAAACCAGGAGAATGACTGGAGAAGTTAAAATTCTAGGTCAAAATAGGTGATTTGGAAAGTGGGATAAATGGGAGAATTTTTCTGGTTTTGCTATTTTGACCTAGAATTTTCAGTTCTCCAGTCATTCTCTTGGTTTTCACCTCTCTCTGAATAACCCTGTTAGTGCTTCATTATAAGTACTACATATACAGTACAGTATAAGTTGAATTACAAAATACATATATATATTGTGATAAAGTGCATGGTATAATATGTGATTGTGTATACATCCATTTAGAGGAGATGCAAACACTATCACATATTATACCATGTACTTTATCACAAACAATATATATATATATATTTATAATATATATATATACACATAAACATACAGGGTTATTCAGCGAAAGGTGAAAAACAGGAGATAATGAAAGTGAGATAAATGGGGAAATGTTTCTGGTTTGGCTATTTTGACTTATAATTTTCACTTCTCCAGTTATTCTCCTGAGTTTCACCTTTCTTTGAATAGACCTGATAATTTTAATAAGTCATGAGTTTTTTTTTTATAATTTTATCGTATATAGTATGAATTGTTTACTATAACTAGACTGCTCACAATCCTTTTCATTGAAAAGGCTGCGTGCTATTCTGGATTTTATTCTGGAGGGTTATACACCAGTTAATTAATATTTTAGACGGGTTTTTTGCAGATACCAAAGGAAAAATCCTGAATGGTTGTCTTCGGCACAAGCAAATATGTGTATGACATAGGGACAGAAATAACATATTGAACCTACCAACTCTAAAATATTTTTCTGGAGTTTAGCTGTGCTTTTTGGGGAAGTGTTAACAAAATTATTTTTTGACAGCTACAAATTCCTAAATACACCTTTCCGCATTTGTGCCTCTTTAACAGATAGGTGCTGCATTATAGCCTTGTGGAGATTTATACTACAGTATCAGTATACCTTTCTTAAAAGCACATGGGAAACATATGTAACTGTGTAAATATAAACAATTACAAACAAACCGCAAGGTTAGCTAATAAATAATTAAATACATAAATGAATGCTTAAATAAGTTCCAAAATCTGTATTTTATCTGGGAAAATGAGAACAATGTTAAACTGATCCTTATTCTCTTACCTTGCTTAAATTGATAAAATCCTGTGGAAATATAAGACAACAGATAAATAATATGTTTTCAGACATGATATACATACTGTTTTAGACAAGTGGAAAAGGGAACATTAGAAGGGTTAGAGTAAGGACAGCGGTGCGATTATTATACTTTAACAGATTTTACTAACCCCACTTTTAGTTGTAAAGAAGTATGGAAAATTCTGGTGCTATGTAAATAATAAAATGATAAGAACAATAATGTTACCTCGTCTTCCTCATCATAATCAGAACACCACACGGTGGCTGTGCAGAGGAATAGCAGTAGGAGAAGCTTCATCTTCCCAGCCATCCTTTGTACTAACTAGTCTGCTAAAGAAGACACTGTCCTTATATATACTAATGGGACGAAGGCCTCCCTCCTCCTCAATTTCCTCTTGTAGGCTGATTGTTTCAGAGACTCGGCAATGTTGTCACATTAATAGGTGATGTATTGTAGTTTGCTCATCCCACTCAGTCAGGGCTGTTAGCTCATTGCAAAATCTTTTAAGGAACAGCCTTAATGGAAGGTGAATTATCAGAATAATAACTAACAAACATATAGGGCCCTATTACAATCTTTGCGTTAAAACGCTCGCGCAACGCGTGAATTTGCGCGCCAAGCATTAAACGTTATCGCTCGTAAATCAACGTTGGAATTACAATCCTTGCGCATTTTTTCATCCGTCGAGCAATAACGCGCGTTAAACGGACGCGCATACATGCGCACGCAGCAACGTTGCGTGCAGAAATCAGTGTGCCGACTGTTTTTTTCACGCGATTCAGCCAATCAGAATTGAGAACCACAATTATCTCACAATACGTTTTTGCACCTGCCAAAGTCAATCTGAGTATATATGCCGCAACAATAATAAATGCACACACAACTTCTCAATTTTATTGTTTGGGTATGTGTAGAATGTGTAACTATACTTTGCTGTATTTTTTTTTTTGGGCTGGTGTATTTGGGTTCGGCCAGGTCCATCAGATTTGCCATTAACACCAGCTTTTAGGAGTTGCTAAATTTCTGCACGCAAAGACTATGCGTTAAATCTTGCGCATAGATTGTGAGCTAGTACACGGATGGTATTACAAATGCATTTGCGCTCATAATGTTAAGTATAGGACGCGCGCAGTACAGTACGCTCACAAAGGGTTTGCGTAGGTTCACCCGCGGTAGACGATAATGCGCATTTGTTGCACGCACTCTGTAATACGACGTTCAGCGCAAAGGGTTTTACCGCTCGCATTAATGCGTTTTTGCGTCGGCGCAGACGTTTGCGCGAAGATTGTAATAGGGCCCATAGACTTTGTGCAATATTTTAATTTGCATTTTTATAATTACAAAAGGTGCAAAAGCTGTAGGTGTGATTCTGGATTGCTCCGTCACAGAAAAAATTATGTGATAAAACTTAACCTTTATTAATACACAATGTAAAACTCTATAGGGGTTGTTCAATAAGAGCCGAACTTGCCGCCGAATTGCACCGAACGGTGAATTTCCTTGTTTGGTGCAATTTCATGGCAGTTTGGCTATTCACAAAAAGCCGTCAGTTTGACAAATATTGACGTATTGTCAGCAAAATACAGTACAGTTTGCCTCAGATCGCTGCAATTTGGCGACAGTGAAATTGTCCCATAGAGAAGTAAAGGTTAATCTATTCAGGGGATGCCAAACTGCACCAAAATGTTTACGAAATGCCGAGATTTTCGGGGGTTCACTTCGACAGGTTTAAACAGGTGAATCCCATAGGATTCAATGTAAACAAATATTAGTGTAGCGTTTTTATTATTTTTTTTATTCAACAGTTTATCTTTTCATTTGCAGCACAAAGCCATTTTAGTTTTGAATTTTTTTAGGTATTTTTCTGGATTATTTTAGGTGAAATGTTTGATTCACATTTTTTTAAATGGGGTTTTTTATTTATTCTGTAACAGACCTTTTTTATTATTTTTTTCTAGGACCTTATTTATTATTTACTCGCATTCTCATGTATTTTTATTGTTTTAAACACCTTTTTTCAAAATAGCAAAGTTCCATTTTCTGTTTCCTTACCAGTTCGGCAGCATTCTGTGGCTGATCGGCTTTTTTCGGCAGCGTGCGGTGGTCATTTCGGCGGATCGCTATTTTTGCTGGCGTTCGGCGGGCTGATCGTCGGTTGTCTTTCACTTTCTGAACCCGCCCCTCCTTCATTAAATCCTATGCTCCCCACTCATCCCGCGGCGGAGAGTGCGGCACGATCCTCTCGAACTGATCAGAATGAAAAACTGAGTATATACAGTTCCAAGTCTCCCTCTACGGTGCTGTGCAATCTCGCGAGAACAATCTCGCACAGAGCTCGCGGCTGGGACGTGCAAGGCTCCATGTAGTCCTATGGACTTCACGAGCCGATACTTGCGGTGGAGCGCTGCAGCACCGCCAGTATCTGCCAGCCTTCCGCTTCGTTCCGGGGCCAGGTGCTAACAAGCTGCCTACTCCGGAATTCAGATGGTAAAATGGAGATGGTAAGGAAAATCTGTAGGCGCAGATTTCCCTGCTTACCGTCTTCATTTTAGCATCAACTATGGAATAGGGACCATCAATGGCTCTGGTAAGTTTACAACAATTCTGGTAAAGTTTACACCAGGGTTTGAAATAGGATCTAGGGTTGGATAAATAGTTTCACTTGTTAAAATGCTTATTTTACCTGATTGTTTTTATTAATGATTACTTTCAAAAGTAGCGAGCTTACCGTACTTTGCGCGTCCTATACTTAACATTGTGAGCGCAAATGCGTTTGTGCACTGGTATGCGGATGGTATTACAATCTATGCGCAGTTTGTAACGCACAGCCTTTGTGTGCATAATTTTAGCAACTCCTGAAAGCTGGTGTTAATGGGAAATTCTATCAACCTGGCCGAAACCAAATACACCAGAGGCGCGTTCAATACCTCAGCCGCTGCAACTGCTAAGTTAGCAACTTGCCATTGAACGCCGTTCTGCCGCTCAGCGCTCAGCACTGCTAACTTAGCACTTGCAGCGACCTGAGGAGATGCTGCGAGTAGCTGAGTGTGACGTATTAAAGATGGCCGCCGCCATGAAGCAAGTAACAATTCCGTACAGCAAGATGGCCGCCGCCATGAAGCAAGTAATAATTCCGTACAGCAATGTTAATTTTGAGGTTTTTGTTCCTCAAAGCACAAAATTTTTATTATTTACCCCTGCACATAGACATATATTACAGTTCAATTTATATTTTGTTTCAGAAGTAAACATAACGTTTATTCAACAAAAACTATCATTTGTGGTGTGTGCATACAAAACGGAATTGTGCTGACTGCTTTTCTTTATCATATTTTGTCCGAGTCATATGAAAAATAATCTGAATCTTTCATTAAGAAATCGTCGGCCATTTTGGATTCGAAATTCGCATCCAAAGCGTTCAATGATACTGCTGCAGCAAACTGAATTGCTGCGCTGCAGCAATTCAGCAGCTGCTGAGGTATTGAACGGGGCTCAGCCCAGAAAAAAAACCGCTGCAAAGTATAGTTACACATTCTACACATACCAAACCAATAAAATGGAGAAGTTGTGTGTGTATTTTTTATTGATGCAGCATATATGCACAGATTGACTTTGAAAGCGCAAAAACTTAATGTGAGACAATTGTGGTTCTTAATTCTGATTGGCTGAATCGCGTGAAAAAAACAGTCCGCACACTGATTTCTGCGCACACCGTTGCTGCGCGCGTGTTTGTGGGCGTCCGTTTTCCACATGTTATTTTTTGACGGATGAAAAAATGCGTGAGGATTGTAATACCAGAGTTGTTTTACGCGCATTAACATTTAACACTTTGCACAAAAATTCACGCGTTGCGCGTGCGTTTTTGCGTGAAGAATATAATAGGGCCCATAGCGTTTCATATGACACATGTTTGTTTTGGCTGAGAGTCCCAGGTGAGATGGACTACTACAGATGGTCTGCTCAATATTGTATGTAACAAAATATTTCTGGTAAAGACAGGATTCAGTTGTAGCCAATAGCAAAGCAATGAGTTATTTCCTATTCAACAGGACAGAGGTACAGAACATCCTTTGGAGGAACACTCGATTTTCTTGTATCTGACACATGCTCGTGCATTGCGTGGGCTCACAGATCACAGGTCAGATCCGGTTCAATTTGTTTTTTTTCTGTACCTGTAAATATTACTTAACCTACCATCCTTACTGGAATTCCACAGGCAGAAAAGCAAAAAATTCCAGAGAAATACAATTTTCTTTTCATAAACATCCTATATTATGTAATGTGTATACTCATATTAATATGTAATTTCTGGTTATATAGGAAACCCAGTATTTAAAGCCAAAAAACAACTTTTTCCATTTCCCTTTTATATGAAGGACTAGCCCAGCAAAATGAAATTACAGAAGTGCATTGCAAATATTTTTTTAACAATGTGATTTTTTTTTGCCATTTTCCTGTGCTTGTTTGTTATATAACCCGATATTTTATCCATTCGAGTGAAACAAAAGTCTTTTGTCTATTCACTACTTTGCCCCACATTGATCTACTGTGACAATGCCGCCGGCACATTGCCCTTTTCTGCATGAGTGAACTGGGACCTTATTGTGGTCAGCAGGGCCAGCCCAAGACATTGTGCTGCCTGGAGCGAAGGCTGAAATGTTGCCCCCCCACCACCACACAACCCCAAAATACGCCCCCCACGTGACACATCCAGCTCTCATTGATATATTTCCCCCCCCAGGCTCACATGGGTATATATTGCCAGCCCAGCTCACATGGGTATATATAATTGCCCCAGCTCACATGGGTATATATTGCCAGCTCACATGGGTATATATTGCCAGCCCAGCTCTCATGGGTATATATAATTGCCCCCAGCTCACTTGGGTATATATTGCCCCAGCTCACATGGGTATATATAATTGCTCACATGGGTATATATTGCCAGCTCACATGGGTATATATAATTGCCCCCAGCTCACTTGGGTATATATTGTACCCTGCTTAGCTCTTATTGATATATTTGCCCCCCTGCCCCCAGGCTCACATGGATATATTGCTCCAGGGCCGGCGTTCGGTCTCACCTCAGGCGGAAATCAGACACTGGTGGCCAGCGCTGGCAGTGGCTGGTCCAGTCCTCCAGGGCCTGTCATAAACACGGGCGCGGTGCAGTGACTTCCTCAAAACAAATGTGTCACGTGCCATGCACTGTTGAAGTCAAGGGGAAGACAGGGGATCTATCCGCGGCCGCCGCCCGCGCTCCCATGGACCGACGCATGCTTAGCATGCGTGTGGGAGGGTGGACACAGTCAGCGGAGGCACGCAATGTAGCACGCGGCGGCCGCCGCCAAAGTAGATGCTGCCGCCGTGCTGGCGAAAAAATAGTGCAGCGCCGGCCCAGAAATCAAGATGGCGGCGGCGGCAAAATTTGCCGCTGTGCAAATTTGCCACCTGTAGCAAGCGCTCCACACTGCTCCATTGTCGGGCTGGCCCTGGTGGTCAGGCAGGTGGTGGGAGCACTGGTGGAATAAAAAGTTACAGAAGGGTCGTCGGCAAACCATAGGCAGGACACAGGTCTTTACACAACTCAGCTGAGTTGGGCAAAAAAGCAGCTGCTGGGCCTGTTAGGAGGTTCTTTAGATTACCCGTTGGCCATGCATAGCACTGGTTTGCATGGGATAGCTATGGATGTCCTTAGACCAGGGATGGCAAACCTTTTTGAGTCCGAGTGCCCAAACTGGATCGCTGAACCAACTTATGTGTCTCAAAGTGCCAATCCCACAAATAGACCTGAATACAGATTTATTTTAGAAAAACCACTTCATACGACAGTCTGAACTAATTATGTGCTTAAGTCTTAAAAGAAAAATACTGTATAAAGAAGATGAATATATTTCCCGAAGCTCACACATGGATATAATTGCCCCAAGCTCACACATTGATATAATTGCCCCAAGTTCACACATTGATATAATTGGCCCCAGCTCACATTTATATATTGACCCCAGCTCACATTTATATATTGGCCCCAGCTCACATTTATATATTGCCCCCAGCTCACACATGGATATAATTGCCCCAAGCTCACACATGGATATATATTTGCCCCAAGCTCACACATGGATGTATTTTCTCCAAGTTCACACATGGATGTATTTGCCCCAAGCTCACACATGGATGTATATTGCCCCAGCTCACACATGAATGTATTTGCCCCAAGCTCACACATGGATGTTTACTGCCCCAGCTCACACATGGATGTATTTGCCCCAAGCTCACACATGGATGTATTTGCCCTAAGCTCACACATGGATGTATACTGCCCCAGCTCACACATGGATGTATATTGCCCCAGCTCACACATGGATGTTTACTGCCCCAGCTCACACATGGATGTTTACTGCCCAAGCTCACACATGGATGTATTTGCCCCAAGCTCACACATGGATGTATTTGCCCCAGCTCACACATGGATGTATACTGCCCCAAGCTCACACATGGATGTATACTGCCCCAGCTCACACATGGATGTATACTGCCCCAAGCTCACACATGGATGTATACTGCCCCAGCTCACACATGGATGGATATTGGCCCAGCTCACACATGGATATATATTGCCCCAGCTCACACATGGATGTATACTGCCCCAAGCTCACACATGGATGTATACTGCCCCAGCTCACACATGGATATATATTTGCCCCAAGCTCACACACGGATGTATTTGCCCCAAGCTCACACATGGATGTATTTGCCCCAAGCTCACACATGGATGTATTTGCCCCAAGCTCACACATGGATGTATATTGCCCCAGCTCACACATGAATGTATTTGCCCCAAGCTCACACATGGATGTATACTGCCCCAAGCTTACACATGGATGTATACTGCCCCATCTCACACATGGATATATATTTGTCCCAAGCTCACACATGGATGTATATTGCCCCAGCTCACACATGAATGTATTTGCCCCAAGCTCACACATGGATGTATTTTCCCCAAGCTCACGCATGGATGTATACTGCCCCAGCTCACACATGGATGTTTACTGCCCCAGCTCACACATGGATGTATTTGCCCCAAGCTCACACATAGATGTATTTGCCCCAAGCTCACACATGGATGTATACTGCCCCAGCTCACACATGGATGTATATTGCCCCAGCTCACACATGGATGTATACTGCCCCAGTTCACACATGGATGTATATTGCCCCAGCTCACACATGGATGTTTACTGCCCCAGCTCACACATGGATGTTTACTGCCCAAGCTCACACATGGATGTATTTGCCCCAAGCTCACACATGGATGTATATTGCCCCAGCTCACACATGGATGTATACTGCCCCAGTTCACACATGGATATATATTGCCCCAGCTCACACATGGATGTATACTGCCCCAAGCTCACACATGGATGTATACTGCCCCAGCTCACACATGGATGTATACTGCCCCAGTTCACACATGGATGTATATTGCCCCAAGCTCACACATGGATGTATACTGCCCCAGCTCACACATGGATATATATTTGCCCCAAGCTCACACACGGATGTATTTGCCCCAAGCTCACACATGGATGTATATTGCCCCAGCTCACACATGAATGTATTTGCCCCAAGCTCACACATGGATGTATACTGCCCCAGCTCACACATGGATGTTTACTGCCCCAGCTCACACATGGATGTTTACTGCCCAAGCTCACACATGGATATATATTTGCCCCAAGCTCACACACGGATGTATTTGCCCCAAGCTCACACATGGATGTATTTTCCCCACCTCACACATGGATGTATACTGCCCCAAGCTCACACATGGATGTATACTGCCCCAGCTCACACATGGATGTATACTGCCCCAAGCTCACACATGGATGTATACTGCCCCAGCTCACACATGGTTGGATATTGGCCCAGCTCACACATGGATATATATTGCCCCAGCTCACACATGGATGTATACTGCCCCAAGCTCACACATGGATGTATACTGCCCCAGCTCACACATGGATATGTATTTGCCCCAAGCTCACACATGGATGTATTTGCCCCAAGCTCACACATGGATGTATTTGCCCCAAGCTCACACATGGATGTATACTGCCCCAGCTCACACATTGATGTTTCTGCCCCAGCTCACACATGGATGTTTACTGCCCAAGCTCACACATGGATGTATTTGCCCCAAGCTCACACATGGATGTATTTTCCCCAGCTCACACATGGATGTATACTGCCCCAAGCTCACACATGGATGTATACTGCCCCAAGCTCACACATGTATGGATATTGGCCCAGCTCACACATGGATATATATTGCCCCAGCTCACACATGGATGTATTCTGCCCCAAGCTCACACATGGATGTATACTGCCCCAGCTCACACATGCATATATATTTGCCCCATGCTCACACATGGATGTATTTGCCCCAAGCTCACACATGGATGTATTTGCCCCAAGCTCACACATGGATGTATATTGCCCCAGCTCACACATGAATGTATTTGCCCCAAGCTCACACATGGATGTATACTGCCCCAGCTCACACATGGATGTATACTGCCCCAGCTCACACATGGATGTATACTGCCCAGCTCACACATGGATGGATATTGGCCCAGCTCACACATGGATATATATTGCCCCGGCTCACACATAGATGTATACTGCCCCAAGCTTACACATGGATGTATACTGCCCCATCTCACACATGGATATATATTTGCCCCAAGCTCACACACGGATGTATTTGCCCCAAGATCACACATGGATGTATTTGCCCCAAGCTCACACATGGATGTATATTGCCCCAGCACACACATGAATGTATTTGCCCCAAGCTCACACATGGATGTATACTGCCCCAGCTCACACATGGATGTTTACTGCCCCAGCTCACACATGGATGTATTTGCCCCAAGCTCACACATAGATGTATTTGCCCCAGCTCACACATGGATGTATATTGCCCCAGCTCACACATGGATGTATACTGCCCCAAGCTCACACATGGATGTATACTGCCCCAGCTCACACATGGATGTATACTGCCCCAAGCTCACACATGGATGTATACTGCCCCAGCTCACACATGGATGGATATTGGCCCAGCTCACACATGGATATATATTGCCCCAGCTCACACATGGATGTATACTGCCCCAGCTCACACATGGATGTATTTGCCCCAGCTCACACATGGATAGATATTGGCCCAGCTCACGCATGGATGTACAGTATATTGCCCCAGCTCACACATGGATGTATAGTGCCCCAACTCACACATGGATATATACTGCCCCAGCTCACACATGGATGGATATTGGCCCCCAGCTCACTTGGTCCTCCCGGTGCCTCACAGCAAGCTTCTTCCTCCCCAGCGCGCGCTGGCAAATGATGTTCCCCGGCCGCTCGTCGAAGTCCACAGCCGCGATCTCGCGAGATCGTGGCGTTAACTCCGGAGTTAACGCCGCGATCTCGTGAGATCGCGGCTGGTGGACTTCAACAAGAGAGATCCCTGGTGACTATTAGGCCATAATTTTTTCTGAATTCTATTTCGCGATCAGGCCACAAATTCTTTGAACTTTTTTAAATTTATTTATCATTTACGTTCAATATTAAGAATGATTTCTAGCCAGGAACAATTATAATTAATGATATTTAAGCACTTGTCCTTTTGAGGTGAATCACTGTTAATATAACAAATTTTTGGGGTGCTCCACGATTGTACAATAATCTCTGGCGTTGATGAGATCACAATATTGTGAACTACTTTTCTTTATTTATTTTCAAACGATTTTATGATAGTTATATAATAAAAGTTATATTTTAATGCATTAAACGGCTTGGGACATTGGTGCTTGCACTACCATATGGTAGTTGATGTTAACCTATTCATGATACAGGGTTCAATCCCAAATTTATCCCTTAAGCAACTGACTAAAGGTCTGTAGCAACATTATTGAGGCTGGTACTCCAGTTTATTTCTTTGTATTTAACTTTTAAAAGGCATTTAAAAAAAAAACAAAAAAAAAAACAGTGCGTGAAAATGCCTGGAAATTATATATAAGGTCCTATGAATAACAATAAAAAGGTCTGTTACAGAATTATAAAAAAAAAACCATATAAAAAAAAAAATCGGAATCAAAAATATTGCAAAAATAATGCCAAAAAATGCCTAAAAAATTCTAAAAAATAAATAAAGAAACTTTTTGCTGCAAATGAAAAGAATATACGGTTGAATATATATTTAAGAACAGCAAGGATTTTTTTTTTCATTGAAACCTATGGGATTCGCCTGCTTAAACCTGTAGACTGACACTACCGAAACGTTCGACAACTTTTCGGTGCTGTTCGGTGTTCTCTGAATAGATTAACCATTACTTCTCTATGAGGAATTGCACTGCTGCCAAATATCACCGTATTTCACCGGCAATTAACTAATATTTGGGGAAGCGCCAGCTTTTTGAATAGCCAAATGGCCATGAAATTGCAATGTACGATGAAATTCACTGTTCGGTGCAATTCTGTGGCAAATTCGTTGCTCTTTGAATAAACCCCTTTCATTTTTTATGTCATGCCGCTGGGTAAGAATGCTTATCATGGAAGTGAGATTTTCAGGTATAATATTTGTAGCCAGGAAAAAAAACTATGTAAAAAAGGAGAGGTAAGAAGGGAGTGTGGGAAACTGGGAATGTAGAATGGAAATTAAGTGATGCTGAGACAATGGCATGATACTCTTCTTATGGAAAAATGATAAAATTGCGGTTTGCCTTTTGATTGGCGCTGACGAAGACATACCATTCAACTGTGTAAGGCTAGGGCCAGACGAACGCATTTTTCACGTTGTCCGTGAAAAAGTGCGTTTGAACGAACGTACGTATTTTTTTCCGGAATACGCGATAGCGGTCATACGATGCGCCTTTTCGTCCGTGATTTTGTACGGATCATCAATAAAACACTTTTTGTGTCTGGACGTTATGTTAGCCGGACATTAGCAGCGTCTGACATCTCCCAATCACGCACACACGCCACTATGCGGCCGCAGCACACTCTGTACGTCAGTACTAGCGGTTTGACGTTCTCGAAAAAATGCGTTCGTTGGCCACTTGCGTTGCACGGACGAACTTTCGTGCGGCCGTTCGTCGTATGTTCCCCGGCATTGGACGTCATTTGCTGCTAGCACGGCCGTGATTTCGTGTGGCTAAACGCACGTGAAAAATGCGTTCGTCTGACCCTAGCCTTAGAGGAGACTTGTATTTGGTGAGATATGTTCTATTTGTGAATTTGTTTTCTGTGAATGCAAAAAGCTGAACATACTTATCATTTAGCAATACAGGATCAATATTTGTTCAGTTTGTCTGTTTAATCAAAAGCAATGGACTTTACCATCCTGGGTTATGTGAAGGACAGAGGTTAGCACAAAGATAATCATTTTGTTTGCAGCCACCATCCCACGCCTGGAGTCTAGTACCCTATGTGACTTTGCTGAATAAAATACATTTTACTTGTTAGAATTGCTTATTTCTATACTTGGGTTCTTACTAATTATTGTTATTGATTTGTTTATGTAGTTTGCAGGGGTCAAGTCGGGGGGGGGGACTCATTGGAACGCAATTCCTCCACTTTGTTTGCAGTTCTCATGGGTTCCACATACTATGAAGCTTTTTTTCATGTGTTCATTTATATATTTCCCTGTTAATTCTTATTTTTATATGACTTATAAATTCTGATTAAAATCCACATACTGTAAATATGTAAATATATCACATTTGAGCGTATATTTGTGTAATGTGCACGATGATAATCGCTAATTGGGGGACAGGAATCAACGAGTTCCTGCACTTATTTTTTAAGCCTTGAGCCCTTGTTGTTGTTAAGCTTTATATTTACATAATTAAAAAATACACTGATACTGTTCCTGGCAATACACCTTTAGATTGAATCAAAGCAAACACTTCATCATTTCTGAAATAACAGTTTTTCAAGAACAAAGTTCTTATAAAAGTGTCAAAATGTATAATTTGCACATTGATATGAAAACTGGGATAAAGCCCATGCTACAGGAATATCCTATAGAACATATTTCTACAATCTAAGGTCAGTAAAGAGAGAAAATAGAAAATGATAACCTAAACAGATAGATAGATAGATGATAGATAGATATACGAGAAGATAGATACTTAAATATGATTTGCATTGGGAACATGGTTATATAATAGAAGACAGATTTTGCATTAGTAGCAAACTTTTTTTACAATTCCATAAAATGTATTAAGTGCTAGTACAGTGGTTCCAAGTGCCCCCAACAAATCAGCGTGAAAATCAGCGTTCGGTTACCTTTCTTGGCCATTCGGCTTTCCAGAGAGCTGGCAATTTGCCAAATCCTGGCGAATTGCCTGAACATACAGTGCCTGTTCGGTGCCTGTTAGAGGGCAGTGAAATCCCCATGAAAAAGCACTGCTTCGGCTATTCAGAGAACACAAACCAGCAGTGAAAGGTTCCCGAAATGCCCTGCCATTTGGTGGTTTAATTCGGCAAATTTATTCAGGAGAATCCCATAGACTTCAATGTTAAAAATATTCCCGTTTTAATTCAATATCTAATAAACCGTTCATTATAAAATTCTGCAGTAAAGAGTCTCTTTATTTATAGATTTTTTAGGATACTTGAAGTATTTTTCAGATTATTTTTATTTTTTCTTTAGTTTACTTATTTTTTCTGTAACAGCCCTCTTTATTATCATTCCCTGGACCTCATATGCAAATTTCAGACATTTTCGCTCAGTAGTTTCTTTGCAAACAGTGTTTCACTTTTCAAACATTCATGCAAACTGTTTTTCTAATTTATTCACTTTACTCTGTCTGCGCCTCTCGGCTTTTTCCGGCGGCTTCGCTGCGGGTGATCGGCTCCTGCTCGGGTCTTTCCGTGGTTTTCGGCAGGTTAATCCAGATGTTTTTGAGGTTTTTCGGCGTGCATTCGCTGGGTTTTACGGTTAGTTTTCGTCGGGTTTGCGGCAGCTTTTCCCTGCAATTCGGGACCCTGTGGTGCTTGCTGAATACACTGCAGGGTCACCGAAATGGGATCGGCAAAAGGAACCGAATTGAAAAGAACGAAAAGTCACCGAACGTGCAGTGACTTTTCGAATCTCTTTGAATAACCCTGTAAGTCTTTGACGAATATTATTAGTCGACGAAATTAACACTGGTTTTAAATAAGGGAAACAGTGTCTGCTATTTGACCAATCCACAAGTATCTGTTACACACGATGGATACTGGTACACATCCAAAAAGGGGTTGTTCTACTACCCCAAAATTAGATTCAAGTTTTATCAACAAGGATAGCAAAACAATTAAATAAAATAAAACCTTTATTAATCATCAACAAAAAGTTTCTAGAACTGTGTTTCTGGGTTACAGTTACAGGTATTTATAAAGCGACAATAAATTCTGTAGCGCTGTACAATGGGAGAGACAGAATAACAAATATACATACACGTTACACACACGGAACAGAAGGAGGGAGGACCCTGCTCGAGAGCTTACAATCTAAGAGGAGAGGGTTACCTATTGCATACAGTTACATACATAACAATCATTTCATATAATTGCACCTGCACTTATTCCAGTATGTAAACCACTACAAGAAATATCATAGCAATACATCAAACATAGTAGATATATCCTAGCTGTAAACAAAGTATTATAGTTATAACGCAATCATCAATCAAACCTAATGGGTATAAATACACTGTACAAAAATTGTGTAGTATAAGCAAACCACAGGAAACAAAAAAAATATAAAAAAAAAACACTACAAAATACATTAGCGGCAGCAGCAAGTCAGCAAAATGACAAACCACCTGGGTGAAAATGAGGTACTCCAACGTTTCGGCAGACAAAACACATTTATCGTCACCTTATGATTCAGACAAACTATCAAGGTCATTAACTCTGCGAAAGCTATGACACGTGAGTACAGTGCGGAAACTGCTTAAATGGGTTAACGGAGTGAAAAAAATGAGGGCCCTATTCCGAGCTTCGTGCTAAAATGGGGATACTAACGTGGAAAGCCTGCGCCTGCATGTTTCCTCATAGTATCCCCATTTCAGTGCGATATTCCGGGGCAGGCGCTGTCTCAGCACCTCACCCTAGAATGAAGCACTAAACGTAGTGATACTCGTGGTAGCGCTTCTGCACCGCTGTGAGTAACACCACCTGTTGTCCATAGGGCTCCATGAAGGGTTGTGCTTCCGGGCTATGAGAACTATTTGTTCTATTCTATTTTGTTGATATTTGCTACCACTTGTCTTTTTACTGATTGTTGTGCTTTACGGACGGTTTATGGTATGCATTATTATTATTATTCTTTATTTATAAAGCGCCAGCATATTCCGCAGCGCTGTACAATAAGCACAGTACAGACAGGGTTACAATACATTGAACAACATTTGACAAACAGTACAGGAGGAGATGAGGGCCCTATTCCCGTAGGAACTCACAATCTAGGAGGGTTGGGGTTGGAATGCATCACTTAATAGCTACATTGTAGCTAGGACCCATCGCCTACGATCAGGATTATTCATATGTATTTTTGTATTATGTATTGCATATACTCAGGGCCGGTACTAGACTATTTTGCGCCCTAGGCAAGACCAGCTACTTGCACCCCCCCAAAAAAGAAAGCTCACATGGGTATATTTGCCCCCAGCTCTCACATGGATATATTGCCCCCGCTCATATGGGTATATTTGCCCCCAGCTCACATGGCTATATTTGCCCCCAGCTCTTACATGGGTATATTTGCCTCCAGCTCACACATGGAGATATTGCCCCCAGCTAACACATGGCATGGAGATATTGCCCCAGCTCACACATGGAGACATTGCCCCAGCTAACACATGGCATTGATATATTGCCCCAGCTAACACATGGATATCTGCCCGAGCTCACACATGGATATCTGCCCCAGCTAACACATGGATATCTGCCCCAGCTAACACATGGATATCTGCCCCAGGCTCACACAAGGGTATCTGCCCCAGCTCACACATGGATATCTGCCCAAGCTCACACATGGATATCTGCCCGAGCTCACACATGGATATCTGCCCCAGGCTCACACATGGATATTTGCCCCCCAGGCTCACACATGGATATCTGCCCCCAGGCTCACACATGAATATCTGCCCCCAGGCTCACACATGGATATTTTCCCCCAGGCTCACACATGGGTATCTACTGCTTCAGCGCCATCTCCGTCTTCCTCCACCTCCTCGTAGCCAGTCCCAATACGTGCTGGCGTCGCTGCTGGCGTCAAGGAGACGGAGGCGTGGACTTGGTGCAGGAAGCTGGAAGCACCAAGTCCACACCTCCGTCTCCTTGACGCCGGCGACAACACCGGCACGTATTGGGTCTGGCTGTAGCACGCGGCCGACCCAGGCTGCCCAGCGGGCAATTTTTTTTTTAAAATTGGTCGGGCCAGCTGCGCCCTAGGCGGGCACTGCGCTCTAGGCACCCGCCTAGCTGGCCTAGCGGCAGCGCCGGCCCTGCATATACTTCTGTGATTCGTGTGGTTCTTTTGCTATATTTATATCTGCAAAATAAAATATTTGTGTACATTACATTTGGGAGTGCAGTCTTTCTTCTTTTTATTTATAGTATTGGGGTTATGGGGAGAATAGCCCAGCTTTGACTGGCACCTCTGCATATGACATTTGGTTTTCCGGGTACCCTATTATCTTGTTTTACTAACTATTTGCTCCCAGTCTCACTCTGGTCCCGGCGACATGAAGCAGATCTGGCCACTGTTCTTGCCGCAGGATGTGAGGTGGTGAGTAGTGGATTTATTAAGAAGGTTTTCAGGGGGTGCTAAATGATTTTGCAAATGCGGGATCCTGCATCGCCAGCTTTTAGGAGTAGCTAAAATTTTGCTTTGCGCGTCCCTGTGGTACATAGCGCTAGAACTTTGTAATACCTTACTTATCGAAACTTTAATTAATGATTGCGCTTCCCATGTTAAGTATAGGATTTGCAAAGGTCAGTAAGCTTGAGCAAGCTCGCACAACCTCCAACATGCTATGTGGTTTTTCATGGGTTTAGCGTCAGGAAGGTAATATGGGGTCATGCATTAAAGTCACTTATCCTAGCGATAACACTTACATATCCAAACGCTAACATTAGCGTTCACTAGGGAATAGTGCCCAAGATGTTCTAGTTCTATAGATTGTGACAATTTAATTAAAAGGTCCATGGAAGTCGGTTTTTTAGCCCGCACATTACAGGTACATTTCCTAGTATTCCTGCTTTAATTTTTACCACAGCTCTTATATCTCGTGTGAATAACTGCTGCCACCTAGTGATCAAATCTTTAATTACACAAATGGTTTGGCACGAGTGCTCTTGCAGAACGCAATATTATTGTCATTGGTTTTATTGTTAGATATCCTATGAAACATTTACATCTTTTTTTGTGAAAGAACAAGAAAAATAAGGGAAAGCCAATCGGGCACACCACAAATTAGTAGGACAAAGAGGATCTTTATTTCAGCAACGGCTCAGTTGCAACTACAACTTTTCCTTCCTTTTTGGACAAGAAAATAAAAATGAACGAAAAAACGAATTGCATGGGGGCAATTTTCCTTTGTGCGATTCGTTACGTCCTGTGTCAGTGCACTTGTGGATATTACTTGCATTGCATTAAATTGTGGATGAGCTGCTTGGCAGGAGTCCCTCCTATCTTTACAGGCCATGGGGTTCAGGAACAAGTTGGCTTCCCCGCAGCCTACCCTTTTTCTTGATTAACTCCTAACCTGCTGACAACAGGTTAAGGCAGGGGTCTCAAACTCTGGCCCCCCTGATGTTTCTGAACTACAACTCCCATGATTCCCTGGCCACCTATTGCATTCAAAGCATTCTGGGACTTGTAGGCAAAAACATCTGGGGGGCCGTGAGTTTGAGACCCCTGGGTTAAGGTTTCATTAATTAAATAATTAGTCCTGAGACAATGAATATGAAACTAAGCAAAATATTTTGCACAAGCTTTGGAAAAATCAATGAGCCAGTGTTCCAACGACATTCAATCAAATCAAATATAATAAAACATTATTTGCCCTTCCACGTGTCAGGGTTATTCAGAGAGAGAGGTGAAAAGCAGGAGAATGGCTGGAGAATGGAAAATTCTAGGTCAAAATAGTCGATTTGGAAAGTGAGATAAATGGGAGAAATTTTCTGGTTTGGCTATTTTGACCTAGAATTTTCCATTCTCCAGCCATTCTCCTGCTTTTCACCTCTCTCTGAATAGCCCTGTATATCTTATTATGCAGTGTTTCATAGTGTAAAGGTAGATGAAACCTTGATGTGTATTTATAACTGGGTGAGGCTGCACTCCAACTACAACATGTATTTCTCATAAGAGTGATACAGAGCCCAATGAATACAGCATGCAGTATACAGTGCACTCCACATAAAATTAAACCAAAGGCTTTCCTTGGGGAAATGCAGACTGAATCCTGCAATCACAGATCAGCGAATCAAATCGCCTGTGCTGTGCTTCAGATAAGTGGCAAACCTGACCTGTTAGGCTGGGGTCAGACCAGCGCACTTTTAACATGCGTTCTGGCGCAGTTAATCACGGCCGCACTAGCAGCAAATGACGGGCAATGACAGCCAATATACGAAGTACGGTCGCACGAAAGTCCGGCCGCGCAACGCAAGTGGAAAATGAACGCATTTTTTCGAGAACGCAGAACCTCTAGTACGGACAGTGCGCTGCGCCCGCTAGCGGTGTGTGTGTGTGATTTGGAGACGTCAGACCCTGCTCGTGTCCGGCCAACATAACGTCCAGACGCAAAAAGTTTCCTGGTTTGGATTCGTAAAACATCACGCACGAAAATGCGCATCGTATGACCGTTTTCGCATATTCCGTGAAAAAATACATCAATGCGTTCGGATGCACTTCTTTACGTTCGCGTGTAAAAATGCTTTCGTTTGACCCTAGCCTAAGGGTTGGAACCACTAAGGTAGAGCAATAATAAGACAGTTTTCCTATTATCCTTTCCCTTTCTTACTTACTAATTAAAAGGTCTGTTACAGAATTTTTTTTAAAACGGCTTTTTAAAAAAGTGGGAAACAAAAATGTTTTCAAAAAATCCAAAAAAGATGTTCTAATAAAGAAATTTTTTGCTTTTTGCTGAAAATGAAAAGAATGAACATTTTAAAAATAAATTAAAAATTATATAATTTGTTTTACATTGAAACCTATGGGATTCGCCTGTTTAAACCTGTCGAACTGAAACACCGAAAATCATGGCATTTCACTGACATTTCAGTGCAGTTCTGTGACTAGATTAACCATTTCTACTCTATGGGACAATTTTGCTGAAAATCGCTGAACCGCAACGTATTTCGCCATCAATTCACCAGTATTTGGCAAATTGGCAGTTTAGTGAATTGACAAACTGCTACGAAATTGCATCATACGTAGAAATTCAATGTTCGGTGCAATGCGATGATGTCGGTGCGAAGGCCGGGTCTTTAAAACCGGAGACTGACTTCAAGGAAGTCAGACCGCCACAGAACCTGGTCAGAGAGGGAGAGAGAGAGGGGGGGGGGGTTAGTGACCGTGATGTACAGGGTATGTCCTTAATGGGATTTTTTCCCAGGATGTACCCTGTACGTCAATGGCACTAGGGGTTAAAATGAATTAGTCCGCTCTCCCTGTCTAACCCACATTGTTAGTTTGGCCCAGCCCCATTTCCTGTCTAGCAAGGCTGTCCATGAAGCTTTTGAGTGCAACATCCTGTTCATACTGAGCAGATGCAATCTGTTTTACCTTCCACCTAGTTAGAAAGTACACCAGAGAGGTTCTCTTTAACTCCTTCCTCTCATACCAGAGACGGCTTCTCTACCCCCTTCCTCTCACTAGAAGGCACTCCAAGAGAAGTTCTCTCTAACCACAAGACACCTTTTATTTGCTATTAGTTTTACAATAAAGTGAAGAAAAATATAAAGGACTTTGTGTATTTTTTTTATCGATTAATGGGTAAAGACATGCCTCACAGTGTATTAATTTCATGTTTTCCCTTGATTAATGGCATTTTAGGGGTTAATGAGTAGGCTCCATGCCACACTGTTTATTATTTGTATTGTATTTCCCTGGGTTTATGGCATTTTAGGGGTTATTTTGGAAGTTAGAATCTAAGGGGCCTATTCATCTTTAGATCCTTTGCTTTTTCGTTATATTTCGGTGAATCCATTTCATTGAAAATAAGGTGAATTCCCTATTTAGTGAAAGGTCATCGTAATTTGGGAAAACTGGAGCCACTTAGGCTGGGGTCAGACTGAGGCAGTGCGAAGGCGCGTGCAGGCGCACATAATCACGGCCGCACTAGCAGCAAATGACGGGCAATGACGGCCAATATACGAAGTACGGTCGCACGAAAGTCCGGCCGCGCAACGCAAGTGGCAAACGAATGCATTTTTTCGAGAACGTTAAAATGCTAGTACTGACGTACAGAGTGCGCTGCGCCCGCTAGCGGTGTGTGTGCGTGATTAGGAGATGTCAGACCCTGCTAATGTCCGGCCAACATAACGTCCAGATGCACAAAGTGTTTTATTGATGATCCGTACGGACGCAAATGCGCATCGTATGACCGCTCTCGCGTACTCCGTGAAAAAATGTGTCCATTCGTTCGAACGCACTTTTTCACAGACAACGCTAAAATGCGTTCGTCTGACCCTAGCCTTAAGCAGTCATCGGCTGTTGGCAAAAACCGCCAAATAAAATATTGGATATAAGTATCGGGTTAGTACAACATAAAAGTATCATTGCACCACATTATTCTGGGATTTAGGAATATTATTTATATATAATTATTTAGGTTTTTTTCAGTGGTTTGATTTAGTGGTGAAAATTATTAGTGCCCCCCGTATTGACTGTGGTATCTTATGTGCCCCCCCTTATTTATTGTTCCTAGAGTCGCCACTGCCCACCAAACAAACCGCAGACCAACTGCTGGAAAAACCCAACAAGCCGCTGAACAGGGGTAAAAAAAAAAAAAAAACAAGGGCACTGCAACTTTTAAGAGGGGTTAAAAAAAAATATTGCGTGAAAATGCCTGGAAATAATATATAATGTCCTATAAATAATTATAAAAAGGTTTGTTACAGAAAAAAACCCTGCCATTTTGAAAATATCAGAATAAAAATTTCACTGAAAAAATCCAGAAAAATGCCTAAAAATAAAGAGACCTTTTGCTGCAAATGAAAAGAATAAGGCTAGGGTCAGACGAGCGTGATTTCTACGGACTGTACGTCCGTGCAGTACGGACATCGTCAGTACGGATGACGCAGTAGTGGTCACACAGTCTGTTTTTTCACTGAAGTTATTTTTGACGGATGTAGGAGGGAAAAATAAATTACAATGAAAAAACATTCTGTCCGTCAAAAATGCTGGACGTATAAATGCAGTCCGTCTGACCATGCTCCATCACTCACACACAAAGCTATGCAGACGTTGTGGACGTGGCGCACTCCGCACGTCCGTTCTAGCAGTATTAGGTTCTTGCCTAACCTGCGTCCGTTTGCAGCGTCCGTCATGCGTCCGCAGTTCAGTGCGGACGTACTTCATGTGTCAGGCTCCAATGGACTTTCTTTCATGCTATCACGGACGTACTTTTAGGCGCAATCACGGACGTGAACACTACGCTCGTCTGACAGCAGCCTTAGCTGTTCAATAAATATTTAAGGAAAACTGGGATTTTTTTTACTTTGAATCCTATGGGATTTGCCTGTTTAAACCTGTCAAATGAAACCACTGAAAATCAGGGCATTTCACTGACATTTCGTAGCTGTTTGGTGTTCTCTGAATAGATTAACCATTACTTCTCTATGGGGATTTCACTGCCGCCGAAGATCACTGTATGCTCTTTGAATAGCCGAATGGCCACGAAATTGCTCCGTATGCAATTTGGTGGCCTTTTCGGTGCTCTTTGAATAACCCTGTAAGTCATATAAACTATTAACCCTTTCACTGCTGAGGACGGGTGGGGAACCCGGAATGAGTCCTCATTGACTCTTGAGTAAAGATGGGGTGGAGATGGGGGTTCCTTTGTACCCTGATATGTCCTGACTGTTGGCAGCTAGCAGGGTCTTGTTTGGTATCATTAGAAAGGCCAGAGCATGGCCTTTCCAATGATACCAAACATGACCATGTTTAAAGTAAAGAAAGAAAATAAAAATAATAATAAAAGAAAAATGTGGTTTTTTTAAGACATGAAATGGCTCAGCAGTGAAGGGGTTAAACACAATCCTCCAATTTTCATTTTTTTTCCCAGTTTTGGTTACAATTGCATAATTTCTCAGAAAAATACAGTAACTGGTTTTCGTTTCAATTATTTTTTAACAAGCCATAGACTATATAACCACAAAGGTTTGGATGATAAAAATTGAAAATAAATTACAAACTGTAAATGATTGAACTGTGAATGGGAGTTTACATTCTGTTTAGGCTGGGGTCAGACGAGCGCACTTTTAACGTGCGTTCTGGCGCACATAATTACGGTTGCACTAGCAGCAGATGACGGGCAATGACGGCCAATATACGATGTACGGCCGCACAAAAGTCCGGCCGTGCAACGCAAGTGGAATTTGAACGCATTTTTTTGAGAACGCAGAACCGCTAGTACTGACGTACTGAGTGCGCAGCTGCGGCATAGCGGCGTGTGTGCGTGATTAGGAGATGTCAGACGCTGCTAATGTCCAGCCTACATAACGTCCAGATGCAAAAAGAGTTTTATTGACGATCCGTACAAAATCACGCCCGAAACTACACGTCGTCTGACCGTTTTTGCACATTCCGTGAAAAAATACGTCAATGCGTTCGGACGCACTTTTTCACGTTCGCGGGGAAAAATGCTTTCGTCTGACCCTAGCCTTACACTTGTTACAGCATTCTGACGGGACATAACGTACACATATAACAATGATATATTATGTAAAGAAAAGGATATATACTGTCTCGGTTGTATATTAAAACATGCAGAAAGAAGCAGGTCCTCAAGCGGAAGGTAGTGTTCGACGCTACCTTCCGCTTGAGGACATGCTTCTTTCTGCACGTCTATATTTGGGGTTACAGCACCCCCATTGTAGCAGTGACCTTGCGGCATCACATGGATTCCCACCGGCAGTTGGTTGCCGCACTTTCCTCTGTCACTATATTAAAACATGACTTCAAAACACGTTTGAACATGATGAGCACAAAGCGGTCATAATGAACAACGAAGGAGTTAAATTTCATTTTATCTATACTGTCGATTAAACCACCCTCAGTGCCCTCTTTCACCTTGTGCATGCCATGAAGGCAGGGCACTGGTTTTTTTTTAAATCCTGCACATCAATATGTAGCAATAAAATAATTTCTTCTGGTTAATTCCTTTCTTATTGCACACCCCTGCCCTGACTGACGCGCTCCCTGGCTGCACACAGTGGGGTGGGGGACTCAATGTGACGTCACACGGCGCGACTGCCTCTCTGCAAGCGAACAGGGGGAGCTGTTATGGAACGCAAGGGTCAGCGAGGCGCACACTCTCACGGTGATTGGTCGCCAGGTAGTTGTTGTACGTCGCTTCCGGTTCCGTTTCCATTGCGGGTCTCGGCGCTGCTTTTCGTGTATACGGAGTGATCGCCACGCAAGATGTCTCAGCGGGAATGGGGAGTAGTGGAAGTAAGTGTAGGGGGGTCAGCCAGCCATGGAGGTGTCTGGGTCAGACTAGGCGGTGATTCCTTGGGACCCCTTTATCTCTGCGTATGTTTACATGATGCTGCAGCGTGGTCGTGCAGGAGGTGGCGGCGGCCGGGTGCAAAAAAAAAAAAGCGATGCACCGGGCAGAAATGCTTCCTTAGTTACATGATGTTTCCTGTAAAGACTGCACCGGTTTTATGAGCAGCCTGGGCTTCGGGTCTGGCTGTCTGGAGGAGAGGCACCCAGGAGCCACGTTAGCCCATTCAAATGCTAATATACAGATTTATTCAGATGTCGCTGTAAAGCAATCCCTCACTGGGGGTTCTATTGATTGTAATGTGCCGTAAGATTGTCATATTGGTGCACTGAAGGCAGCCGCTTGGCAAAGATTGTAAATTTAGAGTAGACCATGAGTGAGAAGTCTGTAGACTTTTCGTTTTAAATGACAGCACGGTGCTAAAGGTGGGAAATAATGGCTGTGATTTGTAACATGCTGGGTTTATGTCGGATAAATTCCAACCCAAATCGTTAAAGGATCATCAGCTTTTCACCTTTTGTGGATGTTTTGGGACTACATCCCCCTTGATTCTCAGCCACTCGTCAAGTTGGTGGAGACTCATGGGAACTTTAGTTCATAGTCCTCTACAGGCCACGGTTGCTGCCCCCCTCAACTCAAATTTCTCATTAAGCCAGATTTTTTTTAAAATATTTGGGTCTTATCCGTTGTATGTAACCTCTATTTCTAGCACGGGGTCAGCACGCTCGGCCCTTCATATGCTTTGAAACTGCATCTCACCTGATGCTTAGGTACTCGTTAGGTTGGCAGAACCTTATGGGAAATGTATTTCCAAAAGATCTGGGGGGCAAAGGTTGCCGACACCTGTTGTTCGTTGTGCAGAGAATAATATATATATATAAATTATTCGGCTTTCACATGGTCAGTCACAGGTTTGCCGTCCTAAAATACACGAAGAGGAACTGGTACCAATAAAGCCAAACTCTAATCTCCGGCGCTGCTGGTCACTCGTGAATGTATTTGTATGTTTACTGTGAGGTTTTTCAAGTGAAAGCAGCATTTTATCGCACAAATATGGAGCGGTTTGAAAATGAAAACTAGGGATGCACCGATACCACTTTTTTAAGACCGAGTACGAGTACCGATATTTTTATTTAATGTCATGTGACGCTTTCCAATAGGAACAGACCTCATAAAAATTTATGAGATTGACCGCAGCTCACATGGATTTGCCCGCAGCTCACATGGATTTGCCCGCAGCTCACATGGATTTGCCCGCAGCTCACATGGATTTGCCCGCAGCTCACATGGATTTGCCCGCAGCTCACATGGATTTGCCCGCAGCTCACATGGATTGGCCCCCAGCTCACATGGATTGGCCCCCAGGTCACATGGATTGGCCCCCAGGTCTCATGGATTGGCCCCCAGGTCTCATGGATTGGCCCCCAGGTCTCATGGATTGGCCCCCAGGTCTCATGGATTGGCCCCCAGGTCTCATGGATTGGCCCCCAGGTCTCATGGATTGGCCCCCAGGTCTCATGGATTGGCCCCCACCTCGAACGCTGGCCGTGTGCATGTAAAGCACGCGGCCAGCGTTCCCCTCCGGCGCGCCAAATACTCACCCTTCCTGAAGTTCCGGTCGCTGGGCAGTGATGCGGTCACGTGGCCGCCGGGCGCATCTGTGACGTGGCCTCCAGCCGAGAGGCCGCGTCACAGGAGCGCCCAGTGGCCGCGGGAACGCATCACTGCCCAGCGACCGGAACTTCAGGAAGGTGAGTATTCGGCCAGCGTTCCCCTCCGGCGCGCCAAATACTCACCCTTCCTGAAGTTCCAGTCTCTGGGCAGTGATGCGTTCCCGCGGCCACTGGGCGCTCCTGTGACGCGGCCTCTCGGCTGGAGGCAGCGTCACAGATGCGCCCGGCGGCCACGTGACCGCATCACTGCCCAGCGACCGGAACTTCAGGAAGGGTGAGTATTTGGCGCGCCGGAGGGGAACGCTGGCCGCGTGCTTTACATGCACGCGGCCAGCTTCCCCAGCCCCGCGGATACCGGCAAGCCGGCCCAGCGCCGGCTTCCGGTATCGGCGGGATGTATCTGGCCGTTTGCACGAGTAACAAGTACTCGTGCAAACGGCAATATCGGCCCCGATACCGATACTAGTATCGGTATCGGTGCATCCCTAATGAAAACATTAGTAGGTGTAGAGATATTCTTGAGTTGCGCAGAGAACTCAGAAAAAAAGTTTATATTGCGCACTTATGTTTCCATGCCATAAGGCAGGGACTTTCCGTCTTGGCACCCCAGATGTTTTGGAACTACTGCAACGATGCTCGACCACTTGTTAGGTCGACCGATCTTCCTGCGCGCTGGGGAGGGAATCCCCATGACGCTCCACGCACATCCTGCACTGCAGGGGTAGCAAGGCCATTCCCCCCCCCCCCCCAATCTGGGCCCTCGGGCGATGGGTCAGTCTACCAGTTTGGGCTTTACATAGTAATGTAGATTGGATAAACTGTGTTAGTCCAAATCACTTGAGTATTGCAGTACGTAGTGAAACCTTTTTTTTATTGGACTAACATTACAGTATATTTAAGACTAGCTTTCAATTCCTTTGCTGCTGAGCTGAAATACCCAATGTTTAGATGTTTTTGCTTTTTTTTACCTTTCACTGCTGAGACATTTCACCTATGTGTGTTGAGCTAATTTTGTCAGTTTTATGCACATCATATAAATGCGATTTGAAGTCTTTGTTTTTAATAAAGTTTGAAAAAAAAAAAAGGATTTTATTTTACACCGAACGTGCCATGCTCTGGCCTTTCCAATGACACCAACCATGACCCTCTAGCTGAAATTAATCAGGGGATACGGGAGTTCACTGCAGGACCCCAGTCAGAGAGGTAAGTATAGGGTGGGGTAACGTGGTGCTCACCTTCTGCACTGCTAGTTGGGGTCCGTGAGCCACCACTGTCGGCTACTCAAGCCGCGCAATGAGCAACAGTGTACGTCATTAGGCCTTATGGGAGTTAAATGAGCTTATGTTCATCTCACTCTCATGGTCCAGAGCCTGTATAGAAACTGGCTCTGTAGGATTGGCCTCGTACCTGCTTTTGAATGGCATCTCCCTCTCTGTAATGGCTTTTATGGACATTCTTCTAAAACAGACTGGGACAACAAGGGAGATCATAGGGTAGTGTAGTCACAATATATCATATCAAGAGGTATCAATTGTCCCACATACCTAGAAGGGAGCCTTACTAGATTTGTCTCAGAGGTATGTGCCTTTTTTGGCTTTTTTTATGTAGGTTAGGGGCCGACCGATTTAACGGTACTACTTAGGCTCGTGTCAGACGAGCGCACTGCAGAGTGGGAGGAACGTCCGTGAGAACGGACATTCCTTCTACTCTCCGCTGCCGCTGAGTGCGCTCAGCTTTGCAAATCGCGATCCTCCTATGGAGGATCGCGCTTAGCAGCTCCGTTGACACGCTTTCTAGCGCATCAACGGAGAGATTCGCTGCACGGATGCTTGCTGCACGCACAGTTCGTGCGCACGCACAAGCGTGTGACCGGCCCCGTCGCTGCATGTTGCGACGGGCTCTGGTAAGTGTGGGCGCATTAGATGCGCTCGTCTGACACAAGCCTTACTACTATCAGGGCTGATACTGAGGATTTTTCCCATTATCGGCATGCTACATTGCCAATATACCGTTAACCAGTTTTTTTCCCTCCAGTATGCACTGGTACTCAGTACCGGCATGTACTGGCAGGGATATGCTCATCCACGCTGAGTTGCAGAGGACACCTGCAGCCCATCTGTGAAGTTCCATGGCTCGGGACCGATTGCAGACTTCTCCCGCAGGGGGCTTACCAATTCCTGCCCACTGACATCCTCCGTATGGGTATGATATCAGAAACAGGACCCCCACCAGGAATTCTCTATGGTGGAGTTATAGTGGGAGATTTCAGTATCCTCTGAACCATATATGCTAGAGGGGCATAAGAGGTTTCTTTGGAAAGGCCAGAGCATGGCCTTTCCAATGATACCAAGCATGATCAGGGATTAGGTAAAAGAAAATTTTAAGTTTCTATTTTTTTTTTTCTTCTAATGCAGCAGTTGTTTACTTTTCATTTATAAAGTAACCAATGAGGCTACGCTATGGAGCTCTGTGATATGCTCATACACACCGCACATTACTGTGCGTTACCCATCATATTGAGCAACGAGATTCTTTTAACCCAAAATATTGTTTCACTTTCTACTAGTGATGTTTATAGGTTGTTTGCCTTTTTTTTTTTCCTGTGTTCTGGAAAGCTACTAAAGTTATTTTGCAAGCACTTTATTTTTCTCAGTTATGTTTTTTTTTTATTATTTTTTAAATTAAATTTACAGAATATTGGTACCTGATTTTGGTTATCGGCCAGAAAGGTGGCCGATAAGCTGTATGGTACTGGAAAAATATCAGTCTATCCCTAATGTAGGTGGTGCCCGACCTGGTTGTTGTGGATCCAGTTGTCTGGTTTCCAGAAGGGTGTTTCAATACAGCAGGATGGTGCTAAAAAGGTGTTTTATAAAAACAAAACAAAAACATAGGGGTAAGAACTTCTATAGATTCCTTAAAACACATCAGTTTGCCAAAAATAAAATGAATTAAAGTAGATACATTTCGCTGATTGCTATGTCAGCTTCCTCAGTCTCGATTGTAAAATCAGTGGAGCCATCCTTAATCCTTTTATAAAGGATTTATGAAAGATGGTGTCTTAGAGATGCGGGCTTGTGTAGTGGGTAAATGGGGTGTCTGGATAATACATTTCAATATTAACATAAATTGGACAGGCTTTCAGCAAGATCCTAAATTATTTATTGGAAAGCGTCACATGACATTAATTAAAAGTATCTGTTCTCGTGCCTGGTCTTCACTGGAAGTTGGCACAAGGTCTACGCTCCACCTTCTTTGATTAGTGTTACACACAAGAGGATGCGCACAACACTAATCACAGCCGATACCGCCAGCTACTCCGGCGAGCTGGAGACGTCATCTCGCTGAAAGCGCGATTACGTCTCCTACTCGTCAATAGTCGGCAGAAGCGGGATTTGTACAAATCCCGCTCTGCTGACTGACAGCTGGGAGGGCAAAGTCCTCCGCGTCTCTCAGCTGTTTCAGCCGATCGGCTCAGCGGAGGGGCAGCGGAAGAAAAGGGCATACTTGGGTCATCATGACCACCTAAAAAAGCTTAGGTGGTCATGTTGCCTAGAGTATCCCTTTTTAAGTACCTATATAAACCAAAGAGCACATTTATCCGCTGTATTACACTGACATTATTATTCCCAAGAATATCACTTTATTATATTAACCCCCCTGACAGTTATCCCGAGTGTAATTTCACCGCTGAAAGCGGTAACCCCGAGCCACACTCGGGCTGGATACATCACCTCTCCGTGCGCTCCCTCGATGATCTCTGCAGTCTCCTCCAGAGGTCTCGACATTTACTTCCTGGATTCCTTCTCACCAGGAGCAAACCAGGAAGTAATGAGGTCATGACGGAGGAGGCAGCTGGGGACATCGAGGGAGCGCAGTGAGAGGTGATGCATCCCGAGTGTTGCTTGGGGTTACCGCTTCCAACATAGGAATTTAACCCCGAGCCACACTTGGGATACCGCGGGGGGGGGGGCAAACAAAAAAAGGGCACTTTGGGACATGAAAATTTGAAATAAATAGACCGCCAGGGAGGTTAATACATTTTGGTCTGAACTTTTGTATTGTGCTACTGGATTTGGTATGAAAAGTTGTTATACAGTATAAAATGTTCTGATTTTAATTATTTTTTCACTTTTTATCATCCAAACCTTTTTGTGGTTATGTATTCTATGGGCTTCTTTTTAAATTAATCTGAAATAGAAAACATTTCACAGCTTTTTTTATTTTTATTCTACGAAAGCCAACAATTTTACCAAATATTGAGGAACAAAAATAATTTTTTATTTCTTTTTGGCACTTGGACTTGCTATTTATTAAGTTTTGTCTTATTTTCTACTTCATCTGTAATCAAATATAGTCATTAGGAGACAAGGAAATTTATTGGCCACAAATGTATTTTACTGTGATCATTTCCTTTTTAGGGTTTTAATTTTATATAAAAACAAAACACAACCACCCCCACCTCCCTCAGGACGTGTCTTGCATGTCCTCTGTAGGGAAAACAGAACTTGTCTGTGTAAAATCATTGGAGTCGTTTTTTTTTTTGTTTTTTTTTTTTTTAAGGGAAGATACACTATCAGGGTTATTCAAAGAGAATCGAAAAGTCACTGCATGTTCGGTGACTTTTCGTTCTCTTCGGCAATCCCATTTTGGCGACCCTGCGGTGTATTCAGCAAGCACAGGGCTGTCGAAGCGCAGGGAAAAGCTGTTGCAAACCCGACGAAAAGTCACCGCAAAAACCCGGGGAATGCACGCCGAAACCTGCAAAAACATCTGGATTAACCCACCGGAAAAACCCGAGGAGCCGATCACACGCAGCGTAGCCACCGGAAAAAGCCGACACCGCAGATGAAGGCAGTGAATAAATTAGGAAAACCGTTTGCATGAATGTTTAAAAAGTGAAACTACTGAATGAAAATGTCTGAAATTTACATATGAGGTCCAATGAATAATAATAAAAAGGACTGTTACAGAAAAGTAAGTAAACTTAAAAAAAAAACCAGAAAAATGCTTAATTTCCTAACAAATCTATAAATAGACTCTTTACTGCAGAATTTTATAATAAACGGTTTATTAGATATTGAATTTAAACGGGAATATTTTTAACATTGAAGCCTATGGGATTCGCCTGAATAAACCTGTCGACTGAAAACACCGAATGGCAGGGCAATTTGCGAACCTTTCACTGCTGGTTTTTGCTCTCTGAATAGCCGAAGCAGTGCTTTTTTTATAGGGATTTCACTGCCCTCGAACAGGCACCGAATGTGCAGGCAATTCGCCAGGATTTGGCGAATGGCCAAGAAAGGTAACCGAACGCTGATTTTCAGCATTCGGTTACCTTTCTACAGCCATTCGGATCTCTTTGAATTACCCTGTATGTATACAAAGTAATATAGCTTAACCTTTGCTTGTATAAATGGTTGTGCGGCAGGCTCACCCCATTCAGGTTGCTGTGTGAAATGTGACTGGTCTTCTTCACAATCCTGTGGTTTATTAAATATTTCTGCAGTTATTTGCAGCACCAGCCATCCTGTCTCATTGGAACTGCTGATAAGGGACATTATTTCACATGCCTTAATGTTTCCGTACTGGATGATGAATGCGTCTTTTGTCATGGATAATACGTGAGATGTCTGTAAAGTCTAGTTGGGTTTTCATTAAGCTCCAACACCTAACATGAATTTGCAGATAGTTTGTGTTAAACTGCTTATCCCTAGATAATCATGCTTCGTACTAAGGCTGGGTTCACACCTCAGCGTTTTAGAGCACGTTCCTGCATGCTGTGAAACGCCGACACACGGAAATCCCATGATTTCCTATGGGACCCGTTCACAGCTGGGTGTTTTACAGTGCGCAGGAACGTGCTGTAAAACGTCCTACGCCCAATGAAGTACGGGAGCTTCTTTGGGGCGTATTTTCATCGCGTTCACTCTGCAGTCTATGGCCGTGAACGCGCTGCAATGCGTGTTCGCACGTTTTTTACGTTTGCGCAATATGCATGTAAAAACGTGCAGGTGTCAACCCAGCCTTAGTCATAGAACATGGGTCAGCAATCTTGGCCCCCCAAGTTGCTTTGAAACTGCTATGGTTTGACTTCCTTAACACCATCTACAATGTTCTGGTACGTAGAATATGGCTCATAGGAAATATAGTTCCAAAACCTCTGGAGGGGCAAGATTGCTGACCCCTATCATAGAAGATGGGCCACAGGGTTCTGGTGCCATCCAGAGCACGATCCCGGAGGCAATGCAGATTTCAACCACATGAAATCAGAAAATGAATTAGCTACACAAAAGTAAAGGGTGATTTTAACAACCCCCCCCCCCCTTGACGGTTTTCCCGAGTGCGGCTCGGGGTTAACTTTTTGTACTGAAAGCGGTATCCCCGAGCCACACTCAGGCTGATACTTACATGTCCTGCGCTCCCTCGCTGACCTCCGCAGTCTCCTCCAGCCGATCGTGACATCACACTGCCGGGTTCCTTTCTCGCGAGGAGCGATCCAGAAAGTGTAACGTCACGATCGGCTGCATTGTGACTGTGGGGGGACAGCGAGGGAGCGCAGGGACATGTAAGTATCAGCCAGAGTGTGGCTCGGGGATACCGCTTTCAGCATTGAAAGTTAACCCCGAACCACACTAATACCGCTAGGGGTCTGATTAATTGTACCAATTCTGACATATAAAATATGTCAGAATTGGACCACCGGGGAGGTTAAAGGAAAAAAGAATCTTGAATGTATTAGGAGGCCAGTGCCCAAAATTGACCCTTTCTGCTTTTAATCCCTCTAGTCCTTTTTAAAGCTCTCCATGAATAAACTGTGGGTGCCCTCCGTTCACCTCTAGAAGTGACCAGCTGCCGGCTTCCTGTTAGCCACACAAGTCACATGATTGAAGGAGGGTGGACGCCCCAGGGAGCCACTGACCTAATATAAATCTTCACCTATATTTCTGTGCAGCAGATTCTTCCTGTAATTGGATGGTTTCCAGTGATAGTGAGATTGAGTACAACTTTTTGACCTTAATTATGCAAACATTTGCCTATTCCAGCATAATGTTGCACTAATTTTGGCCACTGGCCTCCTAAAATGATCTTCACCAATCATACAATGTATTCCTGTGTAGCTGATTCCTTTAATTATATTTATTGGTTTTGGGACAGAATACCAGATGGTAATGGGTGAATCTCTGTGTAATATGTGCTGCCTTTTTTAATTACCGTAAGCATATTGGAATAGGATGCTTTAAATTCAAGGAAATGTCAGGCTGGGCCGTATAATGGCCACTTCCTCTGTTTTAACCCCTTTTTTTTTTTTAATTGTTACACTCACCTGCCCCATTTCTGCTTTGTTCTTTCTTACAGGATGTGCAGAAGCACTCTGTCCATACATTGGTGTTCAGGTCTTTGAAGAGGACCCATGACATGTTCGTGGCTGACAATGCCAAGCCAGTGCTAATCGATGAAGAAAGGTAAGGATCACTTGAATATTTAGTACGGTGCTCTTTAACAAGAATCCAGTTTCTCTGTAAATCAATGACTTTTATAAGACAAAATGTGATCTGGAGCCTGTATCTAGATAGAGTACTAATTAATGCTATCCTCATTAAGTTTGAAGATTCCATCAAACAGTATGCATTCAATTACCTGTTTCCGACTGCTCACTGTTTATCTCCTATGAATTATGCAAAAAAGTCAACACTCTAATTTTTCCTCCTGTCGGGGGTCAGGAGCATAACATTTCAATATAAAGCGAGCTGAAGATGTCTGCACTTGTAGGGCAGGTAAATGTTACCTCACAGTGAGTGATTTATATAATACAATAAATATTTTGTCTGGTTCCACAAACTCTGTAGGCTGTTATTTCAACAGTGAATACAAGTTGGCAAGTGTAGGCTGTTTGGAAAGCAGCAAATGATAGAAGTTAAATGAATAATGTAAGCTAAAAAAAACAGGGGTTAATTGGTAGCCCCTCCTGTTTCTCCCAGCCCCATTTTTATCTTCAGAAGAGCGTCTAAAGATACTTTATTTCCAGACCTGGGATCTCCCTCTGGACTGGTCTTAAGCTGACAGGATTGCTGCTTCCAGCAGTAGACGCTGTGGAGTCGGCAATCTGATTTTCCCTCAGTATAAATGCAATGAGGGGGTCAGCCAATCAGTGTTGCTCTAGCTGTACATTGACTGTCAGAACCCTGGAAGGCTGACTAGTTTTCAGGGCTGAGGGAAGCCCTCCAGTTTGAAAGGCTGTGACACCAGAGGGTGTGTTTGGCTGGAGTGTCCCTTTTTAACTATGGTGAGAAATAGACAAAGTTGTCTCTTGAGCTTCCTCTACTTTAATGATATCACATGTTTCATGCCTTACTTTTGCTTTTTAAGATTTGTTCTGTAACACAGACGTCTTTATCCCTTTCATTGGCAGTCACAAGCTGAAAATGGGAGTAAAGTTACGCACAGAGTATGGTCCTGTTCTGCACATGCCGACACTAAAAGAGAACAGGGAGAAAGGTCACCTTGGCATGGGTGACCCATACGAACACTATGTTTCACATCAAGGTATGTTCTTTATTTATTGCCTTTCAGCTACAGGTTGTTCAGTATGGCTAAACAGGGATGGCCTAGTCTCGCACAGTATGGGTCTGTGTACACTACTATACATCTCTGCGTGTTCTTTCCTCAGCTGTGCCTGTCTGCCACTTTCTTTCGTGATGATGATCCAGTGATTTGACATTTGTCCCCAAATTCAGCGGTGGCAAAAACCTGACTAGGTCAAAAGAAAGTGAAATATTTCTCTATGTCCCTAGCTTGCATTTTCAGCTTTTGTTTGCCACAGTACCATGATTAGCGCGACACTATTCAATTTTTATTGCTGTGCAAAAACTTCAGTCGTGTATTTAATGATACACTTCGTTGTATGTCAGGGCTTGACAAAGCCATGAGCCTGGTAGCCACTGGCTCCTAGAATTTTACTCCTGGCTCCTAACTTTCCAGTTTATTTTACACTAATGTAAAAGCAGTCTTTGGCATCTAAAAACATCTAGTTGGCTTCAATGTTTTCTTCCTGTCTCCTACATTTAATGTAAATAGGTATATCCAGCCCTGGTGTATTTATACAGTCAGGTCCAAAAATATTGGGACATCGACACAATTCTAACCTCTTTGGCTCTATACACCACCACAATGGAGTTGGAATGAAACAAACACAATGTGCTTTAACTGCAGACTGTCCGCTTTAATTTGAGGGTATGTACATCCAACTCTGAACGGTGTAGGACTTAAAGCAGTTTGCAGATGTGCCTCCCACTTGTTAAGGGACCAAAGGTAATGGGACAGAATAATAATCATCAAACTTTCCCTTCTTAATACTTGATTGCAAATCCTTTGCAGTCAATCACAGCCTGAAGTCTGGAACGCATAGACCTCACCAGACGCTGGGTTTCATCCCTGGTGATGCTCTGCCAGGCCTCTACTGCAACTGTCTTCAGTTCCTGCTTGTTCTTGGGGCATTTTCCCTTCAGTTTTGTCTTCAGCAAGTGAAATGCATGCTCAATGGGATTCAGGTCAGGTGATTGACTTGGCCATTGCATAACATTCCACTTCTGTCCCTTCAAAATCTCTTTGGTTGCTTTTGCTGTATGCTTTGGGTCATTGTCCATCTGCAATGTGAAGCGCCATCCAATGAGTTCTGCAGCATTTGGCTGAATGTGAGCAGATAATATTGCCTGAAACACTTCAGAATTCATCCTGCTGCTTTTGTCAGCAGTCACATCATCAATAAATACAAGAGAACCAGTTCCATTGGCAACCATACATGCCCACGCCATGACACTACCACCACCATGCTTCACTGATGAGGTGATATGCTTAGGATCATGAGCAGTTCCTTTCCTTCTCCATACTTTTCTCTTCCCATCACTCTGGTACAAGTTGATCTTGTTCCAGAACTGTGAAGGCTTTGTTAGGTGTTGTTTGGGAAAACTCTAATCTGGCCTTCCTGTTTTTGAGGCTCACAAATGGTTTACATCTTGTGGTAAACCCTCTGTATTCACTCTGAAGTTTTCTCTTGATTGTTGACTTTGTATTGTTGACACACATACACCTACCTCCTGGAGAGTGTTTTTGATCTGGCCAACTGTTGTGAAGGGTGTTTTCTTCACCAGGGAAAGAATTCTTCGGTCATCCACCACAGTTGTTTACCGTGGTCTTCCAGGTTTTTTGGTGTTGCTGAGCTCACCGGTGCGTTCCTTCTTTTTGAGAATGTTCCAAACAGTTGTTTTGGCCACACCTAATGTTCTTGCTATCTCTCTGGTGGGTTTGTTTTGTTTCTTCAGCCTAATAATGGCTTGCTTCACTGATCGTGACAGCTCTTTGAATCTCATCTTGAGAATTGACAGCAACAGATTCCAAATGCAAATGGCACACTTGAAATGTACTCTGGGCCTTTTATCTGCACATTGTAATTGGGGTAATGAGGGAATATCACACACCTGGCATTGGAACAGCTGAGAAGCCAATTGTCCCATTACCTTTGGTCCCTTAACAAGTGGGAGGCACATCTGCAAACTGCTGTAAGTCCTACACCGTTCACCTGAGTTGGATGTACATACCCTCAAATTAAAGCTGACAGTCTGCAGTTAAAGCACATTGTGTTTGTTTCATTCCAACTCCATTGTGGTGGTGTATAGAGCCAAAGATGTTAGAATTGTGTCGATGTCCCAATATTCCTGGACCGGACTGTGTATGTGTGTGCACGCGCGCAGTGGGTAAATAGGGGTCCAATGACAACAGAGCAAAGAAAATAAGTAAACAAATAAAACTAACACAAATTAGAGATTATAGATAGAGATCTGAGTGGCCAAATTTAGAAGCAACAGTCTACACTTCTAGGTATACCTTGATAAATGCGAATCCTCGCCGAAACGTTGGCTCCTAACTTTTGTACCTGGTTCCTAGATTCAGAGCAAATTTGTCAATATCTGTTGTATGTGATATTGAATATTTTTTTTTTTTATTTTGCAGGGCATGACTCTGAATATATGGTAACGGGAACACATCCATACCCATCTGGCCCAGGTATGTTTATAACATTTTAATTTTCCTTAACATGCAGCGGCTTTGAGCTATATTACTGTGTTTTCACGATCACCTACTCTGCCGTCAGAGGCTTCCACCTTGATAAGCATTACAGTGACCCACTTCAAACTCTGAAAGGCAAGACTTGATATTTTTTTGTAATTTTCTTTTCAGTCACACCCATTGACTAACTTTCTGGTACTTAAATTACCTTCAATGTATTAATTAAAAATTGAGCCTACTGAAAAGTATTGAAGTATTGTTTTGAGACCTCGAATACCTGGCTGCCAGGAATAGAATGTGTCTAGTTTTTTTATCAAGGACTTTACATTACACTTAAACAGTGTGTACATGCACGTTGGGTTGTTGTCCATTAGGCGCTGGAATGCTTGCATGAGGCTCAGTAATTATTCTATGTCGAGAGACAGCACGTATTACCGCTCAGCTTTTGTGCTGATACTGCTGGTTTTTGTGTCATACATTGGAATGACGAGACATTGTACGTCGCTTGTCATTCATATTGCAAGCACAATGATTATGCCGAAATAGCCCTTTTAAATCCAGGTATAAAGTGATTTCCATGCTCAAAATCACTTTAGACCTAGTTTAAAATGCTGCCCACCCGTTCCTCCATGGCTCCCCTGAGTTTCTTTCCCTGTACCACCATCTCCACGTGATGGAATCTGAAAGGGACCAAGAAAAAAAAAAAAAAAAACAGTTCCTCAGTCTTGCTCTGCCGAACCTTGTTGCAAGATATTTTTGACGAGGACCACACAGCTACTGCAGTTACACACAATGGATCTCTAGGCATGAAATGCCTTGCTCTGTTACTGTAATATATTGCCGGTAACCCGCAGGTTACAGAGAGCGGTAATTCAGTGAGCTAGCGTTTGCAAATTACTGCTTCTAAAAGAATCGGGCCCATAGTGTGTAAAAAGACCTTTTTAAAACCATCCCTACTGGTAGTGTGTGTGAGACAGACTTCTGGACCTGACATGGATGCTTCTCATTCTCAAAACTAAGGCCGGGTGCACACGAGCGCACTCAGAGTGGAAGGAACGTCCATGAGAGTGGACTTTCTTTCCACTCGACGCCCGCCTGCCCCCCCCCCCAGTGCTGCAAAGCGCCATCCTCCTATGGAGGATCGCGGTTTGCAGCCTCGTTGACGCGCATCCTAGCGCATAGACGGAGAGGTTTTCGTGTGCACCCAGCCTAGAATGTGACTAATATCAGATGTTTTTATTTAAATTATTTAAACTTTTTCTTTCTTCTATTGATAGGTGTTGCATTGACAGCCGATACTCAAATCCAAAGGATGCCTAGTGAGTCTGCAGCACAGTCTTTGGCGTTGGCTCTCCCTCCTTCACAGTCGAGGTGAATTTTTATTTTTCCATTTATAACTGTTCTCTAAAGATATATATATTTTTCCGCATCCAGACAATTCATGTTTTTGAAAAGGTACCTCTTTGGTGCACTTCCAAAGCAGCAGTGCCGTGGTACTGTGTTTTTATAATTTTTTTCTTTTCGAAAGTGTTCCCAGGGGTTGTTCAGGTGACCAGTACAGGTGCAGCAACTTAGGCTAAATTCTGAGTCTGAAGGCAATTTACCCAAGGCTCTAATGATCTTGCCAAAGCCATAAGTCAATAAATGAGAAAGTAGAGGAGTGCTCGAACGTCACAAATGAATCAGAGGGTTGCCAGATCGGCCATGTTTTCCTGTACACTCATAATTTGTGTTGTGTTGTTCATGGAAAATGCAACCCCACGGTATGTAAGCACATGAATTATACATATTGCAGGGCAGCACTTTTCGCTATGCTCCCCTCTACATATAATAGTGTCCAGGAAAACGTGGGTCTGGCATCCTCTGTGTTAAGCTGTGTACACACCATAACAGTAATGACCCCTTGTAAAACCTCTCTCACAAGATATCAAATAAAGTCCAGCATATAATATTCATGGGTGTTACCCCAAATGGCAGGCACCTCTCCACTCGTCAGATTGTCAATTAAAATTGCAGACCAATTTTCTCTTTTGATGTGACTTAATGTCAGCAACAAGGAGTAAAACAAAAATGTATGTTGTAGACTTTTGCTCACTATCTCTTTCTCTTAACAGGCTGGATGCTCATCGCACCGCAGCTGGGGTTGGAGATATTTACAGACATGCTGGCATTCCTGAACGATCACAACCCCCTGGTCTTTCAATGGTAATTTCATGTGTTTGTTTTTTTTTTTTTTTTGTGTCCTGTCGGGTAAATGTAACACTGGTATTGAAGCAATTAAAAATATAAATAAAGGGATTATTCAAAGAGAGCTGAACTTGCCACCGAATTGCACCGACCAGTGAATTTCCACGTACGGTGCAATTTCATGGCCATTTGGCTATTCAAAAAGCTGGTGATTCGCCAAATACTGGCAAATTGCCATTGAAATATGGTGATCTCCAGCAGCAGTGAAATCCCCATCTAGGAGTAATAGTTACTTCACTGTCCTCTGAACAGATTTATCAATGAAATGCCCTGATGTTCGGTGGTTTCATTCATCAGGCAAATCACATAGGTTTCAATGTAAATAAAATTCCCCATTTTTGTATTAAATATTTATTTAACCGTTTAGTCTTTATTTTTTAGAAAAAAATAATGTAGGCGTTTTTCGGCGACATGTTTGATTCCGACTTGTTATGGCTTTTTTAAATTCTGTAATGGACCTTTTTATTATGCATTGTACTTTTTTTTTTTTTTTCTTTTTTCTATATATATATATATTTTCATGCATTTGTTTTTTTTTTAAAATTTCTTGCCTTTTTTAAAAGTCGTGTTTTTTTTAACTCCTAGTCGGCTTTCTCCGGTGGCGTTTGGCGGTTCATTGGCTGTGTTCAGTGTTTTATCGTTTCGATCTTTTTTTTTTTCTTTCCTGCGGTTTTTCAAATTTGTTCAGTTTATCGGTGACGTTTGGAATGATTCGGTGACCCTGTGGTGAATGCTGCATTCACCGCAGGGTTGGCAAATTGAGGGCACCGAAAATCTCAGAACTCACTTTGGTCTTTACTCAGCAATTGGCTTGTGTAATGTCACCAAGGAAGCCCACTCTGTCCAATCTGTCATTCCCTCCTCGTTCGATCATTACATTGCACTTCGTCAAAAGCATGGCTGTACAAGGAAGGGGGGAGGAGGGGTTCACATATCTGCCATACTTTGCCAATAACCTAATTTAGCAATGCTATGCATGCTTTTGATCTTCTGTTCAATACAATGATAGTGCCTTCTATTTTGTGAATGTGATATTGTCATGTCTGAATTTTATTGTAGGCATCTATGGAGTCTGGTGGAACAAAGAATTCTTCATTGATTGCAAAGAAAGCTCCAACAATGCCCAAACCTCAGTGGCATCCTCCATGGAAACTGTACAGAGTAAGTAGTCCTTCTCAGGTTTTCAGGAGGCCGCCCAAACCACTTGCATTTTTCACCGTAAGAGAAAGGTGCTTTTAGTTGTGTTCTTGGTCACTATAACCTGACTGGCTTTACATTATTCATTACACACTTTCAGAGCAATGCATGACGTAAATTTATATTAAATTTGCACTTTTTGGGCTTCTATGAAAGCATGTGCAGATTGAGTATTCACGAATGCCGTAGTGAAAGGGTTAAAGTTATTTCTTTAAAAAGTTGCATTGCGATAGAGAAACTCCGGTGGTCTTTGGTTTGTAGCCTGTTGTTCTTTCACTGCTTCTTTCTGTGAGTATTTTGTATTTATCAAATATTTCAGTCATGTCTGTAGAGCAACCTTGTGGTGAATGTAAATACATTTTTTTAGTAGTAATTCATAGTCTACATTTCTACCTACTTATATTCTTAGATTCTGTGTGTAATACTGGGTGCATACAGTGTCTGGTATTGAGGTGTTGCTATTGTAGCCCTGTTTAAAATGTCTCCCCCCTCTTCTAGGTAATCAGTGGTCACTTAGGCTGGGTGCGAAGCATTGCTGTTGAACCAGGAAACCAATGGTTTGTAACAGGGTCAGCCGACAGGACTATTAAGGTAAGAGCACTTTCGGTAGCTGTGAGGGTTCTGTTTGTAAATACATGTGCTACACGGTATTATTTTCTGTAATTTCTTCTAACTGCTTCGGCTGCTTTTGTCACTCAGCAGTGAAGTGTAATTTTCTTCTCTTATTGGGACAGCATGAGGTGCTAACATTGTGAATCCCACGGTCTGAGATTAAAGTAGGCAATTTAAAGTAGGAATTGGAGGCCATAGGGGGGGGCAAAAGAACATTTACATTTTAGTTATGCAGAAAGTGCCAGTGTTGCAATGTGAAAAAATGCTTCAACTTCTCAAAAGGTCTAAACGGCTGCAGTAGCAGCTTCCCTGTGAGGGTGTCACAACAGTTATTTTGATATATACCAGTACTTTTTCAATAATCCCCATAATTTTTATGTTTGTCATAAAAAAGTCAGTTTGTCTTGCTAAAAACCAATGGGCCCTATTATGGCTGAGCTGCTAAAATTGAATACCTGCAGTTTACAGCTTCTACATACTTAAGAGCAGAATGTTTCATATGGCCCCTCAGAATGTATGTCCAGATAATCCTTGGAATATCTGATTTTAAACCAATAATTCCACATATTTGGCACATAGCATATTTACACACAATGGGACTTATGTAACTATATTATAAGGTTAAGTTTATATGAGATGAATTGTTCTCCTTTACCTCAGGTGGTGTGTGATCCAGAAAATGTAATTCTGTAGGTCTGAGAGGTTTCTGAGTTAAAGTGGACCTGGCAGCAATATCCCACCATGGGATGGATATCACTTTGGTGTTGAAGACCATTATGATGTCTCATCCCTTGTCGGGATAAGTGTGTGTGTGTGTGTCTCGTAAGTGAAGTAATGTCGGCACACTGACAAGTGAATTAAGTGAGGGGCTGCTCAGAGCTCTTTCTTACTAATTTACTAAAATTCTTTCAGTTATGTTGACAACTTACAACGCATATTTGACTTGATTCACTGTTAAAGGAGCATGACGTTATCACTTTAAAAAGCTCCTCTTTGAGGCTTTCTTTTCTGTTGGGGGTGGAAACCTGTAGCTACAGGGGCAGTGTACTTGTACTGTAACCATGTGTTCGTTTTTGTCAGGAACTCCTTTTAATTGATCCTAACTGGGTAAAGTAGATTCCTGGCCATTTGGTTTCTGAGTGTCTTGTGTTTTTTTTTTTTGTTTTTTTTCCTATAATTTTACATTTTGTTTGAGGAATATGCTCTGTTCTTGACCTGAGAATATCTTACTGATTTATGGATCTATTTTTGCTTAATAAACAATGCTCTTGTATGTTTTACTGTCTTCTCTTTAGATCTGGGATTTGGCGAGCGGTAAATTAAAACTGTCCTTGACTGGCCATATAAGTACAGTACGAGGAGTGATTGTGAGTTCCAGGAGTCCATATTTGTTTTCCTGTGGCGAAGACAAGCAAGTGAAATGCTGGGATCTGGAATATAATAAAGTATGTGAAGCCTAATATTACATTTAACCAAATTTGCATGTTTGCGTGTTTTTATTTATTTTATTTTTTTATATAAATGTGGTATGCAAGATCTGCTTGTGACAGCTTTTTGTTTGAAATTAATCTTTATGCAATATTTTAGAATAAGAATTTAAATGAGTGTAGCTTTTTCCCCTTTTTATTTTCCAATTCTTTTTTGTAGGTTATTAGACATTATCATGGTCATCTCAGTGCTGTATATGGTTTGGACCTCCATCCTACCATTGATGTTCTTGTGACATGTAGCAGAGACTCAACAGCTCGTGTAAGTATTTGCAGCCTTTTGCTAAAATTTATGTGAAAGGGGGGAAAACAAATCAGTGTACACGCCATATCCCATAACAAAAACAAATTTTTGGCGAAATTGCAAATTTGTGTGGAAAAACCCCTGAAATCTCACTGGCACATGTGCTCTGGACTAGGTTTTTAATAACATTTTCACTACCAAGTGGATTTTCTATGAAACCGCTGACAGAAACTGGTGGTTTTATGGAATATCACCTTGCATTACCCAGGCACTGAAAATGCGCCTGGGTAATGGGTATGGTGTCTGATGTTCGCATTGACACCTCAGGTAAGAGAAAAGGTGTACTTATGAGTGCACCAGTGGGAATTTCTGACTAAGAAATCTGTCGGCATAATCCACTGGTGAGCAGAGCCCGTTACATTAGGGTGTGCACCCATGGAACATTTATTAATTGAAAACATATGTGCATTTTGTGCAAGATATTCTAAACATATTAGAAATAACAAGCCTGTAATCAGATACAGTCAGTTTTTATGCTATTCATCTTGAACCAGATAAGGGACAACTAAGATGTGAAAGCGCACCTCTTAACACATTAGGGTGTGCCTTGGTACACCAACCCCCTTCCCCCCCCCCCCCCGCACACTTCTATCAGTAAATGTGTTGAATAGACCAGAAAATATTTAAAAACTATAGTGATTATTCCCAAAATATCTTTTGGTGTATGTAGTTGCTGATCCACTGTGAATATATTCTATAGAGAACAGCCACCTTAGTGCTCTATACCTTTCACCATTATTTTCAGTGAGGTTTCCAAAGTCGTTCCTGCTGAAGTTGTTTGGTGCAGATTTCAATATAGTTGTTCAGTGTAAATTCTATCGTTCAATAAACTGGAAGTGTCCTTGGGCAAGACACCTAACGGTACATACTCGCCACCCAGGAACATACTTGAAAACGAGAGAAAGATCAATGTATCCTTCCTAAAATACTTTCTCAAAAAAAAAAAAAAAAACTCCAGCTAATATATGTTGCTACAGACCATCAATTGGAGTCTTAGCCCACGACCAGACAAGCGCACTTCACCGTGGAAGGAACACCTGATTTGACGTTCCTTCCACTCTGCCGCCGTGTGGCCACCTCGCTGAGTGCAGTTAGTGCGCTCAGGGCTGCAAAGCTTGATCCTCCTATGGAGAATCTCCCTTTTCAGCCCCGTCCATCACGAGTCATAGCGTTTCCACAGGGAGGCTTTCGGCACGTCCGCTGTAGTGTGCGCAATTCACGGTGCGCTCATCTGATCCCCGGCCTTAAGGGCCACACACTTGGGATTAAACCTTCCTTAATAAATAATCACTAAAATAAGTGCTTCTATCACCTTGACTGTGGGGTTTCTGCTTCATCTTCGGGCTCTTGGGTTTCAATAATTCTTTCCCAATGTCCAATAAAATCTTATAACCATCAGGAATAAAAGCGAGCAAGGGACTACTCACATATTCTGGTGTCTCAGATCAGACACAAGATGAAAGGGCAGCCAGGGATATTCTGCTAGGAACACCGGTTCTCACTGTGGTGGCAATCTCCACATCTGCTAGGAACAGATGCTTAGGAGCCAGACGTTAAATAAATAAATATTGAATGTTTTTAAAAACAAACTAGTAAAATCAAATAGTTCACCAAAAAGCATTTAGCGGCAAATTTCACTTCCTCCGTTCCACCAGCTGAGGAAGTGAAATTTGCTGTGAAATGTGTTTTGGTGAACTATTTATTTGATTTTACTATTTCGTTTTATAAAACGTTCAATATTTATATATTTTACATCTGGATCCTGAGTGTCTGTTCCCAGCAGAGGAGGAAATTGCCACCACAGTGAGATCCAGGAGATCGGGTGCTCCTAGCAGAATACCACTGGCTGCCCTTTCATCTGGTGTCTGATCTGAGACACCGCAATATGTGAGTAGTCCCTTGCTGTCTTGGTGCAATAAAATCTTAACCATAACGAATATGTTTCTATTTACGGGACATTGGGAAGGAATTCTTGAAACCCAAGAGCCCTAAGATCAAGAAGAAACCCCAAAGTCAAGGTGATAGAAGCGTTGACTCTACCACATTATCACTCTCAACTTGTCTCAAGTGGTTTAGGACAGTGGTCCCCAACCCTGGTCCTCAGGGCCCACTAACAGGCCAGATTTTGCAGATCACCATGGGGAAAAGCAGACTGAATCCTGCAATCACTGAGCAGCAAATCATAACACCTGTGCTGTGCTTCAGATATCTGGCAAACCTGGCCTGTTAGTGGGCCCTGAGGACCAGGGTTGGGGACCACTGGTTTAGGATATACCACGAAGTGGTGGAACGCAGCAGCTGGAATCACGAAGACTGTTTAAATTACTTGCAAGTATCGCCTTCACTGAATAGAAGTTTGTTGAAATTTGTGACTGTGCAGGCTGTGCTGATAACCTTATACCACTAGGTGGCGCCAACAATACAGCTATTTCCCATTTTAATCACTACAATAGTGCAGCAGCTGGTGCCCCGAGCTATATAGTGTTTTAAAACATAACTTTTATATGAACAAGATTGTTAGATTTTAAAACCCTATATAGCCTGGGGCATCAGCTGCTGCACCACTATTGTAGTGATTGTTGGTTTGTTTCTATCGTTGTTCAATGATGGTCACCACTTTTAACTCTCTGAAGCATTTACACCATTGTTGCAGAACAATAAAAGGAGGGTCGCTGACATTTCCTCATTTTATGAGCGTATTATAGTGAGACCATTGTTTGCCATTGCTAACATGAACTTCGCCATCCGTTGTTAAATTTTGCTTCTCTAAAGAGGTTATTCAATAAGCATCAACCTTGCCCCCAAATTGATTTGATATAGAGAACACAAAAGCAAACGTTTCAAGTCTACCTCCCTCCATGTATCCTGAAACGCTTGCTTTAGTGTTCTCTATATCAAATAAATGTGGGGACATGAGTGCACCTTGCAAAGCAGCACGGGATGTTCCGTTTTTTTTTTCTTCACTTTCTTGGAGATTTGCTACCTTGTGGCTGTGATTGTACACGAGGGATTTCATTACTCTAGCAACAGCTAAGTATACTTTAACATTTCTTTGGGTGCCATAGACACCCGACCCCGGGGTTTATTTTTCTCTTGTAGTCGACTACTTGCCACCAATTTGCACTGAACAGTGCAGGGGGTGTGTAAATTTTTATTTTTAAATCTACTTGTCCAATGGACTAAACCAGTGGCCCAATTTACTTGTCCTGACGAGCGAAATAATTTCAATAAAATAACATTTAAATAACTCCCCACAATAAAACAAAAATCCGGCTAGATGCCCTGCAAAACACTGCCAGGGGCAGACATGGCTACGCAACACCACACTATCAAACGTAGCTGAACACAGATTAGATGGTGATTCACTAATTGCCGGTGTGATCCAATGTTACAGCACTGAGACACTATCTCTGTATGCAGTGGGACACTATAACCTCCTTCTTTTACACCCTACGCTTATTCTGGTGCTCTTCGATTTCTACTTTCGTGAAATGCCAGCATTTTGTCGCTGCTTTAACACTGCAAAACACCAGCACCTAGTAAATAACCCCACATTTAGTCTTTAGTTGGTTAACTGTGCTAATCTGCATTCATGCTGACAGCATTGGCTTCTGTGGGACAGTCTTGATTTTTCCAGACCAGCTTACGTAACATTTAAAATGGAAATCTTAAATGGCTAGAAATATATAGCCTTCTCAGAAATATTTCTATCTCCTAGTAGTTAAAACCTAGCTTTCATTTTTGTGGATTAAAAACGTATGCTGGGATATAAATTGTGCCCTGTGAGTTGCCCATTAACCCATGCTGGGATGGAAGCTGTGCCATGTGAGCTGCCCATTAACCCATGTTGGGATAAGCTTTGTCTTGTGAGCTGCCAGTCTCACACAGTTATCAGTATTGGATATCTTTTGTGTTGCCTGTGTCACAAGGTTACTTGTCTGGATCTGGAAGACCCTCCTGGGCAGGATTACTTCATGCCTGCTACGGTCTGTGTGGATTCATTGAATTGCCACACACTGCATGACAACAGGCAGTGCAGGAGAATTATCTCCCCCCTCCCCTCTCTAAGGGCCTCAACCTGTACTAAGAGAGTGGCCCTGTTGCATGAAATAAAAGTGAATGAGTGCCTCGTTTTAAATTTATTAACATAATTTTCATGGCTATAGTCCGGTCATGCTAACGAGTGACATTTTTGACTGACTGGTGAGCCACCATAAAAAAATTTCAAGCCTTGGAAATTCCGTATATACATAGGGGCCCCCAGCTAGAGAAGGTAGTAATATATATATGTCTGCAAAAAAAAAAAGCCACTGCAAACTTTTTCGTGGTGTAGTAGTCAACTAGATTTTGTTACTTCTCAAACGTGCTTGATGAACACACATAAAATAGGGCATAGAGCCGGCATCACAGCTGTAGATTAGAAATTCCTCCATTACTTTAATGTAGAAGTAAATCTCTTGCGAGTGTCCTTTTAAACCCGATCACCATTAATTTTACCTATACTGTGCAAACTTTAACTAAATGCTGTGCTCTCTTACATGCAACATAAAAGCCATTAAAAAAGAACCCCCACATTTAAAGTGATCTAGGGAATGATTTGTTTGCTTCACTCAGACAGGGGCAGGGTGTGAAAACACCACGGGACCGCTGTCTGATGTGGAGGGAGAGAAGCCCAATGCCCCTGTTATCTGTGTTCAGCTTGTAGAGATGCCGTCTGCTCTCTGTGGGGCTAAGGAGGGGCTATAAATCTCACTAACTGAAAGGGAGAACATGGCATTCAATCGGCAGAAAGGTTAGCTCTGCTATGCCTGTCCCACGGACAGAGAGGGGGGGGGGGGTAGCTGCAGGATGAAAATTGCAGCTTTGTAGTAAGCCTTCCCATATCTCCAATATGTGGCTGCCACTGGCGTGCACAGTCCGCTACATTAGGGTGTGCACCAATGGAACGTTTATTAATTTAAAGCTTAGATTTAGAATATTTTGCTCAAAATACACATTTTTCATTAGCAATAAGAAGCCTGTGATCAGAGATGGTCAGTTTTTATGCTTTTCATCATGAACCAAATAAGAGACCTCTAAAATGTCAATGTCTTCACCCAACATTTGGATGTGCCTGGGCACACCCACTGCGCACACCTATGGTGGCTGCCCACTCACCTGGAGATGTTCATTGCACACTTAGCAACAGGCAAGCTTTTAAAACTCCCGCATGAGTAGCGGACTGTGCACCTGTTCCAAGCTAGCAGCCCAATCTCCATTACCACTGAACCATTCAGTATCCGTGGGCGTGGACTGGCAACTCCCTCCAGCACAGTGTGAGACAAGGTCTGGTTAAATGCCTGTGATTGCCACAGCTACCACTACTTGCACACCAGATTGACCGCTCACGAACTGGTCGCCCGGCTCAGAAATCTGCTTGTCGGGCTATGCAAATCGCCAACCCCTGCTGTGAAGGTCACATTCGGGCCGGTTAATATATTCACTAAGCTGTCAATTTGCCAAATACAGGTTGAAATGCGGTGCAATTTGTTAGGCTCCCGGTGGCAACGGAATTGTCCCATAGAGACGTAATGGTTCGTCTATTCACAGAACATTGAACTGTCCTGTTTTTCGGTGTTTAAAAGGTTGGATCCCAGAGGTTTCAATGTAAAAAAAGTAATATTTTTTTTCAATGGCATTAGTGATCCTCTGCTTTTAGATTAGTGATGTCCCGTATCTTTTTGTTCGATACACGATATCTTTAACCCCATTGAAAGAACTCAAGGGGAGTGATATCTGGTGAATGAGGTGGCCAGGGGATTGGGCTACCGGTCAGGAAATGTTTAATTTAGGAAGCCACGAACATGCAGTACACAATGTGGTGGTGCACCATCTTGCTGGAAAATGATGGTTGAAGGTCATATAGTTGTGGTGCCACGTATTCCGTCAAAAGGTCAAGGTAAACCTTTGGAGTAATTGATGTCTTGCCGAAGAAAAATGACTTCTTTCTATGGGGTTATGTTAATCGAGCAAAGGTAAGGGACCTCACTAATCTAAAGCAGAGGATCACTGATGCCATTGCCACCATTGAGGGTATGCTACAGCCAACATGGCAAGAAATAGAGTAGGTCTTGATGGGCTTCGAACAACTAATTGTGCCCATATAGAGGTGTATTAAATGAGGCAAAAAAAACTTAAATATAAATGTCTCATTTTGTAATAATTTTCACTTACCTGTCTCTTCATTTGCCTTTTTTAATACATTTTTGAAATTGTAAAGAGACTTTATGGACACCCAGTACATACACGTTAAACCCAAAAAAACGCAGGAGGGAGGGCCTGCTCAAGAGCTTACAATCTAAGAGCAACGTTCTCCTACTTTGAAGCTTTGACAAATCCATTTGTGGCGCAGTACAGTGACCATCCAGTGACTAGTGGAATCACTGAACTGCGCCTAAAGTGATAAGCACCAAAATATCTGAAATTTTGGTGCTTTTGTGAATAGACCCTTAAGTAGCTGAGGTTTTACCGAAGTCACAATAATTATTATATTTTCTTTCATAGTTCTTTATAACTACAGTGAACTTGGGTCACACAATGTGGCTTGGGAAAGAACAATTTCTATTTTCTGGATGAAAGCTATGTGTTTTTCACTGTTGAATGTTTTATGGTAATAATAGTAATTCTGTATCTTAGATGTTACTTCACTAATTTGGATTTTACATTGCCAAATCCTCAAGTGGTATTGGCTTGGAAATGCAAGGTTTGTAACATGTGTAATCTTGCTTGTATGTGAATTATAGCCTTTATCACAGCTTTACCACTACCTTTTTACTACAGATCTGGGACATAAGAACAAAAGCTGGTGTACACACACTTGTTGGGCATACCAATGCCGTGGCCACAGTACAGTGTCAATCTGCTGACCCTCAGATCATTACAGGTAAGTGCATTCTTTAAAAACTTGCCCCCATCAGGCGCTCGTTTCTGTCGTAGCAGACACTTGTCTTCCCTTCATAGTTTATAACTAGCAAATGGATACTAGAACACACTGCGATCACTTACTATAGGCACATACAGGTTTGACGTTGTTGGCTTTTACTGATACTCCTTCCCCAAGCCATCCACTTAACAGCAAGAATAAAGCAATGATCGGAATGCCGGTTGGCAAAATAACACAAATACCAAAATTAACGCGGTGTATAAAATGACTAATTTAAACTTGTGACTTTGAACTCTGCTCCTGTTGGGTTGCAAGAAAGCTCCACTCGTAAACCAGATTTGTAAAAAAATGATCTATTGCCCAGCAAAATGCCCAGCGTGTTTTGTCCCTAAAACGCACAAACTGGGACCTAATCATTCCTAGAAAGTAAAACGTTCATTCTTTTTCTAGTCTGGATTCTTACTATATATAGGTGTATTTGAGCCTTTGCACGAGACTGTCTGACTCCTAGATTTATAAGATGGTTGTCAGAGTTTGCACATATTCCTCGTGCCCTCTACTCATTGTGACCATTTTATTGTTTTAAAGTGGCCAGGATGGGGAGTCCACCCCCTCCTTTCAGTTTCCCTCTGATCTGGTGATACGGAGAAGTTTCCTCCGTGTCGCCAGCAGCCAGGATTTTTTAATTTCCCTGCTGCCAGTGACATCAGCACGCAGAGACCATGCTGACGTCACCCTCTCTGAGACCACCTGCTGTAGCGAACCGTCTGAGGCATTCGATGGATCAGATCTACGCATGAGCACGCAGCTTCCATCCTTTTGCACTGGTCTTGTGGAACTTGCGTACATAAAGTATGCAAGTCACATAGCATTGCACAGAAAAGCTTCAGGTACTTTTGGGTTCGGGAGTCCCTGAGCCGAAGAGATGGAGCAGCGCACGGCAAGGGGCAAAAGGTGAGTAAAATCACCTAAAGAGGAGGGGGGGGGGGGCGATACTTGGGCAAAGGCTGTCGGAAGCCTCTTCCCATTTATTTAAGGGCAAAAAAAAGCTAATTTCAATGGATTATCCTTCCAATGGTGCTCACTTCTTCCCTGTAAACGTTTTCACATGATCTGTACTATTTTGGCTCCACTTTAACTTCTTTCTCCAATTTGAAACATTTTAGGAAGTCATGATACAACAATAAGACTGTGGGATATGGTGGGAGGCAAGACTCGAGTCACCTTAACAAATCACAAGAAGTCTGTCAGAGCTGTTGTATTACATCCAAGGCAGTAAGTCGTTTTTCTAAGTTCAAAAAAATCTTGTTTGCACTTGTCTAATGGCAATGATTTGTAACCTTCTTTTTAACAAAGGAATGTCTCAACTATACAGTTGAAATGACACTGTAACTTTGGAGGGCTGTTAAAGCTCCTTGGATTGTCAAGGCAGGGAAAAGGGCACTTGACACACTCCATATCCAGTTCCATTTAATGGTCATGATGGCTTGAGTGTTCCTTTAAATCATCGGTCTTGCTATCGGATGTAAAAGAAAATAATGGATTTTTTTTCCTCACTCTTGTTTACTATTTGGATACCTATCTAGCTTGTCTGCAATATACACAGTGCCGTCAGAAAGCATTCAGACCACTTTATTATTTATTTTTATGTTGCAACTTTATGCTAAATTTGGATTCAATTTAGTCCCCCCACCCCATGTCAATATACATTCCATATCTAATAACGACAAAAAAAATTAAAAAATTTTTGACAACATTGCAATTTCTTAAAAGGAAATAACCCTGAAATATCACAGTGGCCTAAGTATTCAGCAAGGATGCACAGATACCACTTTATAACAGAGAACAAGTACCGATACTCCCCCCCCCCCCCCCCCCGCTACCCACCGATAGAGTACCAATAATTTTATTTAAATGTCATGTGACTGCTTTCCAATAAACAATTTAGGATTTTTGCTGAAAGCCTGTCCGATTTAATGTTAATATTGAAATGTATGGCCAGACTCCCCATTTACCGCCTGCACACACCCTGACCACACACACCAGACCTCAGACACCTGTATACCGCACACAGACCTCACTGCTAACGGAATGCATCATGACTTTGTTTTTGCGCAGATTCATATTTACAGCCGTGAGATGTTTATAGTTTGCGCCTTTCTAAGTGGTGGCCAATCCAATTTGCCAAACTTGGATCCAATAAAGTGCATAACCTCTCAAAAAAATATTTGGAGAAATGGGATGAATCTTATCAAATTCTAGTTTCAAAATAAGGCCAGTGTCAGACAAACTCACTGTGTGGCCGTACTGATGTGCCTTCCGACGCCCGTCGCAGCATTGTGGTATTCTGGCGGGGCTGGTGACACGCTGTTCGTATGCGCGCTACAGCGGACGTGCTGAAAGCCTCCCCGTCAATGCTACGGCGCGCGTTCGGGGCTGCAAAGCGCAGTCCTCCATAGGAGGATCAAGCGTTGTAGCACTGAGCACACTAACTGCGCTCAGTGAGGTGGCCAGACGGGCATCAGAGTGGAAGGAACGTCCACTCTCACAGACGTTCCTTCCGCTCTAAAGGCTCCTGTGACCCTTTTATCAATGTGATCTTTCATATTTTATTTTTACTAAATTTGCAGGGTTTTCATTGTCATTATGGTGTATGGAGTGAAGGGGGGGGGTGTAATTTTAAAGCATTGTATAACCATAACTATGTAGTCTGCATACTTTCTGAATTCAGTGTGTGTGTCGGTATTTAAGCTGACAGTACTGAACTAACGTTCGTATCAAATTAAAAAATCTGTTTTGTGCTGAAATCTCAAACTTTGAGGTGTCAGGCTCCGATGATTAATTTACACAGAATGCTCCGTGATAAGTCACGTAACTGTCACCGCAGCCAAGTGACTTGGTGATATGTAAAAGGGTGCTATATTAAAAACAATACACAACAGCTAAATATTTGGGTGATAATCTTTTATGAGGTTGTATATTTATTTTTTTTCTTAAGTTGTTTTATTTATTAAACTTTTTATGAGGATTTAGATGATACACACTGGTGCCAGCTGTAACGACTAACTACGCATGGTATAAAAGGCATGAGAAATACAGAGGATGACAATGTAGCTTAGCGCTTTTTTTTTTTAAAAAAAAAATTATTCTACTACTGTGGCGCAACAATGAATCATCACTGTCATAACAGATGGGTGACAAATTAGAACAAATCACCCTGCACAGGTGGATTCCCACGTTGGTGACCTTAATCTTCAAGGTTTGTTACAGTAGGTTTACATGTTCAGAGTATGTGGACTTCTTTTTTTTTTTTTTTTTTATGCTTAACCCTTTCACTTAGTATAACATGTGCAACATGTTTAAATGTAGGATAAAATGCGCAATTTTACATGAAGATTGTTCTGTTATGCACGATTTTGGTAGTGAAAGGATGCAATAAATTAAATATTGAAATCTCCCTACCATTGCATTCATTCATTATTTATGTACACTTGGTGTCTGCTAGGGATTACGTCTAAACCAGGGATCAGCAAACTTGGTCCTCCAGATGTTTTCAAAGTACATTTCCCACAAGTCTCTAACATATGGAGTGGCTGAGCATCATGGAAGATGTAGTTCAAAAACAGCTGGATGGCCAAGGTGGTCTACAACTGAAACCAGAACTGTTCATCTCTAGGAAGTGACACACAGCTCAATGTTGTCGGCACAATGACCGATGCACCGGTTCAAATAAAAGCTGAGAGCACTGCTTAGATTTGGTGCTTACTTGTCAAAGAATATACGGTTTATTTTTTTCAAATCCTATATTGTATGTTTTTGCTTTTTAAGTCCACATTAAGCCTAAATGTGTTGTGACTCTTTCCGTTAACGTTGTTTTATCCTTCCTTTTTCCTGACCTACACAACCTACACAAGTTTGTGCTTTCACGCATTTGTATTTTGTTTTAAACGTTTTTTTTTTTTTTTTTTTTTTCCTCCGAATTCAAAAACTGATTATAACCGTTAATAAAGCGGCTGTAGATTAAAAATTCTTTGAGACAGGGGGTTAGATAATGGGTTCTTTTTTTATGTTCTTTTTCAAGTCTAAAATGTTTAATGTTTGATACTTGTGTATACCATCCCGGGTTAAAGGGATACTCTATTGATAATAGAGTTGTCCCCCTTTTAATTGGGCAAATGCTGCTAACAACTTCTGCTCAGTTATATTTTAATTCCCCCCCCCCCCCCGGGTGTTTTTACTCACCTTTTCTCCCTTGCTGCAAGCAGCTCCTCCTCCTTCAGCTCGGACACTGGAACCCAGAAGCCCCTGAAGCTATTATACACAATTTGCTTTCCTACAAAATTTGTGTAGCATAGGAGGTGCAAACTTTGCAGTTCCTGTGTGAACTGCGCACTTTCTACGGACACAATTCTGTTGCGCCTGCTGGATCGGAGCTGAGCGCAACCACAGGTCTGATCCATCAACTGCCTCTCTGAGACTACTCACTCCCGCAATTGTTCTCGGGATGACATCGCCATGCTCTCTGCGTGCTGACGTCACTAGTGACTAATATGGTGACCAGCAGCCGGGAAATTCAAAATCCTGGGTGGGGTGGTGGAAACCAAACCTTTTCTCCAGATTGGGGCAGGTAGGGGCACTCGACTCCATCTTTTTAAAATAGTCAGGATGTGAGGAGTTTTAAGTGGCCTTTTCTCTTCCACATAAGTATCTGTTTTGTCCTTTGTTTTCCAGCATTTCTATCCACTCTTCATATCTGGTGCTGGTAGTTCTTACCTTTTTTTTTTTTCCCCTGTGCCCTACCTCCTCCCTCTCATACTCTTGCAGATATTTGTGTGTGTGCATCAGTCTTAACTCCCAGGATCTGTACAAAGAAAGGAGTGGGCGTTCCTAGGGCAGGCTTATTGGAGGTACATCTAGAAGCAACGGTTCAGGTCCTCACAAGCCTTTTACTTGATTAAATACCACAGTTTCATTAAAGTACAGTCCCCTTTCTCAGCTGGGCCCCGGTTCAAACTGAGCTGCCGAGTGAGGCAAGAACCAATAGTACTGCAGTACAGAGCTGACGTTTGCCTGGTAGCAGAGTGGCATCATTGGGGTCCAGTTGAGGGCACCCTCGGCTGGATTGGCTGGGGAGTGGCTGCTTTGCTCTGTTGCACATTATCGGTTGCTGGTTGCACTGCTTATCTTAAACAGCAGGGAAGTTTGAACGACTGCTTGACTTGCTACATTACTGGGAAATCAGAGTTCCTCTGCAGACTGGTTGGGCACAGTCACCATGGCAATTACAGAAGTTACTGATGGCTTCTTACCTTTCTCTCCTTCTGGTTGACATGGTGCTGCGTGTCCAGGAAACCGACTTTTTGAATATAATATATATGTCTCTCTTCAGGTGAATGGTGCCACCATTATTTCCACCTTCAGAGGCTCGCTTCATCATTGTCCTTTTTGACTCTGATTACTTCTTCACTCCACACTAACCAAATCTTGACACTTTAATTAAAAAAAGTTTCACGCATCCACCCCTTTTCTAAACTAGGATTCCGCTAAAAGGCTCCTCCAACCTTTATCGCCCTCCTTGACTATTGTAACCTTCTTCTCATTGGCCTTAAACCATCTTAGATTAATCATTTTAGCCTAGTCAATTCAATTTCCTTTTTGTTTTTACCACTTCACCTGTGCAGATTTCCTGTTTAGAATTTCATACTTCTTATTGACACCCTTATAAACCCCCCCCCCCCCAAAAAAAAACCTTTGCCTTTTTGTATATGGATACCGTTACCCTTGTCAGTTGCTGAGAGATTAGTGCTGTGTAGTAATACACCATGAAAGATCACAAATCCTCCACATTGTGATGGGCATGAGAAAGGAGGGTCAGATGACAGAGAGAACACATTACTCGTAACATTCTTTGTGGAAACCTCTTTCGGCCACGGCAACTAATCTTTTAGAGCAGCTGAAAATAGCACTACGTACCCAGCAGATTTCTCAGGTGACCGTATTAATGCCTTTGTCGCAGCATTTTGCTTTGCTGGTACAGTCAGCACATCTTAGAGGGAGTGGGGGGGGGGGTTGTAATGCCTGCTTTGCAAAATAGTGCTAACTATATGTAATAATCATTTGATTCTTTTTTCACTTTATAGGTATACATTTGCATCTGGGTCGCCTGATAACATTAAGCAGTGGAGGTTCCCGGATGGAAACTTCATTCAAAACCTCCCTGGCCACAATGCAATTATTAACACTTTGGCTGTCAACTCAGACGGCGTGCTGGTGTCTGGAGGTAAGAAAAGGTGCTCCCCGTTACAGTGGTAATAACACACTTTTTAATGTTTGTTTGTTTTGTATAACACCTCTGCTTGCTCTCTTGCAGCTGATAACGGCACGATGCACTTATGGGACTGGCGAACAGGTTACAATTTCCAGAGAATCCACGCTGCCGTGCAGCCCGGCTCCCTAGACAGCGAATCCGGTATATTCGCATGCACGTTTGACCAGTCCGAAAGTAGATTAATAACTGCGGAAGCTGATAAAACTATCAAAGTCTACAAGGAAGATGAGACTGCGGTATGTATTGCAATAATTGCAGTGTTTATAAATGCCAGACTCTGGTCATCTCTAGAAAAGCAGGTGGAATAGAAAAGCTGGCATTCTTGTACACTCGGTGCTTCTGCAATGAAAAAGTGCTCAGAGCATTTGGGATTTTGCTACATAAACCTATTATGCGCTGCAGCCATTTTTATGACCTAATTGGCTCCAAAATTAAATGCCTGACTTAAATAAAAACGCAGCATTCTATTTAAGTATTTGCATATTTTATATTCATGACATTGTATTTTGTCCTTAAGATTCAACACTTGCTGTAGTATTGATGTAGCGATGCTCTTATCTTAAAAGTATCTTTTGAAGAAAACATTAAGTCAGGAAAAAAGGCAGAAGGGTAGGATTATGAAAACTTTAAATAGTGTTACTATGTAAACATCCTGGAACTAGAGACCAGGTGGCAACGTCTTTAACATGTATCAGTAAGGTGCCACCTGTTAGACATAAGTCTATGCAAGCTAGTTTAGTTTGGGAACAAATACTGACACCTGGAAATAGAATAATTGAACACCTCAAATGACTGTACTATGCCATCTATACACAGTCATGGACGAAATTGTTGGCATCCCAGAAATTTTTCCAGAAAATTAAGTATTTCTCACAGAAAAGTAACACATGTTCTGCTATACACATGTTTATTCCCTTTGTGTGTATTGGAACAAAACAAAAAAAGGAGGAAAAAAAGCAAATTGGACATAATGTCACACAAAACTCCAAAAATGTGCTGGACGAGATCTTGGGTCTTCCAGCAGGACAATGACCCCAAACATGCATCAAAAAGCACCCGGAAATGGATGGCAACAAAGCGCTGGAGAGTTCTGAATTGGCCAGCAATGAGTCCAGATCTAAATCCCATTGAACACCTGTGGAGAGATCTTAAAATTGCTGTTGGGAAAAGGTGCCCTTCCAATAAGAGAGACCTGGAGCAGTTTGCAAAGGAAATTCCGGGTGAGAGGTGTAAGAAGCTTATTGATGGTTATAGAAAGCAACTGATTTCAGTTATTTTTTCCACAGGGTGTGCAACCAAATATTAAGTTAAGGGTGCCAAGAATTTTGTCCAGCCCATTTTTGGAGTTTTGTGTGACATTATGTCAAATTTTCTTTTTTTCCTCCCCCTTTTTGTTTTGTTCTAATACACACAAAGGGAATAATCATGTGTATAGCAAAACATGTGTTACTGCAATACTTTTCTGTGAGAAATACTTGATTTTCTGGAAAAATGTCTGTGGTGCCAACAATTTCGGCCAGGACTGTAGCCTTATTAACCTGTTATTCTAGTGCAAAAATCACATGCCTTATTGTGATGGGACATGTCCGTTTGTCCGAAGGAAACCTTTGCAAAGGGGTTATATACACAGCCAATTGGTGTACTGTATGACTATATGCTGGCAATGGACATGATAGATTTGTACACAAATTGTACCCATTAATAACAGTGTTTTTGTCTTTATCACCCTTGACAAAAGCAATTTTTGAGTACAAAAGGAAATGAGCCCATTAGGGGAAAAAATGCAGCTGGTCACTGTACCATACAGGGATCAGATGCTAAAAGATACTTTATTGCTAATTAGGGACATGGACATTTGGGGGCACCTTATGGCAAAGCCTTTTTTCTCTCTGCCTGCACACAAGCCGTGCACGCACAGAACCAGTCCGCCTTCTCACGTCTCCCAGAATGCTCACCACTGCGAGCAACGGGAGACAGGGTGATGTCGGCATTGAGTCTGCTGACATCATTGGTGACCGTCAGGTGGAATGATTAATTCTTGTCTGCTGATGAGAGGCTGGAGGAAACTCCTTTGCGTCGAACAGCAATATGTGGCACACAGCTGCAATAAGGGGGGGGGGGGATGGAGAGAGATTACTCCATACACCCTGACCACTTTGAACAGCTAAAGTGGACATGGTGTGTATTGTCTTTTTTTTTTCTTCAAGCTATCAATGTACTGGCACATCCTTTGTTATTAAGAGTGTAGAACAGGAATATCTGACCCCAGTGCTTCTTAAATTACAACTCCCATGATTCTCTGGCCATCTATTCCATTTAAAGAATCCTGTGTGAATTGTAGCCCTCATGCACCGCTCTACTTCACTTACCCTATTCACCCTCGCCTAATGCGTCACCCCTCTCCTCTTAGATTGTAAACTCTCGAGCAGGGTACTCCCTCCTTCTGTTCTGTGTGTGTAACATGTATATTTGTTATTCTGTGTCTCTCCCATTGTACAGCGCTAAGGAACCTGTTGGTGCTTTATAAATACTTGTTATTGTAACTGTAGGCTAATAAAACCTAGAGAGCCAGTTTAAGTTCCTTCATGTGGCGCTAGGCTGAGGTCACAAGCACACAGAGTGCGTCCATGTGACCGCACTTCCCTGCGTCCATCGCAGCTTTGTAACGGATCGCTGGGGAGGGGCGCACAAATTGCTCGTGCTACCACCAGACTTCAAAAAGCCCTCCTCGTCAAAAAGCTACAATGTGCGATCCCAGCGAGGTGGCCACACGGGCGTCAGAGTGGAAGGAACGTCCACTCTCACGGACGTTCCTTCCGCTCTGAAAAGCACTCGTGTGACCCCAGCCTTAGGTTAAAGAAATAAGAAAATAAACCATAATCACCTGATAAACCTTAGTGTTGTTGTTTTTTATCACCATAGAGCCGATAACATCTGGCGTTGTTGGTTAATAGTTTCCTTCTGATCAAACATAGTTACCTTTTATTTTGTAAGTCTTCACTGCTGCCCCATCACAAATTGTAAAGGCTGTGGTGACACATTGCTCTGTAGTGCTTCTTTGTAATCAGATTCTTAAGGGACAATGACCATTTTGGCTTCCACAATTCTTTTTCTGAGCTGACTTTAAAACCACTACATTGAAGTGTCTCATGTCAGAATTTTTGACCTTTTTCTTTCTATGCGATGTTAAATGACTGCTGTGTAAGATTGGGAGCAGGAGGTCGGAGTTATCTGTTTTAGTGATTAGGTTCAGTATATTTTGAAGATTTGGGACAGGCCTTTTAAACATGTCTGAGACTTCCAAGCGCCATATGAGTCATTACTTGCAGGGAGTCTCAATCTGTAAAAGCCATATTGTTGTCCGATCTCTATTTTGTTGGGTTTTATAATGTTTTCTGGATTGATACTAACCTTATTGATGTATGTCATTGTGAGTCTTATGAGAGGTATACATATTAATCTTGTTATGGATACCTGCCACATATTACGCAGTTTATAAGATTGCTTGGCATTACTGAAAAATGTTTCATGAATTAACTTTAACTTTATACAGACCGTTTATGTTGTTGGTTTTAACAAAAAAAATGTTTCTCCCTAGACTGAAGAAACTCATCCAATCAGCTGGAAACCTGAGATTATCAAGAGGAAAAGATTTTAATAAACTGCGTCTGTAAAATATATGTACATTCTTTTTATCAAGTTTATCACAGCCTGACACAGCATGGATACTGTAGCAGATGTTAAACATAATTTTGGCTGAAACCTTTGTCTTTCATCATTGTGCTAAAATACATCCTGTTATGGCTGTTGGATTTACCATCCCTGGAAGCTTTCATTTTTTTTTTTTTGTAATTTGTATTTTATTTTGTAGAAAGAAAAAAAATATTAAATTAGATGCTTCCTGGGCTTTAAAACAAACATTGTGGTGAGGTATTTATTTCTTTCTCAAAAAGAATTTAAAGAGGAAAACCGCTGGAGGGTGCACTCGACTTCATCATATATAACTTCTGCTTCTGTGATTGCTAAAACTGGTTTTAGGAGCTCCGTGTAGAGCTGATTGTAGATGTTATGTGTGCAACCAATGGAATTGTTGTTTTGGTACAAATACAGGAAATATTGATTCAAATAAACTGTATTGTTTTTTTTTTTTTCCTGCCTAAGGCGATTTAGTTTAGAGATGCACATAAAAAGGAAATGCTTTTTCACTGACCTGATCTTGTTGCAGGACACTCAATACCTGATATGGTTATACTGGTAAAGTATGCACATTGAATGCTGAGGTATAGCACAGGCACGGTTTATGGTACTGCCACGTATTGCACTCTATCTCCTCTGGACTTTCTTCTTTTGACACTCTCTGTAATAATAGACATTGATATATTGAGGTCTCAGGCCGGGGTCAGATGAGTGCACTATGTGTGCCCGTACTGATGTGCCTCCCAGCATCCATCGCGGCATTTTGATACTTCGTCAGGGCCGGCCACACTCTGTAGCACGCGCACAAATTGTGCACGCTACAGCGGATGTGCTGTGGCCGTGCTGAAGGCCTCCCCGTCGAAGCGCTACGATGAGTGTTCAGGGCTGCAAACCACGATCCTCCTTAGGAGGATCGAGTCTTGCAGCGCTGAGCACACTAACTGCACTCAGTGCGGTGACCAGACAGGCGTCAGATTAGAAGGACCGTCCACTCTTACGGACATTCCTTCCACTCTTAAACGCTTCTTTGACCCCGGCCTTACTTCATGTTCCATGTTTTTTATCTTTCTTGCTTTTTTTTTTTTTTGTCTTTCCTGCAGAATCGTACTACCATACAATAAACACTGGATAACTGGAAAGAAAAATGCTATTTATTATTTAGCATGGTAATCTCTTCAATACTGAATATTTTTTTTTTTTTTTTTTAAAGATCAAATTGTTTTGTGCTATATACACGATCCTCAAAAGTTGCGTACCGCTATATCAGAATCCTGGTATCATTGGAATAGATACATTTCTTTGAATCAGCTTAGAGATAAAAATGCAGCTGGTTTTCCTCAGGGTGCCTATTCGTGGTTGTAGATAAATTGTCCTCACAGTCAGTAGCCAAAGATGTTGGAGAAATACATAAACCCACATCCACAATCAAGGAATACAATCCTTAGGATAAAATAGAAGAAATAAACATCTAGAACGTGCTCGATGACTTTGGTCTTGTTCTACATTCTTGGGAGCATAACGCTGGCGGTCCCTACTCTTTAAAGTCCATCACATTAAATATTAGAACGATTGATGGATTCCCAAGACCTATTGGAAGCAAGAGCATCAATATTTGCTCTTGGTCACCTGTACCTGACATCTATATATCTATAGCCCAACCTTGGTGTAAACCCTGACTTACACGTAAGATGTATACATAGGCCTTGAACGAAGGAGAATTTTTTTTTTTTTTTTTAAATTCCATCAAAACTAATTTTAATGATAATCCTAAAAGCATATGCACGGATAGGTCACCAGAATCCACCATATATGCAAAAGGTTCAACAAATACTCACTTAACGGATTTTAGTTTTTCCGACCTTTTGTTTAAGAAAACAGGCAATTTCAATTTCCTTGTTCAGACCCGTGTCCTCCAATAAAAGTCCTTTAGCAGGATGTGAAGATGTAGCAGAAATCATTTATTTTTGTGTTTGAGAGAATTTATTAGAGTACAGATTTGCCCAGTCCGATTTTCAAGGGAGCCTACAGGTTCCAGAAATAACCACGTTACTGATGCTCGCATACAAAGCTCTCTCTAACCGCGCCCCTGTCTACATCTCCTCCCTTTATAGCAGGTATATCCCATCCTGACCACTTCGCTCTGCCAATGATCTGTTGCTATCAGCTCCTCACACCCGAACCCCCAACTCTTGCCTTCAAGACTTCTCCCGAGCTGCCCCATTACTCTCCCAGTCTTTCAAGAAGTCTCTGAAAACGCATTAGAGAAGCCAATCTGCTCACCCCCTAACTCCTCCACTGTCATTTCCTGCTCCTCTTCCCATTCAGCCCTCCTGCAAACTGCCACTTCACTTACCCTGTTCACCCTCACCTAATGGGTCACCCCTTTCCTCTTAGATTGTTAGCTCTCGAGCAGGATCCTCCCTCCTGTTCCGTGTATGTATATTTGTTGTTCTGTCTCTCCCATTGTACAGCGCTAAGGAATATATTGGCGCGTTATAAATAAGTTGGCAATTTTAATTTGTCTATTTTTAATAACTAGCAACAAACCCTTTGTTTTAACAATTTTCTCTTCATTCCTTTCCAAATAATGGAATTATTCGTTCAGAAGTGTGTCTAATGAGGGCTTAGTCTCATTTTTAGTGAGGTTGCGTCCCCTTTGCTTTAGTTTACAGAACTAACCTGCTCATAAATGGTTGCCGTACAAACCAATGTAAAATGAGAAAGTCTGCTACTGTAGGTAGTTTAGGAAAGGTTTACACACTTTTAAGGAATCAGGTGAGTGCAGTCTGAAGATTTCAAATTCTTCATAATTCTAGAAGGAAGAATTTATGGCAACAAGTGACTGAAAGCCACAGAATCATAATTTTGCCAGGAATGGCACATGGCCTTAATTATGTTCACATAATTTATCATGCTTCTTCGTAGAACAAGACTCCTGAATGATCTTTTGGCCAAACTGAGAAATCCAATTTGGAGCCTAATTATGTTGTTTTTTAGGCCATTTTAATTAGATGGAAGACTGGTATTACTGAATTCCATACTGTTAATTTTTTTGATTTGGATTCTAAAATTATGGATTCATAGAACTAATCAACCACCAGATGTCATCGGTTATATTCATCACATGCATGTCATGTTAACCTCTTCACTACCAAGTGGTTTTTTCCATAAAACCACTGGCAGGAACACCTGTTGTTTAGGGGATTCAACTTTAAATTGCCCCTTATCCCTGTATCCAACATATACATCATTACAGAGCATTTAGAGACTGTATGGTCTGGATTTAACAGGCAGAGTACGACAGCTCTTGGTTAATCCTAGGATAGTACCTAAAACTTTGCAGATGAAAACAATCAGACTTCTCTGGTTTTAGCAAGTTACAGTACATTGGCTGACCTGTTCAATGTACTGTAACTTTAATGTCTCAAAGTCCAGTTAACTTGATCTCGGGCACTCAGGTGGTGCTTTTGAAGATTGAGGCAACTTAATCATGGAAGTAAAGCGGTTAATCCTTTTGAAGCTTGGAAAACGTTTGTTTAAATATATTCCAATGATTCTCCATTGCTTGTCCTAGTGAATATCAATTGTTTGGAGAAATGGGAAATCGTTAAAACGTTGCCAGTTCCTAACATCACTGAGTAGAAACCAGGATAAAAGTTGGTAGGGTCACACGGGATGTAAGCTGGTGAAGTGAAGCGCCCTGCGCTTAGCCTGGATATGCTGTAGAGAAATAAGTGTCTATTCACAAAGCACCAAAATTGTGTGCAATTTTGGTGCTTTGTGTTCTGCATTTCGCGATTCCACGGTGTCAAAAATACAGTGTGTTCCCTAGCAAATGGTCACCACATTTTGCCGCAATTGTAGTCGCTGAAGCGGTTTTCTGACGTTGGTGAAAACCTGCTGCATTATCATCGGTGAATTCCACTGAACTGGAAAAAAAAAAAAACGATTTTCTCCTAGGAGTATGAATCAATAAAATGTACAAGAAGACCAAGGCAAGGCTGAAAAGACTGATACTAAGACATAACATTTATTAAATGATAAACCCTGATAAAACATTAAAGACACCTAAAAGAAGTAAGCAAAAATAGGTTGCTCAGACTAAGTAATCTCCATATCACAAGCAATGTACCGTTATTACACTTTGCACATGTCAATTGGGGAAAGAATAAGAAAGTGAATTATAAGTCAAAAAGGCATATGCAGGGGGCGTGACCTGACCTCTGACAAAGATGGCCGCATAACTTGTGCGCTCTAGAGTACCCCTCCGACACTCTTTCGCTCCAACTCGAAAATCAGGACATGGTTCGTGGTAAGGGCAAACAACCCACTCCTAAGAAGTCTGCACGCAAACTGGATCGTTCTCTGGTCTCATTAGACCCCTTTTTACTACCTCCACGACTTACACCTTCAACCCTGCCGCATGACAAAATGGCGGACGGGACCTCCACCATGCCTCGAACGCCGAACTCTACCCCGGCCATCCGCCGCCTGGAACAACTTATATCCGCACTCACTACTAAAACGGACCTTGCGGACATGGTGGCAGACTTGCAGGAGAGCTTTGCGGGCAATGTCAGAGCTGTTCAGTCTGATGTGGAGGCTCTAACAACCCGAGTGGGATGCCTCGAAGACGCGGCTAATCACCTGTGGACATTCGGGTACCTCCCCCGGCAGCATTTTGGGAATTGCAGAGGCGGGTGGATGATTTAGATAACCGGGGACGACGCCGGAATATTCGGGTCAGAGGCCTGGCGGAAACAGATGGCCCTGAAGATTTAAGGGTCGCCCTGAGTGAGGCCTTTAATGTGATCCTAGGCTGCGAACCGGGAACTGCGGTCCTTATGGATAGAGTACACAGGGCCCTGCGCCCTAGGCCTTCCCCGACCGCTCCTCCATGGGACATATGTTGCCTCACTGACTTCACTTTAAAAGAAAAGATAATGATCGCGGCCTGAACCTCCCGCTCTTGGAATTTCCATGGAGACCAGATTGAACTGTTCCAAGATTTATCCCCGTACACGCTGGCTGCTAGACGCTGCCTACAACCTGTAACGCAGGCCCTGCGCCAGGCAGAGATTCCTTACCGTTGGGGGTTCCCTTTTGCGCTAATTGCCCACAACAACGGCGTTCGTCACTCCATCTGCTACCACTCTGAAATCCGCAGTTTCACATCGGCAATGGGTTTACCTATGTGCTCGATCCGCAACTGGGAGACAGATACCCGACGGGACGGTCTGTCCTTGCCTGTGAACCATAGGGAGAGATCAAGAGGTCGTAGGCGCCATCGTCAACCTAATGCTGCAGCTCTGGGACCGGACGAAGAACGGGAGTTATCCCCTCATCTCCCAGAGGATTGATGACCGACGCTCCTGGACTTCCTCGTGACGGTATCTCTCCCTCACACCTTACAGCTACCGCTCAACCCTACCATCCCCACTGCCGCTCGAACTGACGCAATCCCATGACCTGGACATGATTTAGCGGTATGACCTTCAACGCATGTTTCACCTATTTTTTCCTTGGAAGGAAATCTGACCCCTGCCACGCACTATGTTTGTTGTGACATGGACTAATTTGATGTCCCTGTGACTTACCTTATGTCGCTGGTCCTTCCCAAGGGTCCTGCTTTTTCCAGTTCCTCAATATTTTACTCCCCATCTGGTTGCCCTTACATAGGAGTCTGTACCTTTTAATTTCTGACATCAAGTGGGGGGGGGGAAGGGAGAGGGAAATCAGGAGTTTTTTTTTTTTTTTTTTTCTCTCCATCCCCTCCGGCGCCCCCATACTTTCAGCCCTCCTACTGCTCCTATGGGAACTTACTGACCTGTGTTTTATTGCCTTATTATCGTATTGGGGATGTTTATTACAGTTGAGGGAGGTCGGGTGGGCAGGATGCCGTCGAGGGGAGGGATGTGTTATAGGTTTACCTACTCTGCCGTTTTACTGCCGCTTTTTTCTTTTTCCATTTTTGCTCGTGTTCTCTTGTTATGCTCCGTTCCCACAGTCGGAGGGGACTCTACTTAGCTTACACATTTTAAATTGTTCTGTTTCTATTCTCACTGTTTCTGGCCTTTTTTGATTTTTGTTGGTCTTCTGGAATACAGGCTTTGTACTGCCTGTTGCCGCCCGCGAGGACTTGGTGTCACTCCTCCAGAGGCGCTACCTGGACTCTGTAGACTGGGTTCGAGTACGTCGGCCTCTGAGACGCCCTATACCTCACAGTACATTTTGTTCTGGTCCTTACCTTATCTCTTTCCTTCTTCTCTTCTTCCCTCCTTCTTCTGATTCCTTTCCTCGCCTTTTTCACTTCCTCTATCACCCCCCTTGATTCTCTTCTCTCTACACTTCCCCAACCCCTCCCCCCCCCTTTTTTTTTTCCCTCCTTTTTCTCTACTTTGTCTGTCTGTCTGTCTGAGTGTTTGTGTTGTTGTGCCTCCTACTTGTGATCATGCCTCCCCCTCCCGGCTTTAAGCCACAGACTCTTCGATGTCTCACCTATAACACCAAAGGTCTTAATATACCTGAGAAACGCCGCCGGCTCCTCTGGGAAGCTGCAGCGAATCGCACCTCTGTGCTTTTCGTACAAGAGACGCACTTCCGGCTCGGTTCAGCACCGCAGTTACTTAACTCAGACTTTCCAACTGGGCACTTTAGCGATTACCACGGTGGTAAGAGTAGAGGGGTTGCGATTCTCTTTCCTAAATCGGTTCCCATGCTAACGGAGGAAATTCTTTCGGACCGAGAAGGCAGATATTTGTTTGTGAAAGGCAAGATTGCAGAGAAAGAGTACACATTTGCCTTGATCTATCTTCCAAATGTTAATCAACACCACTGTTTCAAAACCATCCTCCGACGCCTTTCCTCCTTCACGGAGGGCATACTGGTGGTAGCAGGGGATCTTAATGTACCCTTAGATCCGCGCTTCGATACTTCAGCGGGCAAGTCTTCAATACCCTCAAATGTATTGCGTCATATTCGCCGATCCCTTGATGACCTTCAGTTGGTCGATGTCTGGAGAGCCTATCATGCAGGAGAACGGGATTACGCCTTCTACTCCCCTGTGCACTCCTCTTACTCCAGACTTGACTACCTATTTGTGAGGCAACGAGACATTCTTCTGACGGAAGAAGCATCTATATTGGCACAGACGTGGTCGGACCATTGCCCCTTACTGGCGGTCCTGTCTTCACCGCTCTTTCGCCCGACAGACCGACAGTGGCGTCTTAATACGTCCATGCTATCGAACCCACTCTTAGTTACAGAGATAGATACCTGCCTTCGTAAGTTCTTTGAGGAAAACGACTCCCTGGATATACCTAATCCTACTATCTGGGAAGCCCATAAAGCGGTGGTGAGAGGAGCTCTCATAAGCCGCGCTACGGCACTTAAACGGACCAGGTCTAGCCTCATTCAAAATCTGTTAAACGACATTCGGAGCCTCGAACTGTTACATCATACCTTGGCGCTTGACTTGGATTATGAACAGTTAACAACTAAACGTAAAGAACTTAATGACTTATTGAACACTGATAAACGATTCGCGGCGCAAAAAGCTAAATGTCATTTCGCCCTTCTTGAAAACAAACCGAGCAGACTCCTCGCTCGTATATTACGAAAACGCCAAAATGCGTCATATATAGCGCACAGCAGTCGAAATCAGCATCTTCTTTCTGCCACGACCAGGTATTGTTTCAACAGTGCCCTTTGCCTTGAATTTGCGAATGATGCTTCCTATGGTCTCTCTTGGTATGTTTAACATCTTTGCAATCTTCTTATAGCCATTGCTCTTCCTGTGAAGAGTAATCACCTCTTCTCTTGTCTTCCTGGACCATTCTCTTGACTTCACCATGTTTGTAACCACACCAGTAAATGTCTAGAAGGAGCTGAGTATCACAGTCATTTTAACGCTGCCTAATTGGTGCTTATTATGCTTTATTGCTGCTCCGTGACATCCACAGGTGTTTTCAATACCTGATTGAAAACACTTGAATGAACCTCTGTTCTTCAGAGTGGTAGTCTTTAAGGGGTTGAATAATTGTGTCAATGAAGAATTCTCAAAAGAAACATTTACTACTGTATTATAAAACCAATTGATGTCATTTTAGTTGCATATGGTTCTTTAAAAAGTCCTTGTAGGATTTCATTCTGAATACAATTACAAATGTACACTAAATTCCCTAAAACCCTTTACAGCATTGGGGGTTGAATAATTTTGAACACAACTGTATATCTCCAAACGTATTCGCTCACCTGCCTTGACTTGCATATGAACTTAAGTGACATCCCATTCCTAACCCATAGGGTTCAATATGACGTCGGTCCACCCTTTGCAGCTATAACAGCTTCAACTCTTCTGGGAAGGCTGTCCACAAGGTTTAGGAGAGTGTTTATGGAAATTTTTGACCATTCTTCCAGAAGCGTATTTGTGAGGTCACACACTGATGTTGGACGAGAAGGCCTGCCTCTGTCTCCGCTCTAATTCATCCCAAAGCTGTTTTATTGGGTTGAGGTCAGGACTCTGCAAGTCAGTCAAGTTCATCCACACCAGACTCTGTCATCCATGTCTTTATGGACCTTGCTTTGTGCACTGGTGCACAGTCCTTTTGGAAGAGGAAGGGGCCAGCTCCAAACTGTTCCCACAAAGTTGGGAGCATGGCATTGTCCAAAATGTCTTGGTATGCTGAAGCATTCAGAGTTCCTTTCACTGGAACTAAGGGGCCTAGCCCAGCTCCTGAAAAACAACCCCACACCATAATCCCCCCTCCACCAAACTTTACATTTGGCACAATGCAGTCAGACAAGTACTGTTCTCCTGGCAACCGCCAAACCCAGACTCGTCCATCAGATTGCCAGATGGAGAAGAGCGATTCGCCACTCCAGAGTCCAGTGGCAGCGTGCTTTACACTACTGCATCTGACGCTTTGCATTGCACTTGGTGATGTATGGTTTGGATGCAGCTGCTCGGCCATGGAAACCCATTCCATGAAGCTCTGTGCACTGTTCTTGAGCTAATCAGAAGGCCACATGAACTTTGGAGGTCTGTAGCGAAAGTTGGCGACCTCTTCGCACTATGCGCCTCAGCATCCGCTGACCCAGCTCCGTCAGTTTATGTGGCCTACCACTTCGTGGCTGAGTTGCTGTCGTTCCCAAACAGTTCCACGTTCTTATAATACAGTTGACTGTGGAATATTTAGGAGCAAGGAAATTTCACGACTGGATTTGTTGCACAGGTGGCATCCTATCATGGTTCCAGAGAGGAAGAAGGAGGAGAGGAATTGAGGTCAATAGGTACTTAAATAGGGATTAAACCCTCAAATATATATACAGAAAAATCTGAACAATGAAGTTCAGAGAAAAAGTACCGTAAAAATAACTGTGTAAGGTACAAAGAGGACCTTAATGAACCTTTATTAGGAAATTGTAATTTCAAAAAACTAACACAACATTTACCACAGACACATTATAAAAGACAAAGATGTGTAGTTGAATATAAATGGTATGGGGCCTATTGGTTGAAGTATTGCATTGGTAAATAGCTCTATCAATGGTTATTGTAGTAATTATTCATAACTAGGGATGAGCTGAACACCCCCAGTTTTCGGTTCGCATTCGCACTCGAACAATTTCAAAACTTCGAGTTCGAACACGAACCGAACTCAATGCAAGTCAATGGGACTCAAAAGTTCGGTTTATAGAGTGCCCTGAAAGAGGGCATATATGCAAGATATTTGCCATAAAAGGTGTATGGGGGTCTGGGTATTGCCCTGGGGGACAGGAAACAAGGACAAAAAGTTAAAAAATAAATGTTTTTAAAGGGACAGTGAGTTTTCCATGAAATAAGGGTTAAAAATAAAATAAAAAATTCCTTCAAATATCATGCCTAGGAGGTCCCCATAACCTGCCCGTGAAGTGGCGGATTTGTAGGATGTATAGAAATATTTAAAAACAAAAAAATGACGTTTCAAATGATGGTAAACGGTTTTCCTTTAATCTATTCATAAACAACTGCTTGGGGCGGCAGTCTGTATGAAAAGAGGAGACCTTTTAGGACACGCAGAACAAGTTAAGTGATTTTTTTGGTTAAATTATGGTAAAACTTATGCAGGCTTTGGATGAAAGTAACAATAGGTGCTTTAAAATTGGGCCTTTAGTGTCGGCAACAGTGCTGTCACACCATAACCCTTTTGTGGTATTGTGGAAGAGTGCAGGGTTGGACCCTGCGGTCCAAAAAATTAAAATGATATAAATCTGGTAATATAGGCGTCGGTGTCAGTGCAGCCAAATATTGTGCCTTTGGTGGCAGCAAGTGCCTTCACACCGTAACCCTTTTGTGGTATTGTGGAAGAGTTCAGTGCTGAGGTTTTGTGAATGCAGAAGAGGACATCCCCTATCTATTCCATTACTTCAGCATCAGGGGATTGATAGCTGCTGATCCAGGACTGATTCATTTTTATAAATGTCAGCCGGTCTACAGAGTCGGTGTTACAGACGCACTCTTTTGTCTGTGACAAAACCTCCAGCAGCACTGAACGTCCTTTCAGAAAGCACGCTGGATGAAGGGCAACCTAGTAGCTGCATAGCATATTGGCTAAATTCTGGCCAGTGATCCAATCTCAACACCCAGTAAGCCAGTGGATCATCTGCTGGAAAGGTATCCAGGTCTGCCCTTGCCCCTAGGTAGTCCTGCACCATGCGGTGAAGACGCTGGCAATGGGTGCCTACAGTTGACGTCCCTGGGCGTCATGGACTAAAAAAATGTAAAAAGGCATCAGTCAAGCGGCCCGGGCCTTCACCACTATTCATCTGATCATCCGCAGCCTCAGAAGCACCTGTGTCATCACTTGGTAACCTACCAGTGCCTGGAAAGGTGTAACACAAGTGTCGCTTTAGAGCGTCTTCAAGTTTTTTCATCCTGTGCTCCCTCTGCGCAGGCAGGATGAGCTCTGCAACTTTACCCTTGTATCGTGGCTCAAGAAGGCTTGCCAACCAGTTTTGATGCCTCTCCTTGATAGCACGAATCCTGGGGTCCTGTGACACCCCCTGTTAGCTGACTGTCAGTGACTGAGAAGACACACTTTCCACCACCAATTCCCAGATATCTGCAACAAGTGAGCCCCCCAAATTGCTGCTGTCACTGACTGAGAAGACACACTTTCCACCAATTCCCAGATATCTGCAACAAGTGAGACCCCCCCCCCAATAGCTGTCACTGGCAGTGAGGAGACACACTTTCCACCAATTCCCAGATATCTGCAACATGTGAGACCCCCCAGATAGTGTATCTTCTCACTGCCAGTGACAGCTAACAGAACAATCTCCTCTCACTCCTGCAGAAAACACGTGCTGGCTGGGCTGGGTTCAAGCCTTATATAGTGTGCTGCGGGACTTAGCTCTGTGAGCCCATGATTTGGTAAAATTTCTCATAGTTATTCTTTGAATATCTGTATTGGCATATCTATATACTATCGATGAAAGCCATCATATTAGGATTAGATGATCCACACAATGTTCCCTTGGTCTTAATTAACATCTAAAATTAAGCAACCACAAGACACATATAGCAATTCTAAAGAAATATCTGAAATGATAATAGGTGAAACCAGTATCATTCAATCAAAATACTAGATAGTAACTTCAATTGTCTAAGCCCAACGTCTCAGAAAATGATGGTATATTGACAGGTAAATAATTCACAAAGTATAAATTGCTAACATTAGGTGTTTTATGGCCTTAAAAAAGTTTAGGTAATCAGAATAGGTATTGTGGCTCTGTTTATTGCAGAGATTCCTTATTCAAGGTGATGACTCCATTCATAGCATAGAAAATAGCTTTGATTAGCAGTAAAACGATATAAAGTATAGCCACAACATTGAATAAAATAGCTGGTGGCCCAGTAATATTTGTTGCAAAAAGTGTTTACTAGAAATGATTCAAAGCATGATAGCCTGTAACAGTTAGCTTCAATTATCCACAATTGCATTAACAGTTTACTTGCAATCGTAATTACTGGTTGAGCGATAGATAGCTAGGGCTAAATCAGAGCTGCAGCATCAAGCATACGTTTATAGAGGTTCTTTATTCAAAATCCTAAAGCTGTTCATAACATAGAAAAGGGTGGCTTATAATTAGCAAGAAACAATGCAACCGCAGCGTTGAATAAAGTAACTAATAGCCCAGTGATACATATGTTGCGAGGAGTATTTTTTAGAAGGAATTCAGAGCATACTGGCCTGCAGCGGTTAACTTCAAATATCCACAATTACACTGGCAATTTACTTGCAATAATGGTTATTAGTTAAGCGTTGGATGGTTGAAGCCTAGTCATAACTGCATCATGCAATATCAAATATAATTTGTGGAATTAATATATTGCACAGTTTTGGGTTTAGACCAGAATATTAAATGTATTAGATAAAAGTTATACCTTATATACATATGTAAATCATTAGCGTCATAGACATTATCCTAAAAATGGTTTGTGATAACTAAAGGATAGAGATTTGTTGCCTTTACCAGCTAAGCCCCAGGCTTAATACTGTTAACCCTCCACAATGAGGTAACACAGAATATCTAGTGCAATCATACTAGATTTTGGCCACTATATTGACCCATATTAATCATAAATTGAAGCCGCCAAATAATTTTGGGAAGGTTTCCCACAATGGTATCTGTTAAAAAGACATTGACAATTGCTCAACGTGTTTTAATAGCTAAGTGCTATCTTCATCAGGAACGATTACCTTATGTTCTCCCCTCTACTGCTTGATTATATAGTGTCCCTAATGATTACCAGCTGACACTCCATTAAATTAATTTATATTGTAATCGCTGCTGTCAATTGCACATGTCTTGGCGTGCGGGTCATTACGTCCATCCGGTATGCGTTCCATTATACGGATTTCCGGCCTCTTTTTCCCCACAGCTGATTTCTCAGACGTTCGCATTACGCATGCACCGAAGGGTATTGGGAGAAACAGCGTCAGGGAGGAGCTTTGTTGCTGTAGTAACCCGGACATACCCGGTAACATCTGAGCATCCGTCCCATCCACATATAGCACATCAGTTCCAATCAATACAAAAACACGTGTATATGGTCCATATATGGATAAGTCTGGGTAGGCATCCATTGCGGTTTCAAATCAACATTACCGATCGGGTGCAGAATATCTGCAATTATCGATCATTCTTAAGTTACTGTGTCCCAGTAGCTACTAAAACCATTCCTTTTATCGCAGGGAAATTAGGCAGATGTCAACAAGACCCAACAATTGAATACCACATCAAGATTACCTCTGTGCTTCCCAGATAGCCAAAGAGTTATACTGAAAGGCGATACTATAAAGTGTAGAATATTTACAGAAATTCTAAAGTTCGGATAACACCGTATCCTGATAAATCTATACACCTACTTATATCAATGAATCGCCTTATAGTTATTACCTTGGTTTAAACTATACACGTAGATTACATAATATAATACTTGTCTATACTGAAGTGGGACAAATTGTAGCAGCAAAAAGGGGGACAAGGAGAGGTGAAAAAGATTTAAAGGTGTATGTTAATGTTTGTTTATTGTTCATTACATTATAAATGATCCATATTATCAAGATATAATTCTAGATCTATAAACGGAGTAAAGGTGAATCCTTCGTTGAGCCCCTGGGGAGATAGGGTGCCCAAACAATGGATCCAATATGGATCTCTGTCTCAGCTTAATGTCCAAGTTACCCTTACGCGGTCCCGGGTAAACTTGGTCTATTATCTTAAATTGTAAGTTGGAAGGTCTCCCTCCATGTGCCATTTTGACATGTCTTGAAATTGGTGTCTCTCTTAGATAGCTGATTGATCGAATATGTTCAAGGATTCTGGTCCTAAATTCTCTTATTGTCTTACCAACATACTTCTTTTCACAACTGTACGTTATCTGATAGACAACGCCCTTACTCTTACAGTTAAAAACGTTATTGACCTTAAAGGAGTTGGAGTTGTCATGATTCTGAAAGGTTTTAGAATCCTTGGAAATGACGCTACAGGCTTTGCATCTACCGCATTTATATTTCCCATTTAGTGAATGCTGTAACCAATTAGATTTTGATGTTTTGACTTGCTTAAAGTGGCTCTTAACAAGTAGGTCATTCAAATTTTTAGCTCTCCTTGCCGTCATTGTTACCGATGATGGAAGTTTCTTTCCAAGATGTCTATCCTGCACAAGGATAGGCCAGAATCTATTACAGATCTTTGTCTTTTTCCCAGCCTACATCGTAGTTGCCTATTAGTCTGATATTGGAGTCCTCTTTTTTCTTTGTATCCATTAGCAGGCTTTCACGTGTACTTAAGAGTGCACGTTGGTATGCATGCTTGAGGACTTTATTAGGGTATCCTTTTTCTTTAAATGCTTTCCGCAAAATTTGTACTTTTTCTTTAAAGTCAGTTTCTGAACTGCAGATTCTCCATAGACGTAGATATTGTCCTACTGGTATTCCACTTTTCAGTGGTCTAGGATGAAAGCTTTTCCATTGTAACAGGCTATTAGTGGAGGTCGGTTTACGATATAAACTTGTTAGAGGGGTCAAGTTGTTGTTCTTACTGATTGTAATATCTAGAAAGTTGATAGATTCCATATTAGTTTCGAAGGTGAATTTCAAATTTAATTGATTGTTATTCAGCTTTGTAATAAACTCTTCAAAGGATCGAATATTACCTCTCCAGAGAACCAATATGTCGTCTATATAACGTTTCCACATAACAATATGGTTGGAGAGTTCTGACATTTCGGGACCAAACACCACTTTTTCTTCCCACAAACCTAAGTAAAGGTTGGCATAGGTGGGTGCACAGGATGTCCCCATTGCTGTGCCCACCTCTTGCTGGTAGATCAAAAGAAGATCAACATCAAATCAAAAGAAGTTGTGTGTCAATATAAACATTAATAGATGAACCACAAACATTTGGTGTGCTTCAGAGAAGCTTTCGTCTTGTTCAAGAAAATATTTTACACAGCTAATTCCAAGGTCATGTGGTATACTGCTGTAGAGTGATTCTACATCAATGCTGCATAAAATGCAGTCTTCCGGTATATTGATTTAATTTAAAGTTTGTAACATTTGTTTAGTGTCACGAATATAAGATGGAAGAGTTTCTACCACTTGTCTAAGTGCTTTATCTACATAAATGCTGCTATTCTGTGACCTATACGATAGGTCTACCAGGTGGGGGTATTCTTCCCTTATGCATTTTTGGGAGACCATAAAAAGTCTAAATAGTTGGCTGATTGGAGACATGAATTCAAATTCTTTTTTAGAAGTCAATTCTTTTTTTAGAGCATCATTTAAAAAAATATCAATATTCTGAACTCAAAATACTGTTAAATGATGCTCTAAAAAAAAAATTGATTTCTAAAAAAGAATTTGAATTCATGTCTCCCAATCAGCCAACTATTTAGACTTTTTATGGTCTCCCAAATTTAAGATAATAGACCAAGTTTACCCGGGACCACGTAAGGGTAACTTGGACATTAAGCTCAGACAGAGAGAAGCATATTGGATCCATTGTTTGGGCACCCCATCTCCACAGGGGCTCAATGAAGGATTCGCCTTTACTCCGTTTATAGGTCTATAATTATATCTTGATAATATGGATAATTTATAATGTAATGAACAAGAAACAAACATTAACATACACCTTTAAATCTTTTTCACCTCTCCTTGTCCCCCTTTTTGCTGCTACAATTTGTCCCACTTTAGTATAGACAAGTATTATATTATGTAATCTACGTGTATAGTTTAAACCAAGGTAATAACTATAAGGCGATTCATTGATATTCAGTTGTGTTCAAAATTATTCAACCCCCACTGAAATTGAGTGTTTTGGCCAGTTTGACATTGATTTTGATCATTCCGTCACCTTGCTTACAATTAAGGCTAGGGACAGATGAGCGCATTTTCTGCAGCCACCGTCAAAATGTACGTCGATGCGTGCGCACGCATTTTTTCACGAATACGCTTAAGTGGTCAGACGATGCGCAATTCTGGACGTATTTCATGACGGTGGGGTAAAAAGAAGTCTAGGGAAATCCGGCTGTTTGAACGTATGTAGGCCGCACACTAGCAGGTCTGACGTCTCCTAATCACACACACGCTGCTATGCGGCCGCAGCGCACTCTGTACGTCAGTACCAGCGGTTTCACGTTCTGATAAAAATGCGTTCATTTGCTGGTTGCGTGGTGTCGGCGCACTTTCGTACGCACGTACTGCGTATATTGGCCGTCATTGGCCGTTATGTGCTGCTACTGCCGCCGTGATTTAGTGCGTCTGCACGCGCGTTCCGACTGCCCCACTCTGACCCTAGCCTTAATCAAAGAGGCACGTGTAGGTCAGACAAATATAACATAACATTTATAATGGAATAACCACAAATGTCTTTTCTGTGCTCACATCATTATCAGTTTTATTCAACCCCCAAGTGACATTCAATCTTAGTACTTAGTACAACATCCTTTTACAGTTATAACAGCTTTTAAATGTGAAGCATAGCTTGACACAAGTGTCTTGCAGCGATCTACGGGTATCTGCGCCCATTCGTCATGGGCAAAAGCCTCCAGTTCAGTCACATTCTTAGGCTTGCGCACTGCAACTGCTTTCTTTAAGTCCCACCAGAGGTTCTCAATCGGATTTAAGTCAGGTGACTGCGATGGCCACTCCAAAATGTTCCAGCCTTTAATCTGCAACCATGCTCTAGTGGACTTGGAGGTATGCTTGGGATCATTGTCCTGTTGAAAGGTCCAACGTCTCCCAAGCCTCAGGTTTGTGATGGACTGCATCACATTGTCATCCAATATCTCCTGGTACTGAAGAGAATTCATGGTACCTTGCACACGCTGAAGCTTCCCTGTACCTGCAGAAGCAAAACAGCCCCAAAGCATGATTGACCCCCCGCCATGCTTCACAGTAGGCAAGGTGTTCTTTTCTTCATATGCCTTGTTCTTCCTCCTCCAAACATAGCGTTGATCCATGGGCCCAAACAGTTCTAATTTTGTTTCATCAGTCCACAGAACACTATCCCAAAACTTCTGTGGTTTGTCCACATGACTTTTGGCATACTGCATGACTCTTCTTATTCTTTGGAGAGAGCAAGGGGGTGCGCCTGGGAGTTCTGGCATGGAGGCCTTCATTACGCAGTGTGCGCCGTATTGTCTGAGCTGAAACTTCAGTACCCACATCGGACAAATCTTTTCTCAGTTCCTCAGCAGTCACACGGGGACTTTTCTCCACTCTACGCTTCAGGTAGCGCACAGCAGTCGAAGTCAGCATCTTCTTTCTGGCACGACCAGGTAGCGTTTCAACAGTGCCCTTTGCCTTGAATTTGCGAATGATGCTTCCTATGATCTCTCTTGGTATGTTTAACATCTTTGCAATCTTCTTATAGCCATTGCCCTTCCTGTGAAGAGTAATCACCTCTTCTCTTGTCTTCCTGGACCATTCTCTTGACTTCACCATGTTTGTAACCACACCAGTAAAGGTCTAGAAGGAGCTGAGTATCACAGTCATTTTAAAGCTGCCTAATTGGTGCTTATTATGCTTTATTGCTGCTCCGTGACATCCACAGGTGTTTTCAATACCTGATTGAAAACACTTGAATGAACCTTTGTTCTTCAGAGTGGTAGTCTTTAAGGGGTTGAATAATTGTGTCAATGAAGAATTCACAAAAGAAACATTTACTACTGTATTACAAAACCAATTGATGTCATTTTAGTTGCATATGGTTCTTTAAAAAGTCCTTGTAGGATTTCATTCTGAATACAATTACAAATGTACACTAAATTCCCTAAAACCCTTTACAGCATTGGGGGTTGAATAATTTTGAACACAGCTGTAAGTAGGTGTATAGATTTATCAGGATACTGTGTTATCTGAACTTTAGAATTTCTGTAAATATTCTACACTTTATAGTATCGCCTTTCAGTATAACTCTTTGGCTATCTGGGAAGCACAGAGGTAATCTTGATGCGGTATTCAATTGTTGGGTCTTGTTGACATCTGCCTAATTTCCCTGCGATAAAAGGAATGGTTTTAGTAGCTACTGGGACACAGTAACTTAAGAATGATCGATAATTGCAGATATTCTGCACCCGATCGGTAATGTTGATTTGAAACCGCAATGGATGCCTACCCAGACTTATCTATATATGGACCATATACATGTGTTTTTGTATTGATTGGAACTGATGTGCTATATGTGGATGGGACGGATGCTTAGATGTTACCGGATATGTCCGGTTACTACAGCAACAAAGCTCCTCCCTGACGCTGTTTCTCCCAATACTCTTCGGCGCATGCGTAATGCGAACGTCTGAGAAATCAGCCGTGGGGAAAAAGAGGCCGGAAATCCATATAATGGAACGCATACCGGATGGTAGTAATGACCCGCACGCCAAGACATGTGCAATTGACAGCGGCGATTACAATGTAAATGAATTTAATGGAGTGTCAGCTGGTAATCATAAGGGACACTATATAATCATGCAGTAGAGGGGAGAACATAAGGTAATCTCTCCTGATGAAGATGGCACTTAGCTATTGAAACGCGTTGAGCAATTGTCAATGTCTTTTTAACAGATAATTTTGGGAAGGTTTCCCACAATGGTATTTGGTGGCTTCAATTTATGATTAATATGGGTCAATATAGTGGCCAAAATCTAGTATGATTGCACTAGATAATCTGTTACCTCATTGTGGAGGGTTAACAGTATTAAGCCTGGGGCTTAGCTGGTAAAGGCAACAAATCTCTATCCTTTAGTTATCACAAACCATTTTTAGGATAATGTCTATGACGCTAATGATTTACATATGTATATAAGGTATAACTTTTATCTAATACATTTAATATTCTGGTCTAAACCCAAAACTGTGCAATATATTAATTCCACAAATTATATTTGATATTGCATGATGCAGTTATGACTAGGCTTCAACCATCCAACGCTTAACTAATAACCATTATTGCAAGTAAATTGCCAGTGTAATTGTGGATATTTGAAGTTAACCGCTGCAGGCCAGTATGCTCTGAATTCCTTCTAAAAAATACTCCTCGCAACATATGTATCACTGGGCTATTAGTTACTTTATTCAACGCTGCGGTTGCATTGTTTCTTGCTAATTATAAGCCACCCTTTTCTATGTTATGAACAGCTTTAGGATTTTGAATAAAGAACCTCTATAAACGTATGCTTGATGCTGCAGCTCTGATTTAGCCCTAGCTATCTATCGCTCAACCAGTAATTACGATTGCAAGTAAACTGTTAATGCAATTGTGGATAATTGAAGCTAACTGTTACAGGCTATCATGCTTTGAATCATTTCTAGTAAACACTTTTTGCAACAAATATTACTGGGCCACCAGCTATTTTATTCAATGTTGTGGCTATACTTTATATCGTTTTACTGCTAATCAAAGCTATTTTCTATGCTATGAATGGAGTCATCACCTTGAATAAGGAATCTCTGCAATAAACAGAGCCACAATACCTATTCTGATTACCTAAACTTTTTTAAGGCCATAAAACACCTAATGTTAGCAATTTATATTTTGTGAATTATTTACCTGTCAATATACCATCATTTATTCTGAGACGTTGGGCTTAGACAATTGAAGTTACTATCTAGTATTTTGATTGAATGATACTGGTTTCACCTATTATCATTTCAGATATCTCTTTAGAATTGCTATATGTGTCTTGTGGTTGCTTAATTTTAGATGTTAATTAAGACCAAGGGAACATTGTGTGGATCATCTAATCCTAATATGATGGCTTTCATCGATTTGAATATCTGTATTGGCATATCTATATACTCAGAATAACTATGAGATGGAGGTTATGAATAATTACTACAATAACCATTGATAGAGCTATTTACCAATGCAATACTTCAACCAATAGGCCCCATACCATTTATATTCAACTACACATCTTTGTCTTTTATAATGTGTGTCTGTGGTAAATGTTGTGTTATTTTATTTATTTTTTTATAAATTACTATTTCCTAATAAAGGTTCATTAAGGTCCTCTTTGTACCTTACATGGTTATTTTTACCGTACGTTTTCTCTGAACTTCATTGTTCAGATTTTTCTGTATCTATCATGGTTCCACGCTGGAATTCACTGAGCTCCTGAGAGCAACCCATTCTTTCACAAATGTTTGTAAAAACAGTCTGCATGCCTAGCTGCTTGATTTTATACACCTGTGGCCATGGAAGTGATTGGAACACCTGATTCTGATTATTTGGATGGGTGAGCGAATACTTTTGGCAATATAGTATATATATATTTATATATATATTATAGTGTGTGTTAGCCCCTGTAATTACCCTTAACCAGTAATCACACAGTTTGCTGTAATATGAAGAGGAAATAAACAACTGCACCAAAGTATATCCTCTAGACTAGAGATTACTAATATAAAGCAGGGACATAATGTATCACACAAAAGGCTGGAGAATAAAGAAACACGTTGCTAGACTACAATGGGCCTGCCCGTTATCCCTATGTAGAAGAAAAAAAGGTCAACAAAATTTATGCCTATATTACAACAGCCAGGGAGAACGTATAACTGGGCGAGAGCTCTGGGATGTATCCGTTTTTCTTTTCCTTAGATTATTTAGTATTATTATTGTAATTGTTGCTTATTATCCCCCTTCTTTATAATGCAGGATTATAAAATCTTTCTAAATATAAAAAAAATGGAATCACGTATTGAAACTCTTTTGCAAAGATTAAGTAATGCTATTGAATACAAAGGACTTGCATAGTTGCGTGTTTGACATGGACTACAGGTACAGCTAAAGAATTGTAGAGAATTTAATAGAAGACTTACTGTGCTTATTAATGTTAATCGACAGTTCTTAACTCTGTTACAATCTTATTTTGTATAGCATGAATTTGCCATAGCCCAGAGTCATCCATCACCTTCAATAATGATAAATCCTAGAAGAATCATGCTCTTATCACTAGTGTGTTTTAAATTAATCAAAATCCCTTTTAAACAGCAGGATGAAGAGTAGACAAATGTAAAAACTTCCGAAAGATAATTAAGTCACCCTGGACGTTCATTTTATTAGCTAAATGGAGTGGTGCAAAGATACACAGTACACCAACCATTTATCCAATGAAAAATGAGCCGAGTTTATACGTAAGGATAGCATGCCCATTTTTGCCTTGATGCAGTTAATCTTAGAATTGTTGGAATTAAAAGATCCTAATATCTGTTAACATTATGGCATTGATTTAATGGCATGCATCTCATAAGAGACTTGTAGAAGAACTATGTTTTATGGCCTGTGTCCTGTCAGATCAGCCAAGTGATCAGATGAACCAATTCTGTCACTTCTGGTGGCTTAAAATTAGCTTGTTAGTGAAAAAATAGCTCATTGGTATGTGCATGTGGTAATGCACTTGGGCAATCGACTGATCTGGCAAAACACAGGAGAGCAACAGGCTAAGGCCAGACCACCATCTTTGTTATGGACACATCCAAACAGCATTTGTTACTTGAGACTGGGCAGCGCTGTTGGTTTTTTATTCCGAGAAATCACCAGAAGGTCCTAATGCAGGCTAGAACGGAAGCGACTTAATTTTTTTCAGCTATCAGCATGCATTGTCTTTGCATTAGTGAGTGGTCACAGGCTGGTACCCATCAGTAATGCACGTACATTGCATACTGGTAGCTGAACTAATCAAGTTGTTTCCGTTCCAGCTCGCATTAAGATCGTTTGGTGATTTCTCGAATAAAAAGACCCTTTAGTGCCCGAACAGAGCTGGCATCTTGGCCTGTTGCTCTCCTGTGTTGTTTCAGGACAGCCAATTGGTACGTACATGTGCATGCCAGACAACCATGTGTTTTTACCCAGCTAATTTCACATCCCCGGAAGTAACAGAATTGGCTCATCTGATGACTTGGCTGATTTGACAGAACACCTGAAACAATACAGTGTAACAGTTCTTCCTATCCTGTATCCATAGCATACATACAGGGTAAAGCAGTTTTGCTTTGGCTGAGTAATGGGAAGTATATTAAATACTAGGGATGCACCGATACCACTTTTTTAGGACCGAGTACAAGTACCAATACTTTTAAATAAGTATTCACGATACCGAGTACTGATACTTTTACTCTGTCATGTGACCACTTTCCAATAAGAACAAAGTATGTATATATTATATACACCCCCAAAGATTATATATATATATATACAGTGTATATATATATATATATATATATACACACCCCCAAAGATATATAGATATATATATATATATCGATAGATCTTTGGGGGTGTATATATATGTATCTTTGGGGGTATGTGTGTGTATATATACACAGGTCTGTGGAGGGTATGTACTTGTATGTATGTATGTATGTGTGTGGGGATATGTACAGTGTATACACACACATATCCCCACAGTCATACATACACATACTCACACAGACCTGTATATACACTGTGTATTTTATTTATTTTTATAAAGGATTTTTACCAGGAAGGATACATTGAGATTTCCCCCCATTTTCAAGTATGTCCTGGGTTCAAAAACATTGGGCTGTTAAAGAAATACAAAGTAGTAAAATGCAAAAGTATTTGAGGGGTTACTAAGGGATAATATTCAGTAATTTATTGGGAGGTATAATGTAATTGGCAAAAATCAGCATGGTTTCATGAAACACAGATCATGCCAGACTAACCTAATTACGTTCTATGAGGAAGTAAGTAGAAGTATAGATCAGGGGGTCGCAGTGGATGTGATTTACTATATAAATATATACAGGGCCATTATAAACCATTGTCTGGAAACCTATTCATTAACAGGACTATATACAGGACACGAGGTCACCCATTTAGACTGGATGAAAGAAAATTCAGCCTAAAGCATAGGAAGGGTTATTTTACGGTGAGAACAATAAAGCTGTGGAATTCTCTGCCTGTTGAGGTGGTTGGGTCAGAGACTGTACAGACTTTTAAAAAGTGACTGGATGACTTCCTGCAGTCACAGAATATTAAGGGTTATAATATTTAATATGTGGGTAAGCTTCTTGATCCAAGGAGAAATCTGACTGCCATTCTGGGGTCAAGAAGGAATTTTTCCCCAGTTTGTTGCATATTGGCAAGCATTTCAGACTGGGTTTTTTGCCTTCTTTTGGATCAACAGGAGTAGGTTATGTGTGAGAGGCTGAACCCGATGGACGCATGTCTTTTTTCAGCCTATGTAACTATGTAGCAGCACTTTTTGGCCAGTAGAGGGAGGCCTCTGTTTGTCAAAAGGGGTTTACCTATAGTGAACATATACAGAGAGACAGCTCTGTATATATTTTATGTGTGGGTAATGGAAAGTCATTTTCCATAAAACCAGTTGGTCCTGTTAGTGTTTTTATTGAAAATCAATTGTTTTGAAGTGGGTTAAGTTTTTTTTTTAATAAAATGCAGTTATCAATATTCATGTTTTGTTGTTTTTTGTATTACCAATAACTGCTTACATAGAATTTTATTAAAAACATTTAATTTAATCGTATATCTTGAATTCTCAAACTAATTCATCTATTTGATTGCCATGTGGATTAATATAATATGGGTTTCAAAGGGTTAATCACTGAAGCTGGGACACTTTCGGTTACAATTTTTTAAACTGCATTTCCAAAATCTACGCAGATTAAACCTATTTTACAACTCAGCACACACGAAGACTTTGCAATATGTAATATTGCTTCTCATGCTTCCAAGTACATTTTATATTTGACCAGAAGTTTTGATGATTTTGTAAATAAAATTTCCTTATTCCTTTATTGCGGATGTGCCTGGATTTTCATCTCTCCTGCCATATCCTGCATGCTCTTGCCATCTCGGCAACGGTCTTTCCACATAAAACACACTCTGTTACCGTACTGTTACTGGATACCTTGCTTCTGCTCTGCATTTCAATGGAGATACAGACTGAGGGTAGACAGATGACCTTAAAGAATTTGGAATTAATTTACCAATCTGATAATCAGGTTTTATTCTTCATAAAAGGAACATCCCTGCTTCTTTGACCATTACCTATCTTGATGGGAAGAAAAGTATATTATAATGTACAGGAATTTAAAGTTACTGTGTTGCATCATGATACTAGGTATCTTTATATTGCAAGAAAATACAATACAGCAATTATTTTTATTTATACACTTCAACAATTCAATAAAAATTAATTGTTTAGCTGTGAATTAATTTGTAGAATGAAAAAATATCTTTAGAAAAAAATTGTGAAGCAATTCACTTAATATACAGAGAAATAAGTTCATACTTAAACTAGAAAACACATATAATATAAAACCTACACTAGATAGTCATTATCATTTAAGATGAGTTAAGGATTATACGGCTGGATTGTATTAGGTGTGATATGTGATTGAATTGCAATCTGTGCTATACATTTAAACTGTGGGAAACTAACATTGAATCCACTTGGGTTTACTTAAAACCATGCTTAATAAAACCACTGTGTCTGAAGAGGCTGTTTAACAGATCGTGAATCCAGCCAATTACAATGGCATTATATCCCAGCCACATAACACTTGGGGCGTGTATGGCGGTTACTGTAACAGTACTGGAGAATACTGGTTGGTAGCGTTAACGATAATTAAAAAGTAAATGTATGGGTCATTTACTCTATTCTACATCACCTTGCCAGGTCAAAAGTAGTAGTAAAATAGAACAATTTCATGTAATGTTCTGTATATTTGATTCATAATAAGTGTATATGTATATATATATATAAGTCCAATATTCAGCCCACTCACGCCACGGTATAGGTACTATGGACCTGAGTGCAATATCCCAAGAATATGTATATAGCAAAACAATATGGACAGCACATCAGGATTTGCGTAAATAAAATCAAAAAATTTATTAGAAAAAGTTTAAAACATACGGTTTTCAGTCCGCTTGACCGACGTTTCGGCCCCTCAAAGAGCCTTTATCAAGGTATGCAAACACAGTACACAAAACACATTTATATACATGTACAGAAATTAAAGCTTACCCAACAGCTGAGCACCAACGCGGTGGACGCCGGAGCTGGCAACTCCGGCGTCCACCGCGTTGGTGCTCAGCTGTTGGGTAAGCTTTAATTTCTGTACATGTATATAAATGTGTTTTGTGTACTGTGTTTGCATACCTTGATAAAGGCTCTTTGAGGGGCCGAAACGTCGGTCAAGCGGACTGAAAACCGTATGTTTTAAACTTTTTCTAATAAATCTTTTGATTTTATTTACGCAAATCCTGATGTGCTGTTCATATTGTTTTGATATATATATATATATATCTCCACTCATGCTGTTTATACGATTCCACTGTGAGCTTGGAGCAACCTTTTATTCACATGATAGAACTGTATAAACTATAACAACATTCAGATGTGTGGTCCAAACAATGAACAACAATAAAGAGACAGAATATACTTCAGAAGCCAGGAAAAAACTACTGCATTCGTTTTCATACAAGTTAAGATTTTTTTCATATTTTGGTTAAATTCCTCGATTTATCCGAAAGAAGGACAAAAGGACACTCCACAAATTAACCAAAAAACAAATTGCAAAGGACAAATTGTTGCTTATGTGATTCATTTTGGTTTCTGTCAGAGAACATGTGAGAACACATAGGTGTACTGCATTAAATATAAATCAAGCTATGTGGGCAGTTTTACAGCCTGCCGCTCTCTAGTCCCATTACTCCCCACCAAAGACTTAAAACAGAGATGTTAGACCTATTCTGCTTTAACTAGACATGTGCACAACAAAAAAGTTTTTTTTGGTTCGAATCAATTTGTTTTTTAATTAGTTTCGGTGCGTTCATTATGTTACTGTGATTCGTATTTTGGATTGATTCGTATTTCATATTGATTCATTACACAATTACGTGATTATTATCAATCTTCAAACTATTTAAACCCAGATCAATCCGCCTTTCGTCCAAATCACTCAACTATAACCGCCCTTTTAAAAGTTTGCAATGATACCCAAGCTGGCATGGAACAAGGAGACCTAACTGGAGCCATCTTTCTTGATTTTGCCAAGGCCTTTGACACAGTAGACAATGGCATCCTATTACAAAAACTTAAAAACTCTGGTATTGGTGATCGCACGCTAACCTGGTTTGAATCATATGTATCCGATTGATCGCAACATGTGTCCATCTCTGGCAGCTCCTCCCTCCCCCTCCCAGTCACATGTGGAGTACCCCAAGGCTCAATACTCGGCCCCCTACTATTCACATTATTCATAAATGATCTGCCCAACGTCTGCAAAGCCTCAACTGTACACATTTATGCAGATGACACCGTAATTTATACCAGCAAACCAGATCTCCCACAGCTGGAGGCCGTGCCGCAAGAACAATTCACAGAGGTAGAAAAGTGGATCACAGATAACAAACGTTTTCTAAATACTGACAAAACTGTAACAATGCTCTTTGGAACAGCACCTAAACTACACAAATTGCAAACACCCCGTGTATGTGTCAGGACAAGATCAAATGGCATGCTGACTACAGTCACTTCTCTCAAATATCTAGGTATGTGGTTAGACCCAAATCTATTCTTTGGCCCCCACATAGAAAAACTCTCATCCAAACTTTACCTCAAACTAGGTGCCCTGTACAGAAACAAATCCTGCCTGAGCCCCGCGGTAAGAAAGCAGATTGTACAACAAATGCTTATGCCGGCTATTGAATATGGAGATGTAGTGTATGCAGCACCCCCACAAACACACCTTCAAAAACTTACTACATTGTATAACTCATTCTGCCGCTTTGCATTACAATGTAACTATATGACCCACCATTGTGACATGTTAAAAGAACTAAACTGTCCGTCGCTGGAATCTAGATGCACCCTTCACCTTTCCAACCTGGTATTTAAGAGCTTCTATGGGAAGCTGCCACCGTACCTGAATAGTCTGCTTCCCCTAGCAGTTCCCTCATCCTATAATCTCCGATCCAGGACCAGCACCTTACTTGCAATACCACAATACAAAAAGAAAGCGTCTCGATTCACATTTTCCTACAGAGCACTGCATTTATGGAATAACCTTCCAGACACCATCAAATCTTCCCCCAGTCTTAAGTCACTCGAGCTCCTTACTAGCTTACCTCAGTACAGAATGCACCTGTAAACATGTAATATAGTAACTATATTACTTAAATATTTATTTTCCGTGTTAAAAATCTGTATATTTGTGTTTTGTTTTTAATATCTTGCATTTATTACTTTGTATTTCTGTAACAACTGTAAAATTTCAATGCTCTTGAACCCAGGACATACTTGAAAACGAGAGAAATCTCAATGTATCCTTCCTGGTAAAATCCTTTATAAATAAATAAAATTATTTCATTTTGATTCGTTATTATTCATTATTTCAGAATGGTGAAATGGATGAATTAATTACTATTAGATCAGGGTTAAAAAAAATTGAGGGTTAAATGATAGGTATTCCCCCTGTCCTTGGTGCTGAAATATGTATCAGCACCAAGGACAGCAGCACCACGGGGCTCTGTAGCAATAAATCCCCCTGTCCTTAGCGCTGAAATATGTTTCAGCAGCAAGCACAGCACCCGCCAAATGCAGCCAGACTGAAGGAAATAAAAACCCTGCTGCTTTCGGCAAATGTCATGCCCCATGGCTGCACCATCCTGAACCCCCCCCCCCCCGTGGTACACTTCTGGTTCTGCTCCTGCCCTGTAACCTGAATACAGCGACCAGCATCCAGCAATGTGAGAGTTAAGCACCAATACACCTGTGACTCACAAAATAAAGGGCTCTGCCCCACACTCACACATTGCTGGTTCATTACAGCTTATGCTCACGAAGAGTGAACACCGTTGCTTTGTATCGCTGATCTGCTACCTGTTCCTGATTCCCCATTTCTGGTTCCTGCAATCATATCCAGAAATCCAATCATCCTTCTGCAATCAAACTGGTTAGTCAACATCTCCATCCACCCTCCTCTACCCATATCCATCTGTTTATCTGTGCACACCACTGCACGCTGGGCTCATATTCCCCTCACCCCCGGTGCCATCCCCAGCACTGACAGCAAAGAAGAAAAGCCTCATCAATTTAAAGAAATTAGGAATCAAAAAACTTCACCTAAAAAAATACTCAAAAAATACGGGAAAAAAATCAAATAAAAATGCTTTTTGCTGGTATTAAAATAATAAATGGTTGAATAAACATTTAATAAAAATGGGGATTTTTTTTACATTGAAACCTATGGGATTTGCCTGCTTAAACCTCTCAAACGTAACCACCGAAAATTAGGACATTTCACTGACATTTTGGTGCTGTTCGGCATTTGGGGCTAGATTATCCATTACTTCTCTATGGGGAATTTCATTGTCGCCGAATGGCACTGTATGTCGCTGCCCATGGCCTGTGGTGAGGAATACAACAGATTCACCACAATGGCTAATGGACAGGGACAGGTGAGTCTAAGACTTGAAACTGTCAGGTATATTGGAAGGGAAAAAAGGTAAAATGGATGCCTGTAGCCATTTTGTTTTTAAAGACAGTCTTTTCTTTCAATTTTCTCTAGTTTAGGACTGAACCGAGATTTTTTTTTTTAAGATTCATGGCTGGGTGAGATCTTATATATTTTTTTTGAAATACCAGACATGAAGGAACCTAAAATGTCTTTGTGTTATAAATGCCCAAGCTAAGTTAGACGTGTTATAATTAAATTTATTGGTCTGTCTTAAGTCTTTAAAATAAAAAGATATTTTGTCTTTGGGTATAAAGAAATGAGAATTTAAAATCTGTTTATGGTAAAATATATATTCACAAAATATATTTCTATAATCAAGGTACAGTTGTGTTCAAAATTATTCAACCCCCAATGCTGTAAAGGGTTTTAGGGAATTTAGTGTACATTTGTAACTGTATTCAGAATGAAATCCTACAAGGACGTTTTAAAGAACCATATGCAACTAAAATGACATCAATTGGTTTTGTAATACAGTAGTAAATGTTTCTTTTGTGAATTCTTCATTGACACAATTATTCAACCCCTTAAAGACTACCACTCTGAAGAACAGAGGTTCATTCAAGTGTTTTCAATCAGGTATTGAAAACACCTGTGGATGTCACGGAGCAGCAATAAAGCATAATAAGCACCAATTAGGCAGCTTTAAAATGACTGTGATACTCAGCTCCTTCTAGACATTTACTGGTGTGGTTACAAACATGGTGAAGTCAAGAGAATGGTCCAGGAAGACAAGAGAAGAGGTGATTACTCTTCACAGGAAGGGCAATGGCTATAAGAAGATTGCAAAGATGTTAAACATACCAAGAGAGACCATAGGAAGCATCATTCGCATATTCAAGGCAAGGGCACTGTTGAAACGCTACCTGGTCGTGGCAGAAAGAAGATGCTGACTTCGACTGCTGTGCGCTACCTGAAGCGTAGAGTGGAGAAAAGTCCCGTGTGACTGCTGAGGAACTGAGAAAAGATTTTTCAGATGTGGGTACTGAAGTTTCAGCTCAGACAATACGGCGCACACTGCGTAATGAAGGCCTCCATGCCAGAACTCCCAGGCGCACCCCCTTGCTGTCTCCAAAGAATAAGAAGAGTCGACTGCAGTATGCCAAAAGTCATGGACAAACCACAGAAGTGTTCTGTGGACTGATGAAACAAAATTAGAACTGTTTGGGCCCATGGATCAACGCTATGTTTGGAGGAGGAAGAACAAGGCCTATGAAGAAAAGAACACCTTGCCTACTGTGAAGCATGGCGGGGGGTCAATCATGCTTTGGGGCTGTTTTGCTTCTGCAGGTACAGGGAAGCTTCAGCGTGTGCAAGGTACCATGAATTCTCTTCAGTACCTGGAGATATTGGATGACAATGTGATGCAGTCCGTCACAAACCCGAGACTTGGGAGACGTTGGACCTTTCAACAGGACAATGATCCAAGCATACCTCCAAGTCCACTAGAGCATGGTTGCAGATTAAAGGCTGGAACATTTTGGAGTGGCCATCGCAGTCACCTGACTTAAATCCGATTGAGAACCTCTGGTGGGACTTAAAGAAAGCAGTTGCAGTGCGCAAGCCTAAGAATGTGACTGAACTGGAGGCTTTTGCCCATGACGAATGGGCGAAGATACCCGTAGATCGCTGCAAGACACTTGTGTCAAGCTATGCTTCACGTTTAAAAGCTGTTATAACTGTAAAAGGATGTTGTACTAAGTACTAAGATTGAATGTCACTTGGGGGTTGAATAAAACTGATAATGATGTGAGCACAGAAAAGACATTTGTGGTTATTTCATTATAAATGTTATGTTATATTTGTCTGACCTACACGTGCCTCTTTGATTTAATTGTAAGCAAGTTTACTGAATGATCAAAATCAATGTCAAACTGGCCAAAACACTCAATTTCAGTGGGGGTTGAATAATTTTGAACACAACTGTATATTCTATTATATTTACAGTAAGAAATGTATGCTCCAATAAATATTGTATAAGTATATAAGTGGTAAATAGTATAATTATTGAAGAATAGATTCTGTTGAGTTAACTAGAAAAGAATTCAACTGATAAAGACTCAGTAAAAACTTTGAAAGGAGTGAGGATATAAATTTGATATGACATGTAGAGACATAATGTCTATACATTGGGAGAGAGAGGGTCTTTGTTAAGTCAGATTGACCTTTGACATGAGATAAGACATATTAAAAAGAAATGGTGGAATTAATTGAGAAGTGCAACACTGCCCTCTAGAGGATAGCAAATATTATATTTGATATACCAAAAATATTGCTAGTGACGTCAAATTGACTATAATTGAAGCGGCAATGTTGGTTGCAAATCAGTCTGAGATTCCGACATTCTGAGACTCACACCACAATGCATGCAGATTCCAGGATATGAGGCACTCAAGACTCTCACCAAATCTCTGACTCTCACCAAATCTCTGACTCACATGCATTGATTATCTGATATCGATAATCTTCACATATTCCAAAATATTACATCAGAAATTCCAATGCAGACTCATCAAAATCCAGATTGGAGAGGTAATGTATGAGAGCTATTTAAATTAATGAATTAATGTAAATATATATATTTGTGATATTCTTGCAACATAGACTGAGATTTCTCAGATTCTTGGTAGCTCCAAAAATCTAAGTATTTCTATTCTGCAGATAGAAATATGAGGAAGTGGACATAAGGATTAATCCTAAAAGAATTTGTTGTAAGATTGATACCAATATATATATTGAATTTGGAAATTACTGTGATTAAAATTAATAAACAAGGAATTATATAACTACAAAATAAAAAGCAAAAGATTAGAAGTTTAATTCTCGAGGTTAGGGGAGGATTCACTAAATAAGTTTTATTACCTATCATTAAATTAGCTCATATTTTGTTGATCCATGTAGTATAGATATATATATATATATATATATATATATACGATCTAGCTGGTTAAACATTGTTTGCTGGGAAATGCATGTTGTATTAAGCAATGTTTATTAACCATTTGTGTATTAGTTACTAACTGATAAGGTAAATGATTTTAATCATATATGCAGTTACTAACCAGAGATTTTTATTTATTTGTTTATAAAAGGATTTTACCAGGAAGGATACATTGAGATTTCTCTCGTTTTCAAGTATGTCCTGGGTTCAAGAACATTGAAGTGTTACAGTTACAGAAATACAAAGTAATACAATGCAAGATATTAAAAAAACAACACAAATATACAGATTAACAGAAAATAAATATGTAGGAAATAGTCACTATGTTACATGTTTACAGGTGCATTCTGTATTGAGGTATGTTAGTAAGGAGCTCTTGAGTGACATAAGACTGGAAGATTTGATGGTGTCTGGGAGGTTATTCCATAATTGTGGTGCTCTGTAGGAAAATGAGGATCGAGCCACTGTCTCTTTGTATTGTGGTATTGCAAGTAAGGTGCTGGTTCTGGATCGGAGGTTATAGGATGAGGGAGCTGCTGGGGGAAGCAGTCTATTGAGATAGGGTGGCAGCTTCACAGAAAAGCTCTTAAACACCAGGCTGGAAAGGTGAAGGGTGCGTCTAGATTCCAGCGATGGCCAGTTTAGCTCTTTTAACATGTCACAATGGTGGGTCATGTAGTTACATTGTAATGCAAAGCGGCAGAATGAGTTATACAATGTAGTAAGTTTCTGAAGATGTGTTTGCGGGGCGGCTGCGTACACTACATCTCCGTAATCAATAGCCGGCATAAGCATTTGTTGTACAATCTGCTTTCTTAGCGCGGGGCTTAGACCAGATTTGTTTCTGTACAGGGCGCCTAGTTTGGGGTAAAGTTTAGATGAGAGTTTTTCGATGCGAGGGCCAAAGGATAGATTAGGGTCCAACCACATACCTAGATATTTGAGAGAAGTGACTGTGGTCAGCGTGCCATTTGATTTTGTCCCAACACATAGATGGGGATTTTGCAATTTGTGTAGTTTAGGTTTGGTTCCAAAGAGCATCGTTACAGTTTTGTCATTATTTAAAAAAAGTTTGTTGTGTTTGATCCACTATTCTACCTCTGTGAATTGTTCTTGCAGCACGGCTTCCAGCTGCCGGAGATTTGGTTTGCTGGTATAGATTACGGTGTCGTCTGCATACATATGTACAGTTGAGGCTTTGCAGACGTTGGGCAGATCATTTATGAATATTGTGAACAGCAGGGGGCCGAGTATTGAGCCTTGGGGTACACCGCAAGTGACAGGGAGGGGGAGGGAGGAGCTGCCAGAAATTGACACATATTGTGATCGGGCGGATACATAGGATTAAAACCAGGTTAACGTGCGATCACCAATGCCAGAGTTTTTAAGTTTTTCTAACAAGATGCCATGGTCTACTGTGTCAAAGGCCTTGGCAAAATCAAGGAAGATGGCTCCAGTTAAGTTTCCTTGTTCCATCCCAGCTTGGATATCATTGCAGACTTTTAAAAGGGCAGTTGTAGTTGAGTGATTTGGACGAAAGCCGGATTGATCTGGGGTTAAGTAGTTTCAATATTGATAATAATCATGTAATTGTGTGTAGATGCATTTTTCCAAAATTTTTGACATTACAGGGAGCAACGATATCGGACGGTAGTTGGATACCAAAGTACTGTCACCACTTTTATGGATAGGTACCACTCTTGCAGTCTTCCAGAGTTTGGGTATGTATCCAGTCGCCAGTGATTCATTGATTAGGGTTGCGACAGGATTTGCAATTGCCGGTGCACTGATTTTCAGCAGCATTGCTGGTATTTGATCAGGTCCAGACTGGTATTTCATTTTTTGCTTACGGAGAAGTTTAGTAACAACACTGACAGGCACTGGTCTAAAACTAAATTCCTGTCTGATACAGGGACTTTTCACAGTTGGAGGGGCCTGACCTGCATGAGGCCTTTCTGATTGCATGTCATTTCCTAGCTTGGCAATCAAAGTGGTGGCGCATCCAACAAAATAATCATTAAAGGCATTTGCTACATCTAGGGGGTGTTGCAGGGTTTGGTTGTTTACTTTGACAGCAGCCGGCTGGGAGTGGACTGGGGGTGCTTGTATGTTACTGATGGTTCTCCAAAAGTTTCTAGGGTTTGATATGTTATTGTTTAGATTTTCATTGAAGTAATGGGCTTTAGCCATTTTTGTTTGTTTTGTGCATTTCTTCCGGCATTTTCGGTATTCGCAGTGATCGTTCATGGAACCAGAACTCTTGAAATTTGACCACAGTGAATCTCTAAAACGGTACATTAGTGTAAGATCAGCTGTAACCCAGGGGAGATGGGTCCCTTTTACTCGCACTTTACGCAGCGGGGCATGGGAATTAGATACATGTATTGTGAAGCTAGTTTTAGTTTTTATAGGCTGATGGATTGTGGTTTATAAATATTTGTTTATGATATGAGATTTGAAACTTTTTGTATACGTAATAAATATATATATGTTTTTATCCGATTATTGATTATTGTATTCTTCAAAGCAAAACACAGACAATTAAAAGAATTTAGGAGAATTTCTAGGAAATATAAACGATTGATATTTGTGTCTCGTATAAATTTCTTATGAAATAATAATCCCTGACATATTGGAGGCAACTGCTGAGATAGGTCCAGTAAGTTCAATATAGACATATTGGAGGCTTGGCTGATAAATCCAATATATAACGTGTTGTATTCACATGCAGAGATTATATTCCTGACAAAACGGTATAACAAATAGATTCCTAAAACAAAATCAATTTGTTTTATACCGTTTCGTTTTTGTTCTGTTTTGGACTAAATCGATTTGCTATTTCAGAAGTGCTTCCGAAATATGAATCGGTATAATTTTGTCTGAATTATGATTCGGACCAAAATGAAGCACACATATCTAGCTTTAGCCACTCAAACACAAGATTGAGATGTAAACCACTTGCTTAAATGATTTCCCCGTTACCTCTTGAAATTACCTCCTTGCTATCAGTACATAGCAGTAATAAAGGTATCTGGGCTTTTGCAGGTCTATGCACTGATGTTAAATGTAGGGGGTATGTCAAAATAAATGAATCTTTATACAACCTGACCTGTGTGCTTAAACAATGTTTACCTCTCCCTAAAAGAAGCCCCGCCTAACTGCTGTGGATACCAGGAAAATGTAGTTTGAAAGGAAATGAGCACTCTTATTTGTAGCCACTTCCTGGTATTAGTGCATCGGTTTCGTCAGGACATGTGAATTGTATGCATCATAATCTTTTACCGTATTTCAGAGAAGATCAGGGGAAAATAACTGGGATTGGGCACAACCATGATTTCAAAATCATATTACTATGACTGAATACGCTTTGCAAGAAATAAAGGACTAGTATAAATTATAGAAGATTATATTAGAGCCATATTATTCTGTGGTTTCATACTTCCTGTGTGAATCACAATTATTTATAAAGTGCCAAAATATTTGGCATCACTGTCCAATATGTAGGACAAATCAAATGTGAAATAAACAAGTTTCACATGCAGAGAATCGTTGGAAAAGAGGACTCTGCTGAGATGACCTTAGGACCCTGTTCTAAGAGGAGAGGGGTGACACTGAGGGTAGGGCAAATAGCAGAGTATGAGAAGTACTGAGATGCATGGGGGCTGCATGCGAGATAGATCAAGGGAGCTGCAATGGGGGATTATGGAGACTTCTTGAAAGATTGAAGGCAGGGGGAGAGTATAATGTTACAAGGGAGGAAGGGCCATGAACACAAGCATATTACCTGCCCCAGAATGCACGGTTTTCACAACAAATCATCAAAGAGAGTGGTCGTGCGCAAGTGTTAGAAATTGCTTGCAATTTACTCAGTTTTCCTATATCCTTTCAGTTATTCCGAACCCATAATATCTTTAGTATTCAATGAATGTTTGTACTTGGGGACCCTATTGATTTCTGCGTAGAGGCACATATTAGGTGTAATTGACTGAACTAGCTTATGCATACCTAGTTCAAGGTGAGATATTTATTACTAGATGCATAAGGCAAAAAGCAGTTCAATGAAGGAAAAAACATATATATACAATAAGATTCAGATATAAACTGACAGAGATATCTAAATATAAACCTCTTATAGAGTTACACCATAATTAAATGTTTACAGCCACACTACAGCAGAGCAAGTTGCAAAAGGAAATCTACTGCAGTATATGACCTATTTGTTGATCATTTATTAGATGTTCTGAAAAATAAAAAACAGTGCAAAGGATCAGTACAGAACTTAGATTTTATTTGTGAGATCATTCAGCTGTCTTCTAACCTAATTCCATTTAACTCATTGTGTGCTAGTAAGGACCTTTGAAAGACATTTGTGAGAGCGCAAAAAAAAAGTTCACGGAAAATGATAATTTCATTTTATTGTAGCAGGGTAAAAGCGATAATAATAACAAAAAAGTTACTGAAATATATTTTACTTCTGAACAAGATAACATTTTCAAGAGTCCTCCGTTAAAAAACTCCAAGGGTTTATTTCAGAACACCAAAGCATTACAAATTATGTAAAACTTTGCAATGTGTAATTTGTTGCCTACACCTGTGGACAAAGATTTGCATCAACATTCATATTAATTAACAATTTAGAAACGACAAGGGAATGACATGGAATATGTATTGGATTCCCTGAATTTTAAATATCAAGCTACAATTTCACTCAAATAATTTTTATATATACCGTATATATAATTCGGGAAGTATTCAGTGCTTTGCTTTTTTTCATATTTTTATGTTTCAGTCTTATTTTTCATTTGTTTTAGTTAATTATTTTCACATCAATCTACACTCTCAATACCCTATAATGCGAAGCAAAAAACAGAATTTTGACAACATTGCTAATTTATTAAAAATAAAACCTAATATATCACAATAATATAAGTATTCAGACCCTTATCTCAGCACTTACTTGGAACATCTTTGGCAGTGATTGCTGCCTTTTTGGGTAAGATGCGTCAAGCTTTGCACTCCTGAATTTGGTCTTTTCTGCCATTTCTGACAATAAGGGGCTTTAATACTTCCTGAATGCACTATATATATTTAACAATTGAGCAACTGATATTAATCGGACAGTTGTATCGTGAGCCACGAGGAAAAGATTGTGAGACCAGCACTCATTGTGGTTGAACACTGTACTACAGGTAGAACCCTTCTAGCTGGGGCAAACACAAAAATACATGTTTGTAATTGTTTTCTTTGGTTTGGACAGTAGTGTGATGGTAATTCCTCTTGCTTATAGTTCATAAAAAGATATGTGTATGGAAAGATGGATGATTGCAGCTCACAGTAAGGGGTGTGTAGCAATTTTGCATTCCTACTTATAGTTGTAATCTTCATATTGTGTTGTAAAATTTTGGAATCTTGACTTCAATTTGATTTTAGGGATTTTAGGTACAGATCATTGCATTTATTTAACGTCTTGGATATTTATGCAGTTTGCAACATAATATGTAATTTAGTGGTGATTGTGGGGATTTTGACTATATGATATAAACAACATGATTATCTACCATATTAAAGTGCCAAATATATAGTGACACAAAAATGTTGTTAGCATTAGTATATTCAAGCCCTCTATGATACTTCTTGGTAGAACCACTTTTAGCTGCATTTCTGCTGAGACCTTTGTAAGCCCATTCCAGTTGTGTATATCTGTATAATTTTTTGTTATACATAGTATTGTAAAATAAAGTTTAGAATTAAAGTTAGGCTTAGAATTAAGGTTAGGGGTAGAATTAAGGTAAGAGTTTAAATTAGGGTTAGCGTTAACGTCGTGGTGCTTAAACAATGCTCAACTGGTACTAAGGGTCCCAAAGTGTGCCAAGAAAGTATTCCCACACCTTTACTCCACCACCAGCCTAAACCACTGATACAAGTCAGGATGCATCCATGGTTTCATGTTTGCACAAAAATTTGACCCTACCATCTGAATGTCGCAGCTGAAATTGAGACTCATCAGACCAGGCAACGTTTTTCCAATCTTCTATTGTCCAATTTTGGTGAGCCTGTGTGAATTGTACCCTCAATTTCCTCTTCTTAGCTGCCAGGAGTGGCACCCATTGTGGTCTGCTGCTGCTGTAGCCCATCTGCTTCAAGGTCCGACATGTTGCGCATTTAGAGATGGTCAGGGCTGGACTGGGACAAAAAAAATGACCCTGGATTTCATCCAGGCCAGACCACTTTAATTATGGAAACACGCAAAAAATTGTATATAGACCATATGTATTGCACAAAAAAGCTAGCTAAATGTGATTTCAGTTTTATTTTTTTATGTTTTCTCTGAACAGTAGATGGTATTGTATGTCAGCAAATAAACCTTGAGTTTATTTACAATGAAAGGATATTGGGATAGAATATAAGGACCATTTATTTTATTTTATATTTTTCAACAAAAAAAATGGCCAAAGTGGAATTGAACTTTTACATTATATTTACTAAACATGATTTCTAATGAATTTGTGAACAGAACCGAAAATAGACTCCTCCACCTCTTTTTTAAAATTTTACTTTCTGGATTCTTCTCTCCGTTTTTCTACTTTCTTCTCCTCCCTCTCACATATCTGTGTGCATGGATGAGTAGGAGGGGTGACTACAGCCAGCGCAGCATCAGTGCTGGAGAAATCGGGTCTTTCAATCACTCTGCAGAAATTGGAGCTGCTGTAGAGCGATTGAGTAAAGCAATGCAGCGGCTGAGGTTGAGCACGCACCATGTCTTAAGGTGAGGCGGATGCGCAGCGGGTCTCACTGGCACGGTGGTTGCAATATGAGACTGCATCTGTTTTACAGATAGTGAGGAAGTGGTGAACCAGCATTCGCACCGGCCCATTGAGACATCGGTCCACCGGGAATCTCCCTGTAGTCCCAATGGCCAGTACATGCCTGGAGATGGTATTCTGCATTCCTTGGTTGTAACGAGTGGTTATTTGAGTTAGTGTTGCCTTTCTATCATCTCAAACCAGTCTGCCCATTCTCCTCTGACCTCTGACATCATAACGTCAACACAACTGATGCTCACTGGATGTTTTCTCTTTTTTGGACTATTCTCTGTAAACCCTAGAGATGGTTGTGCGTGAAAATCCCAGTAGATCAGCAGTTTTTGAAATACTTGGACCAGCCCATCTGGCACCAACTAACATGCCACGTTCAAAGTCACTTAAATCCCATTTCTTTCCCTTGCTGATGCTCGGTTTGAACTTCAGCAAGTCGTCTTCACTATGTCTAGATGCCTAAATGCTTTGAGCTGCTGCCATGTGATTGACTGATTAGCAATTTGTGTTAACAAGTTTAAGCTATTGCACAGGTATACCTAATAAAGTGGTCGGTGAGTGTATGTTAAATAGTGTTGCTATGTTTGTTCTGGTTACCAATAAATTGAAGATGATCTTACCTCGTGAAGCTTATCCTGGTGGTCCTTGTGGTGATGGTGGCACTGAGGCAAGAGGTCCAGAGGTCTGACGATTGGCAGCGGTAACATTGCTCACAGTGTGGGAAATGAGAAGGTGAATTCGTGCAGCAGCATTGTTTCATTATAATGCCACAGTTTGCAATTGATTTCTTTTTTTATATATATAAATTATATGGTCAATGACATTTCACTTGACCTTGTGGTGTGTAGAGAAATGCAAAGATGTGCATGAAGTAAAAACTGAGGACACTCCACTCATGTCCTTCACGTTAAAGTGGTTAAACAAAATGAAAGAAACAATGACTTACCAATGACTTCTATCAGATCTTTATTTCAGTTGTCACAATCACACTCTTCGTACCTGCATGCCATAACACAATGCCATGACTTCCTTGTGTCTCACGTGATGCTAAGGAGTGTCGCGTCCTATGATTCCACAGTTCATTTGGTTGTATGTAAGGCTGCTGGGAGATTCTACTTGTCTGGCGAGTTTTGGCGACAACAGGGGTGGAAGGGTTCACCTCACCGGCAGCCATAACATATATAGTCTTTTTTTTCCCCTGCTGACATTTTTTTGCCTGCTGTTAATAAAGTTAACCCCAAGTTGGCAACTTTATTATAGTGAATCTTATCCTCTGCTTAAAAATTCTTTATCTCTAGTACATTTACTGAAGCATTCCTGTATTCTGCCTCTGGTTTAAATAGTAAACCCAAAACTGTCAGTGAGTAATAGTATACTTCAAATATTAGGTCAACATTGTAGATTGGAAAAATAACTGAAAAATTTAGTTAGCCCTAAAATACAAACTCATATTCAACCTATTAATTCATGAATACCTCTTACATTGTAGAATGCAAGCAGACTCACTTTGCGGACAGAATATAATAAAAAGAAGCATTCTCTGATCATTACACTCTGGCCTATCGGAAAATTATTATAATAAAAGAAAGAATTCGCTCATAACATGGAGGCTAAGCAAAACAATATTTTTTAAAAGTTGATATAACTGGAGTGAGGCAATTAGATTTGCTTATAAATCTTGACTGATTTATCCAGACATGATATGCCATTGAGTTTTATGGCGTTCCAGAGAGCAGAGGAACACAATTTAATTTAAAAATCCTTTTTTATTTCCAGTCTAAGGCACATATATTACCATCTTCACGTCATTCCGCTCATATACTGCTGTATGTCCTTTATGAGACATTAAATAAATCCATATTATTTGATTAAGTAGCATAATACTGGAGCATGCATCAAAGAAAAAGCTTCATCTGACATCTCTAAATGGGCTAACGTATTATTATCAGGGCAAACTCTGGACATAATTCATTGAGAAATATTCAAAATGTTTTCTGTGTGCTGGTGTCTCGAGGACCCATGGCTTGAGCCATGGTGGGCCCTTTATACTGGGTGCTTTAAGCCCTTTAAGCAGGTTTGTTGCTGGTTGCATGATGCAGAACACAGCACACAGAATATACACAGATGCTGGATACGAATGACAGAACTAGGATACACACACAAGAAAATCTTGCACTGGGGTAAGGTCCTTATAGTGGCCTTCTAAATCTATGTAGGATACAGGGCAAGGAATAAACACTAGAGATGAGCCGAACACCCCCGTGTTCGGTTCGCATTCGAACTCGAACAATTTCGAAAGTTCGATTTCGAATGCGAACACGAACCGAACTCAATGCAAGTCAATGGGACTCGAAAGTTCAATTTTTAGAGTGCCCTCCAAGAGGGCATATATGCAAGATATTTGCCATAAAAGGTGTATGGGGGTCCAGGTAGTGCCCTGGGGGACAGGAAACAATGACAAAAAGTTTTAAAAAAGTTTTTAAAGGAACAGTGAGTTTTCCATGAAATAAGGGTTAAAATTAAAAATTCCTTCAAATATCGTGCCTAGGAGGTCCCCATAACCTGCCTGTGAAGTGGTGGATTTGTAGGATGTATAGAAACATTTAAAAACAAAAAATGACGTTTCAAAGTACGGTAAACGTTTTTCCTTTAATCTATTCATAAACAACTGCTTGGGGTGGCAGCCTGTATGAAAAGACATTTTAGGACACGCAGAACAAGTTTAGTGATTTTTTGGCAAAATTATGGTGAAACTTATGCAGGCTTCGGATGAAAGTAACAATAGGTGCTTTAAAATTGGGCCTTTAGTGTCGGCAACAGTGCCGTCCCACCGTAACCCCTCTGTGGTATTGTGGAAGAGTGCAGGGTTGGACCCTGCGGTCCAATATTAAAATGATATAAATCTGGTAATATAGGCGTCAGTGGCAGTGCACCCAAATATTGTGCCTTTGGTGGCAGCAAGTGCCTTCACACCGTAACCCCTCTGTGGTATTGTGGAAGAGTGCAGGGTTGAACCCTGCGGTCCAATATTAAAATGATATAAATCTGGTAATATAGGCGTCAGTGGCAGTGCACCCAAACATTGTGCCTTTGGTGGCAGCAAGTGCCTTCACACCGTAACCCCTCTGTGGTATTGTGGAAGAGTGCAGTGGTGGAGGTTTTGGTAATGCAGAAGAGATCCCCGATCTATTCAGTTACATCAGCAACTATAACAAAATCGGGTCAGCAATGTTTAGGCACTTGTACTGAGCTACTGTATATGGTGAGAATCGGCGCACACCAGTAGCAACAGGAAGCAGAACAGGCAGGGAATACACAGAGAGAATAGTCAAATGGCAGGCAAAGTCGGCAACAGATCGGGTCCTCAGAACAAACAGGGTCAGTAACAAGTATACAAACTGATATCAAACTGATATCGGTACATTACTGTGAGGTTTATTGCTGTGGAGCTCTGTCATATGCTATATGAAATGAATTTAAGGGGGGGGTGAAAGTAATTAAAGGGGAAAAATGAATTAAGGTGGAGTGAATTGAATTAGAGGACGAGGACCCTGCTGCCAGTCTGCTTCTGAAGACCTGCAGTCAGACAGTGGACCACAGCAACAGAGTGAGAGTGGTAGGTAGCATAATCACAGGGAAACACTGGGAGTGGCAGGCAGTTTGAAATATATGGGTATATTGACACAGCAAGACCAGGGGGCACCACCAGGGCACATTTCAAATTTGTGCAGTGCCAGGTGCCCCTCCTATGCCGCATTGCCAAAGGAGGGGACCACACACTCTGTAGATTGGCCCTGTGGCTCAGGTGGGGCACCAGGCACAGCATAGATTGGCAATGCGTGAAGACACCTAACACTCCCGATTGGCATGGCACGGAATGGGTGGAGGGGGGCACCAAAACGCAACTTCGCCTGAGTAAACAAAAATGCTTGCACCGGCCCTGGATACCACACACAGACATATACGTATATATCAACACGCAGACCTATATATACGTATATATCAACACGCAGATATATATATACACCCACCCACAGACCTCAGACCATATATACACATATGCATATGGGGGGTGGCATGTGGACAATCTCAACTAAATGCGCCCCCCCCATTTGACTGATCCCTCCAGAAGAAATGTTGAACCCGACAGAGCAGAGAATATATATATATTATTCTCTGCTCTATCGGGTTCAACATTTCTTCTGGAGGGATCAGCCAAATGGGGGGGGGCAATTAGTTGCCAAAATGTATGTGTAATACAAGTCTGGATATATATATTTGTAAGAATATAGATATATATCCTATTTATATATATCATACCTGTCCTTACCTTCCCCTATAAATTTGCTAAAAATATACACTTAAAAAAAACAAACCACTGCCTGAGACCCCGCGCAGCCCACATGCTACCCCCCTCTACCTGGCTGAATGTACGTAATATATATAATTAAATGCATCCAGCCAGGTAGACAAAGAAAAAAAAAAGGTTTTATTTTATGTTCCAAGGGACATTTAAAAATGTCCTCGGATTTTATTTCTTTTAGAAATGTGTCAGCTTACCTTAGCCTGGTGGTCAGTGGGAACTCCCTGGATCCTGGATGTAGGGGGAGTCTACCGTGGCCGCAGGTGCAGTGGCTCCCTCCCTGCGCTGCCTGTCTCTGCCACATGCACCCGGGTGGCTAGCCCACACAGTCACAGCTCTGTCATCCAGCGGCCGCATGCTCCTCAATGCTCCTCAAGGGGATCCTTGGGAGGCCCCTGCAGGCTGCCCTCTACAGTGCCTGATTAGAGAGCCGTGTCTGCCTGATGTTTTAGTAACAAGAATGTTTTATCCCATAGGCTTCAATGTTAAAAATATTCCCGTTTTAATTCAATATCTAATAAACCGTTGCTTATAATATTCTGCAGTAAAGAGTCTCTTTATTTCTAGATTTTTTAGTATTTTTTAAGCATTTTTTAGACTTTTTTAAAAATATTATTTTTTTTCGAACTCGAACCGAACACGCCAAAAAGTTCGAAGTTCGCGAACTTTCAAACTGCCAATATTCGAATCGAACTCCGAACCGATCGAACCGAACAGCTCATCCCTAATAAACACCACAATAACAACAGGGGTAGGCAAGAGACAACAATACAAAATGCCCAGCAGCAATCACAGAACCCTAAATGAGAATAAGGTCCTTAAACTGGCCACTAACACAGACTATAATATGCTGTTAGACAAATACACAAAGACAAGAAAACAGGAATAATCAAGAGTAGTCAGAGAATGCCAGAAGGTCTAAATACCAGAGTAGAGTGTCAGCTGTATGCCAGGGATCATGAACTAGGTGAGCAGGTCAGGCACGCTGAGGTCGGTACACAGGATTATCAATATACAGGGTACAGGGAGCAGAGAAGAGAATAGTCAAGAATACAAGCCAATAGTCATACACAAAATCACAAAATAGCAGACAGGGATAATCCAAAAGAGAAGTATATAACAGACCAAGATCATTCACAGGATAGCAGAACACTTAGTAAATAATGACCCATCCAGGAGCAGGGAGCTGTTGCACCGCTGGCCATATTTATGGAAACAGGGCAGGTCAGGCACAGGGAATCCAAGGGTGGAGAGCCTGGACTGGCTAGCCCAGAACACCACAAGAGCTGGCCTGTGTAACATTTTCTGAAATTCAGCCAGGCCCCCTGGTGGTGAGAGCGACGCTCATCAGCTCTAGTGTTTTTGAGCTAGCCACTGCAGACTATCTTTCCTGTGGCTAATAGTCTGTGGTCACATGACGTGCCCTGCCCTATATATATGGCCAGTAGTGCACTAGATCTTTGGTCCAGTATAGGTCTTCCTTTCTGGCACATACAGGAAGGGTAGCAAGGTACAAGTGGTGAGACAGGTCAGACACTGCAGCCCAAGGATAAACAGAGGACTGGAAAGGAGACCCGGACACAGAAACAGGAGGGGGGGTCCCTGATTGGAGATCACAGGGTCAGAAACAGCTCCAAACCATAAGCTAAAAAGACAAATAGCATCCATTAGGCTGTAATACGGAGGTGTCAGGGCTTATATCATCGTAATACAGAGCTTATAGGGCTATTAGAATGAATGGAGGAGGCGGCGCCCCTCACAGCACTGTCCTGGGCCATTCACACAGCTGCACCTGGACGGCAGCTCATCTGTATTCATGCGACACGTGAGCTACCTGATGACTCCGACAGAGTAGCCGCGGCGGTGTCCTAATGCCGTTTCCGTAATTTCCTTTGAAGGCGACTGGTTGACAATACACAGGGAAGGCCGGGAAATTAAAGGAGATGTAAAGGCAGCCATGTTATGGTTGGCAAAACACAGGTGGCGCGGATGACGTAGCTCTACTCCGGCGCCTAGATCTTTATGTTCCGGGCGTCTGGTGATATAATTTCCACACCCCTGTACTTGGTCCGGTACTGTGGGTAAGGGACCCATAAACAACTTCGAATGGACCCGCACTCCTGGGACTTTTCACAAACCATAGACGTTTATTCATAAACATTAACGTCTTACCTTTCAGTTACTTTTGCAACTTTCTTCAGGACATAAACTTAAACGTAAACCACAGACATATAAACACATAAATTGTATTATGTACACAATTCTAAAGTGTAATGTCCTCAATGATCACTGGGTTCTCTCAGGAAAAAAACAGAACAGATATCAGCTAAAAGCAAAACACGCTTTGAGTGGGTAGTCGCGATGGTAGTTGAATTTTAGCATTCACACTTATGTAAGGAACTGGTCTTATGTATGCTCTTGTTGTCCTGGCATTTATCCATTTATCTTATGGACTTATGTGCCTCCCTCATTCTTATATGAATTACTAGGGATACACAGAGATAGACCAGAAATCACTTATAATCAGGATTGGAGCTAGGGCTATATGGCAGTACTTTTCTTCTTTTCATTGTTGAGCCATTAATGGAGAAATGAAATAGTAAGTCTCTCAGTGTTATTGATTCGGAAAAAAAAAGAAATAAAGACACCTAATGCAACAAGGGGGTAACCCGTAAATTCAAATGGAGAGCTATATATCAATGCCTAGGTGAACAAGCAGTACAAGAATAAAACTTAACTTTTAATCAGATAAACAAGTAAAAATCTGCTCTACCTTAGCTTCCACCTTTACAGGGGCCTGTCCTGATGAAGCCGGCACAGTATACTGGCGAAACATGTTGACGTTATGCCCTGTCAATATTCTTTATGCCTTCTAAAATAATTTCTACTCTGGCAATGGTTTAATTTGTCTCTTCCCTGTTGTATGGAGTGTGGTGGCTTACGCAACCCCCACTCCACTTTACTGGGTTCAATCCATTTATGAAGTCTGCTTGCAGTGTAACTATTATTATTATTATTATTCTTTATTTATAAAGCGCCAGCATATTCCGCAGCGCTGTACAATAAGCACAGTATAGACAGGGTTACAATACATTGAACAACATTTGACAAACAGTACAGGAGGAGATGAGGGCCCTACTTTTTCCATGCAGTCCCCTATGTATGGAACTCCTTCCCTCGTAACATTCGACTCTCTTCATGCCTCCAGTTCAAAATATCTCTAAAAACATATTATTTCAGAGAGGCCTACCAGCTCCCCATTGCACCTTTCTTGATTACTTTTCATGCTCAACTATTTATCCTTACCTCAGTGTGTCACCCCTCTCCTCTTAGTTTGTAAGATCATTGGTGCGGGGTCTTCATTTTCATTCACCCTGTGTTTTTGAGGGTCCTGAGAACGAGCAACAGCACTTCTTGCTGTGTTAAATTTATTTGTTATTTTTATGTATATTTTGTCCCACCCATTGCACATAATGCTGTGCAATATGATAGAGAGAAAAAGAAATTTACTTCCGACCATAATTCAAGTCAGTATTACTTTATTGATCTTTTTTGTTGTGATGAAATTCAATAAGTGTTGATTCAATTAACATTTTAAAAACTATTGATTCAGTAACCACGTTGTTAAACAGAAGAAGTCGCTTTCCAAGTGCACAAATTGCTTTAGCACACTGTGATCTTGGCTTCAGACCTGTTGGTCATTTATAAACTTCATTGCTGTTAGTTTTTTAACTTAATTAACCCTTTCACTACAAAGTGATTTTTCCAAAAAGAACCAGTGCCAGGAACCAGTGGGTTTTTGAAAAATTATTTTTTATTATCTATACAGTAAGAAATATTTGGGAATATTCACAATGTATTTTTTTACTGTAATAACCTATTTGGCTAGCAGATGTTGTCATCTTCTGACCAAATAGCGTTCCTGCAGTTAGAACTGCAGCTCTTGGCTCCGTGTCGGCTGGGTAATGCCCGATATGTCCGGGCATTCATTAGCCGATTTTAGCTAGTCTTAGCACCTTGGGTATTATATCCACATGGCTAAAACTTTGGGGGCACCTTCTAGAGCTCAAAAGCAAACAAATTTAGTTTGCGACAAAGCAAATTGAATTTGCAATCATACAGTACAGCCTCCAATCGTGCTAACACAATCTCGGGCTGCTGTGTCTGCTACCACTGATCGTGTATACATGATCACGGTTGTGAAGGGGTTAATGATTTTGATCTTGCATTTGAGTTCCATACCAGCCGCAAAGAGATGCTTGAAAAAGTCCTGCAGGACTGAAATGTCTAAATGTGTGATGTTGGAGGTACAAAGCCCCTTGGTAAGTCTTACCTAGTTTGTTGCGGTTTGTTTCCTGACTTTCTTATGTGTTGTTTAGCAGTGATGAAAAATCCTGTGGTTTTAATGTATCAGCAGTTCTGATTGAACATCTGATTGCTGTTAAAATGCTATTACCATAGCATTAGCATTCAATAATTATATAAAAAAAACAAGCGTGAAGAAGATAGGCAAACCTATAAGATTAGGCAGAAAGAGGCAAAGCAACTTCTAAAAGCTTCCAAAGCACACGCGGAAGAGAAAATAGCACAGTCAGTAAAAAAGAGGGACAAAACATTTTTTAGACTCATTAACGAGAAGAGAAAAGTAAAACAATGATTAGTTAGATTAAGAATAAAGGAAGGAAGGAATGTAGAAGAGGATAAAAATCTCGCTGACTGCCTCAAAGAATATTTTTGTTCAGTCTTTAGAAAAGGAAAGGGACCTCAGTTAAGAGAAAACACTAAAGACATTTACATATGAGTTTGCAGAGGATGAGGTTATACTTCAGCTGTCTAAAGTAAAGACAAATAAGACAATGGCCTGATGGGATTCACTCAAACTTATTAAAAGTGGTGGCTCAGTGGTGTAATAGCAAAACCATTAACAAAGTTATTTAACCAATCCTTGTTAACAGGAGTCGTCCCAAAAGACTGGAAATTAGCAAATGTTGTGCGCATTTACAAGAAGGGTAGTGGGAGGAATCTGGGAACTATAGGCCAGTGAGTCTTACTTCAGTAGAGGTGAAATTAATTGGAATCGTGTTAAAGGAAAGTACTGTTGAACATCTAAAAATACATAGATTACAAGATCAGAAACAACATGGGTTTACCTCAGGGAGAACATGTCATACTAATCTTATTGATATTTTTGATTACCAAAAAGAATAGACAAAGGTGGTGTAGTAGACATTGCTTATTTAGATTTCAATAAGGCTTTTGATACTGTTCTGCATAGAAGGCTTATCAATAAATTGCAATCTTTGAGCTTGGATTCCAATATTGTTGAATGGATTAGGCAGTGGCTGACTGACAGGCAACAGAGGGTTGTGGTCAATGGAGTTGTGGTTGTGGTCAATGGGCTGAAAAGGTCTTATCTGCCGACATATTCTACCAAGATGGGGGCTCCCTGCAGTTATGTATGACCATAGGCATGTGCAGCCCTTTTTCTAAGGTATCCACGTATTGTTCAAATTATATATTTAGCAAAAAATTATGAAATTTGGCTAAACCTGTAGTGTGTTTGCAATTGTTTGATATCCAGGAAAGTAGAGTATTTTTTTGAATTTTTTAAACAAAAGATCAACAAGTCAAATAAAAATGTTTCACATTGTTCATTGCTTATGTTTACCAAGGGTGCCAACATTGGTGGAAGGCACTCTATATGTATGACAGGTGCTCTTTAAAACAAAATATTATGGAAGCATCAGTTCTACCACAGCTGATAATGTGCACTTTTGTGCTGCTCAGCTCTAGGTTTTTTCAAAAGGTTGAATAATACCACAATCTTGTGTGAGTCACAGGCTTCAAACACCTAGATGGATATTACTGACCATCATGTTATTTATCTTCTAGAAAAATGTATCTCCAGTTCATAAATGCAACTTATAGGATTCCATTATGTTACAACTATAGGCAACACTCCGTTTATTGATTATATAAAATTGTCACATTTATAGTGTAAAAAAATGACATCTGTAACAAGTTCATTACCAAAAACATGTAATATAATGAAAAATGAAATATAGTGTACAAAATCTTTTGCATCTGCATGCGTTTTTAATGCAAGATTACTGAGCTCTCTGCGATAGAATCAACAATTTCTGTGAGATCTTTCTACTAGTATCACCCTCTAATACTGTAAACAATCTAGAAAGACCAGCTCTACTATCATGGTAATAAAATCTCAGCAAGCTTTACAGCTGCAATACAACAACCAGGGAGAGGGCAGAATACAGGGAGAGCTGTGTACAGGGATAAGTTTCAGATGGTTATAATGGCTGAAAAAAACCCTTTACAGTACAGATACAAGGCTTTACTGTAATACACAGGTATTCTGCCCACATACAGATATTATTTTTACATTCTATTGTCACTTTTGGAAGCTGCTTTGCTAATAAGCTTAGAATTACCACTACAAATGGCAATAAGTAGGATAACTGAGCATTTGTGTTACCTATCTTAATCTCATTATGGCATAAAGGTCTTTTGAGCTTGTTTGCGAATAATACAGACCCCATTCTAAATTGTACAAGATAAGGGACACCATCTAGTGCAGGCCTGTTAACCCCCCTCCCCCCAGTTTCTGAACTAGAATTCCCATGCTTCTCTGGTCATCTATTGCATTCAAAGAAGTTTTGGGGAATTGTAGGCAATAACCATCTGGGGGCCAGAACTTGACATCCCTGATCTAGGACTAAATTACAATCTTCACGCAAACGTTAACACTCACTTGCGTGAGCATTAAAGTTTGCTGCGGTGTTTACTGCATATTACGATCCAAGCGCAAACGGGTTAAGTAACCCGTTTGTGTTTGGTACCTTGCACTTTTCAGCGCGAGGTTACTGTACTTTGTGCTCCCTATACTTAACATGGGGAGTGCAAAGTGTTAATCAGCGTTAGTATTACAATCTACTAGTGCTGATTAATGTCCGGCTCTGGTTAGTGGAGAGTTAACCAGAGCCAGGACTTGGTGTTAGCGGATTCCGCTTCTGCAGAATCCGTTAACACCAGCTTAAAAAATAAAAAAATGAATCGCATACTCATCCTCTGTCCCGTGGCGTGGACCGCCCCTCCAGCCGCCTCCTCCTTCCGGCGGGAGCAGGGAAAGACTGGGGGAAAAAGTCCCCCCAGTCTCTCCCTGCATATCACTACGCTGACCCCCCGGATCTCGCGAGGCGAGATCCGGCTGGTCATGTGACCGGCAGGGGGGAACTCAATGGAGTCCTATGGACTCCATTGAGTGGATGCTCGCGGCTGTGCTCAGTGCTGTCGCGAGCATCCCGGATTTTACCAACAATGCAGGCAGCATTTTTTGCACTTGCATTGTAATCCGGCGTTAAAACGTGGGCGCAAGGGGGAAAACTGCGGGCGCAGTTTTTCCTACCTTGCGCCCCCGTTTTAACACTAGGATTGTAATTTGGCCCTTAGAGTCTAGAACCTGTCATTCCAGCAATATTTCCATAAAGGATAAAGGAATACAAGTAAAAATAAAAAATTAGTAAATTGACATTATTGTAATCATTTTGCTATCTAATAATAACATTCTTCATGAAAAAAATACTATTTTACACTTCTTTTAAGTGTTATCTTTGCATTCTCAAGTTTCAAATAAATGTTAATATTATAATACGTTTTTCATCAAAATGCAACTGGTAGTGAACAATTATTGAATCTAGTGTTGTTATGCAATTTTTAAGAGGAAAGCAACAGGTTCTTCAGAAATTATTGTTATTTGATGTAGAATTATAGCAAATTCAGGGACATTTTGAAAACTACAGGAGCTGTTGAGGCATTTTAAGCCCTGCCAAGTCAGTGAAGGTTGACTTGTGATCAAGGTCAAGACAGCAGTACAAGCAAATTATTTTTGAAGTTAGGCCAATTTTTTTCTTACTCAGAAATTTGCATGTGGCAAGTTGGGTTCAGGGTGAACAGAATTAAAGGACTCTAAAATTATCTTTAGTAGACAAAAATGTATAATATTGCAAGTTACAATTTTCTGCCAGAGTTGCAGACAGTAATGAATACATCTGAATGCCCTCTAAGACGTTTTATTGATCACCAATGCAGGCCATAAAAGTGAAAACAACAGCTATTCAATGCCAATAAAACACATATCAATTTTTATTAACCCATGGTCTTCCAAGCTATTGAACAGAGAAACATGACCTGTACCAGTCTTTTGTGTTCTGGAAAGTAATCTGTATTTATTTTGCAAGTCAAAGGAACTATTTAACAAAATAAATATATTGATTTCTCAATTTGCATACTCTCTCAATTATAGGGGTTTTTCAAAGAGAGCCGAACTTTCCACCGAATTGCACTGAATGGTGAATTTCCAAATTTGTGGCAGTTTGTCTATTCAAAAAGCTGTCAATTCGCCAAATACTGGCGAATTGACAGCAAAATAAGGTGGAGTCTGCCGCAATTCGGCGATCTTCAGCAGCAGTGAAATTGTCCCATTGAGTAGTAATGGTCAATCTATTCAGAGAACACTGAACTGCACCAAAATGTCAGTGAAATGCCCTGATTTTCGGTGGCTCAGTTTAATAGGTTTAAAAAGACGAATCCCATAGGATTCAATGTAAAAAAATATATAATTTTTTTTATTCAGCTGTTCAACTCTTCATTTTCAGTAAATGCCATTTTATTGATTTCTTTTTAGAATTTCTTGGTTTGTTTAGGCAAAATTTTAGATTTTTTTTATGGCTTTTTTTTATTCTGCAACAGACCTTTTTATTATTTTTTTTGTAGGACCATTATTAATTATTATTTCAAAACATTTTCATGTATTTTTATTGTTTTATACACCTTTTAAAAAAAATAGCTGAGTACCATTTTTTTTTCTGCAGTTCTGTGGCGTTCGACAGTCAGTTCGGCAGTCTTCGGAGGAGTGTAATAGAGTTACAGAGAATTAAAATAAATGCTTTGAATATGTAACATTTTGCTAATCTTCAGTGCTTCCAACCTATGCTTCAGTCGTTTCAAAGTGACCGATTTCCCACATATGCTACAATCACAAAAAACATTTAACACAACTGAAATGCGTAAAAACACAGGCAGGGTTATTCAAAGAGATCCAAATTGTGGTCGAAAGGTAACCGAACAGTGGAATTCACCATACGGTTACCTTTCCTGGCCATTCGGCTATTCACAGAGCAGGCAGTTCGCTAAATGCTGGCGAATTGCCTGCACATACGGTGCCTGTTCGAGGGCAGTGAAATCCCCATAGAGAAGCAATGCTTTGTCTATTCAGAGAACAAAAAGTAGCAGTGATAAGTTGCCGAAGTGCCCTGCTGTTTGGTGGTTTCATTCGACAGGTTTATTCAGACGAATCCCATAGGCTTCAATGTCAAAAATATTCCCGTTTTAATCCAATATCTAATAAACTGTTGATTATAATATACTGCAGTAAAAAGTCTCTTTATTTATAGATTTTTTAGGATCTTTTAGGCATTTTTTTCCCGAAAGTTTTCTTTTTTTGAAATTGTTTTTTCTTTTTTCTGTAACAGACCTTTTTATTATCATTCATTGGATCTTAGAGAGAGTTTGTCACAAGGACAATGGAGTCACAACCAGCACGTTTAAGGATTAAACCTATATTATAATCACAAGAAAAACTGAGAAAGTTGTGGCAAGTACGTCACAGCTATATTAGCTGGCTTACACCACTCGTGCTGGTTTCAAGTTGCAGACATACAATAACATATAACTTTATTAAATAATTCTAAAACATGAAGAAACGGCAAAAAATCTCATAAGGAATAAGGCACTTGGTATACTGTTTGTTCATTCCATTGTAGTGGAAAATGATTAGGGATCCTGGAGTTGGTATAACCCCTGTTCGCTGCTTAACATTGCATATTTGATATATTATAGCAAGAGAACCAAATACGTCCCTACTGGGATATACAGACCAGTGTATAATTAGTGGTGCTAAATAAGCCTGTGGGATAACAACTTGGATGCACAAATTAGAGTATCCACAAGAATTGAGCTGGAAAATAAATAAAGCTCCTTGGTGATAAATTTATATTTGGCATTAGCCCAATATTGGCAGTTAATCAGCAATAGTAAATGGTCAGCACAATCGAGTAGTCTTGTGACAGACCAATTGGTGCTAGTTTATGAGGTATTGCTTATGCACAAAATAAGATTCCACAAAAGCTAAATATTTGCTAAAGTTCTTATAAGAGATTGTTAATATTACACAGAGCATAAGTCCAATATGACGTGAATCAGCATTAGGATTGTGGTCAACATAGATAAATAAGTCTTATAATAGGCACAATTATAATTGATAATGCTAAATTAGCTAGTGGAATATTCACTTATTTGCACCAAATAAAGTTACACAAAGTAAAAACTGAATATGCACAACGCATCAACCCAATAATTAGCATGATTCGGCATTGTTATTTTGGACAAACCAGATGGGAAGTCCTGTGAATGTTGCGAGAAATAGCCCAAGCGGCTAAGGGTTTGTTGGTTGATCGTACCGCCAATATCAACGTGAAGTTAGCAACATTAGCAACAAGACAGACGATACAAACAATTGTTCAACAAGTTGGATAGATAATAAGTTTGCTGGAAATTCGTCACAAACGTTAGTCAGGTTACAAAATAGAGGCACTGCCTATCGCCAAATAACACCATAGGGTGGCTCAAATTGTGAATCAATTAGTACACCACAGGCTAGCACCAGTAGCTAGAAACACTTGGTTAGTGATAACACCAGTTGCAACAGTTTCAGAAGTGCCTAGTGACTGTTAAAAACAAACGATCAACATCAATAGCAAACGCTGACGTGCGTTTCGCCACTAACAAAAGGTGGCTTCATCCAGAGCGTAACTAGAACCTCTGACTACTCTCTATTTTATATCCATAGTCTTCATAGTCTTAGCATAGCCCACCTGTGGCGGCTAAAACTTAATTGTCCGCTGGCGTGTAGACGCTTCCGCATCCAGAGCCAGCATAGACCACGTGACACCTCTAAACCTATCAGTTAACACCTCCTTAAGTCACGTGGGTAAACAATAATTCTAGTATCGCCGGCTCATGTTGCAGTAACTTGACAAACGTTAACCGCCTACTCGGTACCTATCTAGATGTAAAAGACGCTTTATTAACAGGGGACATGGATATAATCCTGGACATATAAAACACCAGCCTGGTCTCTATGAGAGCCAATTATATAAGTGACTCCGGAAACCTGCGTGTTTATATTCCGGCCAGGGGTGCACGTGCAGTGACTTTTCAATTCTCTTTGAATAACCATGATAGTGCCATTGCCTTTAAACTTGATAGAATTGTGGGAAATGAGAACGTGAGTTAGTGCAGCATCATTGTTCACATTATAATTGAAAAGAAGAAATATATATATATATATTTACTGTTTTACATATAACAAAGTCAGGTTTGGCATAATTGCCATGTTCGCCATGTTCTGGCTGTATTCCCAAGCTTATGCTGAGGACCATTGGCTTCAATCAAGGTGAAGAAGAGTTAGAGCCGTCACGCAGTGGATTTATTTGGTTGCATTTGTGTTGTTTTTCTTCGTACTTGGATTTATCTTTTCGACTCTTTTTATTTTTGGACCATTTTCACAGGCTGAAGCTGAGGACCATTGGCTTCAATCATGGTGAAAAGGAGTTACCGTATATACTCGGGTATAAGCCGACCCGTGTATAAGCCGACCCCCCTACTTTTTCCCAAAAAACCTGTGAAAACTTATTGACTCGCGTTTAAGCCTAAGTGGGAAATGCAGCAGCCACTGGTAAATTTCAAAAATAAAAATAGATACCAAAAAAAAAAAACAGTAAACTAGCTCTATAAGCCCCAGCTCACATATGGATATTGCCCCAGCTCACACATGGATATTGCCCCAGCTCTCACATGGATATTGCCCCAGCTCTCACATGGATATTGCCCCAGCTCATGGATATTGCCCCAGCTCATGGATATTGCCCCAGCTCACACATGGATATGCCCCAGCTCACACATGGATTTGCCCCAGCACATCGATTTGCCCCAGCTCATGGATATTGCCCTAGCTCACACATGGATTTGCCCCAGCACATGGATATGCCCCAGCTCACACATGGATATGCCCCAGCTCACACATGGATATGCCCCAGCTCACACATGGATATGCCCCAGCTCACACATGGATATGCCCCAGCTCACACATGGATTTGCCCCAGCTCACACATGGATTTGCCCCAGCTCACACATGGATTTGCCCCAGCTCAAACATGGATTTGCCCCAGCTCACACATGGATTTGCCCCAGCTCATGGATATGCCCCAGCTCACACATGGATTTGCCCCAGCTCATGGATATGCCCCAGCTCACACATGGATATGCCCCAGCTCTCACCTGGATATTGCTCCAGCGGCAGCCAGCTCTCACATGGATACTTGCCCCAGCTTCGGATCCAGTAGGGGTTGAGGGGGCCCAGATGCCGGGCAGCGGGAGTGCCTGCCCGGTCCTGAACAGCGTGAGTCCGTCCGTGTTGAAGGGGATGCGGCTGCGTGCGTGCGCAGGTCACAAGGTCCGGCCAGTCAGGTGGTACAGAGACTCAGTACCACCTGATTAGCCGGACCACGTGACCGGCTGCGCCTGCACGCAGCCGCATCCCATTCAACATTTTGCCGATTGCTGCGCTCCTTGACTCGGGTATAAGCCGAATCGTGTTTTTTTGACTCAAAATCTGAGTCAAAAAACTCGGCTTATACCCGAGTATATACGGTATATAGACGTTCCGCCATGGAGTGCATCCATGCTTGGATTTGTGGGGGTTTTACTGCCTGGATTTATTTTTGGACTCTTTATGGTTGGACCATATTCCCTGGGCTGAAGCTGAGGACCATTGCCTTCAATCAAGGTGACGAGAATGGTGAGTATGTAAGGAACACTGCACTGGAAAGTGGAGTTCCCTCGTTTTTCCCCTTAAATAATTGGGCAGAGGCTGCGGACAGCCTCTGCCCAATTATTATTATTTTTTTCTTTTGCCCCATTTTACTCACCTTTTGTCCCTCGCTGCACACAGCTTCTCCTCAGGGACTCCAGAACCCGAAGGTCCAGGAGTCTTTTTTGGGTTATTTGTGCTTCCTGCACTACTTGGGAAGTGAAGGAAATGCAAACTACGCACCGCAACGGGATTTGCAAACTTTACATACACAACCCCATAGCAGCTGCACAGAATGATGGAGCAAAGCTGTGCGCATGCACAGATCTGATACATCATAGCCTGGACCCTGAGATTCTGAACATTCACCCAGAATCTCACTGTCTCTGAGCATTCACCCAGAATCTCAGGGTCTCTGGGTGTATGTTCAGAATCTCCCTGTTTCTGGGGTCTCTGGGTGAATGTTCAGAATCACAGGGTCTCTGACTTTAACCCTGAGTCCCTGAGATTTTTTATGCTGCTGTTTGGTGCACTTCGGTGATTTGTACATAGAAAACCATTGAATGAATGATTCCTATGGGACAATTCTGCTGCTGCCAAAGTGTGCCGAACTGCACCATAGTGTGCTGTCAATTGGCCTGTGGTGCAGAATCCAACAGATTCAGCACCACAGGCCAATTGACAGAGAAATAAGGTGCAGTTCGTCACACTTCGGCAGCAGCGTAACTGTCCCATAGAGAACCATTGAATGAATGATTCCTATGTACAAATCGCTGAAGTGCACTGAAGTGTAGCAAAACAGTAATTATTAACCCTAGCTATAACCCTCACCTAACCCTAAACTAACACTAATTAAGCAGATTTTTTTAAGCCATCTGCATAGATCCCGGATCGAAACGAAATGGATTGATCCAAAATAATGGAATGACACGGTATATGAATGAATTCCGTTTTTGGACAAAACAAATTCTGCCGAAACAAATTTTTTTTTGCTGTGCACACCTCTAATTTCTATCCAAATTATGTATTAATGCATCCTGAAGGAGAGCATCCATTGTTCTACTTATATTATACAGAGAGCTATGGGGATTGATAGAAACTACAAACAGAGCAGAGTGTAATACCGTAGATACTCGAGTATAACACGACCTGAATATAACGCGATGGATAGAGATTAATTATGGAAATGAGGGAATACTCAAGACTCGAATATAACGCGAGGAGCAAAATTATACTGTACCGGAAACCATTAAAATCCTTCCAGGTTCTCCTAACACAGTCAGGCTCCCCCTCGGGCCAGGGTGCTCTGCTCTAGAATGATTGCAGTTGTTACTAAGTATGAAGCCGCCGGCCACCCGTCTTCTTTACTAGCCGTTAGATGGCCGGCGGAGGTGAGCGAGGTGAATGATTGGCTTAAACTGAGCATGCACTCTGGCCATGATGGATCCCACCTCTCCCGAATCTGGGAGTTCCTGAAGAGTTTGCAAGCATTAGGGAGCTCACATTCACTTCAGCGAGACTACCGGAACTTCCGGGATACTTGGGATCCCGAGCAAGTCTTTTTTTTTTTTTTTACACGCGATGCAGATGTCTCGAATATAACGCGACCCCTCCAATTTTAAGGTAAATTTTTGTCACCAAAATCTACCGGTATACTCGAGTATCTACAGTAAGCTTAGTTCTGTTGTCGATAGTAAACCCAAACAAACTATAATAAGGCCGGCATATATTTATTTTCGAAGAGGTGTAAATTCAAGTTGGGCACACATGGTAAAAACCTGCCATACATTAACATAGGAACATGAATCAATATAATCGAGGCCCAGTTCCTGTAATGCAATAACACTCCTTGTGAAGGAAATATAAATTGAGGAAAAGCCAAGGTGTTTATTTTCAAGGCAACAGTCATTACCTTGACAAATGTTCTCTTCCCAGTGACATTATTATACCAGATGTTTGGAATCTATGTAAGATGGTAAAAGCAGATAAAATGGACACTGACTAATATTTAATTTAGCAACCGTACATGCTTCTATGTCTCTAACAGTCTGTAAAATACAAAACAATTACAACATAAATTGATTACATTATTTTGTGAAAAATTCTCATCGGTCCCAATATACAAGTGAAGGCAACTGCTTATTAAGCAGATGCATAGATGCTGCCATTAACAAATAAGTCAAATTCCAAACACAGAGTATTAGTAACCATAATAAACGTATTGCTATTAAATTATACATTATATATATATATGTCAGGTCCAGAAATATTGGGACATCGACACAATTCTAACATCTTTGGCTCTATACACCACCACAATGGAGTTGGAATGAAACAAACACACTGTGCTTTAACTGCAGACTGTCAGCTTTAATTTGAGGGTATGTACATCCAACTCAGGTGAACGGTGTAGGACTTACAGCAGTTTGCAGATGTGCCTCCCACTTGTTAAGGGACCAAAAGTAACGGGACAATTGGCTTCTCAGCTGTTCCATGGCCAGGTGTGTGATATTCCCTCATTACCCCAATTACAATGTGCAGATAAAAGGCCCAGAGTTCATTTCAAGTGTGCTATTTGCATTTGGAATCTGTTGCTGTCAACTCTCAAGATGAGATCCAAAGAGCTGTCACTATCCGTTAAGCAAGCCATCATTAGGCTGAAGAAACAAAACAAACCCATCAGAGAGATAGCAAGAACATTAGGCGTGGCCAAAACAACTGTTTGGAACATTCTCAAAAGGAAGGAACGCACCGGTGAGCTCAGCAACACCAAAAGACCCGGGAGACCACGGAAAACAACTGTGGTGGATGACCGAAGAATTCTTTCCCTGGTGAAGAAAACACCCTTCACAACAGTTGGCCAGATCAAGAACACTCTCCAGGAGGTAGGTGTATGTGTGTTAAAGTCAACAATCAAGAGAAGACTTCACCAGAGTAAATACAGAGGGTTTACCACAAAATGTAAACTATTGGTGAGCCTCAAAAACAGGAAGGCCAGATTAGAGTTTGTCAAACAACACCTAACAAAGCCTTCACAGTTCTGGAACAAGCGCCTATGGACAGATGAGACCAAGATCAACTTGTACCAGAGTGATGGGAAGAGAAGAGTATGAAAAAGGAAAGGAACTGCTCATGATCCTAAGCCTACCACCTTATCAGTGAAGCATGGTGGTGGTAGTGTCATGGCGTGGGCATGTATGGCTGCCAATGGAACTGGTTCTCTTGTATTTATTGATGATGTGACTGCTGACAAAATCAGCAGAATGAATTCTGAAGTGTTTGGGCAATATTTTCTGCTCACATTCAGCCAATTGCTGCAGAACTCATTGGACGGCGCTTCACAGTTCAGATGGACAATGACCCAAAGCATACTGCAAAAGCAACCAAAGAGTTTTTGAAGGGACAGAAGTGGAATGTTATGCAATGGCCAAGTCAATCAACTGACCTGAATCCCATTGAGCATGCATTTCACTTGCTGAAGACAAAACTGAAGGGAAAATGCCCCAAGAACAAGCAGGAACTGAAGACAGTTGCAGTAGAGGCCTGGCAGAGCATTACCAGGGATGAAACCCAGCGTCTGGTGATGTCTATGCGTTCCAGACTTCAGGCTGTGATTGACTGCAAAGGATTTGCAACCAAGTATTATGAAGGGAAAGTTTGATTTATGATTATTATTCTGTCCCATTACTTTTGGTCCCTTAACAAGTGAGAGGCACATCTGCAAACTGCTGTGAGTCCTACACCGTTCACCTGAGTTGGATGTACATACCCTCAAATTAAAGCTGATAGTCTGCAGTTAAAGCACTTTGTGTTTGTTTCATTCCAACTCCATTGTGGTGGTGTATAGAGCCAAAGATGTTAGAATTGTGTCGACATCCCAATAATTCTGGACCTGACTGTATATAATTTCACTAGAATATTTTCGTCCCCTTAGTTTGGCAGAGAAGCATATGTTTTATGAGTATGACCCTCAATTGAATGAGTCATTAAAGGAAATCTGTAAACACTGTAAAATCTCAGTATGTGTGTAAAACTGTTGCGGTGGTCCCCCTCAGGAGCCAAAGGGGGGTCCTTGCTGCTGTGTTTATTAAGCCCTTTAGGCAGGTATGTGTCCTTCTGCATATTGCAGTACCCTGAACACAGGATACAACAGAACCAGACAAGACAAGACAGTATGCACACACGAGGAAAGCCCTGCACTGGGGTAAGATCCTTGAATGGCCTTCTGACTATAAAGAGTACAGGGTGGGAAATACACAATGAAACAACAGGGTTCAACTAGACTTGACAGGAAGGAATATCTAGCAACAACTGAACAAGAAAGAGATCCTTGAGGTGGTCTCTATATACTAGAACGATGAGCTGCTGCACAAGATACACACAACATAAACCTGAAAAACAAACTTGACAGAAATATAGTCAGCAACATGCAGGGCAGGACTCAAATATAGAACTTGAAGTTAGAGCTGCAACCAGCAGGGACATACAACAAAACTGGATTCCTACGATTAGGACTCACCAGATAGACAAACAACAGAGACTGTAGTGTGGTTCAAATATAAACCAGAATCCTGAATACCACACAAACAAAACACAAATGGGATCAAGCAAGAGAATAGTCAGTATGCAAAGCCAGAAGTCATAATCCAGGAAGTCAAAATACAATACCAGGGGTTAAACACAAGAATAGTCAAGATACGTAGCCAGTAATCAAAAACCAAGATATTATCAACCAAAATGCAGAATTCAGGAACTCAGCAAGGAAGACCATATACTGGATCAGGGTACAAGTGCACTGATGGCCATTAAATAGGGTAGTGCAGGTCACGTGACCACAGGTCTGGTCAGACGCTGAGACTCCAGGGGCGGAGAGCTAAACAGATTAACCCTAAAAGCCAAATTTGCTGAGAAGAGCTCTCAGCACCAGTGGGCCTGGCTGGGGGAACGTAACAAAAACATTCATTCAAGCATTCAGATTAAAGAGAACTGAGAGTTGTTCAACGAGCTCAGCAAAATAACATACAATCCTGTGATTTTGATTGAGGGTACTTGACATGCCGTAGAACTTTATTAACACTTTCACAACAAAGATCAAGTATACTCGATCTGCAAAAGCACCTTCTGTTGTCCAGATATCAAATATACCTTATTTGGTCTAATTCTGGAGCAATGCAAAGGAATTTAATTTATTGCAAATAAAATTTGTTTTCGAATGGACTCCAGAATTTGCCCCAAACATTTTAGTTCCTTGTGCATGACAGCTGAAGTGCTAAAACAGTTTGGACAGTTGGGACTCTGTGTCTAAAACAAATAGAACTACTACAATAAAAAAAAATACATTATGAATATTCGCATAGATTTTTGTCTGTTTAACAAAGACTAATTTTTTAAAGAGACCACTGATTCCTGACAGTGGTTTTATGGAAAATCACTTGCCAGTAAAGCTGTTAATCCAAACTGAGGAACATACTATGCACTGACTCATCAATGTCTAGAGTATGGAACATGCAATGCGCTGACATCATCAATTTTAGGTTACTAATGATAGCAGTTCTCCAATGTCTGGGGACTAAATATGGAAACAGGGAATCAGTTATTTGTGGAGGACATCCATCGTAGTGAAGAGGATTTTAGTAGCTTTAGCACATTTCAGGGTAGTGAACATTTGAATCTAAATCCAGCTGAGTAATAAAAAACCTTACATGTCATCGGACCTTTTCTCACCATTTACCTTAAAAAACAAGAATGAAATATGTATTATGCAAGGTATGCAAAGTAATTATTCTTTACATATGGATGGAAAACATGTCTTTTCTTTAAAAAGAAGAAACCAAACGCAGCTTATTTTGTAATCACAAAGCCAAGCTGTAAACATGTATCCCAGTTACTGTTGACTAGTATTCTGATTATGATGAAATGGCTGGCTGTGGTTGGTCACTCATCCTCCAGCATCATAATTCATTGCGGAGAGCACGGGAATATACTGTTACAGAAAATGCATGTTCCTTAATGAAAATATATAGGGGATGCACCTAATAGGCAGAAAACAATATTGGGTACGGATATTTTTCACATCTTAAGGCTCCTAAACCAATTCACCCCTGTGTTCTGAGCTCATTTTGACCATTTTGTTCTCAGCATGTTTAACCCCTTCACCAACAAGTGATTTCCAAAAAAACATTGACAGAAACCAATTTTTTTTGTAAAATCATTTTTAATTAATTATAAAGTAAGAAATATTTGAGCTTGTACTTATTGTATTTCTTACTGTAAATAACATTTTTTTGGCCATCAGATGGCGCCATATACTTCCAAATGGAGTGAGAGGTTTGAGCTGCTGGTCTATTTTCTTATTTTTTTCCCTGCATCGGCTGCTAAAAGCCCAATATTTCAGAGGTTTGAGCAGCTTATTTTACAGTTTTAGCTCCTTGGGCATTATGCCCAAGGAGCTAAAACTGTAAAATCAGCTACTCAAAGCTGTGTAGTTACACAGTCTGTTTCAACACTACTTTTAAACAGAGGGCTTGTGCATAATCAAGAAAAGTTGGGACACCTGTAGGAATTGAAGGCATCAACTTTCAAGGTTTTATTTTACTTACATTGCTGCAGGAAAACTGAAAACTGATAACCCATTACTTCTTCCCTGAAAAAAGGCCTTATTGTATAACTCTGAAATGTACATTAGTTTTCGGTAATCGAAACCACCTCTGCCCACCCATCAGTTTTCCGTACACCTTTGTACTATTTCAGGTTATTAACTGGACTTGAACTGCTTAATCTTCAATAAAAACTTGAAAAATTAGGGTGTTCTAAAATATTTGACTGGTAGTATATATACAAAAAGAGCATCAAAATTTTTATGTCAGCAATCCCTACTATAAGCAACTTGTTGTGATAGCTTTATCAGAACTGAATAATGAGAAACTCGAAGCAACCTGTAATCATTTATAAAATATTCAGTGATTTGACACTTACTTTAGCTGTTTGTTGATCTCCATGCAGAGACATTAATAATCCTTAGTAGATTTTTTGGACGTAAGCCTTCGAGAACACTAATTAGAAAATAGCATGGAAATACACCAAGGATGTGGTATAGGTATTGCAATAGCAAAACAAATAATATATACATATATATATATATATAATACCAACATTCCTATGTAATGTTCCATTTAACAGCTAATAAAGGGTCATCCATGTATTACATCATACGTATCATATGTATTAGTATTAGGGTGTTTATTGTCTAAAACTGAAACGTCTCTAAAAACAATAAAAGGATCATTTCCCCAAAGGAGTTTTTTCTCTCATGAGAGCTGAAAGATGACTCTCCGTGGTTCCAGACATATCAAACCGTCCAGACCTTTAGAAGGGTCTACATACTTAAACACATATAACCCCTTACCGCTGGGTGGTGCTGCCCAGTGGGAGGGCAATATCTCCAGCAGGGTGTACTAGTACGCCCCCTCCCCATCTTCTGCAGCTGGCCCGCCTATGCAGCTGAAGGTGACACAACTGGTGGATGGGGCTGATGTGGCCCATAGAGCCAGTGGGGCATGCTATGCGGCCCCACAGCATTGAGTCCTACCCACCATGGGGTTGGCACAGTACACACACGCTGTAAAAGGGTTCGTCCTTTAATGTTAAATGTACTTCGACAAACATAATTATGTTAATCTATATCAAAGTGTTTACATTACAGTTAGATGTATAGTTGAATTTCAATTGTAGTTTTAATGTTGAGTCTCTGTTGTAAGTAGCATCTGCCCAATTGTTTAAACCTTTTACCGTGGATGACGTGTGAGGATCGTCCTCATGTGTCACAACTGTGTGGGGAGGGCATCCTCCACATGTCGTCGGGTCTCCGGGGCCTCCCTCCCTATACTTACCTCTCTGTCCAGGGTGCCGTGATGCCAGAGGCGTAGCGAGGGGGGCACTTGCCCCCGGGCACCTGTCTGGGGGGGCACTGCAAACCGGGGTGGACTGAGGCCCCATCATTACAATTTTCTTTATAAGAGGAGGCTCCAGTGGCAGTCAGCCCTGGGAGATCCTGCGGCAGTGAGAAGCCACGCACCCCCACGACACTCTGCATGGGTCGGCTGGGGGAAATTCCAAGCAGAGGAGAGTGTGTCTCCGGAAGTGGAAGCTCAAACAGAGCCATGGGAACAGAGCCTGCCTCCTGACAGCTCTGTCTGTAACATGCTGCTGCCAGGCTGGAGAGCGAGGAGCATCAGAGAGATCCCATCAGACCAAGGAGGAGGTGAGAGCACCCTTTAATGGCCCCCATCAGTCTATCTCCCTCCCCTGCAAACTTCTACCTCTCCCCTGCAGCTGGCAGGAAATAAGGAGCCCCCTCTCCTGCTTACACACACACACACACACACACACACACACACACACACACACACACACACAGCATACAGGTATGTGCAAGGAGCTGTAATATACAAGGGTGAGGGGTATCATGTAGGCAGAAACACAGAGCCCCTGCAGTGAAGGAGAAAATCCTGCATCCACTTTATTTTTTAACCCCTGCAATGCCTGGAATACTAGCACCCTACTACTGTGTGTTTAACCATCCCTCCTGGTACCCTGTGAAATGTGTGAATTTTGAGAGTGTGCTGCATGATATATATATATATATATATATATATATATCTCAGCACTCTCCTTTCAGAAAAATGTAAAAGCTTGCCCAGTGCAAAAAGCTAGAAAAAAAAAAATCTTGATAAAGGCTCAGAATGAGCTAAAAATGTCAGGCTTCATGAATTTTAAAAAAGGAGAAATAAACGGTTTTATTTTTATAAGTCCCTGAGTGGGTGTCCCAGTCCTCAAGTGTGCATATATATTAACCCCTTCACTGCTGAGCTATTTCACGTGCTGACTGCTGATCTCATTCTGACTGTTTTGTGTTCATCATGTTTAAACGCGGTTTGAAGTCACATTTTATTATACGTTCCAGACACATTATATATCCTTATTTTCAGCAGATTCATAATATATCATTATTATATGTATACGTCCTGTCCTGTCCTGTCAGAATGCTATAACAATTTTTTAAAAAAAAAGTGAATTTCCAATCATTTACAGCGTGTACAATTATTTATTCACATTTTATCATCCAAGCCTTTGTGGTTATATGTTCGATGGGGTACGCTTGTTAGAAAAAATTTAACAATGGGAACCAGTTACTGTATTTTTCTGAAAATCCCCGGGCCACTAGGGGTTAATTCCATAACTAACGTCATCACGCCCATGCGCGAGGACGTCAGTGTGTGGGGGAAGGTCCCGGAGGCTTGGCTGACAACCAAGATGCCAGCGACCTCAGGGAGAAGTCACCGCCGGATCTCGGTACTTTCATCTAAGGGGTTAAGAGAGGCATGGCTGGAAAATTCAGACTGTAACCTTTCCCACGATGTGCCCTGTCTCGATGGGGTGAGAAGGGTCCAAAGGAACCCCCCCTCCCCTTCAGGCACTCTCCCAGCTCTGCCAGGTTGCCTCTTAAACTGACATCATTGCGGGCCTGCGTGATGACGTCAGTGCTACGGGATGAGTCATATGGAACGGTCTGACTTCAAGGAAGTCAGAACGCCCGGAACTCGGTCCTGAGTGGATTGGGTGTCTCTTTCGCTGTGGAGACCCCATGATGTTTGGGGGGCGTCATCCGCATGCAACGTGCAATCCCAAGAACGTCCCCCACACATCATCTGCAGCAAAAGGGTTAATGTGTGTGTCTGTATGTGTGCACATATATAATGTATGTAGGCACCACATATATCTGTGTGGGTGGCATTTGCAGCTAGGAATATACATGGCTTATGGCTGGAAATGTTCTGGAAGAGGGGGCGTAGAGAACGGAGGAGGGGGGTATGAACCTTGAGAAGGAGTATGGGGGAGTGAACAGGGAGAGGGGTCATCATGGAGGGAGGTGAACAGGGAAAGGGGGCATGCAATAGCCCATGAAAATAGTCCCAGGCATTGCAAGTCTTTGCAAGTCTAACGTGCCACGCACATCAGCTGGTGCCTACGTCTTAAAGGCCATCCGGCCACAGGGACGGCATGATACGCCCTCCGGCGGAAAAGGGTTAATACACAGAAAGGGAATATGGAGAGGGGGCGCTAGGGGAGGACTTGCACCCGGGCACCCCATGACCTTGCTACACCTCTGCGTGATGGTCTAACTTCATTGAACTCAGACCCAGTTGTAAACCCCTCCCAGCGCAATGACGTCGGTTTCGGAGGCCCCCCTGGCAGAGCTGGGAGATTGCCTGTGTCACTTCTTACGCTGTTCAGCTGAGCCAGCACCCAGCAGTACATGACTCCTTGCTCGCTGGCCGACTGATAAAGAAATCCCTGGTCATGGGTCAGGCAAGTCATTGGGGTGCAGCCTGATGACATGGCGCCCACCAGGTTTGAAGCCTAGCATCTCAGTCCGTCCAGTGCCCTGCCATGGTTTCACATCCCTTCAGTGCTCTTTCGATATTTGGCTATTCTCTGTTTATCTGATCTCGGCTATTACTGACCACCCGCTCTGTGTATCTGACCTCGGCTATTACAGACAACCCACTCTGTGTATCTGACCTCGGCTATTACTGACAACCCAATCTGTGTAGCTTTCTCTGGCTATTACTGACAACCCGCTCTGTGTATCTGACCTCGGCTATTACTGACTACCCGCTCTGTGTACCTTTCTCCGGCTATTACTGACAGCCCTCGCTGTGTATCAATCCTGGCTATTCTGATGAACTCTTTCTGTACTACCTTTGGCATACGGCTGACTCCCTCTCCTGGTACTAAGACCCCCACTATCCTTCCTGACCAAGTGCTTTGTAGGATTCTGGTATCTGTTAACCCTTTGTGGGTACATATATATCTCCACTAACTATAAGTAGCTTGCCGACCATCCAAGGATCGGAAGGGTAGATAGTGTTCTGCGTATAGGGATCAGTACCATAGATCCTTGGGGGAATCGTGACATTACATCAGGGCCAATCGATCCCGCAGATTAGTCTACCCAATTGGCTATGATCATGCCGAAACTGGAGGAACAGGATCACTGCACGAATCCCATAGCTCAGGCTCTGCATGCTCTCTTGTCTCAGCCAGGCCGAGTGCCATCATCACATCCTGCTTCTGTGCCAGCTAAGGGTTTTCCTCCTGTATCTGAGAGACTGCACGTAAGCATGAAAGCACCCTTACGTTATGACGTTACCCCAAGTGCTTGTAGGGGGTTCTTAATTTAAATGGATATATTATTTGAACTAAATCCAGGTTCTTTGGACCCCTCTATCTCCCAATTGGCCACAGCTAGAGGGTCAGAGCATGGCCTTTCCAATGATACCAAACATGACCAAGTTACGTGTAAAAAAAAATATTTAAAAAAAATTTCGGAGTCAGTGCTAAAGGAAGGGCAAGTACAGCAGCATTTGGATTGCCTCCATGTCATGTGTTGTCTAAATGTCTGGTAGCTTCTTTTGAGCAGACTTTCATATACACTACCATTCCGACCTCTGCAAGTGATCTGTGCGGGCGTAAGATGTGGTGAGTGGACCCAATTTGGAAGGACATTTGGATGACCAATAATCACTCTGAGACAACTGATGCAGAGCCGGCTTCTCCCCCCCCCCGATTCTGAGTGGATCTACTTCGGAAGGGGCATTTGGGTGGCCGGTAACTACCCTAAGACGACTGACCCAGAACCAGGAGGGTTCCACCTCATGTGAGTGTTTTTGCCTCTATTCGTTACATGGTTCTTTATGGGTCGCACTGTGATATACTCTCTTTTTGTCTCCATTTGAGGGATATCCTGAGAAGAGGACCACAAGAATTCTGGGACTTCTTAAAATGTAATAAGGACATTGCTATCGCTACACTATCTCTCTGATTTATATAACAGCAAAGGCTTGAATGATAAAATGTGAAAAAATTATTTTACACGCTGTAGGTGATTGGAAATTCAATTACATTTAAATTTTTTTGTTATAGCATTCTGGCAGCTATATATATATATATATATATATATATATATTTCGCTTATTGAGTTGAGGTGGAGGGCATAAATTGAGATAAAAAGCCTCCACACTGTAATTAATAAACTTTATTGCAGAAGCCATTTGCACATCACAGCAATTCAAAGAACTGCATCCCAGAGCTCCTTTGCTACATTCCTCATATGCAACACAGAACTCTGGGTAAGGCATGCAAGTGACATCTGCATCCTGGGTCTGTTTTTACACAGTACCCTTCAATCAATGCCATGCCATGCTTTTTTTTAGCAGAGATCACGTTTATGCAACTGGTCAAAGCCACTACTGGGCAGCAGTTACGAGGAGAGGAGCTAGGCATGACCAGTTGCAGGAGATGCTTGGCCTCACTGCTTATTTGAGTTGTGGTGGAGGGAAAAAAAATTGATAAAAAGCCTCCACACTGTAATTAACCCCTTAGTGACCGGGCGGTTTTACACAAATCCGTCTTTTAGTGACCGATGCTGTTTTTACGTTTCTGCGCTGTTAGTGTTTAGGTCAAATTTTCCTCTTACTCGTTTATTCAACCCACACATATTATACACCCTTTTTCCCGCCATTAAATGGACTCTAGAAATACCATTATTTCCATCATATCCAATAATTTACTATAAAAAAAATATGAAATATGATGAAAAAAAATGGTAAAAACACACTTTTTCGTAATTTAATCCCCAAAATCTACAACCACCCAAAAAGACCCCAGATAAATAGGTTCAAAATTTTGTCTCGAGACTAGAAATACCCAATATTTACATGCGTTTGCTTTTTAACCCCTTCACTGCTGAGACAGTTCACCTATGTGCGCTGCGCTCATTCTGACCATTTTGTGCTAATTATTTTTAGATGAAAGCCTAGGTCCTATTTAATTAACCCCCCAGACAAAAAAACCTTTAAAATAAAAAACATTTTTTTATTTTATTTAATTTTTTTATTATTATTCTTTTATTTTTTAAATTTTTTAAATTTTTGTTTAAAACCAAACCTGGTCATCTTTGGTATAATCAGGCCTTTCAAATGATGTCAAAGATAACCATCTAGCTGCCATGGTTCGGGAGATAAAGGTATCCTTAGGATCCCCTTATCTCTACATGGCAGCTAGAGGGTTAACTGGCCCACTGATATCCTCACACATATGGTGAGGTTGTCAGTGGGTGGGGGGGGACCTGGAGGCTTGGCTGACATCCAAGATGTCAGCCCCCCTCCAGGTTCGAATCGCGTTTTGGCGCCAATTAGCGCCGAAAAGCAATTCGGCAGCGAACGGGTTAATGCCATACACCACTGAAAAGGGGAGACTCTCCCCTCTCCAGCAGTGCAAACGGCACCTCCCTAGCTTCAATGGATGGGGAGATAGAGGGCTCCGAAGGAGCCCCCCTCCCCTCCATTGAATTGCATGGGGACGCCTGCTGATGACGTCACCACGCAGCGTGGCGACGTCATCAGCCTCGCCTGCCCATGTAAATCACATGGGCAGGCTTCCTCCCTGCCAGATCACCATGGGATCCAGCGAGGGAGGTGAGTATCGGGCGGGAGGGGGATTAGGCGCCACTGACGTACCCTGTACGTCCGCGGATCTAAGGGAGACCCGAGAACAGGACGTACAGGGTACGTCAGCGGCCCTTAAGGGGCTAATAAAGTTTATTATTGCATAAGCCATTTGCACATCACAGCAATTCAAAGAACTGCATCCCAGAGCTACTGTGCTACATTCCCCATATGCAGCACAGAACTCTGGGTAAGACATGCAAATGACATCTGTTTTCACACAGAACCCTTCAATCAATGCCATGCCATACTAGATGGGGTTTTTTTTAGCAGCAGTGATCAGTTTTATGCAACTGGTCAAAGCCACTCCTGGACAGCGCTGTCTTGGGTTTATTGGGCCCTCATCATCAGAAGCTAGGCATGACAGTTGCAATTGGATGCTTGGACTCATAGGGTAATTAGTACTTGGGTTGTGGTGGAGGGCAAAAGATTTGATGAAAAGCCTCCACACTATACTTAATAAAGTTTATTATTGTAGAAGCCATTTACACATCACAGCAATTCAAAGAACTGCATCCCAGAGTTTCTGTGCTACAGAACTCTGGGTAAGACATGCAAATGACATCTGTTTTCACACAGAACCCTTCAATCAATGCCATGCCATACTAGATGTTTTTTTTTTTAGCAGCAGTGATCAGTTTTATGCAACTGGTCAAAGCCACTCCTGGACAGCGCTGTCTTGGGTTTATTGGGCCCCTCATCATCAGAAGCTAGGCATGACAGTTGCAATTGGATGCTTGGACTCATAGGGTAATTAGTACTTGGGTTGTGGTGGAGGGCAAAAGATTTGATGAAAAGCCTCCACACTATACTTAATAAAGTTTATTATTGTAGAAGCCATTTACACATCACAGCAATTCAAAGAACTGCATCCCAGAGTTTCTGTGCTACATTCCCCATATGCAGCACAGAACTCTGGGTAAGACATGCGAATGACGTCTGTCTCACTTTTTTGCATCCTGTGTCTGTTTTCACGCAGAACCCTTCAATCAATGCCATGCCATACTAGATGACTTTATTTTAGCAGTGATCAAGATTATGCAAGTGGTCAAAGCCTAGGACAGCGCTGTTTCGGGTTTATTGGACCATCTTCAGCAAGAGCTAGGCATGACCAGTTGCAGTTTGATGCTTGGCCCGTAAATTACTAATTACTAATTTTAGTTTGTAATAATATCAAAAAAAGTTTAAAATTAAAAAAAAATTACAAATTAAAACATATATAAAAATTAGTTATAATTAAATTTTCACGTTTTTGTTATGTAGCCTTTCCAAAAAATGTAAAGCTACTTTAAAAAATTTCTTTAAAAAAACTCAAAAGAAAAACATAATGAAAAAATAAAAACCTGGGTAACATCGGGTATATTAGCTAGTTATTTATTTATTTTTAAAGTATTTTACCAGGAAGGATACATTGAAATTTTTCTCGTTTTCAAGTATGTCCTGGGTTCAAGAACAGTGAAATTTTTACAGTCGTTACAGAAATACAAAGTAATCATTCCGCGTACTTATATTTGTGTAACTGGAAAAATATTTACTCAACATAATATTTCTCTGCACACCAACTAGTAAAAATTAGAGAGAACATTGCTGACAGACCCCTTTTCCCCAATGCAGAAAAAGAAAACATAACATGTTTTTCTGACAAATTAACATCAAATTGGTATTATGGGCGCCTATATAAATTTTAACATATCTATAACATTTACTGAATGTCTGATAATCTAGAAGTATAGGTTGTTTTACAGGGTGTATTAATCACTACTTTCCCACACAAATTTAATGTTTTCTAATGCCTTTATGGAACTGCACAGAGCTAGAGTTTTTTTTAAGAAATATAAAAATATGTCAAATGTCAATATAAATATATGTCAATTCGATCAATCAATTTCCATCTACTGGCCCTGCAAAGACCAATGCAAACCCGCAAACAAACCAATATTACATATGGCATCCCTTATTTTAGAATGCATAGTTTAAACAGATGGGGATAAACTCCTCTCCAAGTTCATTTTATCCCAATCTTGACATGTGAAAGCAGTTTAGCAACACGACAGGATGTGTTTTCCTGTGAAATGAGCCATTTGTACACGGAAGCTGCATTCTCACAGCCGAGTGAACAAGAGTATGTATATTTATTTCTCGTTCCTTAGGATTTCACATGTACAATGATGTGATGAAAGCTAGTTCTTGTTTTTCCAAATAAATTGTAAGTTGACGTTTCTGATACTGGCAAAACTTCAAAGTGCTGACAAAACTTCAGACTCTCTTCTCCCTTTTATCTGTAACGTATATGTTAAATTGTTTTATTTAAAGCTCACCCATGCTTTGTGTGGCATTTAATGAGAGGCAATGATGGAAAATAAGCTTCACGCCATTTACAAAGGAGGAGAAAAAAACAAGTGCTTTTTATACTGTTTTTTTTCTTCATCCACATTGAACGTTCCTCCAGTTCCTTTAACCTCAAATCGATAGCTGTCTTGTAAAAAACGGGCAGAGATTGAATTCAAGGGGACCTGGCATTCTGTAAAAATTGAAGAATTTGTTTGCTTTGTTTCACTTCCATATGTCACAATGTGCTAGGTTTTCTACCAAAATGTGTGATAGCACACGCTATATCCTACTGAATAGGGATGAGCCGAACACCCGTTTTCGGTTCGCATTCGAACAATTTCAAAAGTTCGGGTTCGAACGCGAACACGATTCAAACTGAATGCAAGTCAATGGGACTCGAACGTTCGATTTTTAGAGTGCCCTCCAAGAGGGCATATATGCAAGATATTTGCCATAAAAGGTGTATGGGGGTCCGGGTAGTGCCCTGGGGGACAGGAAACAAAGGACAAAAAGTAAAAAAGTTTTTAAAAGGAACAGTGAGTTTTCCATGAAATAAGGGTTAAGAATAAAAACGAAAAATTCCTTCAAATATCGTGCCAAGGAGGTCCCCATAACCTGCCCGTGAAGTGGCGGATTTGTCGGATGTATAGAAACATTTAAAAACTAAACAATGACATTTCAAATGACGGTAAATGTTTTTCCTTTAATCTATTCATAAACAACTGCTTTGGGTGGCAGCCTGTATGAAAAGAGATGTTTTAGGACACGCAGAACAAGTGATTTTTGGCTAAATTATGGTGAAACGTATGCAGGCTTTGGATGAAAGTAACAATAGGTGCTTTAAAATTGGGCCTTTAGTGTCAGCAACAGTGCCGTCACACAGTAACCGCTCTGGTATTGTGAAAGAGTGCAGGGTTGGACCCTGCGGTCAAATATTAAACTGATATGAATCTGGTACAGGCGTCAGTGCACCCAAATATTGTGCCTTTGGTGGCAGCAAGTGCCTTCACACTGTAACCCCTCTGTGATATTGTGGAAGAGTGCAGCGGTGGACCCTGCGGTCCAATATTTAAATGATATGAATCTGGTATAGGCGTCAGTGGCAGTGCACCCAAATATTGTGCCTTTGGTGGCAGCAAGTGTGTAAGGGAGCTGGTTCCGCGGTGGCAGGTTTGAGCCCAATGTGCAATGATGAGAAATAGAAAAGACGTATATGAACAAAAAGGGGTTTATTAAGAGTAAGGCATAAGAGGCAGTAAACAAATAGGAATAAACAATTATGTAGCTGGGTAATAAGAAAGGAAAACACTGTATAAATAATAATCAGCAATAAGATAAACTAAAAAGGCAAGATGAGAAAGGTAGACCAAAAGTAACAAAACTAAACTACACTAAACTATACTACTACATATAAAGAAAAAGAGTAGATTGAATTTAGAGCAGGGTTAAACCAGATATGGAGAGAAATAGGAGAAGGAAGAGTGAAGGAGATCTTTAGAAAAATAAATAGGAAAATAGAAACGGAAGAGTCTTTGAGGCAGGGGGTCCTGGGTATGCAGAGGGGTCATGGGTATGCAGAGGGGTCCTGGGTATGCAGAGGGTCCTGGGCCTGTAGAGCAACAGATTCTGCGGGATGCAGGCTCTGAGGATTTGGATGTAGGGCAGCAGGCTGAGGATTCTGCAGGATGCAGGGCAGCAGGATCAGAGGATACTTGCAGGCTGAGGATTCTGCAGGATGCAGGGCAGCAGGATCAGAGGATACTTGCAAGATGTATGGTAGCAGGCTGAGGATTCTGCAGGATTAGAGGATCCTTGCAGGAAGTAAGGCAGCAGGCTGAGGATTCTGCAGGATGCAGGGCAGTAGGATCAGAGGATACTTGCAAGATGTATGGTAGCAGGCTGAGGATTCTGCAGGATTAGAGGATCCTTGCAGGAAGTAAGGCAGCAGGCTGAGGATTCTGCAGGATGCAGGGCAGCAGGATCAGAGGATACTTGCAAGATGTATGGTAGCAGGCTGAGGATTCTTGCAAGATGCAGGGCAGCAGGATCAGAGGATACTTGCAAGATGTATGGTAGCAGGCTGAGGATTAGCAGAAGGGGATCTGTAACAGAGGAGGTCTTGTCACAGAAGGATCCTTGTAGCAGGAACTATAAACAGTATGGTGGGAACCAAGACAAAACAGGTTAGAGGAAGCAGAGATTGAAGGTAGCTCCTTCCTAGGGAGAGGTTCACTAGAACAATGCAGAAGCATGTGCCTTGGGAGTGGTTCTTTTTTATAGTGGAGGAATCATGATGCATTAGCTAGCACCTGGTTGCTGGAACTGCTTGGTTTAGTAAGAGAATCGCTGTTAGTTGTCACTGAGACACTTTGCCTTTAATTCTCCTATGGCGCTGGCGGCTAGGGACCTGACATAGCCCCCCGACAAGGGACGCACTCTGGGCGGACAGGATCGTCGCAGGCGCCTCAGAATCCTCTGTAGTCGTAGGGATTCCAGAAGGGTCTTCAGAATCCGAAGAAAACAGGAGATTTACTTGTATCCAGGGTTCCGCACATTATTGGCATGATCTTCCTGGTATTGATGGGAAGATCCACCTTAGCGATCCCGGGGTGTCTCATGGGAATACCAAGTCCGTACGGTTCTGTATCTGGGCTCTGTATAGATAAAAAAGGTAGAGGTATCAAAAAGCAGAGGCAATACAGGATCGAGAGCGTTCTGTAACTGTTTCTGTAAAGCGAATATTGAAGACTTGTTTGTTTAAAGTTTGAGCTATTGCACTAACTTGACCAGTAAGTATTGCCATGGAGGATACAAGAACAGGTATGGTGTCGGTGGCACAGACTGTAGTGTGGGTCAGAATGTCAGTGGATCCCACTACAACTGAGCAAGTCTTTGTATTAGACTCAGCAGGTAGATGTGTGGCACCAGACAGTACTGCCTTAGTAGCGGGTATATCAACCAGAGGCGGTTCAGCAGTAGGTGCCTTGGTAGTTGGCAATTCAACCGGTGGTACTCAGACAGCAGGCACTTTGGCATGACTAGGAACTTCATCAGCGGGCGATGCAGCAATGAACACGTCGGCAGGAACCGAAGTCTCGGCGACGGGCTCTTTGGCGTGAAATGAAGCTCCTGCAGCGGGTACAGCAATTTGAACCAATGCATCCAGTTGAAATTCTTTTGCCGTTAAGGCGTCAGGTTTCTCATCCTCTTGGGTGGTTATCGAAGGAGCCGGGTCCGGGATGCCAGTATTAGAGGCACAGGAAAAGGGAGAACCGTTTGGGGGTTGAATAGGCAAAGTTGTAAACGTGGCACCACAGAACATTGGGTAAGGTGCTCCAGTTTTAGGTTCTGCAGCTGTAGAGGGAATAGGTATATGAGCATAGGAGCCCTGAACTGTACATGAGGTGGGAGTAGCAGTCCTGGTAGTTCCAATCTCTTCGTAAGGGTCTTCACCACTTAGGTCCCCTTCATCATCTGTAGGTAGTACATAGCAGGAAGATATGCCATCTTTCTGTGGTTTACTATAGGACGTGTTCGTAGTAGAAGTGGTGTGTCTCCTACGCCAACCTGGGCCACCATGGGGATGACGGGCGACTTGTAAAGATATCCCTGAAGAGTCAGTGTCCCAGCCCTCTGAACCAGGATCAGAGGCAGAATGATGGCTGGGGGTGATAGGATTAGTTGTTGCCATAATTAGCCTTTTTAACTGACCTACTGTATTTCTAGCCTCTAAAGCTTTTTCAAACAGGTCCAAGTAATTTTTGCAGACCACAGTTCCATTTGAAGCTATAACACAGTTCGAGGGTATATATTGTTTAAGAGAACTGACCTGTTTTGAAGACATTACTGGCTTCTGAGATTGCTGGTTGAGAGCAATGGTGCCGGTGGCAAATACAGGCGTTGTCTCCATAGGTATATCAAAATCGTCAGTTCATAGGTTCAGAAGGTATAGGTGAAGGAATCCGTTGTCTGGTAGGCCTTGGTGGAGCTGAAGGAAGCGGTGTAGGGGTAGAAGGCGCTCTATAAACAGGATCAGGAAAATTTGCAGGTTCAGGAACTGGGGTGTATTTCTTAGGACCGGATTTGGCTGCAGGAGTAGCTTTAGATTTAGATGCGGGGGTCCTCTTAGGTGGTCTTACGGGGCAGAGTGGTATATAATGGCCTGGCGCCCCGCAATAGATACAGAGGTTGGCATTCAGTCTCCTGGCACGTTCTGCTGGGGATAAAGGACCATGGGTTACCTTAGTAGCAGGAATGTTCTCTTTAGAGGAAGGATTCCATGGTTTTTGAAGCTGTAGATTTAGGAGTTGAATCAGGAACTCCTGAAGGGCCTTCTGAATTAACCCTGTGAGGGCTTGCATCATTGCGGGCTCAATTGGTACTGGCTTCTGCATTATGTAAGGGAGCTGGTTCCGGGGTGGCAGGTTTGAGCCCAATGTGCAATGATAAGAAGTAGAAAGACGTATATAAACAAAAAGGGATTTATTAAGAGTAAGGCATGAGAGGCAGTAAACAAATATGAATAAACAATTCTGTAGCTGGGTAAGAAGAAAGGAAAACACTGTATAAATAATAATCAGCAATAAGATAAACTAAAAAGGCAAGATGAGAGAAAGGTAGACCAAAAGTAACAAAACTAAACTACACTACTACATATAAAGAAAAAGAGTAGATTGAATTTAGAGCAGGGTTAAACCAGATATGGAGAGAAATAGGAGAAGGAAGAGTGAAGGAGATCTTTAGAAAAATAAATAGGAAAATAGAAACGGAAGAGTCTTTGAGGCAGAGGGCCCTGGGTATGCAGGGGGGTCCTGGGTATGCAGAGGGGTCCTGGATCTGCAGAGGGGTCCTGGATCTGCAGAGGGGGGTCCCGGGTCTGCAGGGGGGTCCTGGGTCTGCAGGGGGGTCCTGGGTCTGCAGGGGGGTCCTGGGCCTGTAGAGCAACAGATTCTGCGGGATGCAGGGTAGCAGGCTCTGAGGATTTGGATGTAGGGCAGCAGGCTGAGGATTCTGCAGGATGCAGGATCAGAGGATACTTGCAGGATGTAGGGCAGCAGGCTGAGGATTCTGCAGGATGCAGGGCAGCAGGATCAGAGGATACTTGCAAGATGTATGGTAGCAGGCTGAGGATTCTGCAGGATGCAGGGCAGCAGGATTAGAGGATCCTTGCAGGAAGTAAGGCAGCAGGCTCTGACGATTCTTGCAAGATGCAGGGCAGCAGGATCAGAGGATACTTGCAAGATGCAGGGCAGCAGGCTGAGGATTAGCAGAAGGGGATCTGTAGCAGAGGAGGTCTTGTCACAGAAGGATCCTTGTAGCAGGAACTATAAACAGTATGGTGGGAACCAAGACAAAACAGGTTAGAGGAAGCAGAGATTGAAGGCAGCTCCTTCCTAGTGAGAGGTTCACTAGAACAATGCAGAAGCATTGTGCCTTGGGAGTGGTTCTTTTTTATAGTGGAGGAATCATGATGCATTAGCTAGCACCTGGTTGCTGGAACAGCTTGGTTTAGTAAGAGAATCGCTGTTAGTTGTCAATGAGACACTTTGTCTTTAGTTCTCCTATGGCGCCGGCGGCTAGGGACCTGACAAAGTGCCTTCACACCGTAACCCCTCTGTGGTATTGTGGAAGAGTGCAGGGGTGGAGGTTTCGGTAATGCAAAAGAGATCCCTGACTTATTCAGTTACGTCAGCATCTGGGGATTGATAGCTGCTGATCCAGGACTGATTCATTTTTATAAATGTCAGCCGGTCTACAAAGTCGGTGGACAGACGCACTCTTTTGTCTGTGACAAAACCTCCAGCGGCACTGAACTTTCAGAAAGCACGCTGGATGAAGGGCAACCGAGTAGCTGCATAGCATAGTGGCTAAGTTTTGGCCAGTGATCCATTCTCAACACCCACTAAGCCAGTGGATCAGCTGCTGTAAAGGTATCCAGGTCTGCCCTTGCCCCTAGGTATTCTTGCACCGTATGGTGAAGACGCTGGCAATGGATGCCTACATTTGACGTCCCTGGGCGTCGTGGACTAAAATTTTTTAAAAAGGCATCAGTCAAGCGGCCCCGGCCTTCACCGCTCTTCCTCTGATCATCCGCAGCCTCAGAAGCACCTGTGTCATCACTTGGTAACCTACCAGAGCCTGGAATGGTGTTACACAAGTGTCGCTTTAGAGCGTACTCAAGTTGTTTCATCTGTCCTCCCTCTGTGCGGGCAGGATGAGCTCTGCGACTTTAGCCGTGGATCAAGAAAGCTTGCCAACCAGTAATGATCCCTCTCCTTGATAGCACGAATCCTGGGGTCCTTTAGCAGGCTTTGCAGGATTAGGGAGCCCATGCAGCGTAGGTTGGAGGTGGCATTAGCTTCCGAGTCTTCCTGGTCAATGAGGATGACCCCATCGTGCACTTCCTCCTCCCAGCCACGTACTAGTCCTTGGGTTTCTGGGCACACAAAATCCACCCTTGAGGAATCCCCACCTTCAATGCTCCCCTACTTAAATATTTCTCCTCCTCATCCTCCTTTTTGTCTGATCTGAGGACCCGCAGGAATGCTGTCTGCGTAAAGACTGGGGCCTTCAGAGCTAGGGAAGGCCTCCTCTGCCTCCTGCTGCTCTGCCTCTAGTGCCACATCTATAATTCCCCGCAGAGTGCGCTCCAGCAGGAACACTAACGGAATTGTGTCACTGATGTACTGTCCCTGCTCACCATCCTCGTTGCCTCCTCAAATGGTGACAGTACAGTGTATGCATCCTTGATCATCAGCCACTGCGGGGGAAAAAAAACAACAAGTTGACCTGAACCTGTCATGTGCCATACTCACACCGGTACTCGTTGATGGCCCTCTGCTGCTTGTGCAGACGCTGCAGCATTGCTAATGTCGAGTTCCACCTGGTGGGCATGTCACAGATCAGACGGTTTGTGGGAAGGTGGAATTCTCTTTGAATTTCTGCCAGGCAAACACTTGCTGGGAATGACCGTCTGAAGTGCCTGCAGACTTTTCTGGCCTGGCTGAGAAGCTGTGCCAGCCCTGGGTACCTGGTTAGCAAACGCTGTACCACCAGATTTAGGACATGTGCTAGGCATGGTACATGCGTCAACTTACCCTGGCATAGGGCGGAGAGAAGGTTGCTGCCATTATCACAGACGACCATTCCCAGCTGAAGCTGGCGTGGTGTTAACCATCTCTGCACCTGCCCCTGCAGAGCTGACAAAATTTCTGGCCCGGTGTGGCTCCTGTCCCCTAAACAAACTAGCTCAAGCACAGTATGGCATCTTTTTGCTTGAGCCATTGCGTAGCCCCTGCCAAGCGTCGGTTTAACTGCCACTTTGCCAGAGACAGAGAAGGAGGAAGAGGAGGAGGAAGAGGTGGTGGAGCAGACAGACCTCATACAAGCAGCTTTCTGGAGGCGTGTTGGATGAACAAGCTCCAGCACAGAGCCCCGTCCTGGATCCCTTCCAGCTGCAAGCAGAGTTACCCAGTGTGCTGTGAAGGAAATGTAATGGCCCTGTCCATGCTTGCTGGACCACGTGTCTAAAGTCATGTGCACCTTGCTGCTGACTGCCTTTCCCAATGACTCCATAACATTGTCTTCCATGTGCTGGTATAGTGCTGGAATGGCCTTCCATGAAAAAAAATTGCGTTTTGGAACCTGCCACTGTGGTACAGCACATTCAGCAAATTCACAGAAGGAAGCAGAGTCCACCAGCTGGAAAGGCAGCAGCTGTAATGCGAGTAATTTTGCTAAGCTGGCATTTAGACGCTGTGCTTGGGGATGGTTGGGACTATATTTTTTCTTAGCTGCAGCAGCTGGGGCAACGTAATCTGACTGCATAAATCTTCAGCTGATGGGATGCTGTCACATTCTGAGGAAGGACCTGGTACACCCATTACTGTAGCATCATCCCTGTTAGTGGAGGTTGTAGGCAATGACATGGCAGGACATATCGTGAGGGTAGAGACAGATGAGGAGGAGGACCTATGGAAAGTGTTGTGCCAAAGGGATGCGTGGCAGGTGGTCATGTGTCGCCTCAAGCACGTGGTACCCAAGTGTCTGATGTCTTTCCCACACTTGATCCTCATCTGACATAGATCACAAATAGCAACGGTGCGGTCTGCTGCACATTTCTTAAAGAACTCCCAGACAGCAGACTTCCTGTACATGTGCTTTGAGACAACAGCGCTCTGCACCTGAGCAGTTCTGGCTTCTGATGCCTTGGACTGGCTACGGTTGCTCATAGAGGATGTTGTGCCACGTGTTTGTTGTGCCACCTCCTCCTCCTCACTTGACTCCTTTGTTCGATCAGGCACCCAGGTGGAGTCAGTGACCTCATCATCGTCATCACCCCCATCTCTTCGTCACTGGAGCCAACTTGGCAGTATGCTGCAGCTGCTGAGGCAACCTGAGTGCCAGTTATTTGTGTGTCACTGGCACCCCCTTCCTCTAGGTTGATTATACTCCCTTCCTCAACCTCAGAGTTTGAATCAGAGCACTGTAGTTGCTGCGCATCCTCAAACAGCATGTCACTGTCATTGTAGTCAAACAATTCAGCTGACTCCTCCGTGTATGTTGGTGAGGCTACGGCAGGAGTAGCTGTGGACATGGAGGCTGCATTAGATTTTTTGGCAGCTGAGGTGGACTGTAAACCTCTACAAGCCTGGCTGGCAGAGGACTCGGAGGATGAGGATGGCCTGGATAGCCAATCCACCAAATCCTCTGTATGTTGATGCTGCTTAAGACGGCCAGCACCAGTTAGAAAGGACAAGCGTGCCCCTGCAGAGGATGCACCACGTCCATGACGACCAGAAGCACAGCCTCCCGACACAGAGGCTGCTTGCCCTCTTATCTGTGCCTGGGAGCGTCTGCCTGTCCATTTTGGTCTTTCTGACATGGTGAGTGATATACTGTATAGATTAAAGATATACAGAACTCTGATTCAACTCTGTTATAAAAATTGGAGATATGCAGAACTCTGATTCAACTGTGTTATCTAGATTAAAGATTTCCAGAACTCTGGTATAACTCAGTGAGACACCCTGATAGCTGGCAGCCAGTGACAAGACACAGATTTAAATTCTCAGAAATCTGCTACAAGTCTGTGAGACCCCCTGATAGGACCCCCTGATAGCTGGAAACAGTGACAAGACACAGATTACAATTCCCAGATATCTGCTACAAGTCTGTGAGACCCCCTGATGGGTGGCAGTGACAAGACACAAATTACAATTCCCAGAACCTCCTATAAATCAGTGAGACCCCCTGATGGGTGGCAGTGACAAGACACAGATTAAAATTCCCAGAAACCACCTATAAATCTGTGAGACCCCCTGATGGGTGGCAGTGACAAGACACAGATTAAAATTCCCAGATATCTGCTACAAGTCTGTGAGACCCCCTGATGGGTGGCAGTGACAGACACAAATTACAATTCCCAGAAACCACCTGTAAATCAGTGAGACCCCCTGATGGGTGGCAGTGACAAGACACAGATTAAAATTTCCAGATATCTGCTACAAATCTGTGAGACTCCCTGATGGGTGGCAGTAACAAGACACAGATTAAAATTCCCAGAAACCACCTATAAATCAGTGAGACCCCCCTGATGGGTGGCAGTGACAAGACACAAATTACAATTCCCAGAAACCTCCTATAAATCAGTGAGACCCCCTGATGGGTGGCAGTGACAAGACACAGATTATAATTCCCAGATATCTGCTACAAGTCTGTGAGACCCCCTGATGGGTGGCAGTGACAGACACAAATTACAATTCCCAGGAACCTCCTATAAATCAGTGAGACCCCCTGATGAGTGGCAGTGACAAGACACAGATTATAATTCCCAGAAACCACCTATAAATCAGTGAGACCCCCTGATGGGTGGCAATGACAACACACAGATTATAATTCCCAGATATCTGCTACAAATCTGTGAGACCCCCTAATGGGTGGCAGTGACAAGACACAGATTAAAATTTGCAGAAATCTGCTACAAATCTGTGAGACTCCCTGATAGGACCCCCTGATAGCTGGCAACAGTGACAAGACACAGATTATAATTCCCAGATATCTGCTAGAAGTGAGACCCCCCAATAGCTGCTGGCACTGAGAAGACACAAATTACAACAATTCCCAGATATCTGCTATAAGTGAGACCCCCCAATAGCTGCTGGCACTGACAAGACACAGATTACAACAATTCCCAGATATCTGCTAGAAGTGAGACCCCCCAATAGCTGCTGGCACTGAGAAGACACATTAACAGAACAATCTCCTCTCAAAAAAACATGTGCTGGTGCTGCTAGGGACGCTTTATATAGTGTGCTGTGCGACTTAGCTCTGTGAGCCCATGATTGGACAAAATTTGCCCAATCAGGACTCTGAGCCGTGATTGGCATAGTCTTGCACATGTCTTACACCTGACCTGTGGTCAGGTGCAAGGCTGTAGCCAATTACAAGCTTCAGGCCAGTGGTAAAGTGCATTGTGGTCCATTGTGGGCGAACATGCCGCGAACACGCAGAAATGTTCGGAGTTCAACAAACAGCCGAACTGGTGATGTTCGAATCGAACACCGAACAGATCAAACCGAACAGCTCATCCCTACTACTGAAGGGTTAATTGGAATCATAATCATATTAAGAAACATAAACACCTCCAGGTTACAGCTTCTCTTGGCCTAAAATAAAAAGAAACAAAACACAAAATAAAACTTACTCCTCTCCAGGACACTAACCAAACTTGAGAACTACCTGGCAAATCAATACCGACCAGCCAAGCTGATTACCGGTACAACAATATATTTTTTAAAAAATCACTCTTTTCCCCTGCTCCTAGGTGCACACTCTCGGTGTTGGTCTCAGTCCAGTAATCACATCTACACAGAGAGAACCTCAGCACATTACAGAGGACTGGGCAGTCTAAAGTAGCAGGCAGTTCAGAATTGTTAACCCTATACAAAGGGGAGAAGAAAAAACACTTCCAGGCGCACCTTACTAAAATTTCCACTTTTTTTAAAACCAAAAATGCCCAATGTGCAAACATCAAATGAATTAATATTTAAACAAAACAGTGGTTATATTATGATAAATGTGTATAACTTAAGGAATACTTATATTTCAGTGGTGTTTCTTTTTTTCCCTTCTCTCAGCATGGGGTCCTGCGATGTAGCTGTTCGGTATCCCAAGAAAAAAGGAGGGGGGAGGGTATTTCTCCACTTGATGTAAAAAAAAGGCAGCAGAGCGGCAGATAATTCAATTAAAATGCATTTATTAATCAATAAAAAGGTAGACCTTCAACTATAAAATCAATTGTTAAAATACTAATTAAGTAGGATCAACAAAAACGCGCTTTCACCAATAGGCTTCATCAGTTGTTATCCTTTCTGAATGATCAGTCTGTGCAAGAAGTGCAAAAAGTCCAAAAAACACAAAGGGGAAAAACTTTTTCCATCCTTCTGCTTATTAACCGGTTATCTATCACCCTGCCCATATTCACCCTGTCACATTAGATTAAAGAAAGAGTCTAAATAAAATATTTTTTTACTACTTACTTTACATCTTACACAATTAATTTTGCGTAAAATGGGTCAAAGCCAAGGATGGTTAAAGAAAGGATACAATTCTCTATATAACTCCATACAATTACCTACAAGGAATGGCTTGGAAGTCATGTGAAGTAGTAAAACGTCTTTTTGTTTAACTTCTTGTTTTTTATTCTTATATCTAGTTTTATGGGGGCATGTTGTTATGAAACAAAGAAGACCAATCTTTTGCTTGGCTGTAGTCCATCTTTTCTCAATCAACTCTGCAGGATGATTTCAATTCTAAATGCTTTTCTACAGATCACTGGTAACTACAGTACATGAAATATCTCAACGGTTGAGCAATTTTAATGCAATCGAATAGTTGCACTACAAGAGACTGGTGCAAATTTGTGCTTAGAATGACAACTCTTAACATATAGGAAAACTCTTAAAATAGAAGGATTTTGAATAGATCCCCTGAAGTTGGGTTTATGAAAATGGTTGCATCCAGTAAAAGCGAAATGATTGAATATATTTGAAAGATGAATCACATGCTAAATTTATATGCCCAAAGTGATATAACGTCTTCCAGCACACCTACAATGATTAGCAGACTAACTGTAGGGGACAAGCCGACTATCTTTAATGGAAAAGAAGGAACCCAGCACTCCAGTCCAATAAGAAGCCTACATTATTAGGTGCTCAGACAAAACTTTGCTGCTGAGCACCCAATAAAGTATCCCAAGAATAAGTATTTGTGTAGTTTTTATTTATTTATTTGCAAAGTATTTTACCAGGAAGGATACATTGAGAATTCTGTCGTTTTCAAGTATGTCCTTTGGCCCCCCATGGTTCCCTGAAAACCTGTCTTGAATAATACCTGCAATATCTGTCTCTGAAGTGAGTGCATTCCCCTACTCTTTACTAGTGGTAATGGGAGACACAGAGAATTTATATGCACCATTGTTTGACTCTTCACAGTTTCCAGCTGTTTTTACTTTTACTAACCTCCTAATCATTTTCTTTCATTTTCTCCATGGAGTCATTTGAAAGTTCCTTTTCGGCTGCTCTTTGGAGCACGTTTGGTGCTTATCTGACACAGGGGACATGAGAAAAATACTTTTCACATTTTATCAGGTTGCTGTGAACTTATAGATATTGTGGCTACACTAAAAAGTACTGCTTCAGAATGTTGCCAGAAGTGAAAAATTCTGCCAGTTTTGCCATCTTATTGAATATTTTGTTATCTACATTTTGAAAAAATTGCAACAAATTGTTTTTTTCAAGGAATCTTTCACATATATCCTTCCTGGTAAAATCCTTTATAAAAAATATATATCAAAACATGTTGCAAAAGCTATTGACATCCTATTAGACTAAGACATAAAAATATTGCATGTTTGTACACAAAATAATTCAGGTGCCCAAGACAGGTGAAGACCCATTAAACTCCTACATCTTGCAAACAAAACAAACACCATGTGATAAAGTTCTGTCCCTTGGACTCAAATAACTAATTAGTGCCTAAGTGCCTAAATCCTATTAATTCCTGACACTGTTTGGTCTGTTATCCTCCAAAAAAGAGATATAAAGCTATTTCATATACACCATCTACTAACATGCACTGTACTTATAATAACAATTCTAAACATGTTCTACATTTGCTGTATGTTACAGCAACAATATATAGGGCTTGCCCCTTGCAACCTCGCAATCCAACATCCCACATTGATCCCAACAATATCTACTACATGGGTTTGGGTCAAAATCCCTACAACCAGGTTCCCTAATGCCAAAATCCCGATGGCCAACTTCCCTACACAGACAACTCCCTGATGGCCAACTTCCCTACACAGACAACTCCCTGACGGCCAACTTCCAGACATCCAAAATCCCAGTGGCTAACACTAACCCTACTCCCTAACCCCCTAAACTTAGCCCTAATCCTAACCCCCAAAACCTAGCCCTAACCCTAACCCCCTAAACCTAGCCCTAACGCTAACCACCCTAAACCTAGCCCTAACCCCCTAAACCTAACCCTAACCCCCTAACCCCATACCTCCCAAACTAGCCCTAACGCTAACCCCCTAAACCTAGCCCTAACCCCCTAAACCTAACCCCCTAAATCTAGCCCTAACCCCCTAAATCTAACCCTAACCTCCTAAACCTAGCCCTAACCCTAACCCCCTAAACCTAGCCCTAACGCCCCTAAACCTAGCCCTAACCCTAGCCCCATAAAACTAACCCTAACCCCCCTAAACCTAGCCCTAACCCCCCTAAACCTAGCCCAAGCCCTAACCCCCCTAAACCTAGCCCTAACCCTAACTCCCTAAGGTTTAGGGTGTTAGTAATAGGGTTAGCCGCTGGGATTATGGATGTCTGGAAGTTGGCCATGTAGGGAACTTGGTATGTCCAGCACTTGTTCTGTTTCGAAGTTGGCCGTCAGGATGTTGGCATTAGGGAACCTAGCTGTAGGGATTTTGTCCGGCACCCCTACTACATACCTAAAGGCTCTCAGTCTCTGCATTCTCCTTCTCTCATCTATGTTACTATGAAATGAATCCACGTGGTAAGCTGCATCCTCCACACCTATCTCTCTTAAGTCTAACATTACAAGTACTCTACAAAAGGCGACATGTTGTTATTGCAATCTTGTGATCAAATAATACTGCCTTTGTAAGCAGTGATACCTAATAATTACGGTTTACTATCAAGAAGTCATTACCTCCTCGATGTGGATATAAACGGTGTGTCAATAAAGTCACCAATTTAAAAATGTTCTTTACATTAGTTTGCTAGGTGAACAAAGTTGTAAAGAAACAGTCTGAAAATAAGTATCCGAGGTTCCAAGCATTTCAGACAAGGGGTGCTCAACCTGCATATCTTGATCTTATCGTTGACAAATTAAATCATTGCACTTGATTGGATACCTGATATATTTTACACTTGAAAATGTAGTTTGATTGTGATTGGCTTACTCTCCATTTGCTTATGCAGTATAACACCTCTGTAATGTACAGTGTGTTACAATGTTACTCAAGTTACCCTGGCAGAGCTTAACTGAGAATTAGCAAGGCAGCGCATTCCAGTATAAATGGTGAAATGCATTGAGCAATTTTAATAATTGAATTATGTCTAGCTGTCATTAGCAACTTCCTTTTTCACCCTTGGCTTTCTATGAGTCTTATAGCTGAAGACTGACTATTATGGTGGAATATTTTTTGGGCAGACAAACAGTAAGGCTTTATTTTCCTAAGACAGTGTTATGATTGTTTTCTTTGATATGATATTCAGATATTTATTTATTTATTTGCAAAGTATTTTACCAGGAAGGATACATTGAGATTTCTCTCGTTTTCAGGTAGCATCCCATTAGAGAACACTAGCCATATAGCGACTCACTAAGCTTTGCCTTTTATTGACTGGTTAAGATATTTCTTCCTAATGGAATACTCTTCATCGACATACCTCAATACAGAATGCAACTGTAAACATGTAACATAATGACTTACATATTTATTTTCTGTTCATTTTTAAATTTTTTATTGAGAACGGATTTTACCAGGAAGGATACATTGTGATTTCTCTCATTTTCAAGTATGTCCTGGGTGGTGAGTATGTACCGTTAGGTGTCTTGCCCAAGGACACTTACTGGAGAGGTGCTCTTGCTGGAATCAAACCCATGTCTCCACAGGTTCTCTCCATGCAGAGCAGTGATGTTACCTACTCCACCCAGCCAGTACAATCTGTATATCTGTGTTTTGTTTTTAATATCTTGAATTTATTACTTTGTATTTCTGTAACAATTCAATATTCTTGAACCCAGGGCATACTTGAAAACGAGAGAAATCTCAATGTATCCTTCCTGGTAAAATCTATATATATAAACGCGAAAGTCCTGACTGACTGACTGACTGACTCATCAACGCCCAGCTGAAACCGTTTAACGTAGGAACGTGAAATTTTGAAGGTGCACTGTTTTTATGATGTAGACACCCACTAAGGAAGGATTTTTGGAAACTCCGCCCCTAAGGGAGTGAAAAAAGGGGTTGAATATTTTAAACCAGATACCTATAGCTCAAAATCAGAAGATGTTTCAGACGTGAAAATCGGTATTTAGATTCATCTTGAAAAATAACAAAACGCATATTTTACCGTTTTTCAAAAGTTCGACTGGGGGGGGCGAAAAAAGGGGGTTGAATATTTTAAATATTTTAAACAGGATACCTATATCTTAAAAACAGAAGATGGTACAGACGTGAAAATCGATATTTAGATTCAACTTGACAAATAAAAAAACACGTATTTTACCATTTTCTGAAAATTCCTTGGGGGGGGGCAAAAAAAGGGGGTTGAATACTTTTATCATAAACGCGAAAGTCCTGACTGACTCATCAACGCCCAGCTGAAACCGTTTAACCTAGGAACGTTAAATTTTGAAGGTGCACTGTTTTTATGATGTGGGCACCCAATCAGCAGGGATTTTTGGAAACTCCGCCCCTAAGGGGGTGAAAAAGGGGGTTGAATATTTTAAAATGGATACCTATAGCTCAAAATCAGAAGATGTTACAGACGTGAAAATCGGTATTTAGATTCGTCTTGAAAAATAAAAAAACACGTATTTTACCATTTTCTGAAAATTCCATGGGGGGCCAAAATGGGGGGTTAAATACATCTATATATATATAAACGCGAAAGTCCTGACTGACTCATCAACGCCCAGCTGAAACCGTTTAACCTAGGAACGTGAAATTTTGAAGGTGCACTGTTTTTATGATGTAGGCGCCCACTAAGGAAGGATTTTTGGAAAATCCACCAATAAGGGGGTGAAAAAGGGGGTTGAATACTTTAAACAGGATACCTATAGCTCATCAACAGAAGATGCTACAGATGTGAAAATCGGTATTTAGATTCGTCTTGAAAAATAAAAATATACGTATTTTACCGTTTTTCAAAAATCCAAGTGGGTGGCGAAAAAAGGGGTTGAATATTTTAAACTGGATACCCGTATCTCCAAAACAGACGATGTAACAGTCCTGAAAATTGGTATTTAGATTAGTCTTGAAAAATAAAACAACACGTATTTTACCATGTTCTGAAAATTTCTCGGGGGGGCAAAAAGGGGGGATTAATACTTTTATCAGTATACCTATATTTCAAAAACCGAAGATGTTACGGGTGTGAAATTTGGTATTTACAATCTTCTTGAAAAATAAAAACAGGTGTTTTACCATTTTCCAAAAATCCCAAGTGGGGGTGAATAAAAGGGGGGCTGAATACTTTTAATCAGGATACCTATATCTCAAAAACAGAAGATGTTACCTACGTGAAAATTGGTATTTAGATTCATCTTGAGAAACAAAAAAACACCTATTTTACCATTTTCCAAAAATTCAGTGGGAAGGGGGCAAAAAGGGGGTTGAATACTTTTATTAGTATACCTATATTTCAAAAACCAACGATGTTACAGGTGTGAAATTTGGTATTTACAATCTTCGTGAAAAAATCCAAACATGTGTTTTGCCATTTTCCACAAATCCAAAAAAGGGGGGGTCGAGGGAAAGGGGTCTGAATACTTTTAGCAGTATATCTATAGTTCAAAAACCAAGATGTTACAGGTGTGAAGTTTGAGAATTACAATCTTTTGAAAATAAAGAAACACGTGTTTTACCATTTTCCAAAAATCCAAGTGGGGGGGGGGAATGGGGTGAATACTTTTAAACAGGATACCTACGTGTCAAAAACAGAAGATGTTACAGACGTGAAAATTGGTATTTAGATTTGTCTTGAGAAACAAAAAAACACCGAATTTTACCATTTTCCAAAAATCCAGTGGGAGGGGGAAAAAGGGGGGGTTGAATACTTTTATCAGTATACCTATATTTCAAAAATCAAAGATGTTACAGGTGTGAAATCTGGCACTTACAATCTTCTTGAAAAATAAAAAAACACATGTTTTACCATTTTCCAAGAATCCCTCGTGGTGGGTGAAAAAAGGGGGGGTGAATACTTTTCAACAGGATACCTATATCTCAAAAACAGAAGATGTTACAGACGTGAAAATTGGTATTTAGATTCGTCTTGAAAATAAAACAACACGTATTTTACCATTTTCCAAAAATCCAGTGGGGGGGCACAAAGGGGGATGATTACCTTTATCAATTATAGCTATATTTCAAAAACCAATGATGTTACAGGTGTGAAATTCGATATTTACAATCTTCGTGCAAAAAAACCCCCATGTTTTACCATTTTCCAAAAATCCAGTTAAGGAGGGTGGGGGAAAGGGATGTGAATACTTTTATCAGTATACCTATATTTCAAAAACTGAAGATGTTACGGGTGTGAAATTTGGTATTTACAATCTTCTTGAAAAATAAAAACAGGTGTTTTACCATTTTCCAAAAATCCCAAGTGGGGGGTGAAAAAAAGGGCGGCTGAACACTTTTAATCAGGATACCTATATCTCAAAAACAGAAGATGTTAACTACGTGAAAATTGGTATTTAGATTCATCTTGAGAAACAAAAAAACACCTATTTTACCATTTTCCAAAAATTCAGTGGGAAGGGGGCAAAAAGGGGGGGTTGAATACTTTTATCAGTATACCTATATTTCAAAAACCAACAATGTTACAGGTGTGAAATTTGGTATTTACAATCTTCGTGAAAAAATCCAAACATGTGTTTTGCCATTTTCCACAAATCCAAAAAAGGGGGGGTCGAGGGAAAGGGGTCTGAATACTTTTAGCAGTATATCTATAGTTCAAAAACCAAGATGTTACAGGTGTGAAGTTTGAGAATTACAATCTTTTGAAAATAAAGAAACACGTGTTTTACCATTTTCCAAAAATCCAAGTGGGGGGGGGAATGGGGTGAATACTTTTAAACAGGATACCTACGTGTCAAAACCAGAAGATGTTACAGACGTGAAAATTGGTCTTTAGATTTGTCTTGAGAAACAAAAAAACACCGAATTTTACCATTTTCCAAAAATCTAGTGGGAGGGGGAAAAAGGGGGGGTTGAATACTTTTATCAGTATACCTATATTTCAAAAATCAAAGATGTTACAGGTGTGAAATCTGGCACTTACAATCTTCTTGAAAAATAAAAAAACACATGTTTTACCATTTTCCAAGAATCCCTCGTGGTGGGTGAAAAAAGGGGGGGTGAATACTTTTCAACAGGATACCTATATCTCAAAAACAGAAGATGTTACAGACGTGAAAATTGGTATTTAGATTCGTCTTGAAAATAAAAAAACACGTATTTTACCATTTTCCAAAAATCCAGTGGGGGGGGGGGCACAAAGGGGGATGATTACCTTTATCAATTATAGCTATATTTCAAAAACCAATGATGTTACAGGTGTGAAATTCGATATTTACAATCTTCGTGCAAAAAAAAACACGTGTTTTACAATTTTCCAAAAATCCCAAGTGGGAGGGGAAAGGGGGGTTCTACCAAAAAAACCTCAGGCTTCTTTTAAAAAATCAATTTTAACAAATCCTAAAATCCACGCGAGCGAAGCCGCTGGCAAAAGCTAGTCCTTTATAAATAAATAAATAATCGACAATGCATTTTCTTTTTTTATTGTCCGTATTCTGGTCTCCTCTCAATTTATGAGAGTAGAAAGACTTACCTAGCCATTTCTTTATTAGAACCATTCATGAACTCCCTTTCCATTATCTGTACATAATCATTAACTATTACCTAATTTTCTTCTTTCTTTTTGTGTATGTTTTTAGTGATTTAAATAAAGATTAGAATATTATTCCAGTTTTAATACAATATCTAGTAAACCGTTTATTATTTTATTCTGCAGTAAAAAGGCTCTTTATTTATAGAATTTTTTTGGATCTTTTATGCATTTTTTTGAAAAAACATTCCAAACTTTTTTTCCCGTGTTTTTTTTTAATCGTTTTTTTCTTTTTTCTGTAACAGACCCTTTTATTATCATACATTGGATCTTATATGTAAATTCCAGACATTTTCGTTCAGTATTTTTTTTGCAAACTGCGTTTCAAGTTTCAAATTTTCAAGCATATTTTTTTATTTTTTTCAACTCGTTCGTCTGTGTGTCTGCTTTTTCCAGCGGCTGCTCTGAGCTGTGATCAGCGGCTAGTCGCGTTTTTCCGGCATGTTCGGTGGGGTTTCAATGGGTTTTCGGTTAGTGGTCGGTGAGTGTTCGGCAAGTGTTCAGAGAGTGTTCTGCGGGTTTGCGGCGAGTATTCCCTGCACTACGGGGGCCCTGCGGTGCTTGCTGAATACACCGCAGGGTCGGCGAACTAGGATCGCCGAATCGCCCCGAAGTGTGGGGAGCGAAAAGTCACCGAACAGGCGGTGCCTTTTTTTTCGAATCTCTTGGAATAAACCTGCATGTCTTATTATTAACATTTTTGCATAGAAACAAAATAGAGAATATATTCAAAATGTATTAAGCCCACTTGGGTTTTGTAATTTTTCATACTTCTTATAACCAGCTGGCAGTTCCATGCTCTGCATTTTCTACATTTTATTCAGGCAATGCAATGTGTCAAAATACAACAGAAAAAATATAGGGTCTATTCATTAAGGAATATCGGTGCTTTTCACCTCAGCACAGTTCGGTGTACTTCGTCAATTCCATCTCATCGACATTTCTGTGAATCCACTACTCACCAAATGTTCACAGTAGTGCACTGAAGCTCCGTAGTGCGCCAAAGCTCCACAAAAAATTTGGAGAACATTGCCGAAAAGAACCAAAGAGCGCCGAATTGGCCTCGGTGAGTTCCACCGAACTTCAAAAAACGGAACACTTCTATTCTCCTGAAAGGTGTTTGAACCAATAAAATGTATTAAAATCTTTCTAAATAATAAAAAGGTCCATTAAAAAATAATTATAAGGCCTGTTACAGAGAAAAATGACTTTTTAAAAAATTGGGATAACAAAAATTCATCAAAACAATCCAAAAAATACAGAAAGGTGTTCTAAAAAATAAAAGAATCAAAAGACATTTTGCTGAAAATGAAAAAATAAACGGTCTTTAAAAATAATGAAAAAAGATATTATGTATTTACATTGAGTCCTATGGTATTCACCTGTTTAAACCTGTCCAGCTAAAACACCAAAATTCAGAGCATTTTGCCGACATTTCGGTGCAGTTCGGCGTTCTGTGAGTAGACAAACCATTACTTCTCTTTTGGACAATTTCTCTGCTGAAGACCGTTGAACTGCAGCGAACTGCACTATATTTTGTTGTCAAATCATCTGTATTTGGCGAATTGGCAGCTTAATGAATAGACGACCTGACCTGAAATTGCACCGAACTGTGAAATTCACCGTTCAGTGCAATTCGGTGGCATTTTCAGAGGTTAGCGAATGTTTTAAATTTGGTTAAAACTGCTTATTTTCATAGAAAATTGCAGTAGCATGGTGTCCATTTTTTTTTTTTAAAAAAAAAAGACTACCTGATGGAATTTATAACCACAAAGGATTGGATAATAAAATATGGATAAATAAATTTACATGCTGTAAATAAAGGAATGAATTGTAAATTAATCAAATTATATAATTCTAGGCCAGTCAACATGTACTTATATGAACTTTTACATGCACAAACTTCTGGATAAGGAACAGTAATAATTATAATAATCAGATTAGAGACAGTTGTATTAAATTCTTTACGTTCACATTATAAACACTCTGTGCTCTCATTTTCAGTTACAATATGTACAGAAGAAAGACGTTGCCAAAATATCTTAGATTTATGTGACTGATTAAAGATACTTACGGTATGTGTAATAGTTTTAGATTGTGCTATTGTATTGCCCATTACTAAAGCAATCTTTGAGATACGTGTGGAGCCCCATTGTTACTGCTGTTTCTGGAATACATCACACAGGAAAGTTATTACTAAGATAATTACTGTGCAGACACTATAGGATTTCCACTAAATTGACTTGATTGAGTAACTGTTATATTGAAAGTCTCTTATGACTGTAAGCAGAAAAGTCATTGCAGCTGGTTATACGTGTACCATTGTGATTCTATATAGCAATTAATAAACGCCTTTGTTAGTCTGAGAGTCTGGCACTCTTTGATCTTGTAATTTTGCAATATAATGTGATCCCCTGGAGAAAATAAGGATGTAACAGCTATATACAATAGGGATTGAGGAAGGAAGCCCATTTCGCTTTTTGCTGGTTTGCTACATTTAACATTTCAAGCTTCTTAAAAGAGGAAACAAGGTCTCAGAACAGCAGGACATGAACTGAGACAATATGCACAACTAATTTATTTTGCAGTTTTAAATCTGGAAATGTAATTCTTAAGATTTTCGGATCACTGTAAAAATCATCACTAAACATGCGTAATATTTCATCCCAGTGTCCAGTTTGTGAAACAATGTTCCCAGAATACTCTTGCCAAACTATTGACATTATTTGTCTCTAACGGATGTTTAGCAGGTTCCACTGATTTTAGGTTTGTATCGTTTGGAACATTTGAACTCAGTATAATCCACTATCCATCTGCCCTACAGTGATGTGGAAATGGTTAAGATGCCTGAAGGCAGAAACTAAATTACCAAGTCCCCAAGATTTATAACACTGAGCATTTTGTCTATCCACCTGCTGATGGGACTCTCATTAACTCACCAGCCTGTTATCTTCATAATCTTTAGATATGATTTTCACTTATTTTATTATGATTATCACCATTTATATAGCGCCAACAGTTTCCGCAGCGGTTTACAATAACCAAAGGGAAAGAGATCCAGATAAACGGACATAGGATGGAAACAAGAGGTGTAGAGAGCCCTGCTCATAGGCGCTTACAGTCTAGAGGAATTTGGGTTGAGGAAGACAAGGGGAATTTTTCTAGATAGCAGGACCATTATTGCCAGTGGTTTAGGAATGGTTTGGCCAAGGAAACGTCTTCAATCATATTTTTTGAGTTGGTGAGCAGAGGGGTGAGTTGCATCAGTGATGTGGTAGCTAATCTTAAGAGATAGGTTTTGAGGGATTTCTTGAAGGCCTGAAGATTAGGAGAGAGTTTTATAGGACGAGGTAAGTCAATCCACAGAACCGGAGCTGCTCTTAAGAAGTCTTGGAGAGTTCGCAGCGCAGGTGTAGCCAGATGACAGGCAGAGGTCGCCCGCCGAATGGAGATGTCTAGACAGACGTGCTTGTGGAGCAGCGAAAACATGTAAAGGGGGGGTTGAGTTATTGAGCGATTTGAATGTGTTAGTGTTTTAAACTGTATCCTGAAACGTACAGGAAGCCAATGGAGGGACCAGCAGAGGGGGGGAAGCACGTGAGGAGCGTCTGGTGAGAAAAATAAGCCTGGCACCTGCATTCATTACAGCCTGCATAGGGGCAATACGGGCGTGGGGAGACCAATAAGGAGCAGGTTGCAGGAATCAAGCCGTGAAATGACAAGTGCATGAACCAGCACTTTTGCGGTATCGTGTTCAGAAAGGGGTCAATGACAGAATCGAAAGTGACACCAAGGCAGCGAGCTTGAGGCGTTGGGCTAATGAGTGTTCCATTTACTCGTAGAGAGATAGGTGGCACTGGGTTGTTTTTGGAGGAAAGAACAACGAGAATTTCAGTTTTGGTAAGATTGAGTTTCAGGAAGCAGGAAGACATCCAGTTCGAGATGGCAGAGAGACATTCAGTGACTTGATCCAGGAGAGCAGGACAAAGATCAGGGGTGGAGAATTATATTTGCATGTCATCAGCGTATAGGGGGTACTGGAATCCAAAGGAACTGATTAGTTTGCCTAGCAAAGCAGTGTAGTTTGAAAATAGGAGAGTACTGAATCTTGGAGCACCCCAACAGATACAGGCTGCCGGGAGGAGGTACTTCCAGAAAATGAAACACCAAACAATCGTTGGGACAGATAGGAAGAGAACCATGAAAGAACACTAACTTGAATGCCTATATCACTAAGAGTTTGAAGGAGTGAGTGGTCAACTGCATCAAAGGCACCAGAGAAGTCAAGAAGGATCAGCAGAGAGTAGCTCCCATTTGATTTAGCAGTTACAAGGTGATTGGTCAGTTTTGCAAAAGCTTTTTTCGTCGAGTGCAGTGAGTGAAACACGGATTGCAGTGGGTCAAAGAGTGAGTGGGTGTTGAGGTAGTCAATCAGATGGGCATACGCAAGCTTTTCAAGGAGTTTGGAGGTAAAAGGGAGCAGGGACATTGGGCGGTAGTTGGAGGGAGCATCAGATCCAGAGACGTTTCTTTAGGATCGGGACTATCATGGCATATTTGAGGGGAGCAGGAAACACCCCAGAGGATAAGGACAGATTATAGGTGTGGGTCAAGAACGGTGCAAGAGAATCAGAAGGTGTTTTGGTAATATTTGAGGGAACGAGGTTTAGGGGGCAGGTAGTGGGATGATAGAATCATAATAACTTGAAGACCTTTTTTCAGTCGCAGAAGGGAACGAATTAAACATGTGAGGATAGACATGATGAATATCTTCCTGTATGGGTTATAGTTTAAAAAAGGAGAGTACTGAATCTTGGTGTACCCCAACAGATACAGGCTACCGGGAGGAGGTAATTCCAGAAAATGAAACACTAAACAATTGTTGGGACAGTTGAGACAATTCAGAAGCACAGTGTTCATACATGTGCAGGAGCCACACCCAGTCTGCAGGCAATGTATCAAATTCATGAGACCAGACTAATTAGAAGCACATGTTATTTCCAAACACTATTTGACACCTGTTGTGTACGCCGTTTGAGAGCCCTGCTGACTCTGTAAGCAAGCACATGTCATTTAGAGGTGAGAATCTTTGCCAGGGGTCTCAAACTCACAGCTCCCCAACATGATTTGGACTACAAGTCCCAGGATGATTTCAATGCAATACATGGCGAGGGAGTTGTAGTTCAAAAACATCAGGGGCACCAGAGTTTGAGACTAGAGCCCTGCTGCGAGCACATGTCATTTAGGGGTGAGAATCTTTGCACCGAGACATTAGGCAGACTGTAAAGCATGCTTTCCATGTAAACTAGATAATCCACATCACCCATTGCAGCATTTTAAAGACGAAACACACAGGCAGCGCAAAAAATCCTATGCAAGCCTCATGCACTCTAAGCACATGTAATTTTGAGGTGTGAAAGTTTCAGAAAAATGTACACGTGTGCAAATATTTTAAATAAAGCCAGAATAATTTTATGACAGTCACATTTGTCTGACAAACAGATAATACATTACGCTGCAGCATGTGTTGTTGACATATGTTGGTAGATGTATGTAATGTGTGTTATGTGTATGTAACATGTTTATGCTATTATACATACCACTTCTTGACGACGTACACAGTCCGTCCATTGCTAATCATAGCCCACATGCGTGCCTTCTTGCCCTGGGTAGTTTTTTAATTCAATATCTAATAAACCGTTGCTTATAATATTCTGCAGTAAAGAGTCTCTTTATTTCTAGATTTGTTAGTATTTTTTTAAGCATTTTTTATACTTTTTTCAATTCTTTTATTTTTTTTCGAACTCGAACCAAACACGCCAAAAAGTTCGAAGTTCGTGAACTTTCGAACTGCCAATGTTCGAGTCGAACTCCGAACTGATTGAACCGAACAGCTCATCCCTATCTCTGACCTGGCAGACACAATGCAGCTCACTGGGCACCGACTGCATCTTAGAGGAGGAGCAGCAGGGACACTGTGACAGGCAGATAGTTTAAAAATTTGGATCCCTATCCAGGCAAGTGACCAGGGATTCAATTTTTTTTGCACCCCCTCCTGGTCTTGCGCTCTTAGGTGGCCACCTGTACCACCTTACAGTGCCAGCTCCTCTGATCTCACTGCTTGCCTGACAATCCGCAGCTCTGGCAGATGTGTAAATATACTGTACCCCCCCTCCCCATGCTGTTAAACCTTTCAGCAGCTGTAGAGAGAGGGGGATGCAGCATGTTTACACACATCTGCCAGAGCTGGGGCACTGAAGAAATAGAGGGGAGATTTTATTTAACCGGCCCTCCCTTGTCAATTACTGGGAGAAGAGGGGGTTATCGGTCCCTACAATCCAGACAATCGGTAGCGTTCAGGAGCAACATGAGCTGCCGAGTGCTTCTGATTCTCTGCCTGCCACTGCAGGAGGAGGGAGGAGCATCATGCTCTCTCCTGTTAGTTCGGGCTGGTGTTGAGGTGCCAGAATTGAGTACCAGCGACTACCCCCTGAAAAAAAGCCCTGCTTCAGAATGATAACACTAAGATCCTGTGTACCAGAGCCAAACAGAATTGATCTATAGGCACACAAGTACTGGCACACCAATCTGCCATCATGGTGGTAGAGAAGGAAAGACTGCAGTGGTGGTGAATATGGCAATATTCAATGACCATAACTTCAAGAAGGAACATGAGAACAAATACCAAGTGCTGAAAGAGGAGTTAGGAATTACTTGGAAAGTGAAAGCAGTAGTAGTCCCAGCTGTGAAAAGTCACTCAGGGTTGTAAACCACCCCTATTTGAAGAGTGGCTTCAGCAGATTCTAGGTGAAATTCTGTCTAGAAGAATGCAATGCTAGACACAGCTAACATACTGCTCAGAGCACCCAGACTCCCATGCCTCTGGTAGAAAACCTGCGAATGAGTATTACACAAAAATGTGACATAGAGGAGGAGAATATTATATATACACACACATATAATGAACCACATACAGTACCCAGGCAGGTCAGAAAACTAGCCTGAATTTTGATTCACTAACCTTGTTTTAAAAATGAGTCATTTTGATAATTAAAGCATAATAGCTAGACTAAATAAACCATGGAGGTAAATTGACAATTTAGCTGAAAGCTGGTACCGCCAACAGTGTTGGAATCAATAATATTTTCCCTCAGAACCTTGCAATAACAAGGATGTCCAGGATTCTCTTAATCCATTTGCTACCAAGTATATATGGTTGAAAAAAAAAATTTTGCGAACATTTAAATGTAGGTGTGAAGTAGCAGGTTTGCATAAAGATTGCTATTCTGAGACTGTAAAAATATGAAAATAATATAACTTGGCTTATTTGTGGTTTTTCATGTACTACTTTCTCTTTTACACTCAATTTGTTTTCATGAATATTTCTACAGTTGAAATAAATACTAGTTGTGCATTTGTGGGAACCCTATAATAAGGCAAAATAGGCAGCTGCCTAAGGCCTCCCTCAAACTGGGGCCTCACGTGATACATATACAGTAAAAAAACATGTCCAGGCTGCCTTTCCATTTTGCAATGCCCCAGCTTGACTCTAGTTACACTATGGATTTTAGCGCTTGGCTAAAACTGATAATCTGCATAATTTCACCCTAGCATACAAACAAACACTCTGTTAACTCTCTTCTGCCTGCAGAGACAGTTCATACAGATGCACTCCTCATTCACATAGTTTGTCTACAAAGAGCATATTCTAGACCTGCCTGTATTTTGCATATTTGTGGTTTGTATTAACTTGTTCTTGTATTCTGTGGTCACTCTTAATGGATTTACTGTCATTTTAGAAAATCGTTTATAACTGCTTTATTTACAAAATTGAAACTGAAACTTCCTTTGGGTTATATTTTAACAAATGTGTAAATATTTCAGTTTCATTTTCTTATAGAAAAGATATTGGTGACAAAAATGTACCTTAAAATTGGAGGGGTCGCGTTATATTCGAGACATCTGCATCGCGTGTGTAAAAAAAAAAAACTTGCCTTGCTCTGGATCCCAAGTCTCCCGGACGTTCCGGTAGTCTCACTGAAGTGAATGCGGTCTCGCTGATGATTGCAAACACTTCAGGAACTCCCGGATTCAGGAGAGGTGGGATCCATCACAGCCAGAGGGCACGCTCGGTTTAAGCCAACCATTCACCTTGCTCGCCTCTGCCGGCCATCTAATCGCTAGTAAAGAAGACGGATGGCCGGCGGCTTCATACTTAGTGACAACTGCAATCATTCTAGAGTAGAGCACCCTGGCCTGGGGGGTATCCTGACTGTGTTGAGAGAACCTGGAAGGATCTTAATTGTTTACCGGTACAGTAAAATTATGCTCCTCATGTTATATTCGAGTCTTGAGTATTCTCTCATTTCCATAATAAATCTCTATCCATCGCGTTATATTCGGTTTGCGCTACACTTGAGTATCTACGGTAATATGTTTATACCCAGGACATACTTGAAAACGAGAGCAATCTCAATGTATCCTTCCTGGTAAAATACTTTGCAAATAAATAAATAAATAGTTAGATTGATAGAATATTATACTGACACATGCACACATTTCCCTTTCTGTATTGCATTGTAAAAGAAGGATATCAAATATAAATCTTAATACTTTGTCCTCTTTTATAAAAAGAATAAATTTATATCATAAACAATGCGTGATAGACTGTATTACACATTTCTATTATACTTTTATAATACGCTACAGATTTATATAGATAATTTGAAAGAGAAAAATGTATGGATTTCAAGGCAAGAGATAAAGAAATTGGTAATCCACAAGGGTATCAAAGACACTCATGCATTCATTGCAGTGAAGTGGTGCATAGCATACCAAGCTCTTTATAGCGGTCATTATATGGATGAACAAGACTTTGTGAATATTTAGTAATTCTGTACTGCTTTTCAAAAATAATAGATCATGTATCAGTTGATGTTAGTACTGTGCCTCACGTGTGTCCTTAAATGTGCTCAATTTGTCTTATACAGGAGATGCCTGGATTTTATGGTTCTTTGGAAGTCAAAGGTGGTGGTGCATGACGGGCAAATGAAAAAGCCATTGCAGAAGCAAAGGTTTTCAGTTACATGATATGTATATAGCACTCCTGCCCTTTGAAGTGAACACGGATCATTGATCTATATCACCAGACTGGGAAACTTCCTGCATATGGAATAAACACTTTAACCACTTGTCCTTAAAAAATGTAGCTTGCTCCATTAAGCGGTTTATCATGTTTATCCTCAGTTACATAAGATTAAGAATATTGCAGATCTATGAAAGACATATGTTTCCATTTTTTCTGAGTTCATTAGTTTAAATATGGATTCCAAGGTGTTCAATAATCAGCAGACAATAACAACTATGCATAAATGTCACATGAGTTTTCCCAGAGGCTCTTGGTCCTGCTTCATATTCAGGTCTATGTTATCATTGTGTAATAATTGCTATACCTTACCTGCAGATCTGAAAGATAAAAATGGTGGAAAACCTGAAGAGATCTGGGGATACAACAAAATATACATATGTGCAGAAAATACAGTTTTGAGCCTATTCCCTATCAGGATGGCTGCGTAGACCAGAGGTTTCGAGCCTGCTTAATGTATGTATAAAACATAACAAGAAAAAAGGTATCCCCAGCCAGGATTGCTGCTGACCCTTTCCTTGTTTTCTTTTTATTCCCAAAGTGGAATTGTTCCTGGTGAGGGTATAAATATAGCACATCACTTTGCCTCTTAGCTGATAAGCAGCTTGAGCATATGTGGTTGCCTAGAAAAGCAGCTCTTGGTTTCATTAGGTAGGACCCACCTGACCCAACTTCAATGACCCTTTAAGTAAACCAAAACCTCTGTTTGTGTTTTGTTTCGCATGGGGCTACAGTGTTGAGCGCAAATGACAATCTTTTTTCTTGTTATATTTTATACATGATGCAGGCTGCATACTTCTGGTCTACGCAGCCACCATGATAGGGAATAGGTGCAAAACCGTTTTTCTGCACATATGTTTAATTTTAATGACATTTGAATTATGAGACTTCGAACATCCCCAGGAAGATTTTTTTTTCAGAATAGAAGCAGTTTGTCAGTGTTAGTAAAGATGGCGGCTACTTCCAAACAGCACATGATTTGTTTCATATGCTGCTATCATTAGCCTCTTAAGACCAATCCAATACAGTGCGAACATGAGTAACCGTGGCAAACACTTGTGGAATGTGTACAACAGTAACCTAGGTTTTATATATATTGCTTATTGAATGTAAAGATCTGTCGGTATATATTTGGCTGACTTTTCAACATCCTTAACATTGCCTGCTCCAAAACATTCCAGTCAAAAATGTAAATGTTGCCTACACATAATCAAATATTCCAACTGAATGAAGCACAGTTTCTATTAGAACTGCAGCTGCGATTTGTGTATAACCATACTTTTAATATCCTAAATCCTGTTTTTCTCACACTCTTCATCTCAGTTTTCCATTTGACAAATTTCATTCTCACATTTGTAGCATGGTAACGGCCTTGCGTTCCCAGCGGTACCAGATGAGTTTACAATGCCTGAGACAGTACAGTTTACTTTGTACTAAATAGCTTTATATTAAACCTGGCTGGCGCTGGACAGATGCTATAAAAGGGTCAAAATGCTGTCAGCTAGTTTTGATAAAATATTTGTCCGGGCATTTGAAAAACATCATGTAGTCATGAAGTAATGTACAGTGATACAAAGTGGACTTCTGGATAGCTTAGAAATTCAGCTTGCCTAAATCGTTTTATCCAAATATTTGAGTCAGTGGAACCAAAGTTTGTCCAAACAGACATTCAGTTTGTCTGAATTTCTTTAAGAAAATTCTGTCAGACAGAACAATTTGGCTAACAAATACGTTGCTGTCCTTTTTTCCCTTTCTTTCTCTCGTTGTGCTGCCTTTGCACACAATTAAATTTTAATATATACATAATATATTTTAATGTCTACATTATATAATTGTTATGAGATCCCAGGTCAAATATTTTCCCTTGGCCGCCGTGATTCGTTTTCCTCCACCAGTTCCCGGATCCTCCCCTCAGCAAGCAGCGCTGAATCAATGTCAGTTCTTAATTTCTCCCAATAGAGCAGACTCACCTGCCATTTCAACAGGCCTCTTTTTATTCGGCACAGAATCAGATAGCAACAGTTCACATCCCAGCCCATCCAGACATCCCGGCACCGCAGATATCCATGCGCTCCATCAGGTCCTCTCAGATTGTAAGCTCTTGAGCAGGGGCCTCTTTGATACTGTTCTATGTGTTTAACTTGTATGGATATTGGTTATTCTGTCTCTCCCATTGTACAGCGCTACAGAACTTAGTGGTACCTTATAAATAACTGTAACTGCAGTCATACGGACCATGGGTCCTTGTTTGGGGGGATTTAAGGGGAGCAGCTGCAATCCATGGGTACCGTTTGATAGCTCGGAACCCTACGGTGTCACAGTCCAAAGAGCGCTCAGATCCGCAGGCAGGGGCAAGAGCGTCAGCGTATGTAATTTCCCCAGGTGAAGCCGCATGGCTGCTGCTGTGTGAGCTCCTGGGGCCAAGAAAGGCTCAGAAACGTGGGTTCCCGATAGAGCTCCCTTCTGAAAATCACTCCACCTGCAGCTCCCATGAGGGAGACCCTAACACCAAAAGAGCACCCTGCTGGGGCAAAGGGTTTTCAGAGCACTGGGGTATAAAGTTTCTACAGATGTTTCCATTAAAGTGAATGCTGTGCAGTTCTGGAATGGGATTGGTTGGGGTTTTCAAACCCAGGCGCTGGATGGTGATTGGCTGGAGTTTGAAAACCAGGCTTCCCCTGGTGGCAGGGAACACAGGGACCATGAAGGAAAGGCTTGTATGCATTTTGATTATGTGCTGTTGGGGAAAAGGCACAAACCACCACTTTTAACATTAAAACATAAACAGACAAATAGCTTACATGAGGGGAATAGCAGAGGAGCAAAGCTTTAGTACAGTCCACAGTCTCTGAGCACGGGGCTGGGTGAGCATGAGCAGTGATGGTTTGCTACATAGCAGCCTGTGGTTTCATTTTTTGGATAGGACTCACTTTCACTAGAGGTGCCTTGACGTTGGCAGGTGAGCTTACACTCTTAATGGCCATTAAAAGAAACCAAAGTCTATAATTGAATTGATATTTGAATTTTATGATAGAATAAAAATGCATAATATAGTAATATTTAAATTATTTAATTTTATTTCAATAATTATTATTATTAAAATATCAGAAAAGCAGCAAATGTAATTATTCATCTTTTCTGTAGGTCCTCTCAACTTCTTCCTGATGGTTTTGGTTTTTTCTTTCCTCTTCTTTATCTGGGGTGATGGTTTGGGAGGGTTTTCTACTCTTATTCCTCAGCTGGTATTGGTCTGGGTTGATCCTCTCCACTTCTTGTTCTTGGGGTAGTGGTCTGGGGTGTTCCTCTAGTTGTTTTCCTCAGCTACTGGTGTTCTGGGTTGGTTCTATACTCATTTTTCCACCGGGGGCGCATGGGTGTGTGTGTGTAGGACGGTCTGGGTTGCTCCTCTCCTCTATTTCCTCTAATAAATAAATAAGGTATATTCTTCACTGCAGGTTCTCTGTGCAGATAACTGTCACACACTGTACTTCACAGCACAGAACACGATACAGGAAAAATAGTTCTCTGCCTCTCTCCAAGTGGCCTATAGGAATGAAAGTAGAAATGAAAGACAAGCAATCAGTTGCTGTACAGTTGTTGATATAGCTCAGTTACAGCACCAATCTCACACAAGGAAAGGGTAATGATAGCAGAATATCAAATGACACTGCGCTCAATTAGCAAACGTCTTCAACAGCTTACATTTGTGGTGAAAGAATCCTGCTTTAAGGTTTATATATTTTAATGGCTTGCCTAATTTTGCTCAAATGGCCAATTGCTCTGTGAAAAAAGTCTACAATTATTGTACAACCTATACTTAATTGTTTAGGCTGTAGCCTAAACAACAACCATCTGTTTTCTTCCTTAAGATTGGACCGGGGTAATAGCCCCCTTCATTGGAGAAAGAATATGCTAAACTAGGGTGCTGATTCTCCAAACAAGATTAGCTATTCCTGCTTTCACTCCTCCTTTTCTGATGCCATGGCCAAACAGCTGATTAACAAGCAAGAGATTATTTCATCCATTAAGTGATTCGTCCATCATTCGTTTTGTCCAAGTGGTGCTTTGTTGTTTCGTTATTTGACAAGTCAATGAATTGACTAAAGTCTAATATATATATTTATATAATGCTTTCAGCATCTATAGATTCGGATGCATTTTTATATAGATACGACAATAAACCATTAATTGCTTTAAAATAAACTGCGAGCAAATATTTGTGTTAATTTAAACCACTGTAGATTTCATTTATAAACCTAGAGTTCGAAAATTCAGAACTGGAGAATAATGAGGCATAAAAGGCTAACATATTTATTTGCTGTGGACTCAGGGTCATGACAGGACAATCCATATTTCAAATTTTCTTTTATATGTAGGCTGGTTTAAGAGGCCATGGCAAACCTTAGAATTATTAGTAGAGTACTGGCGTGAAGGAAAGAAAAATCATGTTAGGAGGAAATGAAACGTTTGTATAAGAGCAAAGCAAATAAAGTTTGGTTATTGTCACAGTTCATCAGCGCAATATAAAATAATGCTGATATGGTGTTAATACAGATACATCGAAAATTAAAAATACCAGAAGCTTCTAAGGACACAGGAAATATGTAAACAACCTGAAACAGATTGAAGCCAAACTCTTCAATTGACAATATAGGTGTTATACAGAATGGAGCAGAGTTGTCAGACCTTTTTAGATATGAAATTTCTATAACGCAGGAATGTTTAAATTTGGGGCCAGCGATTGCCTTACACAGACAAACTCATCTGCGTCGTTAATATATAACCAGAATGTGCGTTCTAAAGACAATAGATAAGCTAAACTCGTTATTGTTACGCATACAAGAAAGGACATTTAACATTGATCAAAGACGGTCTAATGGACTCTGGTTGTAAAAATAAACAAACAGATGTTAGATCAAATGGTTTAAAAGTAAGGGAACACAATGACAACTGATTTTAGGTATCTCAGTATTATGTTTATTTTGTCAGATCGAAACTCTGAAAGCCACGTAAACATTGAACAAAGGGTTGCCCAATAAAGAAGAAAAAAACCCGAGGTTAAATGGCTTGGATAAACCAGCTTGTAATGCTATGCTATTCGGCGATATGATCTAACACTATTTGGTATTGGAATATTTAATTTATGTGGTCAGTTAGAATAGATAACCTTGGCATCTTATAAAAACAGAGGCCCTTTTTGTTCACTTCAAGTTTATTCTCCGGTCATACACCTCTGCCCTCCACTTGGCCAAACAATCCTTCTTCTCATCTCTTATATCTACGCTGTCCTCCAACCCTAAACGGCTCTGGTCCACCTTCAAAACCCTCCTCTACCCACCTGCACCTCCCCCCACAGCTGCCTTCAGCGCTCAAGACCTGGCAGACTACTTCCTCAGTAAAACTCTAAATATCAGAAGCAACATCCCAACACAAGATAGTTATCTGCCACCTCCACTCCCAGAGGTCCCCTCTGCCACCCTCTGTCGCTTCCTCCCAGCCACTGAGGAGGAAGTCAATTCCTTATTGTCCTCCTCACATCTCACCACATGCCCGCTCGACCCCATTCCCTCACATCTAATTCCTCCCCTCTCCTCCTCCCTCACCCCTGCTCTCACACACATCTTCAACCTATCTCTCTCCACTGGCTCCTTTCCATCCGCCTTCAAACACGCGCTAGTTACCCCTTTACTAAAGAAACCATCCCTCGATCCCAACCCTCCATCCAACTACCGCCCTGTATCCCTGCTTCCCTTCACATCAAAGCTCTTAGAAAAACTAGTCTTCAACCGCCTCTCCCTCTTCCTGTCCTCCAATTCCCTACTTTACCCCTGCAATCTGGTTTCCGTCCCCTACACTCAACTGAAACTGCCCTCACCAAAGTCACCAACGACCTCCTAACTGCTAAAAAACACGGCCACTATTCTATTCTCATCCTGCTCGACCTCTCGGCTGCTTTTGACACTGTTGACCACCCCCTCCTTCTACAGACCCTCAACTCTCTGGGTCTCGGTGACACTGCACTCGCTTGGGTCGAATCCTATTTATCCAACAGGTCCTTCTGTGTGTCCTTTGCTGGAAACTCCTCTCCTCATTGCCTCTATCTGTTGTGTACCTCAAGGCTCTGTCCTTGGTCCTCTGCTCTTTTCCATCTACACCTCCTCCCTGGGCAAAATCATCAACAGCTTTGGCTTCAATTACCACCTCTACGCTGATGTCAGGTGCGCTCGGTGGGATGGGAGAACCCAGGTGCAGAGTTTGCGTATTAAGTTGTATATCGCGGTACCAAAGGAATATCCAAAAAGCGTAGTCAGGTTCACGATCGAGGTCAGGGGCAAACAGCGAATCAAGAGTGGTCGGGTATAAAGCCAAGGACTGGTACACAGAATTAACATAGGGAGAAGCTTCTAAGAGTAACACTGGCAGGAGTGATACAACGCTGAAGCAACGATATACTGGCAGGGAAACTCTATATAGGTGCAGAATTGTCAAGACACTCCCCACTGTGAGTCCCTCCACCAATCAACCTCTTCTCTGAACCAGGACAATCAAGGAGCTGGAGATGTCTGGTGCAGTTCCCCATCAGGTCCACTGAAACTGAGGACCTCCTCCTGGGTCTGCACCTCCCACCAGATCCCTGCGCCCGCCCCTGTGACGTCAGACGCCACTCGCCGCCATGCTCAGGGTGGACGGAACGGCATGGCCGCGCCGACCCACCCGAACAGACGCGGCAGAATTTGCAGGGGACGGCGCAGGACCCGGGGATGCTCCCAGCCCGCACCTAGAGCGCGAGGAGCGCCGCAGCGCCACCCGCTCGGCACCTGCCTGCCTCCGAGGTAAGGAACCCGGCTGGCGGCGTGCTGCGGGGCGGCGTGCTGTGGGGCGGCGTGACAGAACCCCCCCTGAAGGAGTGGCCTCCGGACGCGACAAGGGCCCGGCCTTCCCGGGTGCGCACGATGAAAAGCACGGAGGCACGGAGGCACGAAGGGGCGTGCACCTGGGAGGCGGGCTCCCAAGAACGCTCCTCAGGGCCAAACCCCTTCCACAATACAAGGTACTGAAGGGTACCCCGATGAAACCTGGAATCCAAGATACTGGCCACCTCATACTCCAACTCATCACCAACAAGCACAGGAGGACAAGAAGGAGCGGACCTTCCCGGAAACTCATCAGGAGGAACACGTTTAAGGAGGGAAACATGAAACACCGGGTGGATTAGGTATGTGGGAGGGAGAGCGAGTCGGAATGTAACTGGGTTAACCTGGTGGGTGATCTCGAAAGGACCTATGAAACGGGGCCCTAATTTTTTCGAGGGGCATTGGAGACGGAGGTGTCTGGTGGACAGTAGAACCCGGTCACCTGGCTGGAAAGGAGGGGGAACGGACCTGGAGCGATCTGCCGAAGTCTTGTATTTGTCCTGGGCAACACGTAGGGTCTTTTTGGCCAGTTGCCAAACCTCCCGTATGGTGGCCAATCTGGAGTCGGCGTCAGGGACAGAGGAGAGGGGAATCAGACCCGGGATCATAGTGGGGTGGTACCCATAGTTGAGGAAAAACGGGGAGGAAGAAGTCGATTCATGGTCATGGGAGTTATAAGCAAATTCGGCCAACGGTAAGAGGTCAGTCCAGTCATCTTGGAGGTAAGAGGAAAAGCAGCGCAGGTACTGTTCTAAGGTCTGGTTAACTCGCTCCGTCTGGCCATTAGTCTGGGGGTGGAAAGCCGTAGAGAGGTGGACGCGAATGTTAAGTCGGGAACAAAAGGCTCTCCAGAAACGAGAGGTAAACTGGGTACCCCTATCAGAGATTATCGAGTCGGGGATTCCATGGAGCCTGAATATGGCTTCAAGGAACAGAGAGGCAGTTTCAGAGGCAGTAGGTAATTTCTTGTATGGGACGAAGTGTGCCATTTTAGTGAAGCGGTCCACTACTACCATGATGACCGAGTGACCCCGGGAAGGGGGTAGATCGACAATAAAGTCGGTGGATAATTGGGACCAAGGGCGTGTCGGGATGGGTAGGGGTTGCAGCAACCCCGCAATCTTAATGGTGGGGTTTTTGGATCGTAGACAAATGGGGCAGCTAGCAACATACTTGGCGACACTTGAAGACAACAAGGGCCACCAGAAATGTCGTCTCACTAGGTCCAGTGTCTTCTTATAACCGGGATGTCCGGCCGCCAAGGAGTCATGACACATCTGTAGGGCCTCTAATCTAGCCTTTTCAGGTACATAGATGCGATGGTCTTGTACGTGGAAACCCTCACTAGATAGGGGTAAAGAGGTCTCTGCCGTAAATCTTTTGATGTTATCGTGGAGGCTAGAAGTGACCCCCAAGAAACATTGAGGTGGCAACACTGTGTGGGAGAGGTTCGAGGATGAGGATGGACCCTCCTGGATCCTTGAGAGGGCATCTGCCTTCCCGTTCTTCGAGCCGGGGCGATAAGTTACATGAAAATTGAACCTTGTAAAGAAGAGAGCCCAGCGGGCTTGACGGGGTCTCAGACGTTTGGCGGATCGTAGATACTCCAGATTCTTGTGATCAGTGTGTACAGTTATTGGATGTATGGCCCCCTCCAGCAGATGACGCCACTCTTCAAAGGCTCGCTTGATGGCAAGGAGCTCTCGGTCCCCGATATCATAATTTTGCTCCGCCGGGGTGAGTTTCTTGGAGTAGAAGGCCACAGGATGTAGTTGTCCAGAGGGGGACCTTTGTGACAGGATTGCCCCGGTGGCAGTTTCTGATGCATCGACCTCTAGGAAAAAGGGTAGTTGAGGGTTAGGCAGGTTCAAGACAGGAGCAGTAATGAAGTGATGTCGGAGGTCATCGAATGCCTTCTGGGCCTCTTTGGACCACTCAAAGAGGACAGTAGGGCTGGTGAGTCGAGTCAGGGGTTGAATTACTTTGGAAAAATTACGGATAAATCGTCTGTAAAAGTTAGCAAACCCAATGAACCTTTGTATGCCCTTACGATCTTTAGGAGTGGGCCAAGAAGTGATGGCCTCGATCTTTCGGGGATCCATCTCTACGTGACCAGGTGAAATGATAAAGCCCAGGAATTCCACTCGGGTGGTCTCAAAGGTACATTTCTCGGGTTTAGCGTAAAGGTTGTTCTCCCGGAGTCTCTGGAGGACGGTGTAAACGTGTTGACGGTGTTCCTGAAGGGAAGTGGAAAAAATCAGAATATCATCGAGATATATTACAACATATTTGTCCAATAAGTCACGGAAAATATCATTAATCAGATGTTGAAACGTGGCTGGGGCGTTGCAGAGTCCATACGGCATCACGGTATATTCGAAGTGCCCATATCGAGTCCTAAAGGCGGTCTTCCACTCGTCCCCCTCACGGATGCGTACCAGATTATAGGCCCCTCGGAGGTCAAGTTTGGAATAGATACAAGCATTCTGGAGACGTTCTAATAACTCTGGGATAAGTGGGAGAGGGTACCTATTCTTGATGGTGATTTTATTTAATTCACGGTAGTCCACACAGGGTCTCAACCCGCCGTCTTTCTTATTAACAAAAAATATCCCCGCTCCGGCAGGGGAAGTGGATGGTCGAATGAAGGCTTTTTGTGTGTTCTCCTGGATGTAGTCTTTTAATGTTCTTAACTCAGGCTCGGATAGGGGGAAGATACGTCCATAAGGAATGGGAGCCCCGGGTAGTAACTCAATAGGACAATCATAGGGTCTTCTGGGTGGCAGCGTCTCAGCTTTCTTTTTATCAAATACATCCTGAAAATTGTGATAGTGTGCGGGTAACTGGGTCTCGTTCCCGATGGTGGTACTTATGGTATGGAGAGGTACGCAGGTATTTTTACAATGCTCGGAGGGAAGGAAACCTCGCCGGTTGACCATAGTATGTGAGGGTTATGCAATCGAAGCCAAGGTAGCCCCAAAATCACGGGGAAAATAGGAGAGGTAACAATATCAAACCGTAACAGTTCTGAGTGACCACGACCTAGGCTCATTTGGACAGGTATACTCTCCTGTGTAATGGGCCCTGAGCTCAAAGGAGAACCATCGACTAGTCTGATCTCAACAGGTATCTCTTTATTAGACAGTGGTAAGGAAATACATGTCGCTAGGGTGGCGTCCATGAAGCACCCGCTAGCCCCTGAATCCACCATTGCCTGAAGTGGGAAGGTCTTCTGCTGCCACTGTAGAGAGATGGGTAGAAGGAGATGAGGCATGGGTAAGAGTGGAGAAGGTCTAGAGAGTGTTGTGATGAAGCCACTCTTACCTCTTCCGGGAGTTGCTTTAGCGGGACATACACGGGCCTGGTGGTTGGCCCCTCCACAGTATAGACAAAGATTGAGACGGCGACGTCGATCCATCTCGGCCTGTGGTAGGCGTCGATCCACTAGCCCGATCTGCATTGGTTCCTCGGTTCTCCTAGGATTAGAGACTGGAACAAGAGCATTGAAGGGTACCTGGTTTTCACGTGACCCCCCGATTGGGGCTGAGGGAGGCCTTTCGTCTCTGCGCTCTCTCCATCTTCTATCGAATTGTATGCAGAAATCGATTACAGTATCTAAAGACCGGGGTACTCCGACACGTGCGAGTTCGTCCTTCAAATGATCAGCTAGGCCTCGACGAAACTGATCCAGGAGGGCGGCTTCATTCCAAGCCGTATCATGGGCATAGTGGCGGAAGTGAGTCACGTAGTCCTCTACGGGGCGGCGGCCTTGTCGGAGAGCCCTGATAATGTTTTGGGCGGATTCTCTCTTGTGGGGGTCTTGATACATGGCCTCCAACGCCGCAGCAAATGAGGGCCAGCTCTCCAGCACTGGGTCATGGTCCCGGAGGAGTGTATGAGCCCACTTCTTAGGTTCTCCACCCAATAGTGATATGACCATGCGTACTTTTACAAAATCACTATTGTAAGTGCGGGGTTTTAGAGAGAAAAGGATGCAACAATCGAGCATGAATGCCTCAAACTTGTGCGGTCTCCATTGAAAGTCTCAGGTAGTTTAACTTGAGGCTCAGGAAAGGGGGTCTCCAGGTTTGCCTGTATGGGTGCGGAAGGCGGCGTGTAAGGAGGAGGTAGTGTCACGACTTGAACTTGCGCCTGCAATTGTCGATGTTCTGTCTGAAGCTCCTGAAAGGAATGAGTGAGGGCGGATACCTGGTGTGACAAGGCCGCAACGGCATCGGTGATCTCTGCGGGTTCCATATGTTTGGCTTCAGCGTCTGTCAGGTGCGCTCGGTGGGATGGGAGAACCCAGGTGCAGAGTTTGCGTATTAAGTTGTATATCGCGGTACCAAAGGAATATCCAAAAAGCGTAGTCAGGTTCACGATCGAGGTCAGGGGCAAACAGGCGAATCAAGAGTGGTCGGGTATAAAGCCAAGGACTGGTACACAGAATTAACATAGGGAGAAGCTTCTAAGAGTAACACTGGCAGGAGTGATACAACGCTGAAGCAACGATATACTGGCAGGGAAACTCTATATAGGTGCAGAATTGTCAAGACACTCCCCACTGTGAGTCCCTCCACCAATCAACCTCTTCTCTGAACCAGGACAATCAAGGAGCTGGAGATGTCTGGTGCAGTTCCCCATCAGGTCCACCGAACTGAGGACCTCCTCCTGGGTCTGCACCTCCCACCAGATCCCTGCGCCCGCCCCTGTGACGTCAGACGCCACTCGCCGCCATGCTCAGGGTGGACGGAACGGCATGGCCGCGCCGACCCACCCGAACAGACGCGGCAGAATTTGCAGGGGACAGCGCAGGACCCGGGGATGCTCCCAGCCCGCACCTAGAGCTCGAGGAGCGCCGCAGCGCCACCCGCTCGGCACCTGCCTGCCTCCGAGGTAAGGAACCCGGCTGGCGGCGTGCTGCGGGGCGGCGTGCTGTGGGGCGGCGTGACAGCTGATGACACTCAGATCTACCTCTCTACCCCTGATCTCTCTCCCCCTGTCCTTTCAAAAGTCAAGTGACTGTTTATCTGGCATCTCCTCCTGGATGGCCTCCCACACTAAATATCAACATGTCAAAGACTGAACTCCTACTTATTCCTCCCTCCAAATGCCTCCCCACCTCCTGACTTCTCTATCACGGTGGAGGGTATCACCATTTCCCCATCAAACCAAGTTCGCTGTCTTGGAGTTACACTTGACTCTGCTCTTTCCTTCATCCCCCACATCAAGTCTCTTTCCTCCTCCTGCCGATACCAACTGCGTAATATTTCCAGAATTCGGCCATTTCTTACCGCTGTCACCACAAAACAACTCATACACGCCCTGGTAATCTCCCGACTCGACTATTGCAATAATCTCTTAGGCTAGGGTCAGACTGAGGCAGTGCGAACGCGCGTGCAGCCGCACTTAATCACGGCCGCACTAGCAGCAGATGCCGGGCAATGACGGCCAATATACGAAGTACGGTCGCACAAAAGTCCGGCTGCGCAACGCAAGTGGAAAATGAACGCATTTTTTCGAGAACGTGAAACCGCAGGTACTGACGTACAGAGTGCGCTGCGTCCGCTAGCGGCGTGTGTGCGTGATTAGGAGACGTCAGACGCTGCTAATGTCCGGCCAACATAACGTCCAGACACAAAAAGTTTTTATTGATGATCCGTACAAAATCACGGACGAAAATGCGCATAGTATGACCACTATCACGTATTCTGTGAAAAAATGCGTCCATTCGTTCGAACGCACTTTTTCACAGACAACATAAAAATGCGTTCGTCTGACCCTAGCCTCATCTGGCCTCCCTCTGTCCTGCCTCTCCCCCCTACAATCCATCCTGAACGCCTCCACCAGGCTAATTCACCTCACCCGCCGCTCTGTCTCTGCCGCTCCCCTCTGCGAGTCCCTTCACTGGCTCCCCATCCACTGCAGAATTAAGTTCAAAATCCTTATCCTTACCTACAAACCCTCACTAACTCAGCTCCCCACTACCTGTCCTCACTAATCACCAAATACACCCCAGCCCGCTCCCTAGGTCAAACAGTGACCTGCGCCTAGCTTCTCCCCGCATCACCTCTTCCCATGATAGACTGCAGGACTTCACACGCGCAGCCCCCATTCTCTGGAACGCTATCCCTCGTACTGTCAGACTTTCCCCTAACTTCTCTTCCTTCAAACGCTCCCTTAAAACGTACCTATTTAGGGAAGCCTACCACCCAACTCACTGACGCAACCATCAATCACTCTCACCTTACAGTCCTCTCCTCCTGTTTCCAACCCCAACCCTCCCAGATTGTGAGTTCCTACGGGAATAGGGCCCTCATCTCCTCCTGTACTGTTTGTCAAATGTTGTTCAATGTATTGTAACCCTGTCTATACTGTGCTTATTCTACAGCGCTGCGGAATATGCTGGCGCTTTATAAATAAAGAATAATAATAATAATAATTCAGTTGATTATTACAAATGTCTGGTGTACTAACCCGCATGAAGCCGATTAAGTCGGATAAATTGTGAATGTGAAAGACGATACCACGAATGTATGAAATGCACGCACACCGTGGCAAAGTATGCCGGCGACTCAACAATAGACATACTATTGATATTGTTAATAAAATCTATGGAGTCCCGGGATATAGGAATAAAAGACCCCAAACCAGTAAAAGATTGGCCAAACACATAAATTAATTCCTGCAGAAGGTTGATGGATGATCTGAGAGCGCCATCTGCTGGCCAGGTAATATAACACCTGGACAGACCCCTGGAGTTGATGAATAGATATATCCTCCAATCAAATGAGGCCACATAGTGATGGGCTAGATCTAAAACTGGGCGGAAGACCACTATATAGAGGGGACACTCCAGAGCAGAAGGATCCACACACACTGAGAAAAGCTTGGGGAGAGACCTGAGGGACGCTTGGAGGGGAGAAAGGCAATTATCATCAGCCCCCCCTTTAAGACGCGACCACACCCTAATCTTCCACCACTCTATCTTCACTAACCGGATGGTAAAGTATGCCTGAATAACTTGATATCTATAAAATTGCATAGTCCTTACTTTAGATGTCCATCACAAACTAAAGGAATATAAATGAATTATTTTGCTGTTTAAGCCTAATACTCAGTAGAATAGTAATTCAACCTTCCAGTCCCCTGCAGAGGACTGCTAAGGAAGAAACTATTCCCGGCTGAATACTTGAGCCATAATTTAGAGAAATTATTTATATTCCGAGAATACTGGTTGTGGACATCTAAAGATCAATTATATACCTATAGTGAGATACGCTGGGACTGTGAAATAGCTTTTATATGTCAAGTGCCGTCAGCCCCATTCGTAAACTAGCATAACTCCTTCCATATCCATCTTGCAGCCCTTTCGATTGAATGCATGTACTGTAAATCAATAAGAAGCGTTGGGTTAACATATATTGAATGAAGTGCTGTGATTGATCTGTGGAAGAGATAGTCTACCTATCGAGTGTGTTATGTATCTCCCTGAAGGAAGTTGCATTTAGTGAATAGGCCCCCACAATAATAAATTGTGTCGCAGGTGATGCCCAGTAACTGAGTGTTTATTTTAGCCAGGTGGAGAATTGGTTTATAATGGGAAAGGTTTAAGTGAATAGAATAGAGCCTGGTGTTTAAGAACTGAGGCGTGTATATCTGTGGTGCGGTCTATAAACCTAAAATATTTGTCCATTAGATTATTGCGTGTCGCAGTATCGCTACTAATCACGATCTATAATCACTTGTGAAATTGTATTTTGCTAATCCGTTGATAAGATATGATTGTATGAAACTTGACGTGTGAATAAATTTTGGTTTGAATTGTTTTACCGTTACTCAGTCTCATATCATCTTTATTGATTTTTATTGTGTTTAAAAATATCTAGATAGCATCAAAAGAACTCGGGATAACGCGCCATATATTTGTTAAGACGTATATTCATTGATTGGCTATTAATCCCTATCTTAGGGGTTAAATACCAATTTATACCACTGGTATTGGAGGCACTGTCAATAATATATATATATATCTATATGCATCTACAATAAGAAAAATATACGTCATAATTAATATATCCCTGACCTATTAAAGAAGTCAATAATCTCTAACAGAGTGAAACAGAGAGATTTAAGTAATGAATAGAATAAGAATATATTCAGAGGAGTAGTTAAGTTGTAGTTGGCGTGGTACAGTCACACAAGAAATGTAAAGAGACGCAAATTGGAAGTTTCGGTTAAGAGATGTAGAGAGACACAGATTGTGGAGTAATAAGATGAAGCTAAACAGATACACATGGTGTAGTGAGATAGAAATATTGAAAAATATTAGTTGAGTAGTCCAAAAGGACAATTCTGTTAAATAAAATTGTATCTGTCAACTAAATGGTTAGTTTCGATGCACCGATTTGTCCAATTTGTGTTTGCGTTCTCTTAAAATTAAATTAAAGCAGGTACGCTGCGTGACTTTTTGTGGTGACCCGTGGATTCCATGAGAAAAAGCCAGGAGTGGCTTGCAACACCGATGCCAGTATTTCCACTTTGGAGCAATTACGAGTCCTGGTGCTATTGAAGGATAATGAGTCCTGCAGCATTTTTGTCTCTGTGGTACCCTATCACCCACCAAGCTGGAATACAGCCCTAGATCAGTAATACAGGTTGTTCAAAAACAAATTGAACATTAAAAATTGTGAAAGGTATGGTAATGATAGTCATATCTCTTGTGATTGATATTATTATTATTATTATTTTCCTTTATTTATATAATGCCACATATTCCACAGCGCTTTACAAGATCAGTGTACAAGGGGTTGATACATTGGAATATATGGATGATAGCTTGATTCAGGGGACCCTGTTCCTAAGGGAACTTACAATCTATGAGATGTACAAGTATTTTGTAAGGTAGGCACATCCATATGTTAGGTGTCTATCCCAAGGACACTTGCTTGAGTCGGATCGAGTCGGCTTTCAATGATTGTAGATCAGCAACCTGGTAAAGAGACGCAGGTTGAACCTACTTCTCGTAAAGTCGAAACTTGCTTCTCCAGAGTTGTATTGGTGTAACGAGTGCCACTGAGCTCACCCCAGGTCAGCGTGTTTGGATCCTTATGGACAGATTTCTATGATACAGGGTTTCAAAGCAGTAAAGACTGTAATACCTTTAATCCCAAACCAGGGAGGGAATACCAAATCCTGAATACCACTCAGCGCCAAATGTTTTCGTGACCAAGAGGTCGCTGAGCGAAAGCAAATTAACTCTCTGTAAACAGATACAATGACTTAAGACATGAGCATAACATGATACAAGAATAGCGTGGTTATAGATATATTTCAGATAGCTGATATCAACAGGCAACACCCTTATATTTATTCTCAACCATACAGAGTAGGAACTCACTGTGTTCAGCAGCCTGCAGGGCAGGCCTACAATCATAGATTGTGATTCTGTATTGCGACTTGGTTTAACACAGATTACTTGAAAGACAATTATATTCAGCAACCTGCAGGGCAGGACTATGATCATAAATCGTGCGATTTGCTTTGCAATCAGACCAGACGTTACACAAGCAACTAGAACTTTTGGTTAAAGCTGCTTCCAGAAGGGACATACAACAGATAACTGGAGCAATGACTAGGTCTCTCGAACTGGCGGACAGACACACAATCGGACGCCTTGCGATTAGGACCTGATTGATTAGTCAACAGAGACCTTGGGTGAGAGATAGGTTTACCAAACTGGCGGGCAGACCTCCAAACAGCAAACATGCGGTTAAACATAAACATGAATATTGAATACCGCACAGACAGAACACAAAGGGAATAAACAAGAGAATCGTCAATCAGAAAAGCTGGGTCAAAACGTATACAGGGTCCTCGTACAAGCAGGTTGGCAACTAGGAAATCAATTAGCAAATAATACTAGACAGCAGGCGATGCGGGAACTATACTCCACGTCAAGGCGACGAGCAGATCCTCTCGCCCTGCTTTAAAGGCAGTGGCTCCTTGTCATTATGCCAAGCCCCGACCCCTCAGATGCCGATCTGCCAGCTCTAACTACTGGCACCCGGCCAGCTAGCGATGCCTCCGGGCGCCCTGACCCCCCATGAAGCGCCGCAGGGGCCGAAGACGTCACAATTGGAGGGATGTGCTGAATGGGATTTTTAACTTGCTTCTCCACATTGAAGGGTAGAGACTTTACCACTGGACTCCACAGCTGATATTGTGTGGTAGACAAGTGTGTACCGTTAGGTGTTTTGCCCATGGACACTTACCTGAAAGGTGCTCTGGCCGGGTTTCGAACCTGGGTCTCCACTGTTATATAGCAGTGATGTTGCCTCTACTCCATCAATATCACTCAGAATAGACAAAGCCATATTGATAAATGTAACCGACACAGTGAAAATGTAACTATTACAAAGCATGGGCAACTACGAACTGTAGGCGATTTAGGCTTTTACACTGAAAATGAGAATGTGGTCTGTAGAAAGACAAGATTTTGTTCCAGTAAGTCCCTTTATGCCGTGACTAGTCTAACTTTTGCAGTTCATGCCACAGTCTTATGCTCCCTTACATGCTGCTCTGTGATTCAACGCCTCTGCTCCTGTAATATAATGGCCTCACCGAGAGCCACATGTAAAACTGAACATGTCTATAGCGCAAACAGTACCTGCCATGGGCCTGGAGGTATAGCTCCATTAACCCTATCATAATTGGGCCCTGCATATCTTCAGTGAAAAAATGTGCATGAAGGGAATAAGAGTAACAGAATTCTCTGCAAAAAGATAATATGAAAGTGTGTCATAATCAGGTATGTGGAATATTCAGCCAGTGTTTAAATAACCAACAAAGCAGTCACCATACAGTGGTCCAATACATAAATTCATTATTTGTTTATGGTACTAGTCATCTCATAGTGGTATCTAAATGTAAATTAGGGAACCAGAGAGAAAAATAACTAATTGCGCACCACATTTTTTGTGAGCAGGAATCAAAGTAATGTCCCTTGTCCCAGAGAAAGACACTCAACAGATCTATTCACTAAAGAGTGAAGTCAGGAGAATTGGCAGGAGAAGTGAACAATCTAAGTCAAAATAGCCAAACCAGAAATTTTTTTTATCTCACTTTCCAAATCGTCTATTTGATCTAGTTTGTTCTCTTCTGCCGATTCTCCAGACTTCACGCTTTCGTGAATAGACCTGTCGCTAATTTGTGAGCCTGTCTGTGTGTCTTTCCTGGGAATAACGGACAATACCTTGATTTCTGCTACAAAAATCTTGCAGTTCAATTAGTTCTTATAATAAATAACAACAAAAAAGTTTTCAGATTGATCACATTTCTCTAATAAATATTTCAGGGACTGAAATATAATTCAATCATAATTGAAATAGTTTTAGCTTCCTATGTTGACCAATAAATACCTGTTTTTGTAAGTATTCTAAAATTTACAAAAAAACCCATAAAGTATGCTCCTCAAATAATGGTCTCTAAATCTATACCCCCAGGAGCCGAAATGTTTCATTGCATGTCTATTTTAATGACTGTTTCTGAGCATTTCACCACTTTTATAATGTTGTTTATATTTTAGGAAAACAAATAAAATGTTAAAACGTCATTAATTCTCCACACTGCTATCAATATTTTACCTACTAGCCAAATTGTAAAACATACCATGGCTGTGATAATATAAAAAGGAAAAAGTTCACAAATACACTTTCAACTATATGTACTGCACTTCTAAAAGAAGCTGTTAAATGCCAGCTAGAAAAATATCTGTGAGGCACAAAGTAGCCTACACCACATTGTGTTGCAATAAAGCATAACGAAGAATAATTCTGCCAGTACAGTGGTTCCAGACAGCAGCCGCAGCTATATGAACCAATGCCCAAGCCAAATGCTACAATGTCACAAAATATTTCCTTCCAAAAAGCAGTTAGCACAATATTTCCAGTTACAAAATATAATTTGTTTAGTGTTTCCAGATCCTCCATGTTTTCATGGACAGATATTATTATTTCATGGAGAGGGAGTTGCACAGAGAAGATGTTACCATGTAATATTGTGCTGGCAGGGTGAGGTAGAGGTAACATCACTGTTCTGTAACTGTGGAGACAGACCATGGAGACACAGGTTTGAATCCCAGCAAGAGCACCTCTCAAGTAAGTGTCCTTGGGCAGGACACCCAACGGTACATACTCGCCACCCAGGACATACTTGAAAACGAGAGAAATCTTAAAGTATCCTTCCTGATAAAATACTTTCTCAAAAATAAAAAATATGATCCTCGGATGGTCTCTAATTCTGTACCCCCATGAGCCAAAATGTTGCATTGCGTAGCCTTTCCAATGATACCAAACATAGCACGGTTTTATTTTTAAAAAATGAAACTTTTTTTTAAAAATTTTTTTTTCCCCTAACAGCATTACTATTCACTTTTCATTTATAAAGTGAACAATGATGCTTCACTAACTCACCATCTCATTTCTCATGATGACAGCAAGTGTGGAGGCTATGGCACAATGTGTTATTATGCGTTGTTCCATCCAAAACCTAAATCATCGCACTGCAGCGAGAAGTGCCGGGGATCAATGGTGTATTTAGCAGGGTTATCCAAAGAGATTCGAAAAGTCACCGCACGTTCGGTGACTTTTCGTTCTCTTCAATTCGGTTCCTTTTGCCGATTGCATTTCGGTGACCCTGCGGTGTATTCAGCAAACACCACAGGGTCCCCGAATTGCAGGGAAAAGCTGCCGAAAACCTGACGAAAACTAACCGAATGCACGCTGAAAACAAGCAAAAACATCTGGATTAACCTTCGAAAAAGCCGAACAGGAGCCGAAAAGGAGCCGAAAAGGAGCCGAATCACACAGAGCCGAAGCAGCTGTGACGTAGAGGAGGCAGTGAATAAATTAGAAAAACCATTTGTATGAATCTGGGAAAAAGAAACGCTGTTTGCAAAGAAACTACTAAGCGAAAATGTCTGACATTTTCACAGGAGGTCCAGGGAATGATAATAAAGAGGGCTGTTACAAAAAAAATAAGCAAACTGAAAAAAAAAAAAAAAAAAAATCGGACTTTTAATTTTTTTTTAAAAAATTCTGAAAAATGCTTAAAGTATCCTAAAAAATCTATAAATAAAGAGACTTTTTACTGCAGAATTTTATAATGAACGGTTTATTAGATATTGAATTAAAACTGGAATATTTTTAACATTGAAGTCTATGGGATTCTCCTGAATTAACTTGCCGAATTAAACCACCGAATGGCAGGGCATTAGGGGAACCTTTCACTGCTGGTTTGTGTTCTCTGAATAGCCGAAGCATTGCTTCTCTATGGGGATTTCACTGCCCTCGAACAGGGACCGAACAGGCACCGTATGTGCAGGCAATTCGACAGGATTTGGCGAATTGCCTGCTCTCTGGATAGCCGAATGGCCAGGAAAGGTAACCGAACGCTGATTTTCAGCGTTCGGTTACCTTTCTCAAGCAATTCGAATCTCTTTGGATAACCCTGTAGGTTTTGTGGTGCCTTAGGCCTGAGTAAACTTGTGCACCCCCTAAATTAAATTGGACACACTCCTTCCTTTCAAGGCCGCACCTCCTGTTTAAACAGCCAGACACTTTCTGGTTTTAAAGATGGCTGTTGCTGTAGTGCAGTGGCCATCATCCACATGTGCAGTACAGACTGCATGGAGAAGCCTGCCAACTAGTTTAGGAAACTTTTGGGTCCCCTCCAAATTTACAGATGACTTCTGTATTATACATAATAATACACAGAGAGGACACAATACAGGGAGTCTGGGATTTATCAATATATATATTTTTTTTGAGAAAGGATTTTACCAGGAAGGATACATTGAGATTTCTCTCGTTTTCAAGTATGTCCTGGGTGGCGTGTATGTACCGTTAGGTGTCTTGCCCAAGGACACTTACTGTATTACACACATTATACACACAGAGGACACAATACAAGGAGTCTGTGATTTACTTATGTCTGTGTTACACATACAGAGAGTTTGGGATTCACTTTCGTCTGTGTTACACATATTAAGTAAAACCGCAAAAAAACAACTAGAATAGTAAAAGATATGATCGCATAACTCATTGGCAGAGACACGCACACACATATGGAGGAGCCCCTATAAACATCTACAGAATGCTTGGTTGTGTAGGGAGAGGTATTAGCAGTAGGAAAAGGGAAGTGCTCATGCCACTGTACAGAGCACTGGTGAGACCTCACTTGGAGTACTGTGTGCAGTACTGGAGACCGTATCTCCAGAAGGATATAGACATCTTAGAGAGAGTTCAGAGAAGGGCTACTAAAATGGTGTACGGCTTGAAGGAGAAAAGTTACCAGGAAAGGCTTAATGATCTTAACATGTACAGCTTGGAAAAAAGACGAGACAGAGGAGATATGATAGAAACATTTAAATACGTAAAGGGAATCCACAAGGTAGAGGAAGGGAGTATATTTAAAAGGAAACAAAGTAGCAAAACAAGAGGACATAGTCTTAGATTAGAGGGGCAAAGGTTTAAAAGTAACATCAGAAAGCATTATTTTACTGAGAGGGTGGTGGATACATGGAACAGTCTTCCAGTTGAAGTGGTAGAGGCCAAAACAGTAATTGAATTTAAGCAAGCATGGGATAGGCATAAGGCTATCCTAAACAAAAGATAAATCCAGGTAAAGTATCCATGTAATTGGGCAGACTAGATGGGCCGAAAGGTTCTTATCTGCCGACATTTTTCTATGTTTCTATGTTTCTATGTTTCTACACACCTCGAATATGGAGGAGGGTCTAAAGACATCCAGAAACAACCTACAGAGGATTTCTTAAAGACAACCCAAACCCAGTATATGGAGGAGCTCCTAAAAAGAGGGAGATTAGGGCAAAACAAGGACAGTGATTTGCTGCCAAAATTGGGGCTGCCCTTAGTATATAGGATACATAAAGTTTAACTAAAACTGAATAACAAGCACCACACTGATATCACCAAAATCATTATATTTTATTTTTTGTTATAAAATAAAAAGGAATGATTAAATCAGGACTACATGACATGTATTGTGGACAGTATATATGGAGAGAGGCAGTATGGTGACAGTATATATGGACGGAAGCAGTATGGTGACAGTATATATGGACGGAAGCAGTATGGTGACAGTGTATATGGAGGGAAGCAGTATGGTGACAGTATATATGGAGGGTGTGTGTGATGTGTGTTAGTCACTCACCACTTAGAAGAAATGCCCAAAACTCAAACATTAAAGGAGGCACCTCTTGTCAGATCAGGATGCTGTAGAATGCCTGTCAGATGGCATCATCTGGTGGAAGTGTAATAGATGGGCCATAGGGGCTGGCTGGGCATGCTGGGAGGGGCTGGAGGCCAGCAGGATCTCTGGGGTCCCTGCTTCCCGAGTCCACAGCCTGGCATTGCTGCGCGCATGCAGTCGGCTCCTCCCTGGCTGATGTCAGCTGACAGGGGCGTGGTGTCTGGCAGTGATTGCTGCTCATCGAAGACAGCCTGCCCTCACTGAACCCTGGCACTGCTGCAGGGCCGGTGAGAAGCTTCGTCTCTCCCCTAGCAGCTTTACAATCGTTGGGCAAGTAGTGCAGTATGCCAGCAGCCAGTGAAGGCCTGGCTGCTGCTTGCTTTTATAACAGAGGCGTAACTAGAAACCTCAGGGCCCCGGTGCAAGAATCCATGAAGGGCCCCCTGCCCCACCCTCCGTGCGAGAGAAGTTTGCATTTTTACTAAAAACTTTTTGCAAAAATACCTGTATTCGGGTCTCCTGCACTAATCGCCTAGTATCCCTATTATATATCTATTAGCTTTGGAATTGAATGCTATGGTAATATTAATATAATAGGGATACTAGGCGATAGGTTATAGTATTATTAGGTTTTGAAACCAGCAGTTTTTGGATAGTGCAGGAGACACGTGTATACAGCTATTTTTTGCACTCTTAAAATGGCCATACAATTTGGAAGTATTTTTTAAGAATGGGTTATGGATCCTCATATAGATTTCTCTTGTGTTATGTTGCCTCATCTAGTGTGTCACCCCTCTCCTCTTAGATTGTAAGCTCTTGAGCAGGGTCCTTCCTCCTTCTGTTCAATGTGTGTAACATGTATGTATATTTGTTATTCTGTCTCTCCCATTGTACAGCGCTATGGAATTTGTTGGCGCTTTATAAATGCTTGTAACTGTAACTGTTATAAGGTGGAGTATTAATTAAGATTTAGTTTAATAGCCCTCCCCCCCTTATTTTATAACCCTTTTTTTAAAGAAGTTTTTTTCATTAATGGAGTTTTAAGAAAATGTTTTTAGTAAGAATGAAAAACTCTCTCCATGTAACTGAATGGGTTAATAAGCTGACCAGACCCTGCAATGAGACACCAGGAAGTGTCAGACTCATGATGGATAGCCAGACAAAAGATAACAAGGACTCTGCTGCCGATTAATCCTTAGGCTGGGGTCAGACAAGAGTTGTGTTCACGTCCGTGATTGCGCCTAAAAGTATGTCCGTGATAGCATGACAGAAAGCCCATCGGAGCCCGTTACACGAAGTACGTCCGCACTGAACTGCGGACGCACAACGGCCGCGGCCCACGGACGCAAGGCAGGCAAGAACGTACAACTCCTAGAACGGCCGCACAAAGTGCGCTGCGTCCGCAACATCCGCATAGATTTGTGTGTGAGTGATGGAACATGGTCAGACGGACTGCATTTCTACGTCCAGCATTTTTCACGGACAAAATGGTATTGCTTTTTATTTTATTTTCCCTCCTACATCCGTCAAAATATACATCAGTGATAAACGGACTGTGTGGCCACTACTGCGTCTTCCGTACTGACGTACGTCCGTGTACACAGACGTACAGTCCGTAGAAATCACGCTCGTCTGACCCTAGCCTTAAGGAGGAGTGACAGAACTGTTCCGTCATAAATGCATTGACTTTAACGACCCTAGGTCCTTAAAGGGTTAACAATCCACAGCTGAATTTCTCTGCTCCAGGCCAGACTGACACACAGTAGCTGCTGTTTTTGCCGCCTCACTGGAAACTGCCACCCTAGGCCTTGTGGGTCTAGGCCAAGATACAGCACTGCCAGGGATCCTTTGGAACCCTGCGTCTCTAATCTTTACACCACACAAGGTCAAGTGAGGCATCATTGGACAGGTCAGAGTTTGGCCCTTCCAACAATACCAAATATGATCATGTACCATGTAAAAATAGAAAATTGATAAAAAATTTAATATTTTTAAATTTAACTTTTTAAAAAATTCTTGGAAAGCAAACAATGCTGCTGCATTAACTCACCTTCTCATTTCCAATGACAGGAGAAAATAGGGAGGTGATGGCATAATGCATTATTACACATTGATCCATTAAAAACACAAGCCAACCCACTGCTGCGAGGAGAGCGGGGGTCCTTTGGAACCCTTTATCTTCATTCCTTACACCTCATAAATTCAAGTAAAGTGTCATTGGACAGGTCAGAGTTTGACCTTTCCAATAAATACCAAACGTACACCATGTAAACTCTAAAAGAAAGAAACAAACATTTTTATTTGTTTATTTTGCTCCACAGCAATGGCATTGTCCATTTGTCACGTACAAAATGAGTAATACCACTGCCATTACTGTCATATATATTTTTTTCTCTTCCCTCCTTTTTGATAGTTTAATTCTGTGCTGCTGATTCTCAGTCTGCTCAGCTTCTCCTGCTTGTAAATAATCTGCATGACCAAATGGCTAGCCTCTTTTAAACTCTGTATTTCTTTATCCACAGTTACTTCTCACCACCATTTTTCCTCTCTGCTGTCCCACCTGCCACCCCATCCACCCTCCCACCCAGTCCCTATCCTAATTATATAGCCTCATTTTCTCAGCTGCTCCAATCCCTGTTATATCATTATGCAGTGTCCGCCGTGGTAATTATATCCACACTCCCCCTGCTCCCTTTTGTTTCACTTGCCTTAGACCCTTAGATTGTAAACTCACAGAATGTCTGGCTGAGCACTCATATAAAGTGCTGCATTAGCAGGACAATTATCCTACGGTCAGGGTTGAATGTTCCTTTTGTTATTATTTTTTATTTTATTTTCTGTCTGTGCTTCCCCATTGAAAAGCGCTACGGAATCTGTTGGCTCTGTATAAGTACTTGTAACTGTACCTGTAACTACTACTCACCTTCAAATTTCCCACACCAGGGGAAATTTCAGTTTTTTATCCATACATAAAACACAATCTTCCAAAACAGACCGAAAATTTAAAATTTTCTCAGTTTTTGATAAAATTGCATATTTTCTCAGAAAAATGCAATAACTGGAAGGGCTCTCTGCTGCTTACTCATGGCCGCAGGGTAATACTGTAGAGAGGGGTGGCTGTGATTGATATAAGAAGAGAAAATCAGTGCGAAGGCTGTGAGTAAGAGCAAAGATGAGCGGCTGATGCACTCCAAGTGGGGGGCCGAGTTTCTGAACTCTGTACCTCTGGGTTGCACTTGCTCCCTAGGCCAAAAGTTGCCCCTGGTAATGGAACATTGGAAGGTGAGAAGAAGGGGCCAGAGGCACCCCCTACTCTTCCGTTCGAGACCCATGAAGCCTTAATCCAGCACAGGTAGTATGTATGATTTCTATGCTGCAAGAGGGAAGTCTGTTATCTAATCAGGGCAGATCACCTGGGGATTCCACTTTGACATATTACCTGCAGCACAGGCGTTCTGCATGCTGCAAGGTTAGATTTTTTTCATGCAGTGCCCATCAACCTGCATACATTATATGTGTCTAGGAAAGCATGGTCGATCTGGCAACCCTACATTCGGTATCAAATGATGCAGTAATAGGGTGTCACTGAAGAAATAATGCTAAACATAAGGGGTTATTCAACGAGCACCGAAATTTGGCGCACTTCGGCGAGTTTAATTTGAACCTTCACCGTAGGGTCCCCGAAGTGCGCTGAATGGATCCGGCGAATGCTGCAGATCAACCTGATGAACGCATCCTATAAACTGCTGAATGACACCAAAAAATCACCGTACGCATCAGATAAAATGCCAAATTAAGCCACAAACTGCTGAACACAGCCGACAATCCACCAAACAGGCTGTTGAAAAAAGCTGATCGCCGCTGAAAAAAGCCGACCAGCCACCAAACAAGGGTAAATAAAAAAAAGCTATTTTTAACAGGTGGTTTAAAAAACATTACATGAAAATGCATGGAAATAATATATAAGGTCCTATGAATGACAATAAAAAGGTCTGTTACAGAATAAAAAAAAACATCATTTAAAAAAAAATTGGAATCAGAAATGTCACAATTTTTGGCGAATTGCCTGCTTTCTGAATAGCCGAATTGCTACGAAATTGCACCGTATGGGGAAATTCACTGTTCAGAGAAATTTGGCTCTCTTAGAATAACATTTATAGTTAAGACATACTGTAAGAACACAATGTAAAGGCAGTTTTAAAGTGTTACATGTTTGTTATACAAGATTTCTGACGTAATGACATTCGTTCAGCAGTTCAACAATTTGTCCGCAGTGCCCTGAATCATTTTGACCTTTACGTTTGCCGGCTCTGCAGATAGAGAGTATTTCTATTGGTATGAGTGTATACATTGTCTGCAGGAGAATCATATATGTTTCTTGCAAATGTTGATTAATGGTAAATTGAAAAATAGCAAGAGTTAGTTTGGAGAGAATGATGGGTCAGGGTGTGCTATGAGTTAAAATGGAACGGCTTGATGATATCAGTTTCCTTCCTGATTACTTCTGTTGCGCAAACCCTCAGGCTTGGACAAGACTATGGAAATTTTGTCTAATCAACTACTTATTATGCCTGCAGGTGTGCACGTTTGCCAGCATACATAAATCCAAGGTGATTAAGCATTTCGACCACCTCCACGCTGCATGTGTTATGCATCCCAAACCCATCATCGGTAAGAGGTCGACTGTGCAATAATGACACTTACTTCGTGGTGCTCTCCACCGACTTCAGGATTTAAAATTAAATGTTAGTAAATTCTTAAGAAATTAACTCTTTGTTTCAAAGTAAACTTTATAATGCTTATTTATCTTTATTTAATCCTTAAATTATCATGTTTCAAAGACACCTGGGATCATGCCTTCAGAGAAAGAATGGTTAAAGAGATGTACTATTGTTGCTTCACTGTGATGCGTTTCCTGCTGCTGTTTGGATTTCTTTTTTGTGAAATGCTTGTGTTTGTCACTGTTGTAACAATGCCGGTTTTCGTTTGTGTTTGCAACTTTAATAAAGATATTTGATGCACCTGTGCTGTTTGAATAACACCATATATTCTGGAACCCCAGGGTCATATGCAAGAAGTGAATGTCACATGCAGGATATGATTAAAGTCAGATAGCTTAACTCATCCTCTTTTGAAAGCACACAAACTCCTTTATATTTTCTTCACTTTATTACAAATATATAATGTCTTGTGGATAGAGAGAGCTTCTCTGGTGTGCTTTGGTATGGAAGGAAGGTAAAATACAATTAATCCAGTAGAGACAGGATGCTTCCTCACATGCCTCTATGGTTAGACTGAAGGAAGTTAAGCTTGCTGAAACAGGAAATGGGGCGGGGCCAAACTAACTGTGGATTAGACAGGGAGAGTGGACTAATCCATTTAAGGCTAAGGTCAGACTAACGCAGTATTAACGTGCGTTTAGCCGCACGAAATCACGGCTGTGCTAGCAGCAAATGACGTCCAATGCCGGGCAGCATACGAAGAACGTCCGCACAAAAGTGCAGCTGCGCAACGCAAGTGGCAAACGAACGCATTTTTTTGAGAACGTCAAACCGCTAGTACTGACGTACAGAGTGCGCTGCGTCCACTAGCGGCGTGTGGAGTGATTAGGAGACGTCAGTCACGGCTAATGTCCGGCCAACATAACGTCTAGACGCAAAAAGTGTTTTATTGATGATCCGTACAAAATCACGGGCGAAAATGCGCATCGTATGACCGCTATCGCGTATTCTGTGAAAAAATGCGTCCATTCGTTCAAACTCACTTTTTCACGGACAACGCGAAAAATGCGTTAGTCTGACCCTAGCCTTAAGTAAAAGCATAGGGGTGAAACAAACAAGGAATCTGGTTCCATGGTAACACAAAGGGATTTATACATTAATGTATTTACGCCTGAAGTGCTATATGTAGGACGTATTTTCATTCTGCAGTGCTTTCTCAGGCATAAATGGATTTCCACACCAATGTTCACCATTGTTGCATACAATGTTACAAATCACCATTGTTGCAACTATGGTGGGTGAACATTGGCCATCCACAGAAGGAAAATCCAACAGTTCCCGAAAACCATGGAGAACAATGCTGAATAGCTGCGTCATAATTGTTCTTCCAGAAAAAAAATTAAACTGGGGCTATATTCTTAATTTACGTTGGTTTCACAGGTGAATATGCTTTGGCGATTTTTAAAGTGGCCTCCGATACAAACTACAGTGAAGACAATGAGCAAAGCTGTACAATATCAATTGAACCACTGGTATGAACTACACTGAAATCTACACTAAACTACTACAACAGAAACTATGGTGGAATGCACATTAAAACCTAGGCTGAAAATTACGCAGAAGAACTGCGGCAGAAACAATAGAAAGAACTGTGAAAAGTAAAGAGAACTATGATGATAGCTCCCAAAAAAGTTAATTCGCTATAATCTGATTGAAAATACTCCACCATAATTCCCCACACTTAAACTACCATTTTCTCAATCACAGAACATTGGTTAGACTCCCGGAGTGTTTCTCAACTCGTATCCTCAGGACCCACTAACAGGCCTGGTTTGTGGGATATCCAAAGCACAGCACAGGTGATCTAATTAGCACTCAGTGATTTCAGTATTCAGTCTGCATTTACCAGAGGTGATCTGCAAAATTTGGCCTGTAGTGGGTCCTGAGGACTGGAGTCGAGAAACCCTAGAGTATAATCTCCACAGGGATCAAGTCCTAAAAAAATAAGGGCCATATTACATTGTTAACGCAAACGTTAGCGCTCACTTGCGTGAGCATTAACGGTTGCCGCGGTATTTACCGCATATTGCAATCGAAACGCAAACGGGTTAAAAAAACATTTGCGTTTGGTACCTTGCGCTCCTCTGCATGAGATTACTGTACTTTGCGCTCCCTATACTTAACATGGGGAGCGCAAAGTGTTAATCAGCGCTGGATTGCAAAGTCCCAGCTCTGATTAACGCCTGGCTCTGGTCAGCAAAAAGTTAACCAGAGCCAGAACCTGGTGTTAACGGATAACACCATCCTTAAAAATAAGAAAAGGAATCTCACACTCACCCTCTGTCCCGCGAGGCGAGATCCGGCTGGTCATGTGACTGGGAGGGGAGAACTCAATGGTGTCCTATGGACTCCAGCGAGTGGATGCTCGCGGCTGCGCTCAGCGCTGCCACGAGCATCCATCATTTTATCGCTCGCAAATAATGCAGGCAGAATATTTTGTGCCTGCATTGTGATGTGGCGTTAAAAACGCGGGCGCAAGAGGGAAAACTGTGGGCGCAGTTTTTCCTCCTTTGTGCCCACGTTTTAACGCCAACATCGTAACAGAGCCCTAAGTGTGGGAACTCGCCAACATTTCTGTACATTCTGGTTTCAAAGATTACTGGGAGGCATAGCAGCTGCAGCACTTCTTTAAGCATAAGAATGCCATTCCTCTGGCAAACACTGAGAAGTTGCCATTCCCATGCCTTCCCAATGTACTTAAATCCAGGAAAAGCCCCTAAAATATAGACTGTTTTACAAAATTGTGTCTATATAGAAAGGTATTGCAGCTTCCGAGTATATCAACCAAAAGGGAACTACGTTCCTCCTGCTAAAATAGAAAGGGAACTGAGTTCCCGGGTGTTCCTGCAGGACTTGACCACTGACCCTCTACAGCTTTAGTACTTCCTCGATTCATTACTTTATCGATGTCTTTCTCATGGTTTTGTTTAACCAGTTCTTCTTTGTTCCTTTCTTTCTCCACCTAGTCTCTTACTTCATCGTTCATTCAAGGTGGTGTACATACACCTGTGGTGCTAAGCCTTAAGTTAAAGGGACATTCTATTTCTTTCTGAACCTGACCTTAGTCAAAGATCATGTTAAAGCAAGCAGTTGCGTAGTGTGGGGGGGACGGACCCAGGGCGGTGGCCCCGGATGTGATTTTCTTTGGGACGCAAATTTCTTTCGAAATTGTGCGCCCCTAATATTTTCCAGCCAATCAGCCGCACCGCCGAATTTGGAAGAGTGCAATCACGTGACGCCGGTGGCGCAGTGCACAGCGCCACACTTCATGTCACATGTGCGGGAAAGAGCAGGAGGCTTCGCACAGCAGCCGGGCCAGTGCGTGGCTGCGTGCGCACTTGCGGATCGAGAGAGAGTGTGCTGCCTGTGACAGTGAGAGGAGAGGACGAGGAGTCACGAGTGACGGTGAGACAGAAGAATTGCTGGTCCATCCGATGAGTGCATTATCTGAGAGTGATTTACACATTCAGAGCTGCTCCAGCAAAAAAAAAAAAAACATGGCAGAGGGAAGGAAGAATGGCAGCATAGTGGATGGAGATGTTCCAAGTTACTTTTTTAAACTGGGATCAGGAAGCCCCAAACCTCGCCAGAAGTACGGGGGGATGTTCTGCAATGTGGAGGGGGCATTTGAAAATAAAAATATTGACTTTAATTCTTTGAGCCCTGGAAAGAAAAGTGTCAACAAGAAGCTGGAGCTGGACACTTGCTGCTCTGATTCTGCTGTTGGTCCAGGTAAGCCTGTGGGTTACCTGCACGGTCAGAGCAGCATGGACCAGGATGACACACAGGGCTGCAGAGCTGTGACACAGGGGAAGATAACCTGGCACCTGTAAACACACAGGTAAGGATCCTGCACGGGGACACGTTATTGTGACACTTTATTAAGACAATTAAATAAAAAGGTAAAAAAAAGTGTCTATATGTAAAAATGTGTGTCCATATACTGTATAGGTAAATATTCACCATCAGAATCAGCGAATGGATACTTTGTGTCCATCATGGAATATCATTCCTTTGGGACTGTTTCCTGCACAGTATACTGTATGTTGAGTGAGAAACTGATACAGACCAGCCTCACCACCTCCACGATTAATCCTCCTGTGACAGGTGTGCTGTGCATGGAGGGATAGGGAGGGCCAGCCATATGAGAGCTGTGGCTTTTGTTTGGAGTGAGGTGCATGCTGGAAACCCTGAGGAGCTCCAGCCAGATCCTGGACAGTCATCCCTCCCCCTCTATCCCACACTCTTAACTCGGTTCAGCCTGTGGAGCCCTGGCTGGTGGTAGTGCTTCTTTTTGTACACAGCAGCACTGCAAGGGTTAAGATTCCTGCACAGCCTGTCACAGACATGGCCAGGGAGAGGGGTCAGATATTTTATTTTATTTTATAGAGGCAGCTGCTTTTTTTTTTTTTTTTTTTTTTTTTTCAAGGCAGAGAAATAACGATACAGTGGTGGTTACGTACAAATAAAAAGCAAACAGTCTGGTTCAGAAATCTAAAACATTACATCTAGTATTCTGCGTGCGGATGAGCCATTTGTCTCGGTCATAAATCAAACGATGCCAAGGCTCATAAGGGCGTATCATCTCCTCCTGGATACTAGTGAGTGATATCGACATATGTGTAATCCACTGGAGGAAAGAGAGTAAAGAAAAGTTTAAGCAGTGGGAGAAAACTCTGCACTGGAAGAGGTGGGGGAGAGCAGACCGGTTGAGAGGGGAGAGTAGGGAAGACAGGAGGTGCTCCACGAGGCTCTCGACCCAGGTGACCCCCGAGCGGAGGATCGCTGTAAATTCGAGTAGTCAGAAGTCACTCGGATCAATGCCCCGGGAAGAGGAGGGTACAAGAAAACAGGATCTCTCTGTCGCGTTAGGTGTGGTGAGCGTCACCTTGGGAGGGGCTGAAGAGGGACATGGAGATCCAAGGACGGGTCAGAGTACATCGCAGGGTCTTTATGAAGACCGAGTGATGGGGAGGGGGGATAGTGGATTGAGAGTGTGATGGTAGAGTGGCTGAGGGTGTGAGGAGTGGGATAAAAATGGGTGACGAAGAAGGAAAGGTAGAGGGTCAGGTAAGAAAAAAAAGGGGGGGGGGGAGGAGGAAAAGAAGAAGGTAAAGCCGTGAAGAGAGTGAGGAGGAGGGAGGAGAAGAAAGGATATGAAATAGAGAGGGAGAGTGAGGAGGAGAGAGAAGAGAGGGGAGAAAGAGGAGGGAAAAAAAAAAAAAAAAAAAAAAAAGGGGGGGGGGGGGGAAGAGTATAGGATAGAAGCCCACGTATCCGGGACCGCCATTCCATTTGTAACAGCGGAAGAGAAAGAGACAGAGCGGCGAAGATGCAGCGGCCCCGGCCACACCCGGACACCCGGGTATCCTATCAACTAAGAGGTTTCTGTAGGTCAGGATAGTGAGGGTACTTCTTCTGTGGTAAGTGTCCGTTCAGGCCGCTCGGGATCGACATGAGGCCGAGGACATGTAAGAGCACCAGTAGAACCATTTGGTCAGATGTGTTTCCATTTTCCCAGTCATGACCGCCCGGAGGTCCTCTGCGTTCCGTACCTGTTCCATCATAGTTAGCCACTCTCTGTAAGTGGGTACGGACGCCGATCCCCACGTACGAGCTATCAGCAATCTCGCCGTCATAAGCATCAGGAGTGCCACTGAGCGTTTAAGTGAGGTTGTGGAGCAGGTGGTATGCGTGAGAAGGAATGTCTCGGGTGTGAAGGGCAAGTCCAGGTCCACGACCTCCGTCACTGTGTCTCGTATCTTGGACCAGAAGGGAGCTATCCCCGCGCAGTCCCACCATGTATGGAGGTAGGAACCCACTGGCTCCTCGCACCTCCAACAGGTTGATGTGAGACGAAGCCCCATCCGGCACAACAGCGCCGGGGTGCAATACCACATTGAGAGCACTTTATAGGAGTTGGACTGCAGCCGAGCTAGGGGTGAGCCGCGGTGTGCGAGTTCGTACGTATCTCGCCACTGCTTATCAGATATCGTGGTGCCCAACATCCGTTCCCACGAGTGCTCAAAGACCGGTGGGGCGTCTCCTAGAGACGCCTGTAAAAGTCGGTAAATGACTGATATTCCGTGCTTGAGTGGACTTCGAGCTGTACATAGGTCCTCAAAGGGTGTGGGAGATCTGAGCAGTCTGTGCCTGGCCGGCAAAGAGAGTAGGTAATGTGAGACTTGTGCGAAGTTAAAACGTTCCAGAGGCGTCGGGGGGGTTTCCGAATGTATTCGTTCCCATGGTGGACTCAGATTCTGTCCGGACAAGAACTGGAGGGCTCTGGGTATGGCGCCTATGCCTATACGATCGCGTAGAGTGGGGTGAATCCCAGCCGGGAAGTCAGGGTTATTCGTGAGGGGTAACAGCGGGGATGGGTAGGAGGACAATGAGTATCTCCTCACCGCCATTTTCCACACTCGGACGGAGGCGCCAATGTGAGGATGCCGAAGTGTCTGCTGGGGTCTCCTTGTCGGGTCTATCCACGGGACCGCCTCCGTAGAGAGCGGTGTGCACCCCCTCTCCAAGTCCTGCCACAGTGCGTGTCTACCACCACTAGTCCATTCCACTATACGCAGTAGATGGGAGGCCTGGTAGTATAAGCGGAAGTCAGGAACTGCAAGTCCACCCGTCGCTTTTGATCTAGTCAGTGTTTGAAAGCTAATACGGGGTCGAGTCGTGTTCCACACGAATCTAGAGCAATCTGTTTGGATTTTGCAGAAGAACGAGAGTGGGACGAAAACGGGTAACGTCTGAAAGAGATAGAGCATTCTCGGCAGGACATTCATTTTCAGGATGTTGATCCTGCCTAGCCAAGAAACCCTTACCGCGCTCCACTCTGCCAGATCACGTTGTATATCCTTCCAGAGGGGTATAAAGTTTTCCTGAAATTGGTCCTGTGGTGTCTTCGTGATCCAAAGTCCCAGGTATCGCAACTTAGAAGTGCACCAAACAAACGGGTGTTTCTGCCGTAAGAAACGTTCCGCCACTCCTCCAACATTGAGGTTCAAGATCTCAGATTTCTCCATGTTCAATTTCAAGTTGGAGAGAGCGCCATAAAGGCGGAACTCTTCAACTATTTCCGGGAGGGAGGTCAGCGGGTTTGTAACGTAGAAAAGGAGGTCGTCGGCATAAGCCGAGACCTTATGTGTTTCTTCCTTCCCTCTTGTGCCTGGTATATTCCCGTTGAGACGTACAGACTCTAAAAACGGCTCCAGGGACAGGGCGAAGAGAAGGGGCGACAGCGGGCATCCCTGCCTAGTTCCGTTATGGATCTGGAAGGGTTCAGAAAAGATCCCATTAATCCTTACTCTAGCGCTAGGTGCTCGGTACAAGGCCGCGACCCATGTGAGAAATTCTTCGGGTAGGTTCATGGCGCGAAGGGTGGCAAACAAGAAAGGCCATGACACTCTGTCAAACGCCTTCTCGGCGTCGGTTGACAGCAGCAGCGTGGGGGTCTCTGAATCGAGAGTCGTATAGAGCACGTTCAAGGTCCTAATCGTGCCGTCCCTAGCCTCCCGGCCCGGCACGAACCCCACCTGGTCTTTCCCCACAACTGGGGGACTACGGCGTTAAGCCGTCCGGCCAATATCGTGGAGAAGATTTTTAAATCATTATTGAGGAGCGAGATCGGCCTATAACTCGCGCAAGAGAGGTGGTCCTTGCCCTCTTTAGGTATTACCGCTATCGTAGCAGACAAGGTATGTGAGTGAAAGGCCTGGCCATTGATTAGTGAATTAAAGACCCTAACCATGTGTGGGACTAGGGTAGGTCCAAATTTCTTATAATACACGGCTGGGAAACCATCTGGGCCCGGGGCTTTGCCATTCTTCTGTCTCTTAAGGGCCGCCAGGACCTCAGCCGCGGTGACAGGGGACAGGAGTGGCTCCCGTTGTTCTTCGGAGAGGCGGTAAGGGATACGTGTCGCCAAATAGTCCTCAATGAGTTCCATTCGGGGTGGTCCATTTACTGCAGTTGAATTGTATAGGGTGGAATAGAAATCCCTGAATGTCTGCGCTATCCCGTTGGGGTCTGGTGTCACCAAGCCATCGGGTCTGCGAATCGCGGGGACGTAAGCCTTCTGGCGTTGCTTCCTCAAGAGGCGTGCTAGTAGACGACCCGGTTTATCTTCGTGTAGTGCAAAATAGCACTTTGTGCGTAAGATCGCGCGTTGAAGAGGTGGGTTCAGAGTATCCGCCAATCGGGTGCGGGCCAGTAAAAGGTCTGTGAACGTGCCGGGTTCCCTCTTTCCTGATGGTCATGTTCCAGACGTCTAATATCCGCGTAAAGAGCAGTCAACGTCTCCCTCCACTCCCTCTGTTTCCTCGTGGCCGAGGAGATCAATAGGCCCCTGATCACCGTCTTGTGTGCCTCCCATACAGTCGGTAGGGGAACTTCCGAGTGCTCGTGATCCGTGAAGTAGTTAGTCAAGGCGTCTCCAACGTTCTCCACCAACATCGGGTCCGAGAACAGAGACACATTCAGTTGCCATGCTCGGATTTTAGGCCGATGGAGAGGGGAAGACATGGACATAACCACTGGGGCATGGTCCGACCATGTGGTCGCCTGTATCTGGGAGTCTCGGATCAGAGGCAAATCGTATTGGGGCACAAACAGATAGTCCAGCCTCGAGTATGTGTGGTGTACCGAGGAGTAGTACGTATAGTCACGCGTATGAGGATGAAGTGCCCTCCACACATCCACGAGTCGTAGGGAGCGTAGGGCCCGATGTATCCTGCTCAGGGTTCTGTGAGGAGTGCGATGATTAGCTGAGGAAGCGTCCTCACGCGGGATCATTGGGACGTTGAAGTCTCCTCCGAGTATGAGTGTACCCTCTGTGAATTTCTCCAATAGAGTTAGGGTCTTGGCTAGGTATAGATGTTGTTTAGTGTTAGGAAGGTAGACATTGGCGAACGTGTATAGCGAACCTCCGATCGTCCCCTTCACAAACACACATCTCCCATCGCCCGCCCCGTAGTATTCGGAGAGTTCAAACGGTAGTGATGTGGCGAAAAGTATCGCCGTTCCTTTGGATTTAGTGTCTGGGGAGTGATCAAAGTACCCCACCGGGAAGCGGCGGTCCCTCAGGGAGGGTGGAGCCGTAGAGCAGAAGTGGGTCTCTTGAATGAAAGCGACTGATGCTTTGAGTGAGGCCAGGTCTCTCAGCAAGCGACGTCTCTTTTCCGGTTTATTAAGACCTCTTACATTGTAGCTCACCACCCGAACGTCCACCGGCACCAGGGCCGCCGCACCGCGCCTAGGGCGGATCTCCGGCAGCGCAGGCATGGGAGTGAGGGTAGGGCAGGTGGGGTGGTAGAAAAGTAGAAAGTATGGAGAAGGTGAGTGGGGGGAAAAAAAAAAAAAAAAAGGGGGGGGAGGGGGGGGAAGGAAGAGAGGGAAGGGGAGGACGGAAAAGGAGGGTGAAGTGGTAAACCTTTTGGGCAAGTAGGCAGTTGTCAATATTGAGTAGCGTGTAAGGCGGGGAAAGGAAGGGGGGGTCTCAATAGTAAAAAAAAAGGAGCAGTGGATTCTCTCTAGGGGGGGAGGAGAGAAAGTTCAAGCCCGAGCCGAGCCCAGGGCAAGGATGGGGAAACACGACACCGATCGAGGAAAGGAGATGGGGTTAAGCCAAGTCCGCCTCGATTGATAATTGGTGTCAATCCCTTGGGGTCCCGTGGGTCACCTGGCCTGAACGAAATGGGATCGGCACCAGTCTCTTAGTAGAGATTAAAGTAGATTAGAAGTAACGTAGAAAAGAGTAATGTGAAAAGAAATAAAAAGAACAGCTCATATATTCTGTTTCCCTCCGACAAGAGAATCGAGATAAACAGCAGCACGAGTAACACGTATAAACTTTAGTGTAACAGTTATTAGCGACTAACATTTAATGCTAAGCAATGACGGCCGCGTGAGCTCACAACAATCTACCCAACTCCGGATTCCCTTCACCTCCCACCTCCCATAAAATCACCCACCCATGTCCCGTCCATCTTGAGGCAATCTGCTATCGCCCCCCCACAGCACCCCCCCGGAGGAAATCTCTTCATATCTCCACATCCCAGCAGAAGATTTCCAGTGTTCTGAGATAACCCGTAATACGCGGCCGTGTTTGTCTGGTGCGCAAGACTTGTACGATTCTTTAGCGCGAGAGACACCTACGTAGTCCGAGTCTCCGGTGAGTGGGGTAAAGTAACAAGGTCCCGGAGCGCAAAACAACAGGCCCCAAAGCCACTCAACCAATCGCTACCCCCCGTGGTCCCTCTTCAAGGGGGCGCCTACATTAGCACTCTAAGACCCGACATCTCAGTTCAGGTGTCGCGCTGGAGCGTAAAGCGACATGTCGGCCAAACCCCTCGGTGAGCTAATGTTACGTTTGGTGCGGAAGGGGAGCGCCACAGCGGCAACCGCGTAGGGAGAAAAAGCAGATGTAACCTCCTCTCGAGGGTTTCAGCGGTCCAGGGGCACGAGTGGTGCCAGAAAAGAGGGGTAAAAGCCCCTGCAGCTGCCTTAGTGTTGGAGGCGCGTTACAGGAGAAAAATAATAATAATAAAAAAAAAAAAAAAAAAAAAAAAGGGAGGGGGGGGGATGGGTGCTGACCCCGTACGGGCAGGTGGGCTCTTTCACGGGCCCGGGTCACGTATAAACAGAGTCGGGCGTGAGATCGAAGCGGCGGTGATAACTCTGAGGTCAGTCGTCGGCTCCCCGGCGATCAGGTTCCTCTCGGTCCCGTTCCTCCCTGGCTCTTCGGTGTCGCGGCGGTCTCTGAGGCCTGGATAGTCCTCCCGTCCGCCACGGCTCTCCTCTCTCCCAATCGGGCACGTCAATAGATTGCATGTTCAGTGCCGCGAGGAAGGGGGCAACATCTCCTGGGCATGTGATTGCGTGGGAAGCACCATCTATGCGGACTGTCAGGGCAAAGGGAAATCCCCAGCGGTACGGGATGTTTCTCTGACGTAGGGCCTGAGTGACCGGGCGTAGATATCGTCGTGCATTCAGCGTAAATGGTGTCAGATCATGGTAGAGTTCTAAATTCTGTCCTTCAAAGTCCCAGGTGCGAGAGGAGCGAGCGCTGTGTATTATTTGGTCTTTCAGTTTATATGAAGTTAAACAGCACACCACGTCGCGGGGGGGTTCCCCTCCAGCGGCCGGGGGCGCAGCGCCCTGTGAACTCTTTGAAAATTCAGCGTGGCGTGGGCCTCACGGCCTAACAATTTGTTAAAGAAACGCCTGAGCACGTCTTCTAGTTGTTCTGGGGGGTCCATCTCGTACAGGCCTCGGATACGCAGGTTACATCTGCGGCCACGATTGTCCAAGTCATCTACAAGTCTGCGCAGGCCGGAGTAGGCCGGTGTCGCTTCTCTTTCAGTCCCGGCCGGCTGGGCCGCGGCCTGTTCCAGGCTCGACACGCGGTCAGCAAGCGCTACTACCTCCTCTCTTACCCCATCGACGTCGCGCCTGACCGAGTTGTGGAGGTCCGCCAGCATATCTGCCAGATCTGTTTTGGTGGGCATACCCGCTAGTAGAGACTCCAGCCGGAGTTCCAGCCTAGTGATAGCCATCGTCGGGTCCGTTGCGGTGTTCTGCGTGGGAGCGCCCGCCATCTTGGGAGTCGTGGGTGAAGGAGATCGTCCCAGCGCGGGAATCAGGTAGTTGTCGAGCGAGCTTGGTGCGGGCTTTGGTGTTCGCACGGGGGTCTTCGGGTCACTTTGTGACTTCTTGCCGCGGACCATGCTAACGCTGTGGCGTATATAAAATGCGTTTTGGGGGCGAGGGAGGCTCTCAGTGGGCGAAGACGCGTGTTCAGGAAGCCCGCCCGTCTCTCTCTCACTAGGTTCCCTAGCTGTCTTTATCCGCTGATTTTTCTTCCTGGAACCTGGACGGCCGCCATCGGATTTGAGAGTTCCGGGGCCCGTTCAGCAAACCCCCCCGGACCAGAGACTTTCATTTAGTAGACAAGGTGGGCTGCCGGTGGCCATCTTGGGGCCTACTACCAGGCTGCTCCCTACACCGGAATGCCATGGGTCTTCCGGCCGGAGAGTTCCCCCAGCGTCTATACGGAAGCTCTGCCCTACACTGTGGCGCCTATACTGCCCCCAATACCCTTGACCTGGATGCAGACCATGGCGACGGAGGGCCCCCGTTTCCCGGCTGCTGCAGACATTCTGATGGAGGCGGGTGGAGCGACCTTGCGGAAGCAGACTGATGTCCCTTCGCATTTCCGATGCTCGGCCTGGAGGCAGCGTTCTCGCACCTCGACCGCCTCTTGATGGAGGAGGGAGAGGATGAGTGCCCGCTGACGCGAGGCATCTTATGGCGCTTCACGGAAGTTTTGAGGAGCTACAGAGTTGTGAGTACCCCAAGTGGAGCTATGCCCGAAGGAGCACTGGAGGGAGTTGAGGAACCCGATGAAGCGACCGGGGAGATGCCCAGTGGCTCGTTGGCCACGGTGGAACTCGGGACTCCGGAGCAGAGTGCCGCAGCAGAGCAGCTGGCTGACGGATCCGTCAGAGCGGAGGATTCTATGCGATTCGCCATCCTTCCCCCTGCGCCTTATGGGTCAGGACAGCATGGAATTATCGAGGGACATGCGCCGAAGACCAGCAGTGCATACCTGGTCCAGGAGATGTAGCCCGAGTTGTGGTGGGGCTGGCTTGCTGGTTATTCGTCTGCTGCACTCTCCAGGAGTGGCGCCAGTGTGATGGTGCTACCCGCGTCGTATTATTGTTGGACACGGGTTGAAGCGGCCCTGTTCTGTGGTGTTACCTCTCCGTTGCCGAACCGTACTTTTTGATATGACCCCCCCTGCTGCCATATTCCCCCCCCCCGCGCTGTGCGTTGTTTGTGGGACGCTTTTTGCTCTCCTTTTGCAGCTTCCACCGTGGACGTTTTTGTTCCCCCCTCTTTTTATTTTTTTTTTGATGCTATGGTATATTCTGATGTCTTTTTGTTCTCCTTGGTCATACGCTGTTTACCTGAAGACTTACTTGAGGACCTTGATTCATTTTTAATTTTTTTTTATTTTTTTTTTTTCTGATAAGAAACTCCCCCTTGTTTTAGCACACCTAGCTGCTCCTCTGAGATCCCCCTTCCCCTTTTTGTTCTCAGTCTTTTTTGTGAGTATACTTTTTATGGCCCTGCGAGGCCATTTATGCTGGTCAATTTGTGACCTTTCATACAAAATAAAAGTTTTAAATACGATAAAATGCGTTTTGTCGGAGGGATCAGAGGAGAGCTCTCAGTGTGCGGCCATTCCGTTCAGCGGTCAAGCCACGCCCCCCGAGGCAGCTGCTTTTGCTACTACTGAGCTGAACTCATTCATCCTTAACTTTTTAAAATAAAAATGATATTAAAATTATTATTTTTATATACATTTTAATATGGAGTTTTATTGCTGTGGAACACTATGATATGCACTCATACACAGCGCACACCACTACACCCCCCCCCCACCCGGTGCTGGGCTCTGCACTATAGAACTCAAACCAAGGCCTCTCAGATCGGGGACTCTGCAAAAAGCATTTATACTGATATACTGGTGCCTGACATGTAACCTAGAGAAAACTGCTGTAAAGAATTGGAAAAAGTACAGAAGGGGGAGAATTGGGATAAATGATGAGGAAACTGTTGTAATTTCCTGCTACTCTCCTCATTCCAAGTATGGGTGAAAAAGAGGAGAAAAGAGACACTTGCTGGAAAAATTAAAGGCAGAAAAGTGCAAGCAGGGAAAAGGGAAAATGCAGGAATGGTGAAACATCTGTGTGAATGAGGGAAAGAAGGAAAAGAAAGGTAAGGGGCTCAATACTCTACTGGTGGAAGGGAATTGGGGGCGAAATTCTTGCTTTGCCCCGGGTGCTGACAACCCACGCTACGCCACTGAAAGCAAGCATTGTCTTAACATCTATTTATTACTGCTACTTTACTCACATAGCCACATAGCAGTACACTGCAGAAGCTGGAGTCGGCACCACAGGCGGATCCAAGGGTCTTGCAACAGGGCAAGCAGTGATGTCGGTAGTGGGTGCTGCATGCAGGTTGCTGTGGACACCAGCAACAATAAGCCTTTAACTCTCCTCTATCTCTAAACGCTCTCTTCCACTCTGTCTCCAGATCACGTCATCAAGGCAGCAGAGTGCAGACATACATTAGTCTGCCTCTGCCACACCATCCCTTTAAATAGTTACATAGGCAGAAAAAAGACATTTGTGCATTGAGTTCAGCCTTTCACACATCAACTACTGCTGCTGAGCCAAAAGAAGGCAAAAAAATCCTGTCTGAAGTGGTCGTTAAATATGCAATATACTGAGAAAAATGCCTTCTTGACTCCAGTATGGCAGTCACATTTCTCCTTGGATCAAGCAGGTTTTACCCACATATAAAATCGTATAACCCTCAGTATTCTGTTTTTGCAGGAAGTCCTCCAGCTGCTGTTTAAAGGTCTGTAAAGGCTCTGACCCAACCATCTCAACAGGCAGAGAATTCCACAGCTTTATTGTTTTGACTGTAAAAAAAATCTTTCCTAATTCCTATGCTTTAGGCTGAATTTCCTTTCTTCCAGTCTAAATGGGTGACCTCGTGTCCTGTGTACAGTCCTGTTAATGAATAGGTTTCCAGAAAATGGTTTATAATGGCCCCGTATATTTTTATAAAAGGTTATCAGATCCCCTCTAAGGCTAGGGTCAAACGAAAGCATTTTTACACGTGAACGTCAAAAAGTGCGTCCGAATGCATTGACGTATTTTTTCACGGAATGCGCGAAAACGGTCATACGATGCGCAATTTTTGTGAGTGATTTTGTACGGATCCGAATCAGGAAACTTGGGTGTCTGGACGTTATGTTGGCCGGACATGAGCAGCGTCTGACGTCTCCTAATCACGCACACACGCCGCTAGCGGATGCAGCGCACTCTGTACGTCAGTACTAGCGGTTCTGCGTTCCCGAAATAATGCGTTCAAATTCCACTTGCGTTGCACGGTCGGACTTTTGTGCGGCCGTACTTCGTATATTGGCTGTCATTGCCCGTCATTTGCTGCTAGCACGGCTGTGATTAAGTGCGCCAGAACGCATGTGCACTGGTCTGACCCTAGCCTAAGGCGCCATTTCTCTAAACTAAACAGGTTTAAGCTTGTTAGCCTTTCCTCATAACTTAACCGTTCCATTCCCCTTATTCATTTAGTTGCCCGTCTCTGCACTTTTTCTAGCGCTATAATATCCTTTTTAAGACAGGTGCCCAAAATTGCACGGCATATTCAAGGTGCGGTCTTACCATTGATTTATACAGAGGCAAAATTATGTTTTAATCCTGTGAATTAATTCGCACAATAAATGTCACAATAAATGGTGTGGGGCATAATAAAAATGCTTGTTTTAATCCTTTCCCGTCGCAGAGTGTTCTATGCCGTCCATGCGGTGGGTGGGCCTTGAAGCCATGTATGCCACGTTGACTTCAATGGGCCTCCTTCAACCGCGCAGCAGTTGGCCCACACCGCGTACCGTTTGCTGAGCAAGACAGCCTGAACTCAGGCCATCCCTCTGCATCCGTTGATGCGTGTTGTGCATCAACTGCTAGGCAGGCCAGAGGAGGGGCCGCCGCAATGGCTGGCAAGCAGGGTGTACTAGTATGCCCCAGCAGCGTTATCTCCATCCCACCGGGCACAACCTGCCTGGAGGCAAAGGGTAATACACTAAATTGATTTATGTAAAGTTAAACAATGGCTAAACGCTTCACGTCATGGTTACATCACTTTTACCAGCTTGTAGTTAAATATTGTATGATTCCTCTGGCTTTAACCCTTTCACTACCAAACAAATTATTCAATAAGCCACGAACTTGCAACTGAATTGCACCGAATGGTACGTGCAATTTCATGGCAGTTCGTCTCTTCAGAAAGCTGTCACATCATCATGAAATACTGGCGAATTGACAGTGAAATAGTCCCATAGAGAAGTAATCGTTAATCTATTTAGAGAAAGCTGGACTGCACCGAACTGTCAGTGAAATGCCCTGATTTTCTGTGAGTCAGTTCTACAAGTTTAAACAGGTGACTCCCAAAGGATTCAATGTAAAAAAAATTATCGTTTTTATCTTCCATTTTCAGCAAACCGTCTTTTTTTAATTCTGTAACAGACCATTTTATTATTTTATAGGACCTTTTTATTATTTCCACACATTTAAATGCATTTTTATTGGTTCAAACACCTTTTAGAAGAATAGCAGAGTTCCGTTTATTTCTTCTTCTGCAGTTCAAAGGTGTTTGCAGTCTTTGGTGGCTTTCGGAGGTCTGATCAGAGATCTTCGGAGCTATTTGGCAGTCTGTTCGGCAGTCGGTGGCGGTTGGCAGCGGTCTTCGATGGCTCCACGTTCGGTGCACTTCGAGGACCCTGCGATGAATAATTGACCTCTGCTGGTCAATCCAGCTACTGTATAGCGCTAAGGCTGCCTGCTGTCTGTGTTATACTGTCATGATGGATTCAAATTCTTGCCAAATATATTGGCTGATATGTCCAATGTACTGTTATTTTTGAGACATATTCCAGAGCACATTTTCAAATCAAGTTCCTTTGCAAATTCCTTAACCCCCCTGGCGTTCTGATTCTGACATATTTTATATGTCAGGATCGGTGCAATTATCCAGCCCCCTAGCGGTTTTCCCGAGTGTGGCTCAGGGTTAAATTTAATTGCTGAAAGCAGTAACCCTGAGCCACACTCGGGCTGGATACATACCTGTCCCTGCGCTCCCTCACTGTCCCCTGCAGTCACCTCCGTGCAATCACGGCGTCCTGCTTCCTGGTTCCCTTCTCACGAGAAGGGAAGCAGGATGCCGCGATTGCACGGAGGAGAATGCAGTTGCGGGAGTACAGTAAGGGAGCACAGGTTAAGGTATGTATCCAGTCCAAGTGTGGCTCGGGGTTACCGCTTTCAGCAATGAAATTTAACCCTGAGCCACACTCGGGAAAACCACCAGGGAGGTTAAAGAGGCCAGATCACGGTAACTCGAATTTGGGAACTTGATGATGGTTTTGAAGATCAAGTTGAGTCATTCACAGTAGTGAATGGTTTAACCATCCAGTTTGCACTGAATTATTTTAAAACTGGAAATGCAAACCAATAAATAACCTTCCTTGAACTTCACACATCCTCTGCTTTCTGTACATTGGAATCTTGAAGATGAGACCCTCATACCTTATAGGATTGGTTTGTCTTTGTCTGCCAAATTGAGTTTCTAATCCCCTCAAAGAGCTGTATCAAACACTGTATAAACTGCTGGTTTCATACAAGTAAAATATACAATTAGATTTGTTACTGTTGCTATATGGGGCTCTACTGTAACAGAACAGCTCTGGTGTATTATAATTAACTACATATGTATCTTTGTTTTTAAACTGTAACTTTGTAGTATAGTTTATTTCATAGAATTGAACCCAGCCCTGCGGAGACAATGCCATTTTTAGAATTGTGGTGTGGAAGGCTGTGACGAACAAACAAAAGTAAAATGTGAAACAATAATAATTATATAAAAAAGACCAGTTTATTTAACTGCCCATATTAGGTTCGTCACCCAAAGCGGTGATCTTATTCAAGTTATTAACGCATATGTAGCTAGGTTATAGTTTAACATAAGCTTCGGGGTTAAATAAATACAAGGCATGACCCCAATTATTATTTGTATTATTAAATGGAGTAAAAAATTTGCGATGCATAAACTGAGTAAACTACAGCCAATCACTATTCAGAAAGTTTTCTATTTATTCGGAACCATTCCCTAGCTATTTAACTGGGTTTTACTCCATTGTTTGGTTCATGCATAAATTATTTATGTTGATATATTGTGTATATACGGCTTATACATTTTCTTATGTTTTATGTTTCTAGCACAAGTTTTTTTGCACAAATTTTCCAAAACAGCTCGTGTAGAAGAGGTGTTTTTTTTCCCCTTCGGTATCATTGCTTCCTTGATTGAAGATATAGGTATACAGATTCCCTCACAGACGTCATTTTATGCCTTGCTATTGTTGCACAAATTTTTCACAAGAACACATATAGAAAAAGATCTTTCTTACTGTTACTTCTAATTCAGCATTTTATAGAATCTATTATATATATATATATATATATATATATATATAAAGTTTATAGTTACACATCCCAGAACTTCAGAAAACCGCTTACAGAGCTCTTGTGCTACATTCCCAATATGCAGCAAAGATCTCGGGGTAACAGATGCAAATAAAGTCCACAACTTCTCACTTTTTTTGCATCTAGGCTCTTCTCGCGATAAGGGAAACAGGACAACGCAATTAGACGGAGGTGACTGTCAGCGTGGGAGCGCAGGGAAAGGTATGTATCAGCCTGAGTGTGGCTCGGTGTTACCACTTTCAGCATTGAAATTTAACCCCGAGCCACACTTGGGAATACAACAAGGGAGGTTAAAAACTGTAACACAAATGCAGCACAAACTAATGGTATGTTTGTTTTTAACATTATGGAGTGCAAAATGGGCGGGGTTTGATTAAATACAATGCCCAATATCTTCCAAACCAAACCAGCACAAACGTTAATTTTTGCAGCACAAATCAGCACAAACGCAGCACAATTAAATAGTATGTTTGTTTTTAACATTTAACATCATTAGGTGCAAAGTGGGCGGGGTTTTATCAAATATAATGCACAATATCTCGGGAACCAAGCCGGCACAAACATTAATTTTTGCGGCACAAATCAGCACAAACGCAGCACTAACCATCAAGCCCGGATTCGTGCCTTTTGCGGGTTGTAGGGGGGGCTGCTTGACCTTTGGTGACCTTTATTAAATGGTTAATAACTCTAAAACAAAACAAGATAGAATGGAGATTTCAACGGCACTAACCAACAAGCCCGGTTTTGTGAGTTTTGGGTGTTGCAGAGGGGCTGAGTGACCTTTTGGTGACCTTTATTCAGTCTCATTATCTGGAAAAAACAATTGCTAATATCTCAAAAATAAAAGCAGCACAAATGTTAATTTCTGCGGCATAAAACAGCACGAAATGTAGCACCAACCAAACACAGTGGATTTTTTTTATTTGTGCCGATTGTAGGGGGGCCAGCTTTGCACAGCTGTTTTTTTTTTATTTTTTGAGAAGATTGTAAATACAAAATTTCACACCTGTAACATCTTTGGTTTTTAAAATATAGGTATGCTGATAAAAGTATTCAACCCACCCCCTTTTTGCCCCTCCACTGGATTTTCGGAAAATGGTAATTTTTTTTTTCAAGACGAATCTAAATGCCAAACTTAAGGCCTGTAACGTCTTCAGTTTTTGAGATATAGGTATCCTGTTTAAAATATTCAGTCCCCTTTTTTTGCCCCCCACTTGGATTTTTGAAGAACGGTAAAATACGTGTTTTCTTTATTTTTCAGGCCGAATCTAAATATCGATTTTCATGTCTGTAACATCTTCCGTTTTTGAGCTATAGATATCCTGCTTAAAATTATCAACCCCTTTTTCACCCCCTTAGGGGCAGAGTTTTTCCAAAAATCCTTCCTTAGTGGGTGCCTATGTCATAAAAGCAGTGTACCTTCAAAATTTCCCGTTCCTAGGTTAAATGGTTTCAGCTGGGCGTTGATGAGCCAGTCAGTTTGTCAGTCAGGACTTTCGCATTTATATATATAGATATATATATATATATATATAATATAGGGATTGTCTCTGCTAAATTTTGTATTGAAAGGAGAGTGTGTTGCCTAAAACTCCCCCCCCCGAAATTGCATGATTTGAGTAAATATAGAATAAATTGTCTTTTTTCTAATTATCTTGTTTGAATTAAGATAATACCGAAGTGAAGAACTATAGAAAATATTGTTTTCAGCCCCTTTTGGAATTTAGGTTTGTGTACATTTATAATCAGGTTAAGGATTTTATACTTTCTTATCAATGCCTGAATGCAACATTTAAAAAGATAGCACAAAAATACTTCATGGACTCTTTCAAATTGTCCATGTTCCTGGTTGTTTGCCCAAAGGACAAACACCCCTGATGGCATTAAAACATTTCGCTAGTCCACAATGTATTAGGGAGAATATATTTTATTGATTAAATGCAGGAGTAGATGCTCCATTAGATGGCTTGGAGCATGAGGAAGGTGACATAGTTCCATAGGCTGAAACAAGACATGCGTCCAGTGGCGTAACTAGAAACCTGAGGGCCCCGGTGCAAGAATCCATGAAGGGCCCCCCCAACCCCCCCAAAAAATATTCATATTTTTACCTTATTTTTTTTCTGCAATATAAAAAAGATAGTATTGCCCCCAGCTCACATGGACATATATTGCCCCCAGCTCACATGGACATATATTGCCCCAAGACCACACATGGATATATTGCCCCAGCTCACACATGGATATATTTGCCCCCAGCTCATGGAAATACTGCCCCAGCACATGGATATACTGCCCCAACACATGGATATGCTGCCCCAGCTCATGGATATACTGCCCCAGCACATGGATATACTGCCCCAGCACATGGATATACTGCCCCAGCACATGGATATACTGCCCCAGCTCTGCCCCCAGCTCATGGATATACTGCCCCAGCTCTGACCCCCAGCTCTGACCCCCAGCTCATGGATATATTGCCCCAGCTCTGACCCCCAGCTCATGGATATATTGCCCCAGCTCTGCCCCCCCAGCTCATGGATATATTGCCCCAGCTCTGCCCCCCCAGCTCATGGATATACTGCCCCAGCTCTGACCCCCAGCTCATGGATATATTGCCCCAGCTCTGCCCCCCCAGCTCATGGATATACTGCCCCAGCTCTGCCCCCCCCCAGCTCATGGATATATTGCCCCAGCTCTGCCCCCCCAGATCATGGATATATTGCCCCAGCTCTGCCCCCCAGCTCATGGATATACTGCCCCAGCTCTGCCCCCCAGCTCATGGATATATTGCCCCAGCTCTGCCCCCCAGCTCATGGATATACTGCCCCAGCTCTGCCCCCCAGCTCATGGATATACTGCCCCCAGCCCAGCTCTTACCTGCTCTGGGGGGACCCAGGCCCAGGGCAGGCTCCGTCGGCGTCTTCTCCGGCGTCTTCTCCGGCGTCTTCTCCTTCCTTGGCGAGCGGCCGCTGGAAACATCCAGCTTGGCCGCTCGCCGGAAACCACCTGATCAGCGCGAGGTCTCGTGCACTGGTCAGGTGGTTTCTCTCCCACGTGAGCGGCCAAGCTGGATGTCAGCGGCCGCTCGCGTAGGGAGAGGGACGGCTAGCGCGCGGCTCCCAGATTCCGGCGCTTTTTGCTGGAATCTGGCGGCGGCGCTGGGCCCCCCTCCAGTGGCGGAAGGCCAGGGCCCGGTCGCAACTGCGACCGCTGCGACCCTGGTACTTCCGCCACTGCATGCGTCCATCGGGTTCAGCCTCACATCACTCACCTACTGCTGTTGATCCAAAAGAAGGAAAAAAAACCCAGTCTGAAGTGCTTGCCAATATAGAAACATAGAAAAATGTCGGCAGATAAGAACCTTTCGGCCCATCTAGTCTGCCCAATTGCATGGATACTTTACCTGGATTTATCTTTTGTTTAGGATAGCCTTATGCCTATCCCATGCCTGCTTAAATTCAATTACTGTTTTGGCCTCTACCACTTCAACTGGAAGGCTGTTCCATGTATCCACCACCCTCTCAGTAAAATAATGCTTCCTGATGTTACTGTTAAACCTTTGCCCCTCTAATCTAAGACTATGTCCTCTTGTTTTGCTACTTTGTTTCCGTTTAAATATACTCCCTTCCTCTACCTTGTGGATTCCCTTTACGTATTTAAATGTTTCTATCATATCTCCTCTGTCTCGTCTTTTTTCCAAGCTGTACATGTTAAGATCATTAAGCCTTTCCTGGTAACTTTTCTCCTTCAAGCCGTACACCATTTTAGTAGCACTTCTCTGAACTCTCTCTAAGATGTCTATATCCTTCTGGAGATACGGTCTCCAGTACTGCACACAGTACTCCAAGTGAGGTCTCATCAGTGCTCTGTACAGTGGCATGAGCACTTCCCTTTTCCTACTGCTAATACCTCTCCCTACACAACCAAGCATTCTACTAGCATTTCCTGCTGCTCTATTACATTGACTACTTACCCTTAGATCCTCTGAAATGATAACCCCTAAATCCCTTTCCTCAGATGTTGAGGTTAGGACTGTATCAAATATTCTATATTCAGCCCTTGGGTTTTTACGTCCCAGGTGCATTATCTTGCACTTATCCACATTAAAACTCAATAGCCGCAGCTCCGACCATTTTTTTAGTTTACCTAAATCATTTGTCATTTGGCTGATCCCTCCAGGAACGTCAACCCTGTTGCAAATCTTTGTGTCATCAGCAAAAAGACATACTTTTCCATTAATACCTTCTGCAATATCACTAATAAAAATATTAAAGAGAATGGGTCCAAGTACTGACCCCTGAGGTACCCCACTGTACCCCACAAGACCTTGCGCCGAATAAACTCCATTTACCACAACCCTCTGTTGCCTGTCACTCAGCCACTGCCTAATCCATTTAACAATATTGGAATCCAAGCTCAAAGATTGCAATTCATTGATAAGCCTTCTATGCGGAACAGTATCAAAAGCCTTACTGAAATCTAAATAAGCAATGTCTACTGCACCACCTGTGTCTATTATTTTTGTTACCCAATCAAAAAATCAATAAGATTAGTTTGGCATGATCTCCCTGAGGTAAACCCATGTTGTTTTTGATCCTGTAATCTATGTGTTTTTAGATGTTAAACAATCCTTTCCTTTAACATGGTTTCCATTAATTTCCCCACTACTGACGTAAGACTAACTGGCCTATAGTTCCCCGATTCCTCCCTACTACCCTTCTTGTAAATGTGCACAACATTTGCTAATTTCCAGTCTTCTGGGACGACTCCCGTTAGCAAGGATTGGTTAAATAAATCTGTTAACGGTTTTGCTATTACATCACTGAGCTCTTTTAATAATTTCGGGTGGATCCCATCAGGCCCCATTGACTTATTTGTCTTTACTTTAGACAGCTGCTGTAGAACCTCCTCCTCTGTAAACTGATATGTAAATGTCTCGTTAGTGTTTCCTCCTAACTGAGGTCCCTTCCCTTCCTTTTCTTCTGCAAAGACTGAACAAAAATATTCATTAAGGCAGTCAGCGAGACTTTTATCCTCTTCTACATACCTTCCTTCCTTTGTTTTTAATCTAACTAATCCTTGTTTTAACCCCTTAAGGACGGGAGTAATTTTACAACTTCGGTGCTGTTTCGGAAGTAGAAGTTTGCTGAGCTCATTTTGACCATTTTTAAGTCACGTATTATTATACCACCCAGACAAATTATATATCGTTCTTTCCGGCAGACTCAGCAGATTAGTAATATATCATTATTATATGTATATGTCATGCCCCGCCAAAATGCTATAACAAAAAATGTAAAAAAATGAGAATTTTCAATAAAATTTCAATCTTCCACAGTGTGTAAAGTGTTTTTTTTTTTAAATTTTATTATCCGAGGCTCTGCGGTCATATTCTATGGGGTAGATTTGTTAAAAAAATTAGAACGTGGAACCCATTTTTTTTTTGGGGAGAAATTGTGTGATTTTAGCTAAACGCCCCAAAAAAAATCATTAGTGAAGCATCATTGTTCACATTATAATTGAAATGTGAACAATAGTGCTGCATTAAAAAAAACTATTTTTTTTTTATTATTATATTTATTATTTTTTTATTATTTAATTTATTATTTTTTTATTATTTTTATTTTTACTATTTTTACACTTTTATTTTACTTATAACATGGTCATGTTTGATATCATTTGAAAGGCCATGCTCTGGCCTTTCCAGCAATATCAAACATGACCCCCTAGCTGCCACCGATCAGGAGATAAAGGGGTTCAAAGAACCCCCCTATCTCCTCTAAGGGATTTCCATAGGAAATCCCTTTGCAGCTAGGGGGTTCCCCAGTTAACTGACATCATCGCGCGTGGCGCGATGAGTCAGTTGACCAGGGGGCCGAGAGGTGGGGGCTGCCATCCAAGATGGCGGCCCCCACCGGAAATAGGCCGCGATCGGGCACAAATTAGTGCCCTGTGGCGACCTGGCAACTAAGGGGTTAACCCCCCATACATCGCTGGAAAGGTCAGGCTGTGACCCTTCCAGCGATGGTGGCCACAGCCGCCTGGTCCCCGGCGATGGGGAGATAGAGGGATCCAAAGGATCCCCCCTCCCCTTCAGGCGCTTCCCCTGCTCTGGTGGGGGGGGGCCTGAAACTGACGTCATCGCGCCACCGGCGCGATGACGTCACTGCGCCGGAGGAGGGATCACACTGATCTGACTCCGCGGGAGTCAGAGCAGCGTGGGAGCGACCGGAGGAGGTAAGTATTAAGGGAGGGGGGCTGTAAACGCCGAGGACGTACATTTACGTCCTGCAGCGTCAAAGCCTTCCTAATGCAGGGCGTAAATGTACGTCCTGCGGCGTTAAGGGGTTAATTTTCTTTTCTCGTTTATGTATCTAAAAAATGTTTTGTCCCCCTTTTTTACTGACTGAGCTATTTTCTCTTCTGCTTGTGCTTTGGCAGCTCTTATAAATTGCTTTGCCTCTTTCTGCCAATCTTATAGGTTTGCCTATCTTCTTCACTCTGAGTTTTTTTATAATTATTGAATGCTGTCTTTTTGTTCTTCACTATTTTGGCCACTTCTGCAGAGTACCACAGTGGTTCCTTCCCTTTTTTGTTTTTGCTAACAAGCCGAATGCAATTGCCTGTGGCCTTCAATAATGCGTCCTTTAAATAATCCCATTTCTCCTGGACTCCCTTTAACCCTTTCGCTGCTGAGGCTTTTCCCGCCCCTGTGCTGAGGTCATTTTTACCTGTTTTGCGCATCATGTTTAAACGTGTTTTGAAGGCTTATTTTAGTATATGACCAGACATATTATATATCGTTCTTTCCGTCAGACTCAGTAGATTCATAATATGTCATTATTATATGTATACGTTATGTCATGTCTGTATATTATAACAAAAAATGCAATAAAATATGTATTTTCAATAATTTACAACGTGTAAAGTGTTTTTTTCACATTTTAACATGCGAGCAATTGCGGTTATATTTTGTATGGGGTGCGCTTGTTAAAAAAATTAGAGATGGGGTCTCGTTACATTTTTTTTTGGGGAAAATGACACTATTTTTAACAAACGCACCGCATACAAAAATCGTTAGTGCAGCATCATTGTTCACATTATAATTGAAATGGGAACAATATTGCTGCATTAACAAACCCAAAAAAAGAAAAAAAAAGTGTTTATTTATTTATTTTTTTTAAATTTTTTTATTTTTTTATTTTTCATTTTTTTTTTTTTTTACAAAATTTTACACTTTCATGTTTGGTATCGTTGGAACGGCCATGCTCTGGCCGATCCAACCATACCAAAATTTAACCCCTAACTGCCACGGATCGGGAGATAGGGAGTTCATTGGAACTCCCTATCTCCACAGTTGGTGGCAGTTAGGGGTTAAGTCTAGGACTGGCGTCATCGTGCTACGCACGATGACGCCAGTCCTCTGGGGGAGTTCCCGGAGGCTTGGCCGACATCCAAGATGTCGGCCAGCTCCGGGAAAGGATCGCGAACCGGCGCTTTTCAGCGCCGATTCGCGATCCAGCTCCCCAGGGGTTAATGCCAGGCATCATTTGGAAGGGCAGGCTGTGCCCTTCCAAATGATGCCTGGGTTAAGCCCCGCAGAGCCACCGATCGGGAGGGAGAGAGGTCCGAAGGACCTCCCCCCCTCCCTTTCAGGCGCCTCCTCCGCACATGCGGGGGGGCGCCTGAATTAGGTGTCATCGCGCCCCCGCGATGACACCTAATTCTGGCGGCTGGTGGTCCGGATGCGCGGCTGACATCCAGGATGTCAGCCCGCACCGGAGGGGCCAGCGATCGGCCGGAACCGGCCGAACGCTGACCCCAATGTGAGGACGCGCTCAGCGCGTCCTCAGCACACCAGCGGGAATGCTGAGGACGCGCTGAGCGCGTCCTTAGCATTGAAGTGGTTAAACTCCTCCAGTCTGATAATGACTCCTTCACACAAAATCTCATTTTCGAAAAATCTGTTTTTTTAAAGTCTAAAACTTTTGTTTTTGTGTGGTGCGGCTCCATCCCTGTTCTTATATTAAACCATACTGACTGGTGATCACTAGATCCCAAATTTTCCCCTACAACAACGTCCGATACCAAACCTCCATTTGTGAGTATTAAATCCAATATGGCCTCTTTACGGGTCGGCTTCTCAACTACTTGTGTTAGAGATAATCCCAGTAGGGAGTTTAGAATATTTGTACTCCTGGTGCACCCAGCTGTTTTGGTTTTCCAGTTCACAACAGGAAGATTAAAGTCCCCCATGATAATAACTTCCCCCTTCATTGCCATTTTGGCTATTTCCTCAAACAGCAGATTATCTTTTACTTGTCCAGGGGGTCTATAGATCATACCTACACGAGCTACTGTATGATTGCCAAATGTTAGCGTAACCCAAACTGACTCTATGTTCACCTCGCTCACTTTTATTTGATTCGTTTTTATGTTGTTTTTCACATACAGGGCCACTCCTCCTCCTTTCCTACCTTCTCTGTCTTTTCTATATAAAGAGTGCACCCAGATATTGTGCCTTTAGTGCCAGGCATGCAGGTACTATCATACAGTAACCCCTCTGTGGTATTGTGCAAGAGTGCAGGGGTGGACCATGCGGTCCTATATTAAAAAGATATGAATCTGGGAATGGGCGTCAGTGCACCCAGATATTCTGCCTTTGGTGCAAGACTGCCAGGCCAGCAAGTATCATCATACAGTAACTCCTCTGTGGTATGGTGGAAGAGTGCAGGGGTGGACTATGTGGTTCTATATTGAAAAGTTTTTGATCTGGTAATGGGCGTCAGTGCACCCAGATATTGTGCCTTTAATGCCAGGCCAGCAAGTATCATCATACAGTAACCCCTCTGTAGTATTGTGGAAGAGTGCAGGGGTGGACCATGTGGTCCTATATTGAAAAGTTTTTGATCTGGTGGTAATGGGCGTCAGTGCACCCAGATATTGTTCCTTTAATGCCAGGCCAGCAAGTATCATCATACAGTAACCCCTCTGTGGTATTGTGGAAGAGTGCAGGGGTGGACCATGTGGTCCTATATTGAAAAGTTTTTGATCTGGTAATGGGCGTCAGTGCACCCAGATATTGTGCCTTTAATGGCAGGCCATCAAGTATCATCATACAGTAACCCCTCTGTAGTATTGTGGAAGAGTGCAGGGGTGGACCATGTGGTCCTATATTGAAAAGTTTTTGATCTGGTAATGGGCGTCAGTGCACCCAGATATTGTGCCTTTAATGCCAGGCCATCAAGTATCATCATACAGTAACCCCTCTGTGGTATTGTGGAAGAGTGCAGGGTTGGACCCTGCTGTTCAAACAATTAAAATGATATAAATCTGGCACAGGCGTCAGTGCAGCCAAATATTGTGCCTTTCATGGCAGCAAGTGCATTCACACCGTAACCCTTTTGTGGTATTGTGGAAGAGTTCAGTGCTGGAGGGTTTGTGCATGCAAAAGACATACCCGATCTATTCCGTTACTTCGGCATCAGGGGATTGATAGCTGCTGATCCAGGACTGATTCATTTTTATAAATGTCAGCCGGTCTACAGAGTCGGTGGACAGACGCACTCTTTTGTCTGTGACAAAACCTCCAGCGGCACTGAACGTCCTTTCGGAAAGCACGCTAGATGCAGGGCAACCTAGTAGCTGCATAGCATATTGGCTAAGTTCTGGCCAGTGATCCAATCTCAACACCCAGTAAGCCAGTGGATCATCTGCTGGAAAGGTATCCAGGTCTGCCCTTGCCCCTAGGTAGTCCTGCACCATATGGTGAAGACGCTGGCAATGGGTGCCTACATTTGACATCCCTGGGCGTCGGGGACTAAAAAAATTTAAAAATGTTTCAGTCAAGCGGCCCTGGCCTTCACCGCTATTCCTCTGATCACCTGCAGCCTCAGAAGCACGTGTGTCAGCACTTGGTAATCTAACAGTGCCTGGAAAGGTGTTACACAAGTTTCGCTTTAGAGCGTCCTCAAGTTTTGTCATCCTGTGCTCCCTCTGTGCGGGCAGGATGAGCTCTGCAACTTTCCCCTTGTATCGTGGATCAAGAAGGGTTGCCAACCAGTAATGATCCCTCTCCTTGATATCACGAATCCTGGGGTCCTTTAGCAGGCTTTGCATCATTAGGGAGCCCATGCAGCGTATGTTGGAGGTGGCATTAGCTGCCGAGTCTTCCTGGTCAATGAGGATGACCGTATCATGCACTTCCTCCTCCCAGCCACGCACAAGCCCTTCTGTTTCTGGGCACACAAAACCCTGCCTTTTGGAATCCCCGCCTTCAATGCCCCCACTACTTAAATATTCCTCCTCCTCCTCATCCTCCTCCTGTCTGATCTGAGTAGGACCCGCTGGAATGCTGTCTGCGGAAAGACTGGGGCCTTGAGAGCTAAGGAAGGCCTCCTCTTCCTCCCGCTGCTCTGCCTCTAGAGCCACATCTATAATTCCCTGCAGAGTGTGCTCCAGCAGGAACACTAAAGGAATTGTGTCACTGATGCATGCACTGTCCCTGCTCACCATCCTCGTTGCCTCCTCAAATGGTGACAGTACAGTGCATGCATCCTTGATCATCAGCCACTGCGGGGGGGAAAAAAAACCAAGTTGACCTGAACTTATCCTTGTGTCATACTCACACAGGTACTCGTTGATGGCCCTCTGCTGCTTGCGCAGATGCTGCAGCATTGCTAATGTCGAGTTCCACCTGGTGGGCATGTCACAGATCAGACGGTTTGTGGGAAGGTGGAATTCTCTTTGAATTTCTGCCAGGCGAACGCTTGCTGGGAATGACCGTCTGAAGTGGCTGCAGACTTTTCTGGCCTGGATGAGAAGCTCTGGCAGCCCTGGGTACTTGGTTAGGAAACGCTGTACCACCAGATTTAGGACGTGTGCTAGGCATGGTACATGCGTCAATTTAACCTTGCGTAGGGTGGAGAGAAGGCTGCTGCCATTATCGCAGATGATCATTCCCAGCTCAAGCTAACGTGGTGTTAACCATCTCTGCACCTGCCCCTGCAGAGCTGACACAATTTCTGACCCGGTGTGGCTCCTGTCCCCTAAACAAACCAGCTCAAGCACAGTATGGCATCTTTTTGCTTGAGCCATTGCGTAGACCCTGTCAGGCGTGGGTTTAACTGCCACTGCGCCAGAGACAGAGAAGGAGGAGGAGGAGGAGGAAGAAGTGGTGGTGGTGGAGCAGACAGACCTCATACAAGCAGCTTTCTGGAGGCGTGGTGGATGAACAAGCTCCAGCACAGAGCCCCGTCTTGGATCCCTCCCAGCTGCAATCAGAGTTACCCAGTGTGCCGTGAAGGAAATGTAACGACCCTGTCCATGCTTGCTGGACCACGTGTCTATAGTGACATGCACCTTGCTGCTGACTGCCTTTCCCAATGACTGGATAACATTGTCTTCCACGTGCTGGTATAGTGCTGGAATGGCCTTGCGTGAAAAGTAATGGCGTTTTGGAACCTGCCACTGTGGTACAGCACATTCAGCAAATTCACGGAAGGGAGCAGAGTCCACCAGCTGGAAAGGCAGCAGCTGCAATGCGAGTAATTTTGCTAAGCTGGCATTTAGACTCTGTGCTTGGGGATGGTTGGGACTACATTTTTTCTTTCGCTGCAGCAGCTGCGGCATCGTAATCTGACTGCGTAAATCTTCAGCTACTGGGATGATGTCACATTGTGAGGAAGGACCTGCTGGTACATCCATTACTGTAGCATCATCCCTGTCGGTGGAGGTTGTAGGCAATTGCATGGCAGGACATACAGTGTGGGTAGAGACAGATGAGGAGGAGGACCTACGCAAAGTTTTGTCCCAACGGGATGTGTGGCACTTGTTCATATGTCGCCTCAAGCACGTGGTACCCAAGCGTCCGGTGTTTATCCCACGCTTCAGCCTCCTCTGACATAGATTACAAATAGCAACGGTGGGGTCTGCTGCACATTTCTTAAAGAACTCCCAGACAGAAGAGTTCCTGTATGTGTTCTTTGAGACAACAGCGCTCTGCACCGGAGCAGCTCTGACATGTGATGCCTTGGACTGGCTAGTGCTGCGGTTGGTCACAGAGGATGTTGTGCCTCGTGTTTGCTGTGCCTCCTCCTCCTCCCCTCCTCCTCACTTGATTCCTCAGTTCGATCTGGCACCCAGGTGGAGTCAGTGACCTCATCATCATCAATGTCATCTTCACCCCCTATCTCCTCGTCACTGGAGCCAACTTGGCAGTATGCTGCAGCTGCTGGGGCAACATGAGTGCCAGTTATTTGTGTGTCTTAAGGGAGCGTTTGAAGGAAGAGAAGTTAGGGGAAAGTCTGACAGTACGAGGGAGAGCATTCCAGAGAATGGGGGCTGCGCGTGAGAAATCCTGCAGTCGATCATGGGAAGAGGTAATGCAGAGAGACGCTAGGCGCAGGTCGCTGTTTGACCTTAGGGAGCGGGCTGGGGTGTATTTGGTGATTAGTGAGGACAGGTAGTGGGGAGCTGAGTTAGTGAGGGTTTTGTAGGTAAGGATAGGGATTTTGAACTTAATTCTGCAGTGGATGGGGAGCTAGTGAAGGGACTCGCAGAGGGGAGTGGCAGAGACAGAGCGGCGGGTGAGGTGAATTAGCCTGAATTAGCCTGGCGGAGGCGTTCAGGATGGATTGTAGGGGGGAGAGGCGGGACAGAGGGAGGCCAGATAAGAGATATTGCAATAGTCGAGTCGGGAGATTACCAGGGCGTGTATGAGTTGTTTTGTGGTGACAGCGGTAAGAAATGGCCGAATTCTGGAAATATTACGCAGTTGGTATCGACAGGAGGAGGAAAGAGACTTGATGTGGGGGATAAAGGAAAGAGCAGAGTCAAGTGTAACTCCAAGACAGCGAACTTGGTTTGATGGGGAGATGGTGATACCCTCCACCGTGATAGAGAAGTCAGGAGGTGGGGAGGCATTGGAGGGAGGAATAAGTAGGAGCTCAGTCTTTGACATGTTGATCTTTAGGTGGTGGGAGGCCGTCCAGGAGGAGATGCCAGATAAACAGTCACTGACTTTTGAAAGGACAGGGGGAGAGAGATCAGGGGTAGAGAGGTAGATCTGAGTAAAGTTGCAGAGCTCACCCTGCCCGCACAGAGGGAGCACAGGATGAAAAAACTTGAGGACGCTCTAAAGCGACACTTGTGTAATACCTTTCCAGGCACTGGTAGGTTACCAAGTGATGACACACGTGCTTCTGAGGCTGCGGATGATCAGAGGAATAGTGGTGAAGGCCAGGGCTGCTTGACTGATGCATTTTTTTAATTTTTTTAGTCCATGACACCCAGGGACGTCAAATGTAGGCACCCATTGCCAGCGTCTTCACCATATGGTGCAGGACTACCTAGAGGCAAGGGCAGACCTGGGTACCTTTCCATCAGATGATCCTGCATGCACAAAACCTCCAGCACTGAACTCTTCCACAATACCACAAAAGGGTTACGGTGTGAATGCACTTGCTGCCATGAAAGGCACAATATTTGGCTGCATTGACGCCTGTGCCAGATTTATATCATTTTAATTTTTTGAACAGCAGGGTCCAACCCTGCACTCTTCCACAATACCACAAAAGGGTTATGGTGTGAATGCACTTGCTGCCATGAAAGGCACAATATTTGGCTGCATTGACGCCTGTGCCAGATTTATATCATTTTAATTTTTTGAACAGCAGGGTCCAACCCTGCACTCTTCCACAATACCACAAAAGGGTTATGGTGTGAATGCACTTGCTGCCATGAAAGGCACAATATTTGGCTGCATTGACGCCTGTGCCAGATTTATATCATTTTAATTTTTTGAACAGCAGGGTCCAACCCTGCACTCTTCCACAATACCACAAAAGGGTTACGGTGTGAATGCACTTGCTGCCATGAAAGGCACAATATTTGGCTGCACTGATGCCTGTGCCAGATTTATATCATTTAAATTTTTTGAACAGCAGGGTCCAACCCTGCACTCTTCCACAATACTACAGAGGGGTTACTGTATGATAATAGTACTTGCTGGCAGTCTGGCACCAAAAGCACAATATCTGGGTGCACTGACTCATTTACCAGATTCATATCTTTTTAATATAGGACCACATGGTCCACCCCTGCATTCTTCCACAATACTACAGAGGGGTTACTGTATGATGATACGTGCTGGCCTGGCAGTCTGGCACAAAAGGCACAATATTTGGGTGCACTGATGCCTTGACCAGAATCATATCTTTTTAATATAGGACCACATGGTCAACCCCTGCATTCTTCCACAATACTACAGAGGGGTTACTGTATGATAGTACTTGCTGGCCTGGCAGTCTGCACCAAAAGCACAGTATCTGGGTGCACTGACGCCTTTACCAGATTCATATCTTTCTAATATTACCGCAAGGTCCACCCCTGCATTCTTCCACAATACTACAGAGGGGGTACTTGCAGGCCTGGCACCAAAAGCACAATATTTGGGTGCACTGCCACTGACGCCTGTATCAGATTCATATCCTCAGGGGGTTACGGTGTGACGGCACTGTTGCCGACGCTAAAGGCTCAATTCTAAAGCACCTATTGTTACTTTCATCCAAAGCCTGCATAAGTTTCACAATAATTTAGCCAAAAAAATCACTAAACTTTTTCTGCGTGTCTGAAAATGTCTCCTCTTTTCATTCAGACTGCCGCCCCAAGCAGTTGTTTATGGATAGATTAAAGGAAAAGCATTTACCGTCATTTGAAACATCATTTTTTGGTTTTTACGTGTTTCTATACATCCTAGAAATCCGCCACTTCACAGGCAGGTTATGGGGACCTCCTAGGCACGATATTTGAAGGAATTTTTCGTTTTTATTTTTAACCCTTATTTCATGGAAAGCTCACTGTCCCTTTAAAAACCTTTTTTTTTTTACTTTTTGTCCTTGTTTCCTGTCCCCCAGGGCACTACCCGGACCCCCATACACCTTTTATGGCAAATATCTAGCATATATGCCCTCTTGGAGGGCACGCTAAAAACCGAATTTTCAGCCCATTGACTTGTATTGAGTTCGGGTTCGGATTCGGATTCGAACATTTGGAATGTTCGGGTTTGGGTACGAACCCGAACTCGGACGTGTTCGGCTCATCCCTAATCACGAGCAGATACTTATATCCTTTGCAAGGTGGTAGCACCGTGAAGTCTATTTGTAATGATGCCATTGGGGACAGCCCGACTGGCTGCTTTCCTGGAGGTTGAGATGGGCCTGCTCTTGGGTTATTCTTGGCACATGTCACACACTGCTGGGCTATTGCTTTACAGATTACTGACAGTCCCGGTACGTAGAAATGTGGCTCCAGTTGTTGCTCTATAATTTCTCTTCCTCCATGAGTACTTGCATGAAGTGCTCTCACGATCTCTGGAGCCACTGTTACTGGCAAGACTATTCTCCTGTCTGCCAACTGGAACCACCCATCCTCTCCATATTCTCCTTGTTCTTCCAACAGCCACTTCTTCTCCTTCTCTGAATACACAGGTGTCCATTCACTCAACGGAGCCGGCAATAGTGGAGCTACCACTACTGATCTGGCCTTGTATCTCTCGAGTTCTTCCTGTTTTCCCCAGATGAAGTCTTCTCTTGGTTGGTAATGCTGCCAGGCGAAGTACAGCAGGTCTTGCCTCTTCTGTACATCTCTCACTGCTGGAACAAAGAAGTTCATCACACTTTTCTTCATTCGTGGCAGGTTGTTTTCAATAAGGGTCTCTTTGAGGAAGAACTTTACCAGTGGGGCTTGATATTCTGCTACTCCCAGTTCCCCCAAGCTCAGTAGCATTCTCGTGATCCTCAAATTGTTATGAGGGTTAGCCGTTAGATTGTCAAAACGTTCGGCGAAATTTTCTGCTCGTTCAACTTCAGTTTTTACTGTATCCTCTCCACTCTCCCCCACTAATTTTACGCCGAAGAACTTCAGCATCAACTTGTATGCTCGGCGGAGCGTCTGCTGAATTTCTGAGGTGTTCTTCATCAGACATGCTTCTTTCGGCCTTGTCCTGCTTTCGGCCTTGACCTTGATTTGGGAAAAGCCATTGGATATAATCATGGTTGTTTTCGAGCAATTCATCATCAGCAACCCATTTTTGTAAGATAATCTCAATAAATTCTCCTTTTGGTTCGAACTTTCTCCAATTCATATAAAATTCGTAGTTTGGCATTGGGTCTTGGTCAGCTTGTTTGCAGAGGAGGACTTTGGAGGCTTGATCGGGGGTACCAGTGGCTTTGCAGCGGCCTTTGCGGCCTGGTCAGCCAGTCTATTTCCTTTAGGAATTTCATCATGACCTTTCTGTTGGCCACGACAGTGCATGATACTGACAGCAGTTGGTTTCCACACAGCCTCCAGGAGACCCGCGATCTCAGCTGCATACTTTATCTGTTGTCCTGAAGACGTGAGTAGTCCTCTTTCTTTGTATAGTGCACCATGTGCATGGACAGTCATGAAAGCATACTTGGAGTCGGTATAGATATTCACTCTTTTTGCTTTAGATATTTCGAGGGCCCTGGTCAGGGCCTTTATCTCAGCCAGGTGTGCAAACGTATGGCCTGGTAGGGCTTTGGCTTCGATAATTTCTTATGCTGAGACAACTGCATAGCCGGAGACCTTTCTCCCATCATCCATATAGCTGCTACCATCGGTGAATAACTGTAGGTCGTATTTGTCTAGGGGTATGTCTTTCAGATCTGGTCTGCTACTGAATACTTCTTCCATGACTTGGAGGCATTCGTGATTCGGATCATCTTCACAGTCAGGCAGTAGCGTAGCAGCGTTTAAGGTAGCGATGAGGTCCAGATGAACCCGTGGATTCTCACACATCATGGCTTGGTACTTCGTCATCTTGCTATTGCTGAACCAGTAACTTCCTTTTACATCAAGCAGGGCTTTTACCGCGTGTGGCACCTTGACATGAAGAACTTGTCCAAGGGTCAGCTTGTCTGCTTCCGCGATGAGCATTGCGGTGGCTGCCACTGCTTTCAGGCAAGGAGGTAGGCCGCAGGCCACAGGGTCAAGTTGTTTGGATAGGTAGGCCACCGGCCTTGGCCATGAGCCAAAGTTCTGGATCAGCACTCCTGTTGCTGTTTGGTTATGCTCGTGGACATACAACTGGAAGGGCTTGCTGTGATCTGGCAATCCCAATGCTGGGGCTTCCATCAGGAGGGATTTTAGTTTTAGAAAGGCAGCCGCCTGTTCTTCTGTCCAGAGAAAGGGGTCATGCTCTCCCCCCTTGGTAGCCTGATGCAGGGGTTTGGCAATGTCTGCAAAAATTGGGGATCCATAGGCGACAGAAGCCTGCAGCTCCTAGGAACTCACAGACTTGTCTCCTTGTCTTTGGCTGGGGTATACGGCATACTGCTTCCTTTCTCTCAGCTCCCAGTGCACGCTTAGTACCTGTTATTTGAAAACCTAGATACTTTACACTTTCTTTACATATTTGTGCTTTCTTTCTGGAGACCTTGTATCCCGCTTGGCATAGCAGATGCAGCAGGGGCTTTGTGGCAGAGAGACAGTCTTTTTCTGTAGGGAAAGCAAGTAATAAATCATCTACATATTGTAGTAAAACAACCTTGTGAAGCTGAGCATTGAAGGACAGGAGGTCCTGGCTGAGTGCGCAACCAAAAATCGTGGGCAAGTTATTGAAACCTTGAGGGAGGCGTGTCCAGGTCATTTGATGATGCACTCCCGTAGTAGATTCCTCCCACTGGAATGCAAAAAGGGGCTGGCTTGCGGGAGCTAAGCGGATGCAAAAGAAAGCGTCTTTTAAATCAAGCACTGTGTAATATTTGGTATCGTCAGGAATTAATGCCAATAAATTGTATGGATTGGGCACCACAGGGTGCAGGGTCACTGTGGCCTCATTAACGGCTCTCAGATCTTACACTGGGCGGTATTCTTGTGTGCCTTCTTTCTGTACTGGCAGTAATGGTGTGTTCCATGGTGACACGCAGAGCTTCAATATCCTGTGATCTTTGAGTCTTTGTAAATGTGTCTGAATATTCTGCTTGGCTTTTTGATGGATATGATATTGTCTTAGGGTCACAGGCGTTGCGCCAGGTTTCAGATCAACATACACTGGGGGAATATTTACAGCTAATCCGGGCGGATTTTCTTCTGCCCAGACTCCAGGGATTCCCAAGAGTAGTGTGTACGGGTCTGGGGCGGCCGGCGGGGTTGGTGCCGTGCGCCATTCTTCTTCTCTTGGTATAATTACTGCAATTTTTACAGGTTGGGTATTCTGGCTGGCTGGGTTATACTGCCATTCAGGCAGGTCTAATCTAGCGTGGCCCCCAGGAAGAAATGTAATTTGGGCTTGCAATTTGCAAAGGATATCCCGCCCCAGGAGTTGGATGGGACATTCAGGCATATTCAGAAATTCATGTTCTACATTGTGCCCTCCCACACTACATTTCCGCGATGCAAGAAAAGGATACTTAGCAGATACCCCCATCGCTCCCATAATATCAACCTCATTTCCCATTGGGGGTGCAATTTGCTGTGTTACAACAGAATATTCATCGCCAGTATCAACCATAAAAATGTCATCTTTGTCTCCCACCCTTACTGTGACCGTGGGCTCGTGATTACCGAGTGGGATGGGCCAAGGTCCGTGTCAATATATACCTTGTCCCTCAAATGACGTTCCCGCCAAACCCACAAAACCCAAACCGGCAGTGTCATTTCGTTCGTACCTGCCATTGTTTACCTGCCCGTTGGAGGCACCGTGACCTCCCGAGGTGCCAGCCTTTCCCTGCACCCCGTTATTACCCAGTTTTTCCAGGCATTCGTTTTTTCCAGTGACCTTCCCCCGGCAGAATGCACACTGATTGAACCCCAAGGGTCCCCTGGAGGCTCCCCTACCTCTTCACCCTCGACCCCTTCCCCTCCCTCTGTCATGAGCACCTCTCCCATTTCCCATATAACTGACTACACCAGTCTGTCCTCTTTGTTTTCGTATTTCCTCCCTTTTCTCCTCTAAATCCCGGTTATGATAAACTTTATTAGCTATTTCCACTAATTCACTAATTCCTTTCCCTAAAAATCCATCCAACTTCTGTATTTTATTGCGTATATCTCTCTGTGATTGACTCACAAATGAGGAATTAACCAGCCGCTGATTCTCTGCAGCCTCCGAGTCAATTGGACTGTACATTCTATATGCATCTAGCAACCTTTCTAGAAATGCACTTGGGGTTTCTTTAATATCCTGCACAATATCCGCTATTTTACCTATATTTGTAGGCTTCTTCCCTCCCGCTCTAACCCCCATCATCACTGCTGTGCGGTATGTCTGTAGGTGAGCTATACCCTCATTAGTATTGTACGGCCATTTGGGATCTGTTTTGGGGTAATGCTCCTCCGCCCACGCTTCTGGATTAACTAAGGCATCTTCCACTGCCTGGCTAAAAGGTTTTTCCGGGCGCTATTGTTAATACGGCCTCTTTCCTCTGTTGTAAACATTGTAAGCAATAGTTGCTGACAATCTGCCCAAGTGGGATTATGTGTGAGCATAACTGATTCTATCATACTTGCCACTGCTGCAGGATTCGCCGAATAAGGTGGTGTATGTGTCTTCCAATTAAACAAATCTGTTGTCGTGAACGGGACATATGTGAATTGTACCGGCCCCGGCTCTCCGTTCTCTAACGGGGGACCTGGTACTTCCCGCAAGGGGAGCTGCAGTTTACTCTTCCCTGGGTTGTGCTGATATACATCTCGGGGTTTATATATATTATTGACAGCACGTGTGGTGGCCCCAGTGTCCCCATCCCCATCTTCACTATCTTTAGGGGTCACTCATCGGTACACGGCCCCATCAGGCATCTCAATTTTATCTGCAATAATCACTTCATCCTCTCCACCCTCCACCCCCTGCTCTGCGATATTACGAGACGGAGCAGAGGGAGCAGGCGGGATATTAGCAGCAGCCTGCCCCCTCCTCTCTGCCCGCTCTACCGCAGCACCCAAAGCCTCCCTGGCTGCCCCGTAGCAAGACGGGTATGGCGGAGGAAGGGAATCAATTTCCTCCGGGTGTCCTGCCAGCACCGGTTTTCCCCTTGTATCCTGGCAAGGGGTTTCCTTTTTCTTATTTTGCCCCGCCAGCATAACAAAATGACTCTTATCTCTAACACAATACCTCCAGGGCCGTCTTTAATATTGACTGGACCCTGGGCAAATATTTTTTTTGGGCCCCCCCCCATTGGAATTTACTCTCCACCCCATCCAAAAAAAAAAAGCGAAAAACCACACATACAGGGTTATTCAAAGAGAATCGAAAAGTCACCGCACTTGACTTTTTGTTCAATTCAGTGCGATTTGGCGATCCCATTTCGGCGACCCTGCGGTGTATTCACTGCAAAACCAGGCGAATGCACACCAAGACCCGCAAAAACATCTAGATCAACCCCACCGAACACTCACCGCAAAAATCAGCGAACGCACGCTGAAACCCGCAAAAACATCTGGAATAACCCCGCCGAACACGCCGGAGAAACCCGAGCAACTGCCGGAAAAAGCCAACACTGTAGACGAATGGAGTGAAAAAAATAAAAAAACAGTAGGCTTGAATGTTTGAAAAGTGAAACGTTGTTTGCAAAGAAACTACTGAGCGAAAATGTCTGAAATTTACACATAAAATCCAATGAATGAGAATAAAAAGGGCTGTTACAGAAAAAAACATAAAAAAAAGGAAAAAAAACTATTTTCGCACAAAAATCCGGAAAAATGCCTATAATATCCTAAAAAAAAATCTATAAAGAGACTTTTTGCTGCAGAATAAAATAATCAACTGTTTATTAGATATTGGATTAAAATGGGAATATTTTTAACATTGAAGCCTATGGGATTCGTCTAAATAAACCTGCCGCATGAAACCACCGAATGGCAGGGCAATTCGGCAACTTTTCACTGCTGGTTTGTGTTCTCTGAAGCATTGCTTCTCTATGGGGATTTCACTGCCCTCGAACAGGCACCGAACAGGCACCGTATGTGCAGGCAATTCGCCAACATTTGGCGAACTACCTGCTCTCTGAATAGCTGAATGGCCTGGAAAGGTAACCGAACGCTGAATTTCAGCGTTCGGTTACCTTTCATCCACAATTCGGAGCTCTTTGAATAACCCTGATAGATTAAATAGTTTTTTACAATTACACATCGTTTATACATGTACTGTAAGGATAACACAATAACACAAAGTCTCTGTGTGTACACATCATATAAGTATTTATACGTACTATTGTATATACATCATTTGTAAACGTACACATCCTATATACTGTACATGTACACATCATATACACATTTCCACATTATATACATCACACACACACATATCATATATACACTTGATATTTACATCACACACATTTCCACTCCATATATACAGACACATCACACACATGCATCATATATGCACATAATCTACACTCACACAGCATATATACATAATACACACACACAATCCACAATACACACATGTATACACAATACACACATATCCACACGGACACATATCCACATACATACATATGAACATGTGACATCACATACCCAAGCTGGAGGGGTGGTGGAGCAGGGGGTCTTGTAAGCAGAGCCCTGCTTCTTACTGCATGCTTGCTGTAGGCTGTCTCAGGCCAGGCTGGCAGAGCAGAACAGGGCAGAGCTGAGCAGAAGCACTGACAGCTTCCTGAATCCTGTCTTCCTGCGCGGGGGAACTGCATGGTGAGGAGGGGGAGGAGCCAAACGCAGCTCCCAAGATGCTTCACCTCTCTCCGAGGCCTCACCTCCTCGCTGTGGTCCCATCACCACACAGGGGAGGCAGCCCGTAACACCACGATTTTTGCTGGCTCAAGCACTCAGGACAGGAGCAGCTGCTTTGGGCCCCATAACACTGACTGGGCCCAGGGCAGCTGCCCCTTTTGCCCTGCGCTAAAGATGGGCCTGAATACCTCCATATATCTATATATGGGTACTGATCAGGATGACCATTTCTTCCGGTAATACAGGAATGCATCTTCTGTATTACCTCTGGATCCATAGATCCCTGCTCTGGCCATTCGGGGACCAACATGGGCCAAACTATAGTGCATAACAACTTTAATTTTTCTTTCCCAATTCCACACCATAGTGATGTGTCTCATACAGCGCCTCAAAATTGCGCACCATATATTGCAGGGGTGTTTTTCGCCCTTCTTCACTTTCTTGGGTTTAGATGACCCGTTACCCATGGTTACTCTTGAAAGCAGTAACTTCTCCACAATACAGATGTTATTTTCAGCAAAACACTTTTAAATCAACTGTCTGGTACTTCAAACAACAGTTCTCTCGTGTTGTATTCGCTTCCTCCTTTGGTAGCCAACTGCAGTCGCCTGAGCTGGAAACATACCTCCGGAGTCCACTCTCAGATTTGCTTCCTTGCTAAGCAAGTAGGCGCACATTCACTCACAACACTCTCAGCAATCACAGCACGTACTGTACCAGATACATTCAGCACAAAACAGTACATAAACAATTCTACTCTTTCCCTATAGCCTAGGGCACGCCGACCCTACCTGGCTCCTTATACCCAGTTAATTGATCTCTACTCTTATCTGCTTTTCAGCTATGTATATCCCTTTCCGTGGCAACACTCCTGCTATTCCAATTTGCCTATGGGCAATAAACCCTCCCGGCACCACCTCCGCTGCAGCTACCGCTGGCCCCAATCGGCCCCCTTATCAACGAGCGTACACAATAACACTGACTCAGGGCTCTCAGCCCAGTCACAGAATCCCTCCTCCTTTCCTTGTCCACGTGCAGCAGTTCTATTTACAAACACTTATGACACTACTACTCCACGTGGCTACCCTCTCCCTCAGGTTCAGAACTCCACTAGTCAATATCTGATCCCCCGGATTCAGACACGCGCCTAGCCACTCTCTGACCCCTGTGCTGTCCGTGCTGTCGGCGGCAGGCTCGGTATACTAACGAGACCGTGGCCGCGGGTCTCCTTATCCAACTTCGGTCAGACGTTTTCCACTATACCGGTATCCAGTACATACAGACACAAAAAGACACCTTACCTATCGCTGTGCTGCTTGCGGTTTCCTCGGACTCGGTGGTGTCCCAGCTTCCCGGGCCGGGGGTCCGTTTGGGACGAGACGAGCTCCACTTAACAGGAAATCCTGCTTGGTGCCTGCAGATGTCAGCTCACCTTCAACGGATGCCCAACTGGCGGGATCACTCGCACCTGCAGTCAACCGCTACAGTGTCCATCAGCCGTTGCCGTACCGGTAAAGGCCTGGATCCCGGACGACTCCCCAAAAATTTTATCCACCTGGTTCACTTGGGACGAGGCCGGCACGGGCAAGGATTGACTGGACACGAGTCTCTTCAGGAAAGGCAAACTTTATTGTGACGTCACAGATGCTCACACAGGATTCAATCGCAAAGAGTGAGCCTCGATCTCACTCCAACAAGGGGTCTTATACCCCGAATACATAATTAGATACATCCCAATTAGCCCACCTCCTGGTGACACTATCCCACCCCACGTGGGTCCGTACCTCCCATAATCGAATACAAAGACATTCCATACATTGGTCATAAATTGGCAGACTTCATGTTATTCTGACAATAGAGGATTCACCATTCTCTCTGGTTCCTGACTAAGCCCACCTCCCTAAAGCTTGTTTATTGTATATTCTAGATAAGGCCTCATCTGGTTTCACACTTCCCTTTGTTCAACGGCTTGCTTCTCTGACCTTGATGTATCTGTTCTTCATCCTGTCACTTGTGTGCCAGCTACGGCCTGGATTCTCGTTAGTTTTAATTGCCTTGCTGTTAGTTTAACACATTCCTAAAATTCTATGTAAGCTACATCCTAATTTCAGCTAATATCTACTATTTAGATTCAAGTGAACCAATGTTCTGAGTAAGATGGCCACCTGGCTCAAGATGGCGGCCATCTCCTGACCTGAGTCCCTAACTTAAAGCAAGTTATCACAATGTGATGTGGTCTGAGGTACCTCCTGTTTTATACCAACAGCAGTGATGCGTTCTGATGTCACAGTACACATGCAGGTAGGTGATTGTTGTTTACAGGAGATGCTAATGCTATAACATTGCCTTATAAGGTAGTGCATGTATGTTTATTAACAGTAAGATCGGGGGGGCCTGACTGCCGATGGAGTAGAAAGCTGTGTAGAGGAGCTAAGGCACAGAACAGCTACACGAGGGGAAACTGGCTACGAACGGAGGCATTATGATCCATAAAAAAAGAGCTCAGTCAGCCCAGAGACTGAAGGAATTGCAGGGTGCAACAAAATCCGACGGTATTGCACATTATTTCACGGAAACGCCAGCGGCCGGAGGTACGCCATGAGGTCCCAAGATGGCGCCGACCGCGGGAACGTCGCAAGCACCCTCACCCACGAGCAGCGTGGACCCACAAGAAGACCCCGGAGATTCGATCAGAGACATCCTCCGCAGCCTCCCTACAAAGGGAGACTTAGAGACCATGCTGGGGAAACTGGAGGCTTCATTCTCTAATCACAAGAGTGGGTGTCTGTGGAGGCGCTTACTAGGTAACTGTGGTTCCTTAAAAAAGGGGGGGTGCTGCCTACAAGGGGTTGCACATAAATCTCAACCTAAATGTGCAAATAAATGTGTAGAAAAGGGTAAGGGTCCTAGTGGCGTAGTGGGTGCTTCCAAATATGGAGCAATCTAGATGAGTATTTCTAAATGCTGATATTATGGCTCAACTCTATTTATCAGGTGGTGATAGATAAAAGTACTCAAGTGAGTCAATGTTACACTAGTATTGTACAAATAGCAATTCTGTGCAAATGAACAACCTTGTGCAAAATAAGCAACAACAATGGTGATAAATCCTTAAGTCATGCGTACAAATCTGCTCCTATAGTGCAAAGTGTATAATAATCCACATGTGCAAAATGCATATAAAGTAGATATAAAGTGCATGTGCTCATATATTCTATTCCATTCGTAAAGTGCAGACACAAAATTTGTGTTGATGTGACATCAAAAAAGTCATAAGACAGTCCTTTTATTAGGTTATCTGATAGTCTCTGGATGGCCTATGACTGTATAAAGTGCACGTGAAAAAGTGCACATCTCAAAATGAACAAGATCCGTGACTCCTAGTCACCATACAGTATGTAGGTCACACTTCAGACAAAATGTTCCAACGTTATGCTTCCTCTCCCCAGTGGTAGATTCCGTAGCAAATTATAGAGCCTAATAAGTCCTGGCCCTAGGTTGGAATGCCTCACGTCAGATACAGGGTGACGTTCCCCCTTTTCCTGGGTCTTCCAGTTATCCTCAAATAAAACACATACAGAGAGACAGCGCTCTCATAGCGTGACACAGTACGTATATTCTGAGTAATTAAAGGAACAAAAAGAACTGCCAATAAAAAATACAACCTTTGAAATAATGGTCGGTAACTTGGAAGGCACAGCCCTCTATAAGAGTAGACTCCAATAGCTAGAAATGTAAAAACACTTTCATAGCGTAATACTGTAAAACCATTTAATGATATTTATAAAAAACAAAGGAGCCACTCACAAACAACGTGGCACACGTTAACAAATAAGTGTGCATATAAGCATTTTAAACATCTTTATATTCACCGCCGCCGGAATGCGTTCTGTCCATAAGATGGAGACTCCTGGCCAGGGATGAACTCCAGGGAGGCCGATTGTATGTCCAGTATAGTAAGCCAAAAAAGTTCTTGCAGACCACCAGGATCAATTGGCTGGGACTCCGGACTCCTCTTCTGATAATGGACAGCAAGCCGGCGAGGATATTACAAGTTCAAACACAGATCAGCTCGACATGTTTCGTCCATAGGACTTAATCATGAGCTGATCTGTGCATAACGGACCCAAACTCTTATACATCCTCCATAATAGGAGGGATAGAAAACACCTGTGGAGTCCGGCAGGGGTAAGCGTCACCGGCAGCCTCCGTAGAGCGCTCCGGAAATGACGTCACCACCCCCGGTCATCCATCTTGCTTAAGGGCAAAAACTGGTCCCAACATTGTATGAGAAAGGGCAAACTCATGTATAATAGACAAAACGGCGATAAGACGACGATAGAAGAACCTAAAAGCAGAAAACAACAGACAGAAAAAACGGCAAAAACATAAAATTCAAATACATAAAGGGTGAGTTAAACCCTTACCATAAAGTATAAAAATCCATTAATAACATATAAAATTCAGATCAATATATAGAGGCAGAATAGTTTAACAAAAAATCAGATTATAAACAAGAAAGGAGATCAATATCTACATTGAGGCCTGGCGGCTTGAGAGTATCCATATAGAATATCCACTTAGTTTCTGCTTGGGATAGAGCCTTAGCCCCATCACCTCCCCTCCAGTTAAGTTTAACCTTTTCGATCCCTAACCAACTAAATGTAGCGAAACTAAAAAGTGGACACTTACAACAGTGTCGAGATACACTGTGTTTATCACTACATTTCCGGATGTTATAGAAGTGTTCATAGATGCGTTCTTTTAACTTTCGTTTCGTTTTCCCAATATACTGGGCCCCACAAGCACATTGGAGAAGATATATTACGTTAGTGGTATTACAATTAATAAACTCCTTTATGTAGTATTCCTTTCCAGTACGTATACTCTTAAATTCTGGAGGAAGATATTAGTAAAAACTTTGAGATCGAAACCATACAAGAAAAAAATACAGAGCTATAGACAAAAATCGAGAAATTAGACGAAATTATAGTGGATAATAAGAAAAAGAAAATGTCTAGAGATAAACTAGATTATATGTATGGAAAACCATTTTTGGTAAACCTTAATAGAGGTAATGCCCGGTCTAGGTCCTACAAAAGAAATTCTAGAACCTATTTTGGAGATCGCTCTAGGTCTCGCCCTCCCAATATAAATAGAAATAGTGCCCAGTACAACAAGGAAAAAGTTTGGGATTTAAACACTACTAAAAATGGGATCCCCAATACTAGGGAGAATAAAGGACAAGATTTAAATAGAAGAGAAAATTATCAATTTAAACCTAAATTCCATAGCAAGTTTAATAGGAGAATGGACAATCAGAGACAAGATGAGAGACAGACTCGTGACTATCGTCAAAACCAAGAAAGAGATTATGGCCACAATAAAGATAGATTTGCTGAAAATAGCTCATACACTAATCAGCAATCCTACAATAAAGATAGACCTGTAACACATACCCACAAGAGTTTTTTAGATTCAGGACCCCCCAACAGCATGCTAAAGAGGGGGAGATGGCAAGACAGGAACAGATATTCCCCTCTACGAGAAATAAACTCCCCTTTCAAAAGGAGGAGAGAGGAAGTTTAGCCCCTATTAATAATCAAATCAAAAACCCCAAATCAAGGGAACTCCAGGCGGGTATTTTCAATTTATCTAACGTGGATTTGGATGAGTCGGAAATTTCTTTACTTAACAAAGGCTTAAAATTTGCTCCTACGAAGGAACCGAATGACTTTGCACTCTTTCTAGATCTGCAGAGATTTTTACGAAAATTATCTATTAAGAAATTCTTCTATAAAAAGGAAGAATCTTTCAAACCAGAGGCACCCTCTACAGCTGAGACAGATATAAAAGAAGTTCTTCCCCATACTAAATTTAAACGGAAATCTACCTTCTTCCCGACTTGGGAGAAAGTTAATAATATTAAAGTATTTGGGGATATGTTGGAGGAAGAATTTAGAGTAATCAATATAAAAAAGAACCAGAGAAAGAAACATCTAGAGTTCAACCTTAACAGGAAAGAAAGAGAGGCTCTAAACAAGCTCCAAGCCAAAAAAGATCTGGTATTTAGACAGGCTGATAAGGGAGGGGGGATAATCATTCAAAATAGGGCAGATTACGTCAAAGAGGCTGAGAGAATCTTGTCCGATAAAGAGACCTATCAGTTACTCACAGAGAACCCTACAAAAGAATATCTCAAACAGATGGGGATATTACTTGAAGGTGGCTTAGCAGAAGGTATACTTTCTAAAGAGGAGTTTGACTTCCTTTTTACCCCTTTTCCGAGATTGGCTATTTTGTATCATAATCCTAAAATACATAAATCATTGATATCCCCTCCAGGCCGACCTATTATTAGTGGTATTGGGTCACTCACAGCCAATCTATCTGAATACATCGACAGTTTCCTACAAAAATATGTCCCCCTGGCCCCATCTTACATAAAAGATACAGGACACTTTATGGAGGTCCTGCAAGGCTTACAGTGGAAGGAGACTTATATTCTAGCTAGTCTAGATGTGACATCCCTATATACAGTTATAAAGCATGAGAAGGGCCTTTTGGCGGTTGATAAAAGATTGGAAGAAGACCCAGAGATTGGGAGCAAACAAAGAAATTTTTTATGTGAGGCTATTCGTTTTTGCCTAACCCATAATTTTTTTGGGTTTCAGGACAAATTTTACCTCCAAAAAGCGGGTACAGCTATGGGTGCCAAGTTTGCCCCGGGGTATGCGAACATATTTGTAGCCCATTGGGAACAAGAGGTAATATGGGAAAATAATCCATTCAGGGCAAACTTGGCACTCTGGCGCCGTTTTATAGACGATATATTCATTGTATGGGAGGGAGATAGGGAGGATCTAGATAGGTTCTTTGATTATGTTAACACTAATAATATGGATCTTAAATTCACCATTGAGGTGGGAGATCGAACTCTCAATTTTTTGGACTTAAATATTTTTATAACAGATACCAACTTTTGTACCAAAACGTTTTTCAAGCCGACGGATAAAAATTCTTATATTAACTATAATAGTTGCCACCATAAGAAGTGGCTTAATAATATTCCAAAAAACCAATTTGGACGAATTCGTCGAAATTGTACTGAAATGTCAGACTTTATTGTTCAAAGTAAAGAGCTCTCTAAAAAGTTTTGGTATAAACAATATCCTTATCCCTTAGTTGAGAAAAGCTTGGAAGAAATAAAAGGTATAGATAGATCTAATCTACTGCAACGTAAACCTAAGCCCCAAAAAAATCAAAATAATCAAACTAAATGGGAATTTGCTTTCCTTACAAAATTTAATGGGAGAAGTAGGGATATTGAGAAAGCCCTATCCAGATGTTGGCCGGTCCTTCAGAACGACCAAGTTCTATCTAAATACTTACCAGCGTTTCCTCGCGTGATATACAGAAAAGCTAATTCAGTTAAAAACTCCCTGGCTCCAAGTTTTTTATCTCTGGAAAATAACAAAGAATTAAACCCCCATCCCTTGCTTAATAGACCTAAAGGTTTTTTTAAATGTAAAATGTGTTCCATGTGTAGAGACCTTAAAGCTAAAGTAGATCAATTTAAGAGTATACGTACTGGAAAGGAATACTACATAAAGGAGTTTATTAATTGTAATACCACTAACGTAATATATCTTCTCCAATGTGCTTGTGGGGCCCAGTATATTGGGAAAACGAAACGAAAGTTAAAAGAACGCATCTATGAACACTTCTATAACATCCGGAAATGTAGTGATAAACACAGTGTATCTCGACACTGTTGTAAGTGTCCACTTTTTAGTTTCGCTACATTTAGTTGGTTAGGGATCGAAAAGGTTAAACTTAACTGGAGGGGAGGTGATGGGGCTAAGGCTCTATCCCAAGCAGAAACTAAGTGGATATTCTATATGGATACTCTCAAGCCGCCAGGCCTCAATGTAGATATTGATCTCCTTTCTTGTTTATAATCTGATTTTTTGTTAAACTATTCTGCCTCTATATATTGATCTGAATTTTATATGTTATTAATGGATTTTTATACTTTATGGTAAGGGTTTAACTCACCCTTTATGTATTTGAATTTTATGTTTTTGCCGTTTTTTCTGTCTGTTGTTTTCTGCTTTTAGGTTCTTCTATCGTCGTCTTATCGCCGTTTTGTCTATTATACATGAGTTTGCCCTTTCTCATACAATGTTGGGACCAGTTTTTGCCCTTAAGCAAGATGGATGACGGGGGTGGTGACGTCATTTCCGGAGCGCTCTACGGAGGCTGCCGGTGACGCTTACCCCTGCCGGACTCCACAGGTGTTTTCTATCCCTCCTATTATGGAGGATGTATAAGAGTTTGGGTCCGTTATGCACAGATCAGCTCATGATTAAGTCCTATGGACGAAACATGTCGAGCTGATCTGTGTTTGAACTTGTAATATCCTCGCCGGCTTGCTGTCCATTATCAGAAGAGGAGTCCGGAGTCCCAGCCAATTGATCCTGGTGGTCTGCAAGAACTTTTTTGGCTTACTATACTGGACATACAATCGGCCTCCCTGGAGTTCATCCCTGGCCAGGAGTCTCCATCTTATGGACAGAACGCATTCCGGCGGCGGTGAATATAAAGATGTTTAAAATGCTTATATGCACACTTATTTGTTAACGTGTGCCACGTTGTTTGTGAGTGGCTCCTTTGTTTTTTATAAATATCATTAAATGGTTTTACAGTATTACGCTATGAAAGTGTTTTTACATTTCTAGCTATTGGAGTCTACTCTTATAGAGGGCTGTGCCTTCCAAGTTACCGACCATTATTTCAAAGGTTGTATTTTTTATTGGCAGTTCTTTTTGTTCCTTTATCTTTTAATTAGCACGCTGTGGTGGAGAGTGCTGTGAACTGTGTCAATCATTGATTACTGTTGGGTGTACTTTTCACATTTTTTATTTTTCATATATTCTGAGTAATTGCAATTTATTTTTTTTGTTCAACTCACCGATGTTGGAGCCTCGGTTTTCTCAGGCTCATCTTAAAGGCGAATGGTACTTCTTAGTTAGGTGAGTACCTTATCCCTCTCTCCTGCAATGCCTTTCAGCTTCTGTTTCCAGCTCTGTATTACCATACAGATGGGGACGAAAAAAGGGAGGGAGGGGGGAAGAGAAAAATTCCTCTGCTTTCACCTTTAAAATATTTTCCTCACTTTAAAGGGATAAAATAGTAAGGGGGTATCCCATAACAGAGTAAAACCAGAGATGAGAATCAAGTTAAAATATCAAAAATTTATTCCAAAAAAAGTGTGGGGGGGTTTACTGGACGCGTTTCGGCACTACACCTGTGCCTTCTTCAAGCATATGGGGTAAGGGGAGATTATACCTTGTGTCCTTCTTATATACTAAAATAGTACTGAATCCACATATTGGCAGAGTTCATTAATTCTGTTCATTACTTCCAGGTTTGTGGTAATTGCGGTCACATGATGACCGTCGTGTCATCAATATGCGTCGCGGCCATTTCATTCTCTAATCGTTTGGAGGAACTGGACGCGGATGTACGGCAGGTGGGGACAAGAGTGCTGCAGCTGGAGGAAGATCGAGACGCGGTCGAGGACCGCTTGTCCCGGCTGGAGACAGGTATGGAGGCCCATGACGTCTATTTGCAGCGCCGGCAGAGAGCCCTGGACGACCAGGATAATTGGGGAAGGTGAAATAATTTGAGGGTCAGGGGTCTCCCGGAACCGCAAGAAGGTGGAGAGCAGCTCGTGGAAATATTGCGGATCACTTTTAATAAACTGCTGCGAAAACCCCCAGACGCACCAATTCATTTTGACCGAGCCCACTGCGCCCTAAAGCCAAAAGGGACCCCAAACGTGAGGCCCAGAGACATTATATGTCGTTTACATTATCACCGACAAAAGGAGGAGATACTGCAGGCGGCCCTTAAACAGGAAATGAAGGACCCGCATGGCAACGTTATACAATTGTACCCGGATTTATCCTGGACCACGCTACAAGCACGGCGACTGCTGAAGCCGGTGACGGAGGTGCTTCGAGAGAGACAGATTCGTTATCGCTGGGGATACCCATTTGCCTTGCTGGTGACTCTAGAGGATGTCAATTATGCTGTTATGAGTGTGACAGATTTCCCCCCTCTTTTAAAGGCTCTCTCCATGGAAGAGGTGCCTAATATCTCGAACTGGTATGGAGGGCAGTCTCTGGATGTGGCTCCGCCGCCACCACAACCTCAACGCCCGAGATGGCAGACCCCATTGAAGAGGGGACGCGGCATATCGAGATCGCAAGCTTCAATATCACCTGTACACTCCCCAAGGTAATTCCTTAAACACCTACCTTCTGCCCTTTTAAAGACATTTGCTGAACGAAGCTCAGGTGGGCTAGGGTTCCTGCCGACCAACTTATGGGAACGCCCGTTTTCACATTCCATCGGAGACAATCTTTCTTATACCCCCTATTCCTTATGGGCACTACCTAAATGCGACCATCATCCTTATCTGGGCTGGAATCATAATGGAGTGGAAACCTAGCGGGTAGGACTTCGCTCTGACAGCCGCCAAGCCTTAATGTACGCAATTTCTACCTGCTGCGCACAAGTTGACTTTCTACAATCTACTCCCCTGGAGATATTAACCGAACCCTGGAACCGTCCCAAACGATTGCTCTGAGGATTTCCCCGTCGGAATTGTTTATTCTATTAGTTTTGTGCCTCCCCTCTACCTTTATGGCTTAACTTTTTTTTGCTTCTTGGACTCTACCAGTGCGCTGGTTAAACAAAAAACTTGGACGATCGGGTATCGCATCGCCGGTTTTACACCGACCTACTGTTCTTTAATTACCTGTTTCGGTATTGATTAGTTGTTATTTGTCACATTACAGTGTTTATCTTGTGGACAGGTTGCTAGTACCTCACTCTACCACCTTTTTTGGGTGTCCAACTGACCCATGTTGAGCTTACCTAGTTCCATTCAAGTTGGACACGATATCCTGGGACCCACGTCGCAAGTATTATGACGAAGTTGAAGTTTATTTCACTGAATATACGAGGTTTGAACTCTCCCCAGAAACAACGTAAAGCACTTACGGATCTCCAAAGGCAGGGTGGGGACATAGTCCTACTGCAGGAAACACATTTGCGGGCTGATACAGCTCCCTCGTTATTGTCAGGTTACTACTCACAAAGCTTTTATAGTAATTATGTTACCTCTAAATCTCGTGGTGTAGCCGTACTCATTGCGCGTCACGTACCCTTTGCTGAAATCCACCGACAACAAGATCCTAATGGTAGATTTTTGTTTGTTAAAGGCACATTAGGGGACCGGAAGGTCACTCTTGCTAATATATACTTGCCAAACAAGGGTCAATGCGCTGCACTCCGATCGATACTGTCTAAATTGGAAAAGTTCAAAGAGGGGTTGCTGATCTGTGGCGGAGATTTTAACCCCTTAAGGACCGAGGACGTACCATGTACGTCATTGCAGCGGGTCTCTCTTAGACCCGCTGACGTACATGGTACGTCCTGCCGTTTTTGAGCTGCTGGAAGCGATCGGATCGCTTCCAGCAGCTCAAACGCCATTGCAGGATGCCTGGGAGTCCAGGCATCCGTGCAATGGCCGTTAGAAGTGCCGGGGCACCATGTGATCGCTCCCGGGAGCGATCTACATCCGGTTGCACCGGAGAGGTGCCCGGCACTTCTACAGAGCGCTGGAAGCGATCGGATCGCTTCCAGCTGCTCTGAGCATATTACAAGGATGCCTCGACATCGAGGCATCCTTGTAATATACTTACCTGCCGCCGGTCCGTCCGTGATCGCTCCCCCCGAGCGATCACTTCCGGTAGCGGCAGGAAGTACTGAGTGCCACGAGGTATCGTGGCACTCAGTACAAAAACGATCACATCAGTGATCAGGTGCTCTGCTGGGTGCCTCGAGGGATCAAGGCACCCAGCAGAGTAAAAAAAAGTGGAAAAAAAAGTTAAAAAAAAAGTGTAAAAAAAAGTAAAATAAAAGTGTGTAAAAAAGTGTAAAAAAAGAAAAATAAATAAAATAAACTGACAGTTAGGGGTAGGGTTAGGGTTAGGGTTAGGGTTAGGGGTAGGGTTAGGGGTAGGGTTAGGGTTAGGGGTAGGGTTAGGGTTAGGGTTAGGGTTAGGGTAGGGTTAGGGTTAGGGGTAGGGTTAGGGTTAGGGGTAGGGTTAGGGGTAGGGTTAGGGGTAGGGTTAGGGGTAGGGTTAGGGTTAGGGGTAGGGTTTTAGGTAGGGTTAGGGTTAGGGGTAGGGTTAGGGGTAGGGTTAGGGGTAGGGTTAGGGTTAGGGGTAGGGTTAGGGTTAGGGTTAGGGTTAGGGGTAGGGTTAGGGGTAGGGTTAGGGGTAGGGTTAGGGTTCTAAGGGCAGGGTCAGGGGTAGGGTTAGGGTTCTAAGGGCAGGGTCATCTTGGGGCTGAGTGGGATGTTCCTAGCCTGCCTCATCAGAGAGGCAGGCTAGCAACATCCAATCAGAAGTTAGAAAAAATCAAAATAAAATTTCTAATTTGTCAGGTCAGGCCAATATTTTGTAAATATTGGCTCTGACCTCTGTGATTCTCCCTCCCTCTCCTCACTTGTTTTTGGTGAGCGAGAGAGAGAGATCAGATTTGACAGGTTAGAGATTTTAGTGAGATTTAGTGAGATTAGAAAAATTGAGGCAGATTTAGAGAGATTTTAGGGAGATTTAGAAGAATTGAGGCAGGTTTAGAGGGATTTAGAGAGATTTAGGTGTTTATTTGTATTTTCTTGTGAAACCCAACGGTTCTTCTAAGAACCAACAATCCGCTATATATTATAATATAATTATAAAATTTATAATCTATTATATATAATGTCTGAGAGGGTGTACAGCGCCGAGGAGGCATATGCCATCCTGGCGTCAGAATCTGAGGCATCTGCGTCAGACTCAGACCCTCATTTCGACCCGCTAACTGCTCAGAGGCGTCGCTAGATACATTATCTATGCTGGCTGATGTATCTAGTGATGTTTCTGATGCAGATCCTGGGTCACCACCTGCCAGCAGGAGACGCACAGCTCCAGCTGAGGAGTGGGTAGTGCCTCATCGCCAGAGGCCAGATATCCCTCCTTTCACGGCAAATCCTGGCATCAATATTGATGTTGCAGGATTTACCGCCACACAGTTTTTGCAGGTGTTTATGGGGGATGATTTGTTGGGCCACATCGTGGCCCAATCAAATCTGTATGCCCATCAGCATTGTGCTGCGAAGCCAGACTCCTACTTGGCAAGGCAGCAATGGACCCCGCTAGATGTGCCAGAATTTCTGAAATTCTGGGCACTTACTATGCTGAGGGCATCATAAAGAAGCCCTCAATTCGCTCCTGCTGGAGCAGTAGCCCCATCTGCTCTACCCCCATTTACCTCCAATCAATGTCACGTAGAAGGTATGAAAACATTTTGCGTTTCATGCACTTCAGTGACAACAGCCTGTGCTCCCCTAGAGAGCATCCCCAGTTTGACAGGCACCAGACTTTTACATTTTATTCGTACATTTTTATGTTCTACAATTGGTGCTGTATTTTGCCAAAATCTTTGCACACCTATGCATGGGGGGCATGGGTGTACTCAGGAGATCTTGCAGAAAACAACCTGGAGAGTTTTCATGCAGTAACAAACAACAGTGTCTGCTAAGGCTAGGGTCAGACGAGCGTGATTTCTACGGACTGTACGTCCGTGCAGTACGGACATCGTCAGTACGGAAGACGCAGTAGTGGTCACACAGTCCGTTTTTTCACTGACATTTATTTTTTGACAGATGTAGGAGGGACAATAAATTCAATTGCAAAACCATTTTGTCCGTGAAAAATGCAGGACGTATAAATGCAGTCCGTCTGACCACGTTCCATCACTCACACACAAAGCTATGCAGACGTTGCGGACGCAGCGCACTTTGTGCGGCCGTTCTAGCGGTTCTACGTTCTTGCCTGCCTTGCGTCCGTGGGCCGCGGCCGTTGTGCGTCCGCAGTTCAGTGCGGACGTACTTCGTGTGTCGGGCTCCATTGGACTTTATGTCATGCTATCACGGACGTACTTTTAGGCGCGATCACGGACGTGAACACTACGCTCGTCTGACCCTAGCCTAAATCACAGTCCAAAACTACTGTGGGCGTAAAAATCTGAAATTTGAAAAATTACCGCCACACACCTTGTTGCCAAATGTTTTGGGCTAAAACCGTTGCATCCATGGCATCAAAGCACTCCATATGCAATACCTTGGGGTGTCAACATAACAAATATAAACAATTTTCTGGCAATAATTCAAACTGGGGTATGCGGTAGACCCAAAACCAAAGATAGGCCTAGCTGAAGAAATAATCTCAATTTCAACTCTAATGACAAAGTCATAAAAATTGTATTTGAACCTTCCCAAAATCCTGGCAAACCTAGGCATGGGGGGCATGGGTGTACTCAGGAGATCTTGCAGAAAACAACCTGGAGAGTTTTCATGCAGTAACAAACAGCAGTGTCTGCTAAATCACAGTCCAAAACTACTGTGGGCGTAAAAATCTGAAAATTGAAAAATTACCGCCACACACCTTGTTGCCAAATGTTTTGGGCTAAAACCGTTGCATCCATGGCATCAAAGCACTCCATATGCAATACCTTGGGGTGTCAACATAACAAATATAAACAATTTTCTGGCAATAATTCAAACTGGGGTATGCGGTAGACCCAAAACCAAAGATAGGCCTAGCTGAAGAAATAATCTCAATTTCAACTCTAATGACAAAGTCATAAAAATTGTATTTGAACCTTCCCAAAATCCTGGCAAACCTAGGCATGGGGGGCATGGGTGTACTCAGGAGATCTTGCAGAAAACAACCTGGAGAGTTTTCATGCAGTAACAAACAACAGTGTCTGCTAAATCACAGTCCAAAACTACTGTGGGCGTAAAAATCTGAAAATTGAAAAATTACCGCCACACACCTTGTTGCAAATGTTTTGGGCTAAAACCGTTGCATCCATGGCATCAAAGCACTCCATATGCAATACCTTGGGGTGTCAACATAACAAATATAAACAATTTTCTGGCAATAATTCAAACTGGGGTATGCGGTAGACCCAAAACCAAAGATAGGCCTAGCTGAAGAAATAATCTCAATTTCAACTCTAATGACAAAGTCATAAAAATTGTATTTGAACCTTCCCAAAATCCTGGCAAACCTAGGCATGGGGGGCATGGGTGTACTCAGGAGATCTTGCAGAAAACAACCTGGAGAGTTTTCATGCAGTAACAAACAACAGTGTCTGCTAAATCACAGTCCAAAACTACTGTGGGCGTAAAAATCTGAAAATTGAAAAATTACCGCCACACACCTTCTCAAATGTTTTGGGCTAAAACCGTTGCATCCATGGCATCAAAGCACTCCATATGCAATACCTTGGGGTGTCAACATAACAAATATAAACAATTTTCTGGCAATAATTCAAACTGGGGTATGCGGTAGACCCAAAACCAAAGCTAGGCCTAGCTGAAGAAATAATCTCAATTTCAACTCCAATGACAAAGTCATAAAAATTGTATTTGAACCTTCCCAAAATCCTGGCAAACCTATGCATGGGGGGCATGGGTGTACTCAGGAGACCTTGCAGAAAACAACCTGGAGAGTTTTCATGCAGTAAAAAACAACAGTGTCTCCTAAATCACAGTCCAAAACTGATGTGGGTGTGAAAATGAAAAATGACCACCAAACAGTATCTAATTTGTTTGGAGCAAACGGATGCATCCATAGCATAAAAACACTCCATTTACAATACTTTGGGGTGTTAGCTTACCAAATATATGCACGTTCATAAAACTGGGGTATGTAAAAAGGCCCCTAAAAAGAAGATAAGCAAAGAAGATACTGTATGTCAAATTAGAAAATTGACAAGCACATGTCAAAGATTGGCGTAGCACCCCAAAAACACAGAACAAATCTATATATGGGTGGTATCAATTTACTCAGAAGATGTTGCTGAACATATTTTGGGGTGTTTTTTGGCAGTAACCCATAACTGGATTTGACAATTCATGCCTAAAGTACAATGTGTGTGAAAAAATAACACAAAAAGTGACTACCTGAAAGATTGACAAAGAGCTAGTGCATGGAAAGTGTTAAAATACAACTCTTTGAAGCACCCTAGGGTGTGCCCTTTCTAAAAATATATGGTTTGATGGGGGTAAATTACTTTGGCCGGCTTCAAAAATGTCCCAAATAGGACATGGGTGCATGATGACGAAATGTGAAAATTCCAAGTTGGAAAACTGAAATGCGCACCCCCCAAATAAGGCCTTTTAGCCCCCAAATGACCCGACATACCTATACATGGGTGGTATCAATTTACTCAGAAGATGTTGCTGAACATATTTTGGGGTGTTTTTTGGCAGTAACCCATAACTGGATTTGACAATTCATGCCTAAAGTACAATGTGTGTGAAAAAATAACACAAAAAGTGACTACCTGAAAGTTTGACAAAGAGCTAGTGCATGGAAAGTGTTAAAATACAACTCTTTGAAGCACCCTAGGGTGTGCCCTTTCTAAAAATATATGGTTTGATGGGGGTAAATTACTTTGGCCGGCTTCAAAAATGTCCCAAATAGGACATGGGTGCATGATGACGAAATGTGAAAATTCCAAGTTGGAAAACTGAAATGCGCACCCCCCAAATAAGGCCTTTTAGCCCCCAAATGACCCGACATACCTATACATGGGTGGTATCAATTTACTCAGAAGATGTTGCTGAACATATTTTGGGGTGTTTTTTGGCAGTAACCCATAACTGGATTTGACAATTCATGCCTAAAGTACAATGTGTGTGAAAAAATAACACAAAAAGTGACTACCTGAAAGATTGACAAAGAGCTAGTGCATGGAAAGTGTTAAAATACAACTCTTTGAAGCACCCTAGGGTGTGCCCTTTCTAAAAATATATGGTTGATGGGGGGTAAATTACTTTGGTCGGCTTCAAAAATGTCCCAAATAGGACATGGGTGCATGATGACGAAATGTGAAAATTCCAAGTTGGAAAACTGAAATGCGCACCCCCCAAATAAGGCCTTTTAGCCCCCAAATGACCCGACATACCTATACATGGGTGGTATCAATTTACTCAGAAGATGTTGCTGAACATATTTTGGGGTGTTTTTTGGCAGTAACCCATAACTGAATTTGACAATTCATGCCTAAAGTACAATGTGTGTGAAAAAATAACACAAAAAGTGACTACCTGAAAGATTGACAAAGAGCTAGTGCATGGAAAGTGTTAAAATACAACTCTTTGAAGCACCCTAGGGTGTGCCCTTTCTAAAAATATATGGTTTGATGGGGGTAAATTACTTTGGCCGGCTTCAAAAATGTCCCAAATAGGACATGGGTGCATGATGACGAAATGTGAAAATTCCAAGTTGGAAAACTGAAATGCGCACCCCCCAAATAAGGCCTTTTAGCCCCCAAATGACCCGACATACCTATACATGGGTGGTATCAATTTACTCAGAAGATGTTGCTGAACATATTTTGGGGTGTTTTTTGGCAGTAACCCATAACTGGATTTGACAATTCATGCCTAAAGTACAATGTGTGTGAAAAAATAACACAAAAAGTGACTACCTGAAAGATTGACAAAGAGCTAGTGCATGGAAAGTGTTAAAATACAACTCTTTGAAGCACCCTAGGGTGTGCCCTTTCTAAAAATATATGGTTTGATGGGGGTAAATTACTTTGGCCGGCTTCAAAAATGTCCCAAATAGGACATGGGTGCATGATGACGAAATGTGAAAATTCCAAGTTGGAAAACTGAAATCCGCACCCCCCAAATAAGGCCTTTTAGCCCCCAAATGAGCCGACATACCTATACATGGGTGGTATCAATTTACTCAGAAGATGTTGCTGAACATATTTTGGTGTTTTTTGGCAGTAACCCATAACTGGATTTGACAATTCATGCCTAAAGTACAATGTGTGTGAAAAAATAACACAAAAAGTGACTACCTGAAAGATTGACAAAGAGCTAGTGCATGGAAAGTGTTAAAATACAACTCTTTGAAGCACCCTAGGGTGTGCCCTTTCTAAAAATATATGGTTTGATGGGGGTAAATTACTTTGGCCGGCTTCAAAAATGTCCCAAATAGGACATGGGTGCATGATGACGAAATGTGAAAATTCCAAGTTGGAAAACTGAAATGCGCACCCCCCAAATAAGGCCTTTTAGCCCCCAAATGACCCGACATACCTATACATGGGTGGTATCAATTTACTCAGAAGATGTTGCTGAACATATTTTGGGGTGTTTTTTGGCAGTAACCCATAACTGGATTTGACAATTCATGCCTAAAGTACAATGTGTGTGAAAAAATAACACAAAAAGTGACTACCTGAAAGATTGACAAAGAGCTAGTGCATGGAAAGTGTTAAAATACAACTCTTTGAAGCACCCTAGGGTGTGCCCTTTCTAAAAATATATGGTTTGATGGGGGTAAATTACTTTGGCCGGCTTCAAAAATGTCCCAAATAGGACATGGGTGCATGATGACGAAATGTGAAAATTCCAAGTTGGAAAACTGAAATCCGCACCCCCCAAATAAGGCCTTTTAGCCCCCAAATGAGCCGACATACCTATACATGGGTGGTATCAATTTACTCAGAAGATGTTGCTGAACATATTTTGGGGTGTTTTTTGGCAGTAACCCATAACTGGATTTGACAATTCATGCCTAAAGTACAATGTGTGTGAAAAAATAACACAAAAAGTGACTACCTGAAAGATTGACAAAGAGCTAGTGCATGGAAAGTGTTAAAATACAACTCTTTGAAGCACCCTAGGGTGTGCCCTTTCTAAAAATATATGGTTTGATGGGGGTAAATTACTTTGGCCGGCTTCAAAAATGTCCCAAATAGGACATGGGTGCATGATGACGAAATGTGAAAATTCCAAGTTGGAAAACTGAAATGCGCACCCCCCAAATAAGGCCTTTTAGCCCCCAAATGACCCGACATACCTATACATGGGTGGTATCAATTTACTCAGAAGATGTTGCTGAACATAGTTTGGGGTGTTTTTTGGCAGTAACCATAACTGGATTTGACAATTCATGCCTAAAGTACAATGTGTGTGAAAAAAAACACAAAAAAGTGACTACCTGAAAGATTGACAAAGAGCTAGTGCATGGAAAGTGTTAAAATACAACTCTTTGAAGCACCCTAGGGTGTGCCCTTTCTAAAAATATATGGTTTGATGGGGGTAAATTACTTTGGCCGGCTTCAAAAATGTCCCAAATAGGACATGGGTGCATGATGACGAAATGTGAAAATTCCAAGTTGGAAAACTGAAATGCGCACCCCCCAAATAAGGCCTTTTAGCCCCCAAATGACCCGACATACCTATACTTGGGTGGTATCAATTTACTCAGAAGATGTTGCTGAACATATTTTGGGGTGCTTTTTGGCAGTAAACCTTAAAGTTCACAGTACATGTATTCTTAAATTGCGTTCAAAAAAAAAAAATCACCAAATTTTTTTTTTTTCTCAAACTTTGGCATAGATTTGTGGTAAAATGGTTTGCATGGAAAGAGTCAAAATACCCCAAGTTTAATACCTTGATTTGTGTACTTTAAAAAAATATGTATATGTGGAGGGTTATTCAGGAATTAGTGACAGATATCAGTGTTACAATGTCACTATCACTAGTTTTGAAAATAAACTCTTTGGAAATGGCAAAGTGCTACTTGCACTTATTGTTGCATAAAATAAGGAAAAAAGCGAGGAATATGTAAACATTGGGTATTGCTAAACTCAGTACTAAATTAGAAACTACTAAGGAATAAATTTTTTTTGACGGTTGTTGATACATAAGAAATTTTGGGGGTCAAAGTTCGAAAAAGTGGTGTTTTTTCAATTTTTGTGTCATATTTCACAATATTTTTTATAGTAAATTATATGAAATGATGAAAAAAATGGTATCTTTATAAAGTCCATTTAGTGACGAGAAAAACAGTGTAAAATATGTGTGGGTTACATAAACGAGTAAGAGGAAAATTTGACGTAAACACTAAGAGCGCAGAAACATAAAAACAGCTGCGGTCACGAACGGACGGATTTGTGTAAAACCGCCCGGTCACTAAGGGGTTAATGTCCCCCTGGACTCCTCCAGGGAGGGGGTCCGTCCGACCCTTTCCGTGGAGGGCTCGTTGTGTGGCAGGTTTTTACATCTACTCCATCAGCATCAATTGGTGGACGGTTGGAGGGCTCTCAACCCCAGCGTGAAAGATTACACATTCTATTCTGCGGCAGCTCACTCGTATTCCAGATTGGACACAATTCTAGTCCCACAACACCAACTACACCACCTGACGAAGGTTAGAATAGCCCCCATTATTTGGTCAGACCACGCCCCGGTGCTGATGTGGTTAGATTTTCACTCTGTCTCTCCTCCACACCACACGTGACGCTTAAATGAATCACTACTTAGAGACGTGGTGATTCGCCAAACTCTCCACGAATCAATCACACAGTATTTTGAAGAAAACTCCGCACCAGAAATATCATTACCAACGTTGTGGGAAGCTCATAAATGTGTGGTTAGAGGGCACCTTATTCAGATTGGGGCACAACGTAAGAGAGAACAAAGGGCGACGCCAGATACCATCCTCCAACGTATACATGACTTGGAGACTGCACATAAATCGACCCTATCTCTTGACACATTTAAAGACCTCAGAGAACAGAGGGCGCAACTTAACACCTTATTGTCCCATCAAGCTTTCAAGTCCCTGCTGCTTACCAAACAGACTTACTACATTCAAGGCAACAAATGTGGCCGCTTACTGGCTAATGCATTAAAACAGCGTCGCCAAATGACATACATCCCCAAAATTAGAACGGTGGAAGGCAGGGAACTGTATCTTACCAAGGATATTTCTGAGGCGTTCCACAAATATTTTACGTCATTGTACCAACTAAGGGACACACCGCCTTTAGAGGGAGACGTCCGTTCTTATTTAAAAGATTCCCTTCATTCTATATTATCACCCGACTCTGCGTCCATGTTGGACAGGCCGTTTACACTGGACGAGTTCTCAGCAGCGCTCAAATCCCTGAAAGCGGGTAAAAGCCCGGGTCCAGATGGATACACTGTGGCCTATTACAAGACATTCAGCGATGTGTTGGGACCTAGACTTCTCGCAATGATCAACGCTCTAGACGGCACTGCCTCGATAGACCCTGCCTCCCTGCGTGCCCACGTAGCGCTAATCCCCAAACCGGATAGGGGCCACACCTTGGTATCTAATTACAGGCCCATATTGCTTTTAAATGTAGACCTTAAACTAATGACTAAAATGATTGCGACAAGACTGAACCCCTTAATCCCCGATCTGATTCATCACGATCAAACAGGTTTCGTCCCTACCCGAGAGGTGCGCGACAATACGTTAAGAGCCATTAATCTTATACATCTGGCCACCTCTTCTCAAACCCCGACTGTTTTTCTATCTATTGACGCCGAAAAGGCCTTTGATAGAGTGGATTGGTCTTTTCTCCTTGAAATTCTATCTTTCCTGGGTTTTGGGCCGAGGTGGTTGAGCTGGATCCGGAACCGTTATAGCACACCTCGAGCCTCTCTACGGGTCAATGGGACATACTCTCCTGATATGGATATACGTAATGGCACCCGGCAGGGATGTCTGTTGTTGCCCCTGTTGTTCATTATTACGTTAGAACCACTCCTTCAAAAAATCAGAGACCATTCTTCCATTCACGGCCACTCCCTCCCCTTCCACGAATACACAGTTGCTGCATTTGCTGATGATATCCTTTTATCCCTTACACAACCCCTGACTTCTTTGGAACACCTTATGGCAGAACTAGACACATATGGGAAGCTCTCTAACTTTCAAATCAATCTATCTAAATGCGAGGTACTAGGAGTAGGACTTTCCGACCACCAGAAGAAGGCCATAGTGAGACTGTATCCCTTTAAATGGAATTCGGGTTCTATACGGTACCTGGGGGTGGCACTCCCGGGGGACTTGACTCGACTATATGCTGACAACTACGAACAGCTGCTGGGGAAGATCTTCCGGGACCTACGAGGCTGGAAACTTCCCCATGTCTCTTGGCTTGGTAGAATCAATATATTGAAAATGAATATCCTCCCCAGACTTCTGTATATCTTCCAGACGGTGCCGATTGGAGGGCCTCCCCAGTTTTTTACTCGCTTACGAACATATTTCACTCAATTTATATGGCATAACACCCACCCTCGGGTATCATACGTAGACATGACGCGCCATCGCAACAGGGGAGGACTAGGTCTACCACACGTAGAATTATACCACACGGCTGCACTTTTTCTAACGTTATGTGACTGGTCTAAATCCCCGCCACATAAATTATGGGTTCCCTTGGATCAGAAATTTCTGACAGTCCCTATCACCACACTACCTTGGCAGACTGTACGGATGGTGCAACTGGTCCACTCACCTCACCCGTTAGTCACTCCTACACAACGAAGTGGCGACAATTGAGGACATCCCTTTCCCTCTCCATACACCCTTCTCCTCTCACCCCACTGACGTTCAACCCGTTATTTCCGGACGGAATGACGCATAGTTTTCTGCCCTTGGATGTTGATGGCCCATACCTTCCCTTGGCGACATGTTTAACGAATGCCACACCGCGGCCAATAACGGACCTGCTGAAACATGACTTGATTACGCCTAAGAACCACTACAGATATCGACAACTTACTCACTTCATGCAATCGCTAGGTGCATCTACGGCATTGAGGTCGGAGGAGTCGCCCTTTGAGACCCTGTGTATCACAGACCCACAACTCCCACATATGCTATCCATTATGTATGGAATATTACTTGATGCCTCCACTCCTGGACTCCCCTCTTATGCGGGAAGATGGGATAGAGACATGGGTCATACTATATCTGAGGATGATTGGGGCCTAGTCTTTCAGACCGCGGCACATGCATCTAGAAGCCTACACATACAACAGACACACTACAAGTTCCTAATGCGCTGGTACCTGACACCTACGCGCTTTACACAAGATATATCCTACCACAGAAGAGACATGTTGGCGTTGCCACGCATTGCCGGGTACGTTCACACACATCTGGTGGGAATGCCAACGGATACGCACATATTGGGACTCCATATTCGAGATCATCAACGAAATTACAGGTCTAGAATTGCACCCTTCTCCTCAGGTCGCTCTCTTTCACTTGGTCCCTATCTCGATACTCACATATAGAAACTCCTTGGCCATACAATTGTTTAATGTGGCTAAATCATTGATCCCTAGAAAGTGGCGCTCGGCTACATCTCCTACGGTGTGGGAGTGGATACAGGCAGTGGAGGGAGTGCGTGAGATGGAGGAAATGTTCCTCTCCAAAGATAACAGATATGACAAATATTTCGTAACATGGTACTGGTGGATGGAGTTTCGTGCCAAGAGATCGTGCGATTACGTTCCTATTGCTAACAACGCAGAGGGATAGATTGACCAAAGGTCAGATGGAATTAAATATAATAGCGAGGGACCTCTATCTGTTCTCAATTTTCTATAGTGTTCAATTACTGGGTCATCCTTGTGACACCTTGATGTTAGAGATTGTATTATGTGCTTCAGCCTGAAAAACCACAGATAACTTATCCTATTTTGCAAGATTACAATGTTGTGGAAATGTCATTACCCCCCATCCATACTCCCCCCTTTTCATTTCCCCCGCCCAGCTTGATTTTTATGTCTCAGTTTTTGCAGTGTAGTAGACATTCAAATTTTTAATACTAGGACAGCCTTTGCATTATACACAATGTGATGTCTTTACTTTATTATGTACTTATGACAAAAAACAATAAAAATTTTATTGCAAAAAAAACCAATAAGATCGCATGGGATACAACTCTCAAGAGTCACAGCCAGCATCAATCTATTTTAATTCTAGATGCTGGATTTTAGAACCGTTATGTTATTCCTGATGTACTGAATTAAAAGTTAGATGATTTTTTTTCTAAACAATAGGTTTTCATAAAATTATGACAAGAGTAAATTAATACAGTAAGACCAATGACTGGGTTGTTTCAGTCGTTTCTACTAAATTCGTGATACAACTGAATTGGAGTAATTGGAAAACTTGTGCATCCATTGGGTGATAACAAATATTTTATTGAGTGCATCCTGCATCGACCTTCTCACTATCCAGGTCTCGCGTTCTCTGCTAGTGGATGTTTTAGGGCTTGTAGTCTTCTGCTCCAACCCCACAACAGTAGTGTAGGTATAATGTCGCCACATCCCTATAGTTTAGGACATATCAGCGCATCAGAGTTGACTTTATTACCTTTTAGTATTTTTGAATTTCTTAACAATTTTGTTTTAATGCACATTTGGTTGAGCTTATTATGCTGGACACGATAAGAAGACAAAGAAGGGCTGATGTCCACATATTTATATATATATTATATCTTTTTTTCTTTTGTCTCTTTTCCATTTAGACATATTATGCAATCTTAGTAAAGTTTTAAATCACCAGACTTGTCTTCTGTAGCTCATGTGCTGCGCTTAGAAACACAATTAGCTAGAGATGGAACCTATAACGTTCCGGACCATTCTCTGGTGGAATGTGATGATGTCACAGTGAGCTCGGTTCCTAACAGTGATAGGTATATTTCTTCAGAGATGGAGGTGACATACTTTAATCCTCTTGGTCTCTGCTACTATCAGGCTTCAAAGCCCAAGACTGAGTTGTCTTCTAAGGATGTTAATCTTTGGGTATGGGCCATGTGTAAGGTTAATGTTTTAGGACCACACAGCACCAAATTTTGTAACATTTTAATCACATACAGACCCCTCATTTCATAGCAACTTCACTGCACTTACAGTGATCCATGGATTTATACATATATAAATATACTGTATATATTCTCCCAATGCTTCAGCACAACGCTATGGAACTCCAAACTGCTGCGGTGCAAAATCCCTGTGGTACATATAAATATAGCCAAAAAGTTGGGAGAACTCACGGTCTTTAAAGTTTAAAAAAAAGCTTCAATCTTTAATTAGCGATACATTTTGTAACATTTCAATCACATACAGACCCCTCATTTCATAGCAACTTCACTGCATTTACAGTGATCCATAGATTTATACACACATATATATATGTATACTGTATTTATATATGTAACTCATGTAAACCTACATTCAATTCTAATAGTCAATTAGAGTTCAATTCCTTGGTGCAGAAATCCTTAAACGTATATATAACCAACCATATGGATGCACTCAAAGTCTACACAAAATCCAAAAATATTTCTTTAGGTGTCCATCAAAAAACAGCTGACGTTTCGGCTCTTAAGTGGATCTCAATAAACGCTCTAAGGAGTTGGAACATTTTTTGTTAATGCAGGCTTACTTAAAGACCATTGGATCTTATGAAGACTAGGGATGAGCCGAACACGCCCGAGTTCGGTTCGTATTCGAACCCGAACTTTCCAAATGTTCGAATCCAAACCCGAACTCGATACGAGTCAATGGGGCTGAAAATTCCGTTTTTAGAGTGCCCTCCAAGAGGGCATATATGCTAGATATTTGCCATAAAAGGTGTATGGGGGTCCGGGTAGTGCCCTGGGGGACAGGAAACAAGAACAAAAAGTAAAAAAAAGTTTTTTAAAGGGACAGTGAGCTTTCCATGAAATAAGGGTTAAAAATAAAAATGAAAAATTCCTTCAAATATCATGCCTAGGAGGTCCCCATAACCTGCCTGTGAAGTGGCGGATTTCTAGGATGTATAGAAACACTTAAAAACAAAAAAATGACGTTTCAAATTACGGTAAATGCTTTTCCTTTACTCTATCCATAAACAACTGCTTGGGGCGGCAGTCTGTATGAAAAGAGGAGACATTTTCGGACACGCAGAAAAAGTTTAGTGATTTTTTTGGCCAAATTATTGTGAAACTTATGCAGGCTTTGGATGAAAGTAACAATAGGTGCTTTAAGGCTGGGGTCAGACTAGCGCACTTTTAACGTGCGTTTAGGCGCACTTAATCTTGGCCGCACTAGCAGCAAATGACACGCAATGACGGCCAATATACGAAGTACGGCCGCACGAAAGTCCGGCCGCGCAACGCAAGTGGAAAATTAAAGCATTTTTTCGAGAACGCTGAACCGCTAGTACTGACGTAAAGAGTGCGCTGCGTCCGCATAGCGGCGTGTGTGCGTGATTAGGAGACGTCAGATGCTGCTCATGTCCGGCCAACATAACGTGCAGACACCCAAAGTTTCCTGGTTTGGATCCGTACAAAAATGCGCATTGTATGACCGTTTAAGCACTTTCCGTGAAAAAACACCTCAATGCGTTCGGATGCACTTTTTGACGTTCGCTGCGAAAAATTCGTTCGTTTGACCCTAGCCTAAAATTGGGCCTTTAGCGTCGGCAATAGTGCCATCACACAGTCTCACCCCTCTGAGGATATGAATCTGATATAGGCGTCAGTGGCAGTGCAGCCAAATATTTGGCCTTTGGTGCCAGGCCAGCAAGTGCCATCA